>OY720441.1:234980815-235682933 GCA_963082915.1 Dolichopus griseipennis | reverse complement strand
AACTTGAATACCTGTTCAAATTTTTCTTTAACAAATATACAAATTTTACAGCTGCAGCATTATATTTCAACATAAGTTAAAGGTTTTCTTAAGTTAGAAAGGGTTTCTTTAAATTGAAGAAATTGTCTCTTTGTTTTCACCATTTTCGCTTAGATAATAAAATTCTAGGTAAAATTCCAAATTTTGGTGGGGTTCACAATTGATATCCTAGAACCGAAAAAAATTAAAGGGAGAGGACAGGAGGGGGGTGGGCAGATCCATCATGCAAAAGCAAAATTTTAGGAACCTTCCCCATTGAAGGGCTATTAGGTTTTAAAAATGAAAACTTTTATGTTTTTATAAAACGGCAACTTATTCACCAGTGTAAGTTTTTCCAAAATTAAACGTTAACGTTGAAGCTCCAACATTATATTTCGCACTTATTAACAGGTTTCTTTGAGTGAATTGGGGTTATATAACTATTAGTCATATAATTAATAAATTAATAAAATAACTAAAGTATAATATTATCATTAATTTTTATATATATTTTTATAAAAATAACTGATAAAATACTCATTAAGAAACCGTATATAATTTTGAAATAGCATAATCGTTTAAAACGAATTGCTTTAATACATTTTAAAATTAACACTTACACCAAGTGTAATTTTTATGTTAACTTTTTGCAGTAATTTAAAATCTCCATTGAGAGGTGTAGCAACGCGAGTTATATGATCATCCTAATATATAACAATAATTTAACTTAACATATAATTTAACTTAATATTGTATAATTAACATTTATTTTTATGTAAACTAAATTTCATATGTTGTTCACCTTTTTGTTCAGACGCAATGTCAGCAGAATTAAATTAGTTAGTAACAATTGGGAAACTTTAAATATTAATGTTCCCATTATTCAAATTTCTTAATATAATATATGTTTCGCTGACAAAGCATCTTTTAATTATAAATACCTGTAATATTTTATTCTGAAAATAATTATTATCATACCTGTAACCAGTAAAGTCAAATTAAAGATTATTTAAAAAATAAAGTTTGTTTTTTTTAATTAATGTAAAAACGAAACTTATAAGTGGCGCAGTCGGTAGGATCCAAAAACAGTGATCCTTTTAATTAAAGTGTGTTCCGGTTAATATATATATCGCTTAAAATTAAATATCTAATAAAAAATAAAATAAGAACTAATTTTAATAAATATATTATTAAAATAAAAAAACATTAAACTATTTTTAATTTAAATAAAAACATTTTAATAAAATTAAAATAAAATTGTGAAAATTTTTATAACAAAGGAATATTGTTATTAAATAATTTATTAAAACTGGAATTTAATACCACAAAGGAATATTGTGAAAAATTAGAAATCCAGAATTTTTGTGAACGTGAATTTGGAAGCAACAAGATTAAGCTGTATATTATATAAAGTGCAAATTGGAAACACATCAAAAGGTCAACTGGTGAACTTCAGTTCTTTAATTTGGATCCTAGAACAACAACGAGCCTACAGGTACAATGAGTATTTTTCTTCTCATGCTCACGTAAGTCAAAATTTTTATTACTATCCTATACTTCCTTCCAAATCAATTCCTATTAAATTAAAGTAAAAGAAAATTATAAATATATAAGATAATAAGAAAAAAAATTATAAAATAAAAAGTATAAAAAATTAAAATTTTTAATATTTTCACTGTGATCAAGCCTATTCTTCGATACCTAAGGTGAGGCTGCCTTAGGCACAGTGAATTATTCAAAAAAAAATTATTATATTGATCAAAAAATAAATTGAAAAAAAAAATATATAAAAATAAAATTATAGAAAAAATTGCTTAAATTTTAAATTAATTAAAGGAAAATTAATTAATTAAATTAAATATATAAAATTTAAAACTAAAATTATTTCAAAATCATAAATAATTTGTTAAAAATAAAAAATAAAAAAATATTCTTTTAACAATTTTCACTTAAAACTAAATAAAATATATTTTTAAAATAAATAAATCTAAATATATTGTTTTGAAATCATATATTTTTATGTTAATTTAAATTAAATAAATTGTTTTAAATAAATAAATTTTATCAATTAAATATTTATATGAATATATTTCATTAATATATTAATTAAATAAATTTTATTAAATAACAAAATTTTTAATAAATAAAATCTTTAAATAAAAATTTTATCATAAATTGTTCTTTCTAAAACAAAAAAAACTTATTTCTTAGAAAAATATAAATGTTCAAAAGGTCAAAAGACTTTAAACCTGGAGTTGCTCCATATTCTCCTCGAAATTTATCTGAAAATTTATTAACTAGTATTCCTGCTGGTGAAACTTCCGGAAAGGGGTTGTGAGCTAACAAGATGACGTCATCACATAACGGTACTAAATATCTCAAAGTTTTCGAATATATATACCATTAGTGGCGATGGCGCCATCTAGTGGTCGAAAAATGCATTACAAAATATTCCTAAGATTTTGTAGCATTTTTATTAAAATGTTATATTTTTCCTGTTAGTCCATAAACTGGAACCAACATCTTACACTATTGTAGGGCATGATATTGTCTTTCATAAACATCTTGTTTCATCTGGATCGGTGCTACCATTTTTGAGATATTGCAATTTAAAGTGAAAATTTAAAAAAAAAAAAAAAAAAAAATCAAACTTTCAAAAAAACTACTATAACTGTGAAATTTTCAAAAACACCCTGTATTATTATTATACCATTAGAAAGGTCTCTTAAAACTCTTTCCAACGGTATATAATAAGTATGGCATATGTTGACAAATAGCCCCACCAGAGAACATAAATGCAAAAATGACGCAACAATTTTATTAAAAAATACATTTTCATACTTTATTTGTCATAAATTTATTTTGCCTTTTTGTTTTCCATTTGAAATATTTATTTTAAAATTTAAGAATGTACTTTATAGTTTGATACAATATTGAGTTGGGTTTTGTTTAGAGGATTTTTGAGGTATTTATATGTATGTAAAGTATAATTAGAAAGGACCTTAGAGTTGGTTATAAAGTCAGAATTATACGCTTTTTCCAGAATATTTATATACTAAGATTTTGAAGATTGACAGGGTTTTGAGTTGGATATAAAATTACGCTTATACTGTTCTAACAACCTGTACAACATTCAAATGCGAAATAAACCCATATCGAGAATTTTTTTACTCATGTTCTAAAATTTTACCAAATAAAGCCATATAGTAAAATTGATACAAATTCTAACACTAAAATGAAAAGAATGGTATAAGAATTCGGATACCTAATTCATTCAAAAAATTAATAAGTTTCTAATTTTTTTAATACACTGTAATAAAACATGTTAAATAATATTATATTTTCATTACGGGGGCTGCCGCCCCCGAACCCCCGCTCACTCAATTACTGAAGCTAGATTTTGAATCCAACACTAAAATTAAAAGAATGGTATAAGAATTCGGATACCTAATTCATTAAAAAAGTTAATAAGTTTCTAATTTTTTTAATACACTGTAATAAAACATGTTAAATAATATTATATTTTCATTACGGGGACTGCCGCCCCCGAACCCCCGCTAACTCAATTATTGAAGCTAGATTTTGAATCCAACACTAAAATGAAAAGAATGGTATAAGAATTCGGATACCTAATTCATTAAAAAAATTAATAAGTTTCTAATTTTTTTTATACACTGTAATAAAACATGTTAAATAATATTATATTTTCATTACGGGGGCTGCCGCCCCCGAACCCCCGCTAACTCAATTATTGAAGCTAGATTTTGAATTCAACACTTAAATGAAAAGAATGGTATAAGAATTCGGATACCTAATTCATTCAAAAAATTATTAAGTTTCTAATTTTTTTAACACACTGTAATAAAACATGTTAAATAATATTATATTTTCATTACGGGGGCTGCCGCCCCCGAACCCCCGCTAACTCAATTATTGAAGCTAGATTTTGAATCCAACACTAAAATGAAAAGAATGATATAAGAATTCGGATACCTATTTCATTAAAAAAATTAATAAGTTTCAAATTTTTTTAATACACTGTAATAAAACATGTTAAATAATATTATATTTTCTTACGGGGGCTGCCGCCCCCAAACCCCCGCTAACTCAATTATTAAAACTAGATTTTGAATCCAACACTATAATGAAAAGAATGGTATGAGAATTCGGCATAGCTATTTCATACAAAAAATAATCAACTCTAATTAATAAATATAAATATTCTGGAAAAGGGGGCAATCCTGCTTTTGAATCCAACTCCAAAATCCCTCCTAATTGAGAATCCCACATATACACATATATATATAAATATTCTGGAAAAAGCGTAAAGCCCTGCTTTTGAATCCAACTAACAATCCCACATATACACATATATAAATATTCTGGAAAAAGCGGGAATCCTGCTTTTGAATCCAACTCTAAAATCCCTCCTAATTGAGAATCCCACATATACACATATATAAATATTCTGGAAAAAGCGTAAAACCCTGCTTTTGAAACCAACTCTAAAACTCCTTCCTAACTATTTAAATAAAAAAGTTTGGAAAATTAAATTGCTTCTATTTTCACAAATAAAATTACTTCTGATTTTGTAGCCTAAGGGCCTTTCTAATTATATTTATACATACATATTTAAATAAAAAAAATTTTAAAACTTTGAGGTTGTCACCTCCAAAATCCCTCAAAACAAATTGTCAGAACCAAACTCAATATTGTACCCAAACCTAAAATGCATTCTTACATTTTTAAATTTGCCAAAAAGGCAAAATAAATTTATGACAAATAAAGTATGAAAATGTATTTTTTAATAAAATTGTTGCGTCATTTTTGCATTTATGTTCTCTGGTGGGGCTATTTGTCAACATATGCCATACTTATTATATACCGTTGGAAAGAGTTTTAAGAGACCTTTCTAATGGTATAATAATAATACAGGGTGTTTTTGAAAATTTCACAGTTATAGTAGTTTTTTTGAAAGTTTGATTTTTTTTTTTTTTTTTTTTTAAATTTTCACTTTAAATTGCAATATCTCAAAAATGGTAGCACCGATCCAGATGAAACAAGATGTTTATGAAAGACAATATCATGCCCTACAATAGTGTAAGATGTTGGTTCCAGTTTATGAACTAACAGGAAAAATATAACATTTTAATAAAAATGCTACAAAATCTTAGGAACATTTTGTAATGCATTTTTCGACCACTAGATGGCGCCATCGCCACTAATGGTATATATATTCGAAAACTTTGAGATATTTAGTACCGTTATGTGATGACGTCATCTTGATAGCTCACAACCCCTTTGCGGAAGTTTTGCCTTCCTGCTTCCCTAGATTTCGAAAACAATAACCAAATTAATCTTGATAACTTTTTAAATTCAAGCTTAGATTCTGTTCATAGTTTTAACTCGTACGATTCGGAAATAACCATAATGCAAAACAGTGACGCTATCAATCGCATTTATAACAGTCTTAGAATACCAGATGCAATAAAGGATTTACCAAAATTCGATGGAAATCCAAGATTATTGCACGATTTCATCGACAATGTCGAAGGAATCCTAACTTTAATAACTGAAATTGACGGGACTTTGTATGACAAAATTATTCTTAGGGCAATTAGAAACAAAATTGAAGGACAGGCTAATGAAGTTCTAAATATGTATGGAACTCCATTAGAATGGGAAAAAATGAAAGAGAACCTGATTCTTCATTACTCTGATAAAAGAAACGAGACATCCCTTATAAAAGATTTGCATACGTTAAAACAGAATAACAAAACAGTAGAAAACTTTTATTCTGACGTTATAGAAATTCAAGCTACCATGTTTAATCATATAAACATACATGAAAAAGCTCAAAATGTTATAGCTGCAAAGAAAGATCTTTATAATGAAATGTGTCTTAGTGTTTTCTTATCAGGACTTAAAGAACCATTAGGGTCAACCATCCGTGCTATGCGACCACAATCTTTAGCAGTTGTATTCTCTTATTGTATAAAGGAACAAAATATATTCTATACAAGAGTTTTTAATCAGCAGACTTCTAAAATAAAGCCCATTCAAAATAACAATAATTTCAGTAATTTTACAACACCATATAGACCAAATGGAGGACAAGCAATAATTCCAAAAAATAATAATAATAGTTTTACTCAACCTAGACCGAATAATCCTTTTCATTATCGTACCAACAACAATTTCTTTAACAACCAAAGGAATCAATTTGTTAGACCCGCAGCTAATAATCAGTTAGCACAGTATAACAGACCAACTACATCATATCAGCCAAGACCAACCCCAATGGACATTGGATCAGCCAGATCAAGATCATTAATTCGAAATCAAAATTCAACTCAGAGACCAAACTTTAATAAATTTAATAACTTTAGACAAAATACGCAATTACCCAACTTTATTAGCGAAGAACTTTTTAACGTAGAAGAACAAAATCCAAAAGATGACAACATTTATTCTAATGATCATTTTTATACAAACTTGAACAACTATTACAACTATAATATAGAAGAAGACATTTCCGAAAAACCTGATATAGAAGTAGATGATTCAAATTTTTGCTTACCTGCCGATTCAAACCCACCGGATACATAGATGTTAATAAACATGGAAATATACTACCATATATACAAATTTTATATAATAATAAGCCATTAAAATTTCTAATTGACACAGGAGCTTCCTCTTCTTTTATTAACCCCGTTTTAGTAGACCCAAATAACATAACCCAAATTGAACCAGTTACAATAGTTACAGCTTTAAATAAACATAAAATAAACAAAAAAATTACTTTACCAATATTTAAGGAATTTCAACAAATAGGTCAAATGGAACTTTTACTTTTTAAATTTCACGGCTATTTCGATGGTCTCATCGGATTAGACATTCTTACTGTTCTAAAAGCCAAAGTAGATATTGCAAATAAAAAATTATTAACCGCAAATACAGAAATAAATCTTCACTTTAAACCTAACTTAACCTCTGAACAAATTCAAATACCGCCTAAATCAAAATTAATTGTAAAACTACCAGTAGATTATAAAAATGGCAGCATTCATATCAATAACATTGAAATTTGTCCAAAAATATTAGTTTCAGAAGGAATCTATTTAGCAAAAGATTGGTATAGTTTGATAGAAGTTACCAACATTTCAAATAAAGAAGAAATTCTTTATGTAGACCAACCTATTAAAGTTCACCCATTTTTAAAAGAAGAATTTTCTGAAATAAATAATTTCAAAATTAATTACAATTGTAATTCAAATATTTCTCGTCAAGATATAGTAGATTTAATAAGAACCTCACATTTAAATAACGAAGAAAAACGAAATTTATTAGCAGTTTGTAAAGAATATGAAGATATTTTCTTTAAAGAAGGTCAATCTCTCACTTTTACTAATCAAATTAAACATAATATTAAGCTAACAGATGATTCGCCTATTTATGCCAAATCTTATCGTTACCCATACATTCATAAAAATGAAATCCAAACCCAAATAAAGGATATGTTAAATCAAGGTATAATTCGAAACAGTTACTCCCCTTGGAGTTCACCTGTTTGGATTGTTCCGAAAAAACGCGATGCAAGCGGTAAACAAAAATGGCGATTAGTAATCGACTATCGCAAATTAAATGAAAAGACCGTAAGCGATAAATACCCCTTGCCTAATATAAATGAAATACTGGATAAATTAGGTAAATGTATTTACTTTTCAACTTTAGATCTTGCAAGCGGATTTCATCAAATCGAGATGAATCCTGCAGATATACAAAAGACCGCATTTTCGGTAGACGGAGGTCATTATGAATATATTCGTATGCCTTTCGGTCTAAAGAATGCACCATCCACATTCCAACGTGTGATGGATAATGTTCTTAAAGATCTGGTTGGACGAATATGTCTCGTTTATCTCGATGACATTATAGTCTTTTCAACATCTCTCCAGGAACATTGCTAGAACCTTCGGAAGGTATTTAAAAAATTGCAACAAGCTAATTTTAAAGTCCAACTCGATAAATCAGAATTTCTAAAAAAAGAAATTGCATTTCTTGGACACCTTGTAACAACTGATGGAGTTAAACCGAATCCTGATAAAATTCATGCTCTAAAGAAATTTCCTTTACCCAAGACCCCAAAAGAGATAAAATCATTTCTTGGTCTTCTAGGATATTATAGAAAGTTTATCAAGGACTTCGCAAAACTTACCAAACCTTTATCTGAATGTTTGAAAAAAGATAAGAAAATTATACTAGACGAACGTTATATTAAAACATTTGAAACTTGTAAGGATATTCTAATGAATGATCCAATCCTTCAATACCCGGATTTCTCTAAACCTTTTATAGTCACTACTGATGCAAGCAATTTTGCCATTGGTGCCATCCTTTCACAAGGAACAATTGGACAAGATAAACCGATATGCTATGCAAGTAGAACGTTAACAAGCTCTGAAATTAACTATTCAACCATAGAAAAGGAACTGTTGGCCATAGTTTGGGCAACAAAATATTTCCGGCCCTACATCTTTGGAAACAAATTCAAGATATTAACCGATCACAAACCTTTAGTTTGGTTGATGAATCTTAAAGAACCCAACTCAAGACTTGTTCGATGGCGACTAAAACTCGAGGAGTTTGATTATGAAATTGTGTATAAAAAAGGCGTAATAAATTTAAATGCCGATGCTTTAAGTCGCATTAAAATAGATGAAATACATGCACACGATCTTGATGCAAATTCTACTGTACAGGGAACATTTGGATCAACTGTTCATTCAGCTTCAGAAGATATGAATGACGGAATTCCCATTGCAATACGACCGTTAAATGAATTTAACCATCAGTTAATTTTGTCAATCTCAGATAGAAAACCTCCAATTCAACTTGAAGTACCTTTTCGGAATAAACAAAAACGAACTATAAGGTTACCTAACTTTACAGAAGAAACCATAACTGACATTTTAAAGAAATTTGTACCTCATAACAAACTTACCGCTATATATACAGACGATTCTACTTTTAAACTCATTCAAAGTTCTTTTTCAAAACATTTCGCTAGATGTGGATCATTAAAACTTATTCGTTGTACCGAAATACTAAAAGATATAATCAATGAAGACGAACAGGACAAAACAATTAGGGACTATCATTTAAAAAATAATCATAGAGGTATCACTGAAACAATACTTCATCTCAAAAGAGAATTTTATTTTCCATTAATGAAGGAAAAAATTAGTAAAATAATAAATAATTGTGATACTTGCAATTTATTAAAATATGACCGTCACCCACCTAAACCAAAATACGAAATACCTGTAATAGCTAAGAAACCTATGGAAATTTTGCACATAGACATATATTCAATAAATAATCATAAAATCTTAACTATAGTTGACAAATTTTCTCGATTTGCGGCAGCCTACACGGTAACTAACAGAAATAGTTTAAATATGATAAAATCTCTAAGAAATTTCTTTAGCCTTCACGGCATTCCAAAAACAATTGTGTCAGACCAAGGCGGTGAATTCACATCAACCATATTTCAAGATTTTTGTGGACAATATAATATCAATCACCATCTTACATCATTTCAACAAACTAGTAGTAATGGCATTGTAGAAAGAATGCACTCTACTTTAACTGAAATATATAGAATAGTACATGAAAAATCAAGAGACAAAGACCATGACGACATCTTGAATGAATGTTTAATAACTTATAACAATGCAGTACATTCTACAACAAAACTGACACCGTACGAATTATTTTACGGAAGACCATACACCTTTCTAAAACAAATTTCACCTAATAACGAACATGACTACCTAGAAAAGCTGAACGAATTTCAAAATAAGCTTTTCCCAGAAATAGAAAAATTAGTAGAAAATAAAACAAAAACCTTAATCGAAAAATTAAATAAAAATAGACAAGAACCGGAAAACTATCAAGAAAACGATCAAATATTTAGAAAAGAATTTAAAAGAAATAAAATGACACCAAGATTTTCAAAACATAGGGTAAAAGAAAATAGGAAAATAACAATTAAAATCTTAAAAATAGAAAATTTCATAAAGCTAAAATTAAAAGAAAACTTAAATTTCAGAATAATAACAGTCAACGGACAGAGACTGGAAATACAAGACCTGACGGAGAATAAAATACTTACGTTAAAATTAGGCACAGCTAGAACAATAAAAGGTTACAACAATCTGTTACATATAGTAAGACTAGATACATACATAGAAACCATTGACAAAATCGAGGATACTATAAATTCTTTAAACAATGACTCTTTATTACAAGGCTCAATAAATATAACTAAATCAAAATTACAAAATTTAAATCAAAAATTAAATACTCTATATCCAAAATTAAGAATTAAAAGAGGTCTTATAAATGGCCTAGGTACCATGATAAAAACTATAACAGGTAACATGGATGCAAAAGATGCACATAATATTAACGAAGCAATTCAAACTCTTAATAGAAACCAACAAAATCTAAATAAAGAAATTGACAACCAAATAGGTATTAATTATTTAATGCAAGAAAGATTTGACAATATTACCAGACATATAAATGACCAACAAGAAACCATTTCGCTGTATTTAAGAAATTATCAAGATGAACTTAGAAATAGCATATTAAAATCAGGTTACAATGAAAAATTAGTAATTCAATCTCAATATATTAATCAAATTAACTACAATATAGATCTTTTAAATAATCACTTAACAAGTTTAGCAGAAGCAATAGTACTAGCTCGGTTAAACATTATATCAAAACAAATTCTTAGTATAAATGAAATAAGCGATATTTGAGAAAAATTTAATAATAGTTCAATTCAATTCAATTCAGATGAGAATATCTACCAATTACTAGGTTTACAAGCCTATTATAATAATACTAATATTATTTTTAACATTAAAATTCCAATTTTATCCCCTGAATCATCCTCAATGATTCATGTAATCCCACTTCCTATTAATAATACAAAAACCATTCATACAAAACCTTTTTTAACATATAACCTTAATAACATTCAATATTTTGACGAAGCATGTCCAAGAGTAGAAAATATATTTTATTGTACTGAATCTACAAATCAAGATATAACAGAAAAATCCAGCTGTATTGGCAAAATAATCCAAAACCTTCCAGCCAATTGCACATTAAGAGAACAACTATTTGTACCAAAGATCATCCAGCCAGAACCAAATTACATTCTTATCATGAACAGTTCAGAAATAACATTAAAATCATCCTGTGAACCTCATCAAATCAAAGTTAAAGGGACCAAGTTAATACATTACAATAATTGCACTATCGAAATAAACAATTTTAACTATCAAAGCTTCAATACAAAACATTGGGATGAAATTCATTTGTTACCTTCAATACCACTACGAATCAACTACTCAAACAACATCAAAGATCTAAACCTACAGAAACTAGAATCATTTCATATAGAAAACCAAAAAACAGTAAAACTATTAGAAGTTGCAACATCAGAAAAAACAATTCATTAATTTTATTATAATATTAGTAACTCTATTTTTTACTATAATTATACTAATATACCTCTTTTACAAGAAAATTTCAGAAAATCAATTTAGTATTCCAGTCACAAATCATATCACACAAAATGACATTCCAGAAAAACCAGCATCAACTCTTCGATGGCCCACACTTCACACAAAGGGGGGAGGAGTTATATGATCATCCTAATATATAACAATAATTTAACTTAACATTTAATTTAACTTAATATTGTATAATTAACATTTATTTTTATGTAAACTAAATTTCATATGTTGTTCACCTTTTTGTTCAGACGCAATGTCAGCAGAATTAAATTAGTTAGTAACAATTGGGAAACTTTAAATATTAATGTTCCCATTATTCAAATTTCTTAATATAATATATGTTTCGCTGACAAAGCATCTTTTAATTATAAATACCTGTAATATTTTATTCTGAAAATAATTATTATCATACCTGTAACCAGTAAAGTCAAATTAAAGATTATTTAAAAAATAAAGTTTGTTTTTTTTAATTAATGTAAAAACAAAACTTATAAGTCGCGCACCAGGATTTAGCTCGTCTAATATATAAAGAAGAAAATTTGTTTGTTTGTTTGTTTGTCCAGGATTCACGTGAAAACCACTGGTCCGATTGTCACAAAATTTTAAAAGAATAATTCTGGGAGCCCGGGGGGTGACATAGGCTATGTCGCATTTTTATAAGTCAACAGGTTGCGGCTCCAGAGCCGTTTTAAGCTTTTTCGTTTTTTTTGATGTCGAGTCGAAACGGTTTGACCGATTAACTTGAAATTTTGCACGAATTTTTTACTTATTAAACGGAATTAATGGTATAAAGTTGGTTGGAATAAATTAACCCCTTTCGGCCCGGCGGGCTTCCAAAAAATTTTGTGTTTCCGATTTGTGTCCAATTTTACAGGGTGGTTTTGCAGTCAAAAAGAGAGGCTGGCACAAATTTTTGTTGGGTTCAGTTAACCCGTTTGGGCACGAGGGCGCAATGAAGCTTTTTCAATGTTTTTGATGTCGAGCCGAAACAGTTTGACCGATTGACTTAAAATTTTGCACAAATCTTCCTCTTAGCAACCGCAATTAGTTGTATAAATTTGGTTCGAATAATTTAACCCATTTCGAAAAGTGGCGGGCTTCCAAAAAATTTTGTATTTCCGATTTGTGTCCAATTTTACAAGGTGGTTTCGCAGTCGACAATAGAGTCTGGCACAAATTTTTGTTGAGTTCGGTTAACCCGTTTGGGCACGAGGGCCCAATGAAGCTTTTTCAATGTTTTTGATTTCGAGTCAAAACCGTTTGACAAATTGACTTGAAATTTTGCACAACTGCTCCTCTTAGCAACCGCAATTAGTTGTATAAATTTGGGTGGAATAATTATACCCATTTCGGCCTGGCGGACTTTCAAAAAATTTTGTGTTTTCGATTTGTGTCTAATTTTACAGGTTGATTTTGCAGTCTAAAGAGAGGCTGCAAAAAGTTTTAGTTAATTCGATTAACCCGTTTTCCACGACGACGCCATGAAGTTTTCTATAAATTTTATTTTCTTATACGATTAAAAGTATTTTATTGAAAATTTTGTACCAAAATTTTAATTAAAGCCCACATGGTTAATTTGGTTTTGACCTGTTTGTGCGTTTTGAACAAAGATTCAATGAAATTTTCAGTTTTCTTCAAATGAAATCTAAAAATCAAAAAATTCAATTTCTTATATATAATGCTTAAAAACATAGTATTTTAAAACAGTTTTTCCAAAAAATAAGCCTACATTTCTCTCATCAAATCATGAAAAAACGAGGAAGAGCGTATTACAACTTTCAGGTGAGTACTAAACAAAATATAAGTTGAAAAGCAAATTTTTAAATCTTTTCTAAACCATCGACTATATTTTATTCAAACGTTGGCAATTCAAGATAACTACTATTGACATAGTATAATGACATAATGGCAAACTTAGTATCCCCATTTGACCAATAGTCATTTTAATTCAGTTAACATTATTCGCCGGGAACCTAACATCCTCAAATCTATCGTCAAGGAGCACCAAATTCTCAAGAAGCACCTTGTATAGAAAAATTAGAGATAATCGTTCAAACTGTTTTTTAAAGTTTTTGTTTCGCAATCGGTTAAAAGAACTCGACAAAACATTTTTTTAAGCATTCCCCTAATTGAAAGAAGTTGTACCTACTTTCAGAAATTGGACGTAATTTACTTACAAATGTTTTTTTGAACAATCGTCGGGTCGACAGGGCTTAACAACTTCCAAGTCTGTTATTAAATTGAACTTCATTTTCAAAGAAGAACAAATATACAAAATTTGAAGTTAATCGGTTAAATCATTTCTAATATATATAACAAAGCAACGAAAAAACCTATAAAAAGCTGTTGGGCCACGATGGGTTAACGGAACTCCACAAATATTTTTTTGTGGCTTCATTTATAAGCAAAGTAGTATTTCAAAAAATTGGCTGAAGCTTGCGTTTTTACAATTTGCAAGCTTCCGGGCAACGCCGGGTAAATCTGCTAGTTAATACATAAAAATAAATCTAATATATAAAGAAAACAATTTGTTTGTTTGTTTGTTTGTCCAGGATTCACGTGAAAACCACTGGTCGGATTGTCACAAAATTTTAAAGGAATAATTCTGAGAGCCCGGGGGTGACATAGGCTATGTCACATTTTTAAAAGTCAACAGGTTGCGGCTCCAGAGCCGTTTTAAGCTTTTTCGTCAAAAAAGTGAGATCGATTGACTTAAAATTTTCACAAATGTTCCTCTTGTCACCCGGAATTAGTTGTATAAATTTGGATCGTATAAATTAACCCATTTCGTCCTGGTGGGGCGATTTCCAAAAAATTTTGTGTTTTAAAATTTTTTTTTTTTTATTTATTTATCTCAAAAGAGTTTAAAGCTCGTACAAAGTGTAACATAATATAAAAAATTTTCAATAATAATAACAACAATACTTAATTCAATTCAATTGCAAAAATAAAACTAACATAATATACTATATCGATAAATACTTAATAAAAACAAATAATTAATTACTAACAATTATTTAATAAAAATTATTATTTAATAAAAAATAAACACCTGTTCTATATTTAACTTACAGAAACAAAACAAAAAAATTAAAATATTCAACTCAAAAATTCAAATTAATTTAAAATCATACAGTTAAAAAACAAGTGATGAAAAAAAACCAAGGGTTTTTAAAAAAGCACATTTTCAAAATAATATAGTGTTTCAAACTAAGTGTTTTATCGGAATATAATGTTGAAGCTTCAATATTAACGTTTAATTTAGGAAATATATACGTTGGTGACTATGTTACTGCTTACCTATAATAACAGTAAAATTTCTAGTAGCCACTGTATGGGGAAGGTTGCCAAATTTCTCAAGGATATAATGCTCACTACTGCGCTTCCACCAAACTTTTTTAGGTTCTAGGAATTAAATTGTGAATTCCACCAAAATTTGGAATATTTCTTAGAATTTTACTATTTAGGCAAAAAAGGTTAAAACTGAGAGACACTTTCTTCAATTTAAAGAACCCCTTTTAAATTTAAGAAAATGTTTTAACATATGTTAAAGTATAATGTTGGACCATAACATTTTATATACTAGCAAAAAAAAATTTGAACAGGTATTCAAGTTACAGGTGTTTAAAAATAGCAAAATTTTAATTTTCGAGCCTTTATAGCTGCTAAACAGGGGACGTGACAGAAAAATTTTGTTAACCGACTCCTACTAGTTTCTGAAGTTCTAACCTCTCCCAAAATTTCAAGACCCTAGATTGGCCCGTTAAGAAGATATTTCTAGCCAAAAATTTTGCAAAAATTGAGTTTAGCATAATGGTAAATTTTAGTACCGTATGGCAACCCTAAACATTTATCTTTTAAAAATTTATAAAGTTTATAAAACCAGCTATCTTTTGCCGTTTTCAGACTGAAAATACACTTAATAGAACTCTTGTTATAACAATTTGAATATAGGGATTTTCCTAACTTTGGGAGGCTGCAGCTCCCTAACAGGTGGGGCTACAGAAAAAAATTCTTCTACGAAATTATTTTTTTTGTAATACCTACTCGTGGTTAAAATTTATTTTCTATATTTCAAACGATGTAAAAGTTTTTGTAAACATACGGACGGACAGACAGACAGACGGACAGACAGACGGACAGACAGACGGACAGACGGACGGACAGAGTGAAACTATATAGGCACATTTTTACAAATATTTTTGAAAATGTGCTAAAAATCATTTGTTTTCTTTTTAAATGTATGCAACTGTTCAACCTCTTTTAAATGCCTCGGTAGTTCATTATAGTACTTATATGCTAAATTGTAAATGGTATCTAAGTCCATTAAATCTTTTTCTTGAAGAAATGATTCGAATATTTGTTGAATTTCTAGTAGGGTACTGGTGATAAATTAAAGTTTATATATATTTATTATAAAAAAAAAACAATAAATACTTTATATGTAAGTTCAAACACCATTTATTTTTCAATATAATTAAAGTTTATATATTTATAAAAAAAACAATAAATACTTTATATGTAAGTTCAAACACTATTTATTTTTCAATATGCACTTATCTTAATAAAAATCTTATAGGTATTTATTTTAAAGGTTACTAAAAACTTCGCGGAACCCCAAACGTACTGATATCTATTTTGTTTCTGAATAACTGACGTTTTTACAAGAGGTAATTAGGTGTTTTATAATATAATATCGCTGACTTTGCGTCTGCGATATTTTGTTGGAATGTTGGTTATTTCGTGAGAACGGAAATTGTAGTAGAATATGATATTCGCGAAACGTGTAATAATTTAATTATGATTTTTATAGTTTTAAGAATTTTATGTAACATTTTAATTAACTCGAAATATGATATTCGAGTGAATTAGAAATAATTATTTTCACATAAAATTCTTAAAAGAATTTAAGGAAAATAAATTTAACATTTATGTTATGTTATGTTTTACAGTGGTGTATCAACGTAACATTTATGTAATAGTATACAGTGGTGTAGTAGCTATAACTCCCCCACCGTTTGTCTGAGGCTCCGACGAAGATTTTTGTTTAGGTATTACAATCTTAAATTTATTTTTATTTTTGATTTTACAAAAAATAAAGATTACAATAATTATTAGTACAAAAATATTGATTGGTATAAATATACTTAATAGTAAATTATAAGTAGGATTTGTAATTTTTATTTCTTTAATTTCTTTTCTGTTATTTTCTATTTCTTTTAAATACAATTCTTCAAAATTAGTTAAGTTATATGTTTTTTTTCAATTATTTTTGGCATGAAATATGGAAATACATTTTTATCGTAAATTTTTTGAAATTCATTTGTAAATACTTTGTTTTGTATAATAATTTTAGAGTTTTCAAATTTTACTAAACTATTTCTAAATAACTTTAAATTTTTTACAATTTTGTGAAAAGTTGTTAATGTTATTAAAATTTTTTATTATTACAAGACCTGGTAGTATTTCTTCAGTTATTTCTTCTTTTAAATTTTGCGTTTTACATTTACCTTCTTTAAAATTTAGTATGTGGTTCAAACATTCATCATTTAATTCAATTAGGTTGCTTTTTTGTTTTTCCTTTACATTATTACTGTATATGGTGGTCTTGTCATCTATTAAAATATTGTTTTCTTTAAGTAATACAGATTTGTTTTCAATGTTTGGCATAGGTTTAATTAAAATTTTAGAATATTTTGTATTAGAGTAATTTGGGATAAGAACGATAATTATGATTTGGTCACTATAATATGCTACTGTTACTTTGATATCTTGGTAAGTTTCTATGTCATGTATAAGTTTTAATTCGTCTTCTGTTAAGATATTTTTCGAGAGAATATTGAGTTTACTTGTCAAAATGATTTGTTCGATGTTATCAATGTGATTTCGTAGAAGGTTTATATCGTGGTTTATTTGGTACACTTGTTCAAAAATTTCTACTTCTCTTTCTAAGTAATTTATTTTGATTCCATTTGTATAATTTGAAAGAATTTCGAAAATTAATTTTTGCTGGTTATTTATATGTTTGGTTATATTATGAATTTGATCGGATATTTGTTTGTTTATAATAACTTGTTTGTTTGTTTCGGTTATAGTTCATGGTTATTTTGAGATAATTTATCTATTGCGTTTTTTATAAGGATTTCGTTTTCACTGTCCATTGTGCCTGTAAGAAATTTTAGACCTGTACCAACTACATTAAGAAGTCCACGTTTGTGTCTTATATTTGGTCTCAGTCTTTTAATTTGAGAATCTTGTAAATTGAAGTTTTCAACCACGGTATTTATTACAACTGCATTTGGTTTTGAATTTCGTTCTATTATTTTAATATTGTCGTATATTTGATCTTTTGCTATAGCTAGTTGAGTAGTATTTATTATATGCAGAATTTTTTCAAAGTTTTTAATAATTTTAAATTCGCCTGTTTTTATGGTGATGTAGCCATTATTTTGATTAAGGTTCTGTATTTCTATTGTTTGGGCCAGGGTTGTTGTCAGTAATGTCCCGATTAGAAGTACTGTCCCTATTGTCATGGTTCTTTTCTGGAAGTATACGTAAATTTCTATTATTATTTTTTCTTTTGACTTTTGCTTTAATTGTAGGTTTATTATTGTTTTGGTGCTTTTTTCGTCTCTTTACGTGAGATTTAAAATATTTATATCCGTCTGGAGTTATAATATGGTTTTCGTCTAAGATTCAGCTATTTTTTTCCTAAATTTGCGGTGGTTTTTCCCTCCCCTTATTTCTTTTATAAATTGCGGTCCTGTTTCTATATTAACGTCTTCCCTATTTTGATTCAATTTTTCAATGGTATTTTCTTTAATTTTAAGTATTGTTTATTTTATTTCTGGGTATTGGTCTGGCGTTATAGAACCGTGAAAGTTTTCCAGTCGTACTATGTATAGAGTTATTATAGAATTTTATTATTTTGTGTATTTTTTCTTCTACGGAGTCTTCGTCTACTTTATCGTCATGTCTTAAAAGGCGTAAGTGTTCGTTTATTGTATTGTGAAGGCGTTCGACGTCCGCGTTAGATGTATGGTTATTGTTAGAGGTGAAGTGTATGCTAATGTTTTCATCCTCTAAGAATTTTTGCAATGGGAGAGCTTTTAGACCTAATTCGTTATCGACAACTAAATTTTGAATATTTCCAATAATGTTGAGATATTGGGTCAGGGCTCTTTTAAATTCTGTCCAGCTTCGATTCTCAATTTTTATTGCCTGTGCATATTTTGTAAACTTGTCGATTGTTGTTAAAAACATATTTTTATTTAGGGTATAGAAGACGTCTGCGTGTATTATTTCTCTAGGGCTACTAGGAGTCTCAGTAATTTTATATTTTTGTTTGACGGGTTTCCTGTCATATTTCTCAATATTGCATATTTCGCAATTGTTGACAAATATTGTTATTCTTTCTTTTAATTTGGGATGGTAAATTTTTTCTCTAAGTTGCATAAAATTTTCATTAATACCTCTATGATAATTTCTGAGGTGTTCATTTTCAACAAGTTGTGTCAGTTCGTTTTCGTCTGTAATAGTAATTTTCCGCATTTGACAATTTTGAATCGTATTCGAGTGATTTTGTATAGATAATTTTTCTATCGGATTTGAAAATTTTTAGATTTTTGATTTTTAATGAACCAGAGTTGGTTTTTTTGATGATGATTTGTTTTCTATAAATATTTATAGGACAATTAGATTCAGTGATAAAGGAATTTTCTGCTTCATTAAAGTTAATTATAAGTCTTGAAAGCGCGTCTGCGTTTCCATTTTGAATTCCCCTTTTATACTTTATTTGGTAATCATATTCTGCTAATTTCAATCTCCAACGGTCAAGCTTTGAATTTGGTTCCTTTATTGAGAAGAGCCAGGTTAATGGACGATGGTCCGTTTCGATCAAAAATTTTCTACCGAAAAGGTATGGACGGAAATATTGCGTTGCCCACACAATTGCTAGAAGCTCTTTTTGGATAATGCTGTAGTTTTGCTCATGGTCGTTGAGCGTACGACTAGCGTAAGAAATAGGATAACCATTTTGTGAAAGAATAGCACCCAGAGCATATTTACTTGCGTCGGTTTATAAAGTAAATAATTTGGAAAAGTCGGGGTAATGAAGAATAGGATCGTTTGTGAGCATTAGTTTTAGCGTTTCAAAGCTTTTTATGTATTCAGGGTCTTCAATATTTACTTTCATATCTTTCTTAAGATATTTAGTCATAGGTTTTGCGATCATTGAATAATCCTTTATAAATTTCTTATAGTATCCTGTGAGGCCAAGGAATTGTTTGATCTCCTTAGGATTTTTAGGAATTGGGAAATGTTGGACACACGATATTTTTTGAGGGTTTGGTTTTATACCTTCATTTGACACTACATGACCGAGAAATTCGGTCTCCCTTTTTAAAAACTCTGATTTATATAATTGGACTTTAAGATTCGTATCTTTCAGTCTTTGGAAAATCTTTGTGAGGGATTCTAGATGTTCTTGTAAAGAGGTGGAGAAGATAATTATATCATCTAGGTAGACTAAACAAATTTTGTTAATGTAGTCACCCAGGACCATATTCATAAGTCGCTGAAAGGTGGCTGGGGCTGTCTTCAACCCAAACGGCATACGAAGAAATTCGTATTGACCGCCTTCCGCGCTGAATGCTGTCTTATAAATATCTTTCTTATCAATTTCAATTTGATGGAAACCCTTGGCAAGATCCAATGTTGTAAAATATTGGCATCTTCCAAGTTTTTCCAAAATTTCATCGATGTTGGGAATGGGGTACTTGTCGTCAATTGTAACCTCGTTTAACTTTCTATAGTCAATTACGAGTCTCCATTTACGTCGACCGCTTGTATCCAGTTTTTTGGGTACTACCCAAACTGGTGCAGAATTTCCAACATCTCTGAAATTTGTTGTTTCACTTCCTCTTTATGTATATATGGGTATCGGTATGTCTTGGCAGCAATAGGTACATGATCGCTTGTACGAATTTCGTGTTTTATTGCGTTTGTGAAAGATCCGATTTTTCATTATAAAATATACCAGAAAATCTTTTAATAATTTTATGTAAATTTTGGATTTCTTCGGGGTTTAAGTGGTTTGTACGAACTTGCTCTAACAATGGTACAGTTTTAACGTCATTTGAAAAATAGAAATTTTCATCAGTGACGGGCTTTTTTTTTTTTTTTTTTCTTTATTTATAATATAAATTTAAATATACATACATAATTTATCTTTTCAGTACATAGTAAATAGATTGACACCTATGCCTAAGGCAGTGCGGTCATATAATTTTTTGTAAGAATTATTTAACAATAGAATAAGAAAAAGTAAAACAAAGCAAAAAAAAAAAAAAAGAAATTTAATGATATTCATTTACAAATTTTTCATAGGATTTCATCATAAAAATTTACTCTTTATACCTGTATGACTATATAGTCAAAGGGTATAATAAATTTGCCATTACGTTTGAGACGCAGAGAAGGAGGGGGGGTAGATATAGACTCAAGTGTATGGATCGGATCAGAATCGAAAAATAAATCGATTTAGCTATGTATGTCCGTCCGTCCGTCTGTCCGTCTGTCCGTCGGTCTGTCCGTCGGTCTGTCCGTCTGTCCGTCTGTCCGTCCGTCTGTCCGTCCGTCACCACGATAACTCAAAAACTAAAGGATCTAGGATCTTGAAATTTTCGCAAATTGGTTTATTTGCAATAGCCGTCATCGCTATTTAAATCCAGCCATTTTGGTCCATGGGTTCGGGTAGCTGCCATACAACTTCTTTTTTTATATGAATATTACTCTGTACCTATAACAGCTGCGTGTCTGAAATTTTGCCAAAAGTAGTTTAGTTTTATGGCCAAAGTTTCTGCAAAATTAGGTTGGTCTACTGCAGTGGGTTCGAGTAGCTGCCATACAACTTCGTATTTTATATGAGCATTACTCTACACCTAATGAAGCTGGGTGTCTGAAATTTTGCCAAAAATAGTTTAGTGTAATGGCCAAAGTTACTGCAAAATTTGGTTGGTCTACTGCAGTGGGTTCGAGTAGCTGCCATACAACTTCTTATTTTATATGAGCATTACTCTACACCTATTGAAGTTGGGTGTCTGAAATTTTGCCAAAAATAGTTGAGTGTAATGGCCAAAGTTACTGCAAATTTTGGTTGGTCTACTGCAGAGGGTTCGAGGAGCTGCCATACAACTCCTTCTTTTATATGAGCATTACACTACACCCAATAAAGCTGGTATGTTTTAAATTTTGCCAAAAGTAATTAATGTTTATAATAATAATGATAAAATGTTTATATAACGGTCATACGGGTATTTCAGAGTTGACACAGTCTACTTTACCACACTCTTCCTCGTTTTTTGTATAATTCTTCATATTTTAATTTATTAATTTTTTTTTTATATTCTTAAAACAGCACAACAAAGAAAATAAAAAAAAAAAAAAAAAATTTTAACTTATTTGATTTATTTATGAATGTTAGTTAGTTAATGTAGGATTTAATTATTAGTTTGTTAGTATTTCTAGTTTTATTAAAATATTATGTACTAATTATAGTGGATTTAATCTTTTGTGTAAATAGATTAAGGTTATTAATTAATTTTATTTGTTCTGGAAGTTCATTATAAACCTTAAGGCAATTATATAAGCAGTTATTCTTTTGATGTGATGTTCTAAAAAGGGAAAGGTAGAAGTTCGATTTGTTCCTAGTATTATGGTTGTGTATGTCAAAATTCCTATTTAGAATGAAGTTATGTTTTAATTGATTATTAATGATTTTGTACGCAGTTTTATAGAGTTCCATTAATATTATGTTTCTTAAGCTTAGATATTTTATAGTGTATATAGAATCTGTTGGGTGTAACAAGGGCAAGCCTTGTGCAAGCTTAACACATTTTTTATGCATTTTGTCTAGTTTATTTAGATGAATTTGTGGAGCTCTACTCCAAATAGGTAACAGATAAGTAATATGTGATTTAGTTTGTGATTGGGTTCAGTTTTTAACATATTAAATGTGATACTTTTAGGGTTATTGTCTAGGATTTTAACATTTGCATTAATTTTACTATTTTCAACTTCGTAAACACCTTCTTTGATTATAATTTTGTTATCGTCAGAAGTTTTATTTGATATATATGCTAAGCCGGATTTCTGTTTGACTGGTATATCAAGGAAATATTCTCCTTGGGTATCAAGAAGGTAAGTTTTAGTATTATTAAAATTTTTAAAATATATTGGAATTTTTTTGTCCTTAATTTCTAAGTAATTAATACTATAATCAATCTTAACATTTAATTTTTTTAAGATATTATTTCCTAAAAGGCCGTCGTATTCATTGTGAAAATTACAAACGAACATTTGTATTTTATTCGAAGGATCTCCTAATTCTTCGAATAAAGGTATTTCTACCATTTCAGAAACATTGACGGTATGTTGGAGCGTTTTGAGAGATATATTGTTAATTTGTTTTTTCCATTTCGGATCACAAAATCCAGGGTTGATTATGGAGTGCGTGGCTCCAGTATCGATAATAAATTTTAGTGGAGTAAGTTTAGTTTTAACTATTATATGTGGTAAGATTTTGTCGAGGCAGAGTATTGAAAATTTTGGATATCTTGTTCGTAAGTATCCATAGGTTCGTAGTTTTGTTGGTTTGAACGGTTATTATAATTGTTATTATGATTATAATTGTTTTGTTGGTTTGGGCGGTTATTATGAAAAAAAACAAGTAAGGAAAAAAACCTAGGGTTTCTAAAAAGCACATTTTTAAAATTATATACGGTTTCTTACTGAATATTTCATCATTTATTTTTATAAAAATATATATAAAAATAAATGATAATATTAATTTAGTTATTTCATTAATTTATTAAATATAAGACTAATAGAGAAATACTTAGAATATAACCCCCATGCACTCAAGGAAACCTGTTAATAAGTGCGGAAAATAATGTTGCAGCTTCAATGATAACGTTTAATTTTGGAAAAAACTTATACTGGTGAATAAGTTACTGTTTTATATAAACATAAAAGTTTTAATTTTTAAGACCTAGTAGCTATTCAATGGGGAAGGTTCCCAAACTTTTGCTTGGTAAACTTATGATGGATCTGCCTCCCGCCCCTTACCTTACCCTTCAAGTTTTTTCGGAGAAATCAATTTTGAACTCCACCAAAATTTGGAATTTTACCTAAAATTTTATTATCTAAGTAAAAATAGTTAAAACTAAGAGACAATTTCTTCATTTTAAAGAAACCCTTTCAAATTTAAGAAAAACCTTTAACATATGTTGAAACATAATGCTGCAGCTGTAAATTTTGTATATTTGTAAACATAAATTTTAACAGATTTTCAAGTTACAGGTGTTTAAAAATAGCAAAATTTCAATTTTCGAGCCCTTATAACTCCTAAACAGGGGACGTGACAAAAAATTTTTGTTAGCTGACTCCTACTAATTTCTAAAGATCTAACTTATCGCAAAATTTCAAGAGCCTAGCTTGAACCGTTTAGAAGATATGTGGAGCCAAAATTTTTCAAAAATTGAGTTTTGCATAATTGTAAATTTTAGTACCTTATGGCAACTCTATACATTTTAACTTTATATTTTTTTCAAGCTTATAACAGCAGCTCTCTTCTCCCGTTTAGATTGAAAATACATTTAGCAGAACTCTTGTTATATTAATTTAAATATAGGGATTTTTTTGAAATTTTCGGGGGCTGTAACTTCGGCACCTTTCAATATTAAGAAAAACCTTTTAAACATGTTGAAATATAATATTATAGATCTTTCAATTTACCATATTACTAAAAAAAAATTTTAACAGGTATTCAAGCTACAGGTGTTTGAAAATACCAAAATTTCAATTTTCTAGCCCTTATAGCTCCTAAACGGGGGGCTTGACAAAAAATTTTGTTAATCGGCTCCTACTAATTTCGGAGGACCTACCTTCTCCCAAAATTTCAAGACCCTAGCTTGTACCGTTTAGAAGATATATGGGGCCGAAAAGTTTATAAAAATTGAGTTTTGCATAATTATAAAATTTGGTACCGTATGGCCACCCTAAACATTTTCTCTTAATTTTTTATAAAGCTAATAAAACCAGCTATCTTTTTCCGTTTTAAGATTGAAAATATACCCAACAGAACTCTTGTTATAACAATTTAAAAATAGGGCTTTTTCCAACTTTGGGGGTCTGTAGCTCCGTAACGGGTGGGGCTAAAGAAAAAAATTCTTCTACGAAATTATTTTTTCATAGTATCTACCCGTGGTTAAAATTTCTTTTCTCTATATCAAACCGTGTAAAAGTTTTTGTAAACATACGGACAGACAGACAGACGGACAGACGGACAGACGGACGGACGGACAAAGTAAAACTATATAGGCACATTTTTACAAAATTTTTTGAAAATGTGCTGAAAAGTGAATTCACTAAATAAATAAGCTAAACTAAACAAAAAATTTATATAAAAAAAATAAACTAAACTAAAATTGCAGACACCTTGCTTAATAAGGTATACATTAATGCTCTTATAAATAAAGAAGTTGTACGTTTACTACTCGAAACTACTGCAGTAGACCAACGAAATATTAACCCCGTGAGATAAGTGACTGGATTGCAATAGCGATGATGGCTCTTTCATTAAAACGAATTTGAGATTCCTAGCTCTTTATTTTTTTGAGTCGTGCAGACGGACTAGATCGATTCTCTTTTCGATTCTGATCCGACCAATCGGTCACACCTATAAAAACTGTTCCTACTTTAAGTCTAAAACACTCCCCGGACCTAAAAACCTTAACACAAATTTTCATGATAATTGACTGAGTTTAGAGCCTATTCGCTATAAAAATAAAAAAAAAAGTTTTGCTTTGTACATATATAGATTAAAAAATATATATTTAAATTTTGAAAATTTCCGGGCATAGCCGAGTAAATCTGCTATTATTTTTATAAAAATAAATGGTAAAATACTCAGTACTCATTAATCATCACCAGTTTGGATTCTATTTCACTGTAACATTTTCGAAATTATTTCAATTATTTTATTTTTTTTCAACACTTTTTTTTTTGGAAATAAGAAAGAAAAGCTAATTCGATGTTTTTAAAAGACGGTTCAGCTTGATTTCGTTCGGATTTCAAATTCTAGTTAAAACCGTTTGGAAAATATGTGGTGCCAAAAATGTTGCAAATATTGAGTTTTGCATAATCGTAAGTTTTAGTATCATATGAAAACCTTATGCATTTCCTTTTAATACTTAATTTTTTTTAATACTGAATCAATAAGAATAAATTGAAATCCTAAGCGAAAAAAAAAAATTGTTTAATGAATTTTTTCGCATTTACAAAACAAATATTTAAATAAAAACTAATGTGATTAAACCCTATACAAACTAAAAATTATTAGATTTCGTAATTCTCGCTCTAACCATCCGACCGCTGGGTTACTTATACTTTAATTGCACATTGTTAATTTTGAAAAAGAGGTCACGTGAATTAGCAGCCGTTTCAAGCCTTTTATTATATGCTAGGGAGAAAGTCTGCCGTACGACAGATGTAAGTGTAAAAATAATTTTTTTCAATACTGAATCAATAAGAATAAATTAAAGTCCTTAGCGAAAAAAATAATGTTTAATGAATTTATTAGCATTTACAAAACAAATATCAAAATAAAAACTGATCTGATTAAACCTTATACAACCTAAAAATTATTAGATTTCGTTATTCTCGCTCTAAACATCCAACCGCTTGGTTACTTATGCTTTACTTGCTAAGTGTGAATTGTGACAAAAAGGGCACGTGAATTAGCAGCACTTTTTAACCTTTTATTATATAGAAGATTAAAAGGAAAAGAAATTTGTTATAACTTAACATATAAGCATTGATTAAGAATTATATATAGATAAACATTTTCATGTTAAAAATTTGTATGAAATTTTATTCGCATATTTTTTTCAAATTCTCTCCAAACTGTTCACATATTTTAAATGTATTGTAACTATTTCTATTTTATACCTTTTATTTTTATTCTCTCAATTTATACCAATTAAATTTGTAAACCATTTTTCACTCCACATAGTACATGTAACATGATTCAAGAATATGATAAAAGAAAAAAATAGAATAAGAAAAAAAAACGATGAAAAATGTAGTGTGTAGACTGTGTCAACTCTGGGATACCCGTATGACCGTAATATTACATTCTATCATCCGGTTACTTACTTTTGTCAAAATTTCAAACATACAGCTTTATTAGGTGTAGTGTAATGCTCATATAAAAGAAGGCGTTGTATGGCAGCTACTCGGACCCTCTGCAGTAGACCAACCAAATTTTCCAGTAACTTTGGCCATTACACTAAACTACTTTTGGCAAAATTTCAGATACCCATCTTTAATAAGAGTCTATATTTACCACCCCTTCGTCTCTGCGACACAAACGTAATGGCAAATTTAGTATACCCTTTTGACAAATAGTCATGCGGGAATAAAAAATGATTTTTTCATTCATAAATTCATAGTTATTTTTTTCGAATTGATTTCTTTTTTTCTAAAAAATTATTTAATTTTGTATGTACATGCGTACGTACCTATATAGATATGTATGCATATAAATGTTCTAAAATAATTATTTTACAATCTAACTTTATAATCTCAATAACAAATAACCTTGCTTTGCAAAAATATGTCGCTTAAATTTATAGAGTTGCAATACGGTACAAAAATTTACCATTATATAAAACTCAATTTTTGCAAAATTTTTGGTCCCATATATCTCCTAAACGGTTTAAGATAGAGTCCTGAAATTTTGGGAGAAGTTAGATCCTCAAAAATTAGTCGGTTAACAAAATTTTTTTGTCAAGCCCTGTTTAGGAGCTATAAGGGCTCGAAAATTTAAATATTGCTATTTTTAAGCACCTGTTACTTGAATACCTGTCCATTTTTTTTTGTATTAATATACAAAATTTAAAGGCCCAACATTATATTTTAACAATGTTAAAGGTTTTTCTTAAATTGAAGAAGTGTCTCTCAGTTTTACTCATTTTTGCTTAGATTGTATAATTTTAAGTAAAATTCACAATTTTTGTGGAATTCACAATTTAATTCCTAGAACCTAAAAAAATGGAGGGGGACGGAGGGGGGGGGGGTCAGATGAAGTTAGATCCTTGAGATACTTGGCAACGTTCTCCATTGAAGGGCTACAACAACTTTAAAATAAAAACTATACTGTTAGCAGTAAATTTTATAAGTAAGCAGTAACTATTTCCAAGTAAATATTTCCAAAGGTAAACTCAGTATGTAATACAATATAAATTTGAAAATGTGCTTTTTTAAAAACCCTTGGTTTTTTTTCATCACTTGTTTATCCTACTCTTGCGCTACAGAATTAATAAAAGGAAATTTTTTACCTAAAGAACATTAAGTTAACATTATAATAGTTTGTTTTAGTTCTGGAAGTGATAATGAAATAGAAACTATTATAGATACTAAAGTGAAGTATACACACTAAAATGTAAAACATAGCGTTATACGTTTTTATTATAATTTTCTGTATCTACCTTTTAACAGATTTCTCATACGTTTTGATTTTTTTTCCTCTATAAAAAATAGTAACTACATATTGAAGTTAGTTATTTATTTAAAATAAATAAAAGACGTTCTTTTAATTTCTCTTTTAATATAATATATTCGTTTTTCTCCTACTCTTGTGCTACAGAATTCAATAGTGATATACATTTTTATTATAATATTCGGTATCTGCCTTCTAATAGATTTCTTATACGTTTTGTTGTTTTTTTCCTCTATAAAAAATAGATACTACATATTTCAGTTAGTTATTAGTTCTGCAAGTGATATTAAAATAGAAGTATACAAAAAAATATGGAAGAAATAGTCTTATACGTTTTGATTTTCTTTTTCCCCTATAAGAAATATAAACTTCATATTGCAGAAGTATACACAGTGAAAGTTGTATTATACGTATGTTTTTTCCTACGCGCTACAGAATTAATTAAAAGGAAATTCTTTACCTAAAAAACATTAAATTAGTATTATAATAGATTGTTTTAGTTCTGGAAGTGATAAAAAAATAGAAGTATACATACTTAAATGTAAAAAATAGCGTTATACGTGTTTATTATAATTTTCGGTATCTATCTTCTAACAGATTTCTTATACGTTTTAATTTTTTTTTTTTTCTGTTCGTAATTTACATTTTATCAGTTTCTTTTTGTCTTTCTCCTATATATGTAAGTATTTGTAATTAGAAGTATATACCTAAAAGAGCGCTTGGTATAACAATTTAAATTCCCGACTTTCCATACTGTAGCTCCGTAACGTGTGGGGTTGCAGAAAAAATTTCTTCCATGAAGTTATTTTTACTGCACATCTTTACAAAATCTTTTTTCATTATGATAAAAATTAAAATTTTTTACACATTTTTAAAAGATTTTGTAAAAATTTGCTACATACATATCAAGTTTTACTGTGTGGACGGACGGTCGTATGTTTACTAAAAATTTTACATCGTTTAAAATAAATAAAAGAAATTTTCACAACGGATAGGTATTGCAAAAAAAATAACTTTGAAAATGTGTTTTTTTAAAAACACTTGGTTTTTGTATAACTTATTTAAAAATATTTTAATAAGTAATTAAAATAATTGTTAAAGTAATAAATGATCGCCTAAAGTAGCTCTAGAAGTGATAAAACACTAAAAGCAAATGCCTTAAAAAAAACTGTGCATAGGGTCCTACTAGTTGTTGGCCTTCAAAAATTGTCCGGGTATTATTTTTTTTTAATCCACATTTATATGATATATAAAATTTTATTTTAAAATTATTTAGGATGCTGAAATAAGACATTATGCTAGTGTGTATATATGCATGTATTAAGGTAAGAGAAAACGAAGAAAACACTTAACTTAAAATAGAAATTATATTAATAAAAATTATTAATTAATGAAACTATATTTTTGTTATGATTTTTATACTCTACATCTATCAAATACGTAAAAGAGTATATTAACTTTCGTGTGGTGTTTGTAACCACCTAAAGGAAAAGAGGTAAAAATGGAGAAGTATATATATTTGTTATTAGCGTTATCTCCTGAGCCGATTTGATAAGCTTGTGCGTCCGTTCGTCCGCCCATAGGTACGATAACTAAAAACTAATGGAGCTATTTTAATAATATTTAAGCTGTAGGGTACTAATACTGAAAGTACGGCGGGGATTGTATATGGGCGAGATTGGCCTATGGTTTCGGATTGCGGACCTTTTGATGTTTCGGAAAAATTTCCATATTTTTATACACAAGATTCTCAATCTAATATAGAAAACAGGACATTTTTTATTTTTTTTTCGTTTCTTAAATAAGAAAGAAAAGTTAATTCGATGCGCTTTCGATTTTATTGCAATGTTGAATTTAATTGCAAAAAGTTGAATCGGCTTCATTTCTTTTTTTACATTTGACTTTAGTTTTTGAAATTTTTGGAAATATGCTACAATTGCTAATTCGACCTAATTTCCATTGTTTTTGAAAGTCGGTTCGACTTGATTCCGGTCGATTTAACTTCACCCCGCCATATTAAATTGCTAAATTGCAAATAAAGAATTAAAAATCTTAAATTCAAATATTACTTTATCAATGAAAGAAATTATGTTAAATTAATATTTTTATTAATACTTTATAATATCCACAACTACCTAGTCCCTCAAAAGGAAATGTGTAGTATGTATGAAAATCATACTAATAGTAATTGTTCCTAAAAAATTAATAAAAAATTATATTAATAGTAAATATTATTGTAAATTTTCATTGTATAAATTAAAGAAATTCTTACTATAAGTTTTTTTAACTAAACCTTCTGAAATATTAAGACTTTATAATTATTATATAACCTTAGTTGTAATACTTGCCGATTAAAAACGCCATTTTCAAAACCATTTGAAACGTTCAAAGATGATGAAGTTACTTGATAATAGTAATATGTTTTCGTACATAAAGGTAAGCATGTAGGACAACTTAAAGAGTCTTCCAATTCGTGCTCTAACCCGTCATAGACTGTCGCTTGTGGTCTATACGTGTTCCACGTTACTAGAAATATTTTGTAAATTATAATTTTTCTACAAATACTCAAAAAATTTAAAATTGGGGTTATTAATAATTAATACACTAAAAATGAGGAAGATTAGATTTCTTTATTTCAACTTTTAGAATTCCATGCAAAACCATTATTATGTTTCAAATAACATAAACCATAATTTTCTCATGATATTGGATTAAACAATAAAAATTGCTAATAAAATTAAAATAATTATGAAATTTTATGACCAAAAAATCTATTTATTAAAAGATTACCTAAAAATTTATTTATTAAAACTTACATATGTTTTAGCTTATTTTATTTTTACAAAATGCGCTTTCATAAACAATTCACCTAAACAACTGAAAAATCTCATTCTAATTTACAAACCTACATCTAATGTTTATATATATTTCACATGATATACTTATAAAAATAAATATATACTAGCAGATTTACCCGGCGTTGCCCGGAAGCTTGCAAATTGTAAAAACGCAAGCTTCAGCCAATTTTTTGAAATACTACTTTGCTTATAAATGAAGCCACAAAAAAATATTTGTGGAGTTCCGTTAACCCATCGTGGCCCAACAGCTTTTTATAGGTTTTTTCGTTGCTTTGTTATATATATTAGAAATGATTTAACCGATTAACTTCAAATTTTGTATATGTGTTCTTCTTTGAAAATGAAGTTCAATTTACTAACAGACTTGGAAGTTGTTAACCCCTGTCGACCCGACGATTGTTCAAAAAAAAATTTGTAAGTAAATTACGTCCAATTTCTGAAAGTAGGTACAACTTCTTTGAATTAGGGGAATGCTTAAAAAAATGTTTTGTCGAGTTCTTTTAACCGATTGCGAAACAAAAACTTTAAAAAACAGTTTGAACGATTATCTCTAATTTTTCTATACATGGTGCTTCTTGAGAATTTGGTGCTCCTTGACGATAGAGTTGAGGATGTTAGGTTCCCGGCGAATAATGTTAACTGAATTAAAATGACTATTGGTCAAATATAAAACATGTCTTAAATAAGAAAGTTACAATCAGGTAAACAATAGATAGTAAACAAATCAAGTCATGTTTTAATAAGATAATTATTATATTGAGACAAGGAAATTACTTTCTTTGTTTTTAAAGAAATAAATAAAATAGATTAAGATTCATATTATGTATCTGAAACAAAGAAATTACTTTCTTTGTACGATAAAATAGAATAAGATTTATATTATGTATTTAAGACAAAGAAATATCTTTGTATAAGTTAAGAATTAAATAAAATATTGTAAATAATAACAAGTTAACACCAGAACAATGTATCAACCATTTCCGATATCTAAAACCATTCAACGGTGTAGGCGAATTCACGCTACAAGAATTCATCGAAGCAACAGAAAAAGCTATTGAATTATGCAACAAAAATGTATGTCTGGAAGCATATTGCCAAGAAATAGTAATAAATGAAAAAATACAAGGTGATGCCAAACGATGCATACAACGCTTAGGACAACAATTAACATGGAATATAGTAAAGGCAGAATTAAAACAACACTTCAGACCCAGAGTAGATTATGCAAAGTTAATTAACAAATGCAGAAGCTTACGGAATATAAAAAATGACGTGATAACAACCAATACAACAAGAGAACCATCACAGAAACAATATTGGAACGGCTATAATAAGTACTGCGATCAAAGAGAAGACCCTAGTAATTTTATAACAACAACAGCTGGTTTTAAAAGTTCAAACGGTTCTATAACTAGTCCAACTGGTTGTACTACTTTCCTATCAACAAAAAGTCATTCATTTTACAAAGGCAGTAGTTGCAGTAATAATGGTAGCAGCTATAGTTTAAAAAAGAAATTTTCTAAAACAAAATCTAAAACTTATAATGAAAGAGAATGTAATACCATACATAAGGAATTACATGAAGAAGATAATGCTAGTAAATTATTTCAATATAAAAAGAATGTTAAAAAGGATTTTAATCCAACAGCCACAACAAACTGCAATGATATTATTACACAAAAACATAATAAAGAATTCAATAATCATCAATTTCATTATCATCAACAACAACAGCAACAACAACATAACCCATATAAACCGAATTCATTTTATATTAAAAATTCAAAACCCTTTACCAATAAATCAAATTCAATACAAACCACAACCGCAACTGTTTCTAGTACAGAAACCACTGGATCTCCGTTTTCTACATCAACAATCCAATCAACAACAGCAAGAACAACAAATTCAAATTCAAGAATTCCAACAGCACCACCAATCGAAACTGAAGCAAAAAATTTCCAATTATCATCAACGGTTCAAACAACTTCCAAAGCAACAATACCAACAACATTATCATCAGATTTTCAAAAATTTTCAAAGAATCCATCAAATCATAAAAAATTTCAATATCATTTTCCGCATCAAAGCATCATCGGCAGCTATAATCAACAAAAGAATCAAATTTTTTCAACCACAAATAATATTAATAACATTTGCAATATTAGCAACAACAACATTATTCACAACCAGATTAATACTGGTAACATTTATACTAGTAATATTAATTCAAAAAACAATATTATTACAAAAGCAGCAATCACGTATCAACATCATCCACAACATAATCCATTATTATCAACATCTTCATCTTTATCCGTTCTTAAAATACAATTCATTATGAAAACTCAGGAGAGTTTCCAAACTAAGAGGGGAGGAGTTACATCCTTAACACATAATGATAAAACAATTAAAGAAGTAATAGAATATTTAGAATCAGGAAGATAATTTTAATAAAACATGTCTTAACAAAATATTTTGTTATCAAGTAAATAATAATAATCAATATTAACAGACAAAATAAAACATGTCTTAACAAAATATTTTGTTACCAGGTAAATAATAATAATCAATACTAACAGACAAATTAAAACATGTCTTAAATAAGAAAGTTACAATCAGGTAAACAATAGATAGTAAACAAATCAAGTCATGTTTTAATAAGATAATTATTATATTGAGACAAGGAAATTACTTTCTTTGTTTTTAAAGAAATAAATAAAATAGATTAAGATTCATGTTATGTATCTGAAACAAAGAAATTACTTTCTTTGTACGATAAAATAGAATAAGATTTATATTATGTATTTAAGACAAAGAAATATCTTTGTATAAGTTAAGAATTAAATAAAATATTGTAAATAATAACCAATATAAATATTGGTAACTAATTAAAAAAGAAGTCAGTCTAAACCAAATTGTTGAACTTGAATAATCTAAAATAGTTGTAAAATTAAATTTAAGATTTAAATTTTAAATTTCAATAAAATTAAAACATCTATTTAAAAAAATAAATTATTGTGTTTTTTTTATTAATAACTAAACATAACGAGGAACATTTTTTATGATTTGATGAGAGAAATGTAGGCTTATTTTTTGGAAAAACTGTTTTAAAATACTATGTTTTTAAACATTATATATAAGAAATTGAATTTTTTGATTTTTAGATTTCATTTGAAGAAAACTGAAAATTTCATTGAATCTTTATTCAAAACGCACAAACAGGTCAAAACCAAATTAACCATGTGGGTTTTAATTAAAATGTTGGTACAAAATTTTCAATAAAATACTTTTAATCGTATAAGAAAATAAAATTTATAGAAAACTTCATGGCGTCGTCGTGGAAAACGGGTTAATCGAATTAACTAAAACTTTTTGCAGCCTCTTTTTAGACTGCAAAATCAACCTGTAAAATTGGACACAAATCAAAAATACAAAATTTTTTGAAAGTCCGCCAGGCCGAAATGGGTATAATTATTTCAACCAAATTTATACAACTAATTGCGGTTGCTAAGATGAACATTTGTGCAAAATTTCAAGTCAATTTGTCAAACGGTTTTGACTCGAAATCAAAAAAATTGAAAAAGCTTCTTTGCGCCCTCATGCCCAAACGGGTTAACCGAACTCAACAAAAATTTGTGCCAGACTCTATTGTCGACTGCGAAACCACCTTGTAAAATTGGACACAAATCGGAAATACAAAATTTTTTGGAAGCCCGCCACGTCGAAATGGGTTAAATTATTCCAACCAAATTTATACAACTAATTGCGGTTGCTAAGAGGAACATTTGTGCAAAATTTCAAGTCAATCGGTCAAACCACTTTGACTCGACATCAAAAACATTGAAAAAGCTTCATTGGGCCCTCGTGCCCAAACGGGTTAACCGAACCCAACAAAAATTTGTGCCAGCCTTTCTTTTCGACTGCAAAACCACCCTGTAAAATTGGACACAAATCGGAAACAAATAATTTTTTGGAAGCCCGCCGGGCCGAAATGGGTTAATATTTTCGAACCATCTTTATACAACTAATTCCGTTTGCTAAGAGGAAGATTTGTGCAAAATTTCAAGTCAATCGGTCAAACTGTTTCGGCTCGACATCAAAAACATTGAAAAAGCTTCATTGCGCCCTCGTGCCCAAACGGGTTAACCGAACCCAACAAAAATTTGTGCAAGCCTCTCTTTTTGACTGCAAAACCACCCTGTAAAATTGAACACAAATCGGAAACACAAAATTTTTTGGAAGCCCGCCGGGCCGAAAGGGGTTAATTTATTTCAACCAACTTTATACCATTAATTCCGTTTAATAAGAAGAACATTCGTGCAAAATTTCAAGTTAATCGGTCAAACCGTTTCGACTCGACATCAAAAAAACGAAAAATCTTAAAACGGCTCTGGAGCCGCAACCTGTTGACTTATAAAAATGCGACATAGCCTATGTCACCCCCCGGGCTCCCAGAATTATTCCTTTATAATTTTGTGACAATCGGACCAGTGGTTTTCACGTGAATCCTGGACAAACAAACAAGCAAACAAACAAACAAATTTTCTTCTTTATATATTGTTGGTACAAAATCTAATATATAAAGAAGAAAATTTGTTTGTTTGTTTGTTTGTTTGTTTGTTTGTTTGTTTGTCCAGGATTCACGTGAAAACCACTGGTCCGATTGACACCAAATTTTAGAGGAATAATTTTGGGAGTCCGGGGGGTTACATAGGCTATGTCGCATTTTTATAAGTCAGCAGGTTGCGGCTCCAGAGCCGTTTTAAGCTTTTTCGTTTTTTTGATGTCGAGTCGAAACGGTTTGACCGATTCACTTGAAATTTTGCACGAATGTTCTTCTTATTACACGGAATTAATGGTATAAAACTAGTTGGAATAAATTAACCCCTTTCGGCCCGGCGGGCTTCCAAAAAATTTTGTGTTTCCGATTTGTGTCCAATTTTACAGGGTGGTTTTGCAGTCAAAAAGAGAGGCTGGCACAAATTTTTGTTGGGTTCGGTTAACCCGTTTGGGCACGAGGGCGCAATGAAGCTTTTTCAATGTTTTTGATGTCGAGCCGAAACAGTTTGACCGATTGACTTGAAATTTTGCACAAATGTTCCTCTTAGCAACCGCAATTAGTTGCATAAATTTGGTTGGAATAATTTAACCCATTTCGGCCTGGCGGGCTTCCAAAAAATTTTGTGTTTCCGATTTGTGTCCAATTTTACAAGGTGGTTTCGCAGTCGAAAATAAAGTCTGGGACAAATTTTTGTTGAGTTCGGTTAACCCGTTTGGGCACGAGAGTGCGAAGAAGCTTTTTCAATGTTTTTGATGTCGAGTCAAAACTGTTTGACCGATTGACTTGAAATTTTGCACAAATGTTCCTCTTAGCAACCGCATTTAGTTGTATAAATTTGGTTGGAATAAATTAACCCATTTCGGCCTGGCGGACTTTCAAAAAATTTTGTGCTTTCGATTTGTGTCCAATTTTACAGGTTGATTTTGTAGTCTAAAAGAGAGGCTGCAAAAAGTTTTAGTTAAGTTCGATTAACCCATTTTCCACGACGACGCTATGAAGTTTTCTATATATTTTATTTTCTTATACGATTAAAAGTATTTTATTGAAAATTCTGTACTCGGTTCTAATTTGGTTTTGACCTGTTTGTGCGTTTTGAACAAAGATTCAATGAAATTTTCAGTTTTCTTCAAATGAAATCTAAAAATCAAAAAATTCAATTTGTTATATATAATGCTTAAATACATAGTATTTTAAAACAGTTTTTCCAAAAAATAAGCCTACATTTCTCTCATAAAATCATAAAAAAACGAGGAAGAGCGTATTACAACTTTCAGGACTAAACAAAATATAAGTTGAAAAGCGAATTTTTAAACCTTTTCTAAACCATCGACTATATTTTATTCAAGCGTGGGCAATTCAAGAAAATCCCCTTTTGACCTATAGTCATTTTATTTCAGTTAACATTGTTCACCGGAAACCTACCATCCTCAACTATATCGTCAAGGAGCTCCAAATTGTCAAGAAGCAGCATGTATTGAAAAATTAGAGATAATCGTTGAAATTGTTTTGCAAACTGTTTTTTAAAGTTTTTGTTTCGCAATCGATTAAAAGAACTCGACAAACTTTTTTTTAAGTATTCCCCTAATTCAAAGAAGTTGTACCTACTTTCAAAAATTGGACGTAATTTACTTACAAATTTTTTTTTGAACAATCGTCGGCGGGGGTTAACAACTTTCAAGTCTGTTAGTAAATTGAACTTCATTTTCAAAGAAGAACACATATACGAAATTTGAAGTTAATCTGTTAAATCATTTCTAATATATAGCAAAGCAACGAAAAAACCTATAAAAAGCTGTTGGGCCACGATGGGTTAACGGAACTCCACAAATATTTTTTTGTGGCATTTATAGGCAAAGTAGTATCTCAAAAAATTGGCTGAAACTTGCTTTTTTACAATTTGCAAGCTTCCGGGCAACGCCGGGTAAATCTGCTAGTTTTCAATAAAATACTTTTAATCGTATAAGAAAATAAAATTTATAGAAAACTTCATGGCGTCGTCGTGGTAAGCGGGTTAATCGAATTAACTAAAACTTTTTGCAGCCTCTTTTTAGACTGCAAAATCAACCTGTAAAATTGGACACAAATCAAAAACACAAAATTTTTTGAAAGTCCGCCAGGCCGAAATGGGTATAATTATTCCAACCAAATTTATACAACTAACTGCGGTTGCTAAGATGAACATTTGTGCAAAATTTCAAGTCAATTTGTCAAACGGTTTTGACTCGAAATCAAAAAAATTGAAAAAGCTTCTTTGCGCCCTCATGCCCAAACGGGTTAACCGAACTCAACAAAAATTTGTGCCAGCCTCTCTTTTTGACTGCAAAACCACCCTGTAAAATTGGACACAAATCGGAAACACAAAATTATTTTGAAGCCCACCGGGCCGAAAGGGGTTAACTTATTCCAACCAACTTTATACCATTAATTCCGTTTAATAAGAAGAACATTCGTGCACAATTTCAATTTAATCGGTCAAACCGTTTCGACTCGACATCAAAAAAACGAAAAAGCTTAAAACGGCTCTGGAGCCGCAACCTGTTGACTTACAAAAATGCGACATAGCCTATGTCACCCCCCGGGCTCCCAGAATTATTCCTTTAAAATTTTGTGACAATCGGACCAGTGGTTTTCACGTGAATCCTGGACAAACAAACAAACAAACAAACAAATTTTCTTCTTTATATATTAGATATATATCATTCTAATTCTAACTTAAAGCAATAGCTATAACATAATGATTGGAACCTAATTAATAACAAAGATAAAACAAAAAATACATAACTATAGTTATATATTTCTCTTATTATATGTATAAATAGATACAACTCTTTTTGGTTTACATAGTAATCATTTTTTATTCCAGTTATATGGTATTCTATATCTGTGAGTTGAATTATTCAACTTAATTAATTGTTTAAGTTTTGTATTTGCTTTTATTGTTATATTAATGTAGTTTTTATTATTTCTAATATATAACGAAGAAAATTTATTTGTTTGTTTATCCAGGATTCACGTGAAAACCACTGTTCCGATTGTCACAAAATTTTAAAGGAATAATTCTGAGAGCCCGAGTTACGTACTCACCAAATCCTTTATGTAATAAAATAAATTATTTACCAGACACTACGTCAGCACTTACTGTTACTACCAAAACAAGTACAAATTCTGCAAATTTTATTCCCACAAAAATAACAGACGCTAAATTTGCATTTCCTGTTATTTCTAAATAATAAATTTATTAATCGAATAATTCAAAAACAATATCATATTTCAATCATGTTTAATCATAATTTTATCATGGAATAATTAAAATAAAAGCTTTCCCACATTTAATAAACATTGCTCGAATTACACCAAAATTAAATAGAATTAAATTAAGCATTGCTGAGATTGCAATTTTTAAATAACATAAATAGTCATACAAATCAAAAGAAAGTCAATAATTGTTTAGACCTGAAAGTGGTCATAATTACGTCATTTGTTTAAACTTAAATTAAAAGTGTTGTAAGTTATATTTTAAGATAACTGTTGTTATCTTAATGTAATAAAATGTAATAAAATTTGTTTGATAAAATTTAAAAAATAAAGTTTTTCTTGAGAATAACCAAAAGAAGTTATTTAAGTGGCTCAGTCGGTAGGATAATTTAAATATATATAAATAAATTTTTTTTTGTGAAACAAGACTTCTCTTCTATACCCTTAAGTGAGTCTGCTTAAGGCACAAAGAATTTTATATATAAATAAATTATCCAGTGGTCGAATCTAAATATACGATAGTGTACAACGAAGGATTTCATATTATCCGCAGAAACTAACTTCGTACATAAAATTAGAATCTAAATATACGATAGTGGACAACGAAGGAAATCTCATTATCCGCAGAAACGAGCTCCGTGTATAAAATTAAAGTTTATGAACAATTTCGACAAAAACAGGAATCTCGAAAATCAAAACAATATGGAAGAACAACTACAAGAACGTATCATTGCACAACAACAACAAATTCAAGCGATGATGGAAACCATAAATAACTTACAAGCACAAATACAAGCACAAAGACAAGCACCAGCACCAGCACCCGCAAACGCAATATCAATGGAAGCAGTATACAGAAACATGAAGTTCAAGTCAACTTTTACAGGTTCTTTTATTAGTAATGTAGAATATCAGCTATCAACAACAAATGATGCAGATACTAAACAAGCAATGGTTCCAGCAATATTCTACGAGAAAATACAAGGTGAAGCGAAAAGCTGTGTTATTAATATACCAGATTCATCCGATTGGGAAGCAATTAAAGTCATTTTAAAACTAAGGTACAGACCAGAGGTAGAGCCGTCCGAAATCTATAGGATGATCTCCAACTTGAAAGTTAACTCGGTAAGTGAATTGGCTACTATTATCCAAGATATTAAATATAAGGCAGATGAAATTCAGGTTTATTATAGAGGTCAAAATCACATAGATTTAAGTAATGTAGATAGTCTCTTAGTTAATACAGTCAAAGGAATGACACAAGGAATTTTCTTAGATAAAATTTATTATGAAAAAGAGTTAGTTAATATTGTTGCTACCATGAGAGAAAGAAGATTTGAAGATTCATGAATTAGAAAAGAATTTAATAAAAATATAACTAATCAAAAAAATTTTAATGTTAACCAAAATAAAAATGTAAAATACAATAGAAATTCAGCCTTTAATAATGATCTTCCTCACCAAAGGTTTCAAAATAGATCAAATAATAATAATAACGCGTAATTTCAACAAAATAATTATTCAAATAATAATTTTAATAATAACAATTCAAGACCATACAGGTCAAATGATAATTTTTATAAAAATAATAATAATTCCGACATAATCAACAAGGGTCAGGAAATTTTAGGAACAATTCGGGCCAATATCGCCATCAACAGAACTTACTTTCCTAAACAAAGACCAGTTGATCCAAATGCAATGGAAGTAGAGAATATTCAAATTAAAGAACATAAAACGAGTAGAAATGAAAATAATAATATAGATTTTTTTATAAACTAGTCTCGGAACTCCCCATTATTAAAATAACAATAGAAAACAGAATATTTTTAGCATTAATTGACACAGGATCTAGTTTTAGCATTGTTGACGATAGAATAAAAGGTTTTAGAAAATGTAGGATCCAACCATTGATTTATTCAAAAATTAGTGGAAAAGTCCATACACGAAATCCATACACGACCACCAAAAGAATTTAAAATGCCATCCATGCATTTATAAGGTGGAAAGTTAAAAATTTACCAAATAGAAAGTACCAAATGATAATAGGTTCTGACTTATTAAATAGTTTATAATAGGTTTTGAAAAAGGAAGTATAAACGTAAACGAACAAGATATTAAATTTGCAAATTCGCCGTATAAATTGAAGGAAATATGCATGTTAGAAACAGTAGACCTAAAAATAAATTTATTAAAATTAGACCATCTAAATTCTGAAAAACGTTCAGAAATTGAAAAACTAGTTAAAAAATTTTCAAACTTGTTTTTCAAAGACGGTGATATACTGACTGAGAAATTAAAAACGAAATAGTAACAAAAACTGACCAATCCATAAACTCAAAACTGCATAGGTATCCACCAAAGCACGAAGAAAAGGTGAGAAAGCAAATAGCAGAAATGGAAACCCAAGGAATTATCAGAAAAAGTAATTCTCGGTATTCCAGTCCCTTAGTAGTAGTACCGAAAAACTCGGACAACTCAGGACAAAAGAAATTTAGGATCGTGATAGATTATAGAAGACTAAACGAAGTTACAATGGACGATAAATTTCCGTTACCGAACATTGACTCAATATTAGATAAATTAGGTAAAGCACAGTACTTTACAACGTTAGACTTGGCAAAGGGTTATCACCAAACATCTATTAAAGAGGAAGACAAACAAAAGATGGCATTTGTAACACCACATGGACTATATGAATTTAACAGAATGCCTTTCGGACTCAAGAATACTCCGGCGACACTCCAACGACTCATGAACGACATTTTAAGAGACTATATTAACAAGGTATGTGTAGTATATCTAGACGATATTCTTATATTCAGTACCTCACTTAAGGAACATATTAGTGCAATTAATAGTATTTTTAAAGTTTTAGAAAGTAAAAATTTGAAAATCCAAATAAATAAATGCAACTTTATGAAAAAAGAGACAGAATTTTTTGGACATATATTAACTAAAGACGGACTGAAACCTAACCCAAATAAAATAAAAACTATCCTAGATTTAACTTTACCAAAAACAGAAAGGCAAATCAAAAGTTTCTTAAGGTTAACCGGTTATTATCGGAAATTTGTGAAGGATTATGCAAAAATTGCACAGCCTATCACAAAATATTTGAAAAAAAATACTGAAATTAACATTAACGATCCTAACTATATTACGGCATTTGAGAAATTAAAATCTCTTATAATAAGCCACAAAGTAATCAAATATCCGAATTTTGAAAAATGTTTTGTTCTAGCAACTGACGAATCAAACTATGTAATCGGTGCAGTTCTATCACAAGAAGGACACCCAATCTGTTTCGCTTCGCGAACCTTAAACAATCACGAACGAAATTATTCCGCGACAGACAAAGAATTTCTCGCGATCATATGGTCAGTGAACTATTTTCGACATTACCTTTACGGTAACACATTCAAAATAATGACTGATCACCAGCCTATAAAATATTTGCATTCCAAATATAAAGGAAAAGATTTATAGCGGTGGTTTTTTAAATTAGGTGAACGGTGGTTATTTAAATTAGGTGAATATCAGTTCGAAATCGAATACCTTAAAGGAAAAGAAAACCGCGTTGCAGACTTTTTAAGTAGAATTGAGAATACGGAGGAAAAAGTAAATGAGGAAAAAGATGATAAAGAATCAATTGAATCCTTAAATATATTTAATGTTGAAGATGACGTCACAATGGCAACAGTACATTCTGCAGAGGAAGAATTACTCGACCATATCGGCATTAAAGAAGGAATAGTTAATGTGTATAAAACACAAATTATTCTCACAAACAACAAAATTTTGGAAATGGAAAATATTTTAGGTAGAAGAATAATATATATAGCTGAATACGATTTCAATAATTTAAATGATATTTTAAGAAGATATATTAAACAAGTGATGAAAAAAAACCAAGGGTTTTTAAAAAAGCACATTTTCAAAATTATATTGTATTACATACTGAGTTTAACTTTGGAAATATTTACTTGGAAATAGTTACTACTGACTTATAAAATTTACTGCTAACAGTAAATTTTTTATTTAATAGTTGTTATAGCCCTTTAATGGGGAAGGTTGCCAAATTTCTCAAGAATCTAACTTCAACTCGCCCCCCCCCCCCTCATCATCTAATTTTTTAGGTTCTAGGAATTAAATTGTGAATTACACAAAAATTTGGAATTTTACTTAGAATTTTATTATCTAAGCAAAAATGGGTAAAACTGAGAGACACTTTCTTCAATTTAAGGAACCCCTTTTGAATTTAAGGAAAACCTTTAACATATGTTAAAATATAATGTTGGACCTTTAAATTTTGTATATTAATAAAAAAAAAATTGGACAGGTATTCAAGTTACAGGTGCTTAAAAATAGCTTAATTTCAATTTTCGGGCCCTTATAGCTCCTAAACAGGGGGCTTGAAAAAAAAATTTTGTTAAATGACTCGTACTAATTTTTGAGTATCTAACTTCTCCCAAAATTTCAAGACCCTAGCTCGAACCGTTTAGAAGATATGTGGGGCCAAAAATTTTGCAAAAATTGAGTTTTATATAATGCTAAATTTTAGTACCGGATGGCAACCCTATACATTTAAGTGACATATTTTTGTAAAGTCTATAAAAGCAGCTCTCTAATACCGTTTTTCGATTGAAAATAAACCTAACAGAACTCTTGTTATATCAATTTAAATATAGGGCTTTTTTGGAATTTGCAGGGGCTGTAACTTCGTCACCCTTCAAAATTAAGAAAAACCTTTAACACATGTTGAAATATAATTATAGGGCTTTGAATTTTGTCTATCATTAAAAAAAAATTTGGACAGGTATTAAAGTTACAGGTGTTTAAAAATAGCAAAATTTCAATTTTCGAGCCCTTATAGCTCCTAAATAGGGGGCTTAACAAAAAAAATTTGTTAACCGACTCCTACTAATTTTTAAGGATCTAACTTCTCCCAAAATTTCAAGACCCTAGCTTGAACCGTTCAGAAGATATGTGTGGCCAAAAATTTTGCGAAAATTGAGTTTTGCGTAATGTTAAATTTTAGTACCGTATGGCAACCCTAAACATTTGCCTTGTAAAAATTTATAAAGTTTATGAAACCAGCTATCATTTGCCGTTTTCAGATTGAAAATATATGTAACCGAACTCTTGTTATAACAATTTAAATATAGGGCTTTTTCCAACTTTGGGGGGCTGTAGCCCCGTAACATGTGGGGCTACAGAAAAAAATTCTTCCACGAAATTATTTTTTTTGCAAAAACTATCCATGGTTAAAATTTCTTTTCTCTATTTCAAACGGTGTAAAAGTTTTTGTAAACATACGGACGGACGGACGGACGGACGGACAGAGTGAAGCTATATAGGCACATTTTTACAAAATTTTTTGAAAATGTGCTAAAAAGGTATAACTGGTATATATTCAGAACTAAAATATTGTAAGCTTTACAAATCCTATGTATATTGGATATATTTATTTTAGTTATATTAATTATTCCGTTATATTATGTCCATAATTTTACATATACATGAATCAGAAAGTTTGAATTGAGCTTTGAGGTGACACTGTGATAGTTTTTAAGACAAATAAAACCCCTTTTCCTCTTATCGAGAAATTCAGCGTTGCCTAAACAGCTTCAGCCAAAAAAGTGAGGATTTAACTCCATTTTAAACTTGATATTTGTTTTATAAATAAGATAAGAATCTAAAATTTACGTTTTTCATCATATTCGTTTAAACTTGAAAAAATTGAATGAATGAATTTAGCTTTTCCACATTCGATCGACTGCAGTTATTCAATTTCTATTGTCAACAAATTTTATGAACTAAATATAACCGTAATTTCAATAAGTACTTAAAAAAATGAAAATACTCATAGTCATCTTTATTCTACACAAATTTCTCGATACACTTTTAAACATAAATTAAACTTAAAATTCATTCATGACCTAAGGCAATAATTTTAACCTTCATTATATCATATTACACTTCAAGTTCATATCATAATATTTAATCGGCTTATTTTTTCCCATATATATATAAACATCCTTTTTTAGGACAAACTATTTAACTAATTTTAATGAAACAACAACCAAAAGAAAGGTTTTTTTTGTTTTCATAGGACAATGATATTTTTTTTTTGAATATTGCGTTTTTTCAAGTGAAAACCCGTCTTTAATTTAACGTAAATTTGAATTTAACGGTCACGCTGTTAAAAGTTAAGGCTTATGACTCTAATATTATGCGCCGACTTTCTGGGTAAAAGTAATTCATTTTCGGTTGTAACTCGCAGCTCAATCAAACTATTATATGCGTCGACTTATGTCTTTCTTTTTTTTGTTTAGTTCAAATGTTCATTGAACAAGGAGATTGAATTTTTTTTAAATTTTTTGTTCTGTTTTTGTTTTGTTTTTTTTTATCTTAAAAAGTGAACGAAAAAAATGAGTTCTGCGCGAAATTAATGCAATACATTTGGTTTATAGTGTAGTTTTCATTTATAACGAACTCTGTTCTATTTTAATTATAATAAACTTTACAATTTTTGCCAATAAATTAAATTTTACCTAAAAATGTAAGTTGTTTATTACATTCATATTTGTTTTATTTAAACTATTATATCTAATAATGTTGCTTGGTGATTATTTTAGTATTTTTATATATATTTGAATATAAAAAAAAATCATAATAACCCATCAAAAATACAAAAAAAATTTCATTAGAAGAAAAAGCACTATACATAAGCTTGAAGCTGGAACATTATATAAAATTCTACCAAATGAGTTCAAAGCTTCCGCTCAAAAATTAGCACATTCTTCAAGGTTTAAGTCTAATACTAAGTTTTCAAAATTCACAGCATTCTTTTAAAACGACATTTGTTTATTACGACAAATATTTTCTGTCTCTTCATGGTCGTTATAAGCGAGCTTTACTGTATGCATTTTTTTTTTTAGTATAAAAAATTATTGCCACTTCGTATATTGTTGTTACTTTTTTTGTGAAGTTTTTTGTAATAATAAAATAACCCACTTTTGAAATATATTCTGTAGTTGCCATTACGTTTGAGAGATGTATAACAAAAGTTGTTATAAAATATGTTTGTAAAAAATTAAAAATCTTTCTTAAAAAAATAATTTGTAATTTAAATGATTTGTTCCTTAGTGCCTAACCAAAATCAACGCTTATGTTGTAAAATTGTTAACAAAAAGTTGTAAATTAGTAGTTAAGTACATGATATTACATGAGAATAACTTACTGTACATCGAATTTTTAAAATTGACAAAGCATATAAAAATGTTATTGTTTTTTCTTATGTTGTTATTGTTCCAAAAATAAAATATTTTAAAATCATATTGTTTTTAAAAATATCTATATATTTTTTTAAAAAATACATTATAAATATTCAAAATAATTGAAATACCTATAATATATTTGCAGAAACAAAAAAATTAAATTTCCTAAGAAAAATTATGTGTTCTTTAGGGATCAACCAGAAAAAACGCGTACGGCGTGCAGTTTCTGTCAAAAAATTTTGAAATAAGTAGGTATGTTATGGACTGTACTTCGGAATTTAAAATTTTTAAATTTGACAAAGCGTATAAAAATATTGTAATTGTTTTTTCTGATGTTGCTATAATTAAGTTTTCAAATAAAATATTTTAAAATAATATTTTCTTTTTAAAAAAACATACATTCAAAATAATTGAAAATACCTATAATATGTTCGCAAAAAAAAACTAAAAAATAATCTTCAACTTAAATAAAAGTTGACGTATATTTTCTGTCAAAAAATTTAAAAATAAATAGGTACATGAATTTAAACTTGACAAATTGACAAATGGTTTTTGGTTTTTCTTATATTTTCTAAGTTTATGTTCTAAAAAATATGTTATATTGAAAAAAATTCAAAATATACCTATTATATGATATTAATAAAATTTTTTGTACAAAATTAAAACATTCAAATAAATATTTTTGTGTGTACGCGCGTATCAATTTAGGGATATATAGATAGACATATTGAGGTACTGCCGTATAAAAATTACGTCTTATACGTCTTATGCTTTAATTCATATAAAATAAATATTTAATTATCTACTCCTTTCATCTACTCTTCAAGAGGGGGTGTGGTGTAGCTGTAAAAAGAGAAGTTTACTCCTAGACAAATACATATGTATAATATAAAGTAAAGTAAAGAATTCAGAACCATTTTTTGTCTATGTACATACATTTGTAGTAAATATTTCAGATTTTATTATTGAAATGTAGTGCTTATTTACCTATGTAGCTACTAAATTTAAAAATGGAATAAGGGGAGGAAAAATTTATCAATTTTTTAATTAAATTTTTTTTTTTTGTTACCACACATTTTATTATGTATAAGAAAAAAAAATTAGTTTCGTGTAATATTAATCTAATATAAATTACACAAAACGGATTTTTTATGTAAATTTAGAAGCACAAAAAGCTCGAATTTCGAGCAAAGGCGATACTAGTTATTTTTTAATTTAGTTACTTTATACAGTTAGTTAATACAATTAGTATTCATAAATTTAATTTCAACTGTGTTTTTGCTTTGAATGCATTTTCTACAAATAAACAAATAATTATACTTTTGATTCTTAATGTATTTAAAATTTTTTGGCTATGTAATAAAATTTCATGTTAGCTATAAGTTTTAGTTTTAAGAATTTTTTTGTAAAAACCTTGTTTTGGTTCAAATAAATAAATAAATAAATAAAACATAAGAAAACAAGTGATGAAAAAAAACCAAGGGTTTTTAAAAAAGCACATTTTCAAATTTATATTGTATTACATACTGAGTTTAACTTTGGAAATATTTACTTGGAAATAGTTACAGCTTACTTATAAAATTTACTGCTAACAGTATACTTTTTATTTTAAAAATGTTATAGCCCTTCAATGGGGAACGTTGCCAAGTTTCTCAAGGATCTAACTTCATCTAACTTCCCCCCCCCCCCCCCTCTGTCCCCCTCCATTTTTTTAGATTCTAGGAATTAAGTTGTGAATTCCACAAAAATTTGGAATTTTACTTAGAATTATGCAATCTAAGCAAAAATGGGTAAACCTGAGAGACACTTTCTTCAATTTAAGGAACCGCTTTTAAATTTAACGAAAACCTTTAACATATGTTAAAATATAATGTTGGGCCTTTAAATTTTGTATATTAATAAAAAAAAAATTGGAGAGGTATTCAAGTTACAGGTGCTTAAAAATAACAAAATTTCAATTTTCAAGCCCTTTTGGCTTCTCAACAGAGAGCTTGACAAAAAAATTTTGTTAACCGACTCCTACTAATTTCTGAGTATCTAACTTCTAACAAAATTTCAAGACCCTAGCTTGAACCGTTCAGAAGATATGTGTGGCCAAAAATTTTGCAAAAATTGAGGTTTGCGTAATGTTAAATTTTAGTACCGTATGGCAACCCTAAACATTTGCCTTTTAAATATTTATAAAATTTATGAAACCAGCTATCGTCTGCCGTTTTCAGGTTGAAAATATATCTAACACAACTCTTGTTATAACAATTTTAATATAGGTCTTTTTCCAACTTTGGGGGGCTGTAGCCCCGTAACCGGTGGGGTACATAAAAAAATTCTTTTACGAAATAATTTTTTTTGCTAAAACTACGCATGGTTAAAATTTCTTTACTCTATTTAAAACGGTGTAAAAGTTTTTGTAAACATACGGACGGACGGACAGAGTGAAGCTATATAGGCACATTTTTACAAAATTTTTTGAAAATGTGCTAAAAATTGATGATTTTAGAAAAATTTGCTTTACCGTCGAACCATTGAAATCCATGATGATTTTTTGTTAACCAATTATTTATTTGGTTTTTTTTTGCGTAATGATAACTGAATGGTGGCTTAATGATAAAATGTTGAATCTCATTTTCTGCTGAAAGAACTGCTATTTCCTTTAAGATGAATTTGTTGTCATTATCTCGAAATCCTTGAACATCAATGACTATGTAATTCATTTTTAATTTTGTTAATTTCCCCTATTAACGGTTTAGATTCAACTGAACGGTCATGTAAAATAAGACAATAAGCTGTAGTATTGTCTGGAATTTTTTTCAAGTTGTGAGACTGTTTAAACATTCCAAATATCATGTGTAATTCCTGATGGTAATGTAGGATATTCATGTGATTCCCAATTTCTAAAAGGAATTTTCATAACTGAACCATTTTCAATACTTTTATATAAATTTAATTTAGGATTATCAGCTAAGTTAATATGTTGAACTTTCCAATATATTTTTGTAATAGTAAGTTTTGGTTTTTCACTTGCATTAGTACTGGTACATAATAATGAATTGTCATTAGATCGAGAGCTAGTTAATATTAATTCCTGTTTTGCATTTGGAATAATGTTTTTATAAACTTAATTTTAAGAAATTTAAGAAATAATTTTTTTATTCAAATATCATAGTTTTTGTACTTAACACATAATATACATAATAATTATTGTATCACAATATAATTTTATAATATATACATATTTTTAAACTGATCCAAAAATATTTCAATTAATTTGTAATGTTTAAAATTGCTTCAAAATAGTTTTGATCTGGTAGAGGTAAAAAAGGTATTAATTATTTTAAATCATCTTTTTTTTCTTTTGACAAAATTGGTCGCTCCTGCAAAACTGGAGGTTTACAAAGAAACAAATTTAAAGGCGTAGCTAAAAATTTTTTATTTGCTAGTTTTTTGATATCAACTTTTTTAAAGTCCAAATTTGAAAAAGAATCGTTGTATTCCATCAGAAAAGGTTCTGATTTTTGATATCGAATAACCTTTGTTTTTGAAAACGGAAATTTAATAAAACTTAATTTCGCTGGAGGTACAGTGTATGGATACACAATTATGTATTAGCAAAATATCTAGTTTAATTTTAGAATAATTTAAACTTAATAATAATTTTTAGTAAACGAACTGGACTATGTATATCGAGATTTTTTAAATGTTTTTCAATCTCTGAATGCACATAGTCAACTTCTTGCAACAGTGAGTGGCCCGACTCAGAAAATTTTTGGACCAATTCTACGAGACTATTAGAATTTTGTAAAAAATATTTTAAGGCCGTTGAGATTATTTTATTTCGATTTTGTGGTATACAACTATCACTCCAAAAGTAATTTTTCTCAAATTTGAGTTATCGAGACAAATTTTATTTAAAAGTTTTATTATAGCGTTAGCAAGATCGTTTCCTCTCCTTCCTGTTTGTGCCTCTTTCCATATAGCACAGTACGTAATTTTTTCTTTTTCAGGAATATTTGCCGTTGCAGTTAAATTATACACATTTAGTTTGCGCTTGTAAAAAAAAATATGGAATAATTACCTTTTGGAACAGTAATAACATTATGCAAATCGAAACGAATGATACAGTGATGATCCATATTTGTACGATCCAGATCTCTTTCGGCTTTGGCCATGTTTTTTACTGCCTTATGTAAATCATTAGAATGAATCTCATCAGCCGTAGGGTTTGAATTTATTTTGAACAAAACGCATTTATTACATAAATCTTTTTTTGGTAACCAAAATGACAAATTAAATTCTTCATTAAAAATTTTTCTATACATATTTATTTTTAATGGCATAGATGTTTCTTCTACATAATAATTGTACATTTTGGCAATCGATAAACCTGATTCGAGATATTTTCTTTCACTTGTAGCACGACAATAGTGAGAGTCTATTATAGGGAAAGCTTTTATGTGCTTGCGAATTTCATCCAATTTTTCTTCAGGTGTAAATGTTTTCTTATGTTTCTCTTTTTTGCGAGGAAGAGGAGTTTTAGAATGTGGTAAGCATAAGTTGTTGAAACTATAATAAACTCGTTTTTGGTTTATTGCTAAAGTGTTTACAAAGAAAGTTCGGCATACTCTACGAATTTCTTCATTCAAATTAAAATAAAAGTGATATGTAAACTTTTTGGTTTGGAATGATGTTCTGTGGCGTGTCACTGGAACATTGTATGAAGTATAAATGCAAAACCAAAAAACTAATTTATTCGTTAAAATTAAAATTTTTTGGAACAGTTAACATTTTTCTATTTTTAAATAATAAAATTAATATTCACAAATCACAATGTGTATGTGAATATTATGTATAACTGTACACAAATAGGGGAAACAAGCTTTAAAAATTTGTTTTCCATGTTTGCTTCATAGGTATTGAAAATATAATAGGAATAATGATAATTTTAAATGCCTATGGAGCAAATAAGTACTCAATATAATGGTAATTATATAAGCCTCATTCTCTTTTGTTGCCTATCCATAATTGGATGTCAGCGGTCATATGATATTAGCAACGATGCCCTGAAAGATGTTTCGATCTGTTGCTGAATGGATTAAATCACCAATGTTTCTGATGCCTGTCCAGTTTCTAATGTTACGCAACCATGATAATTGCTTCCTTCCTATACCTCTTTTTCCTTCAATTTTCCCTTGAACTATTAACTGAAGTAGCTCGTATTTGTTTCCACGCATAATATGCCCAAAGTAAGAGATTTTTTGTTTCTTCAACCTTATAAGTAGTTCTCTTTCCGCGTTTGCTCTACGTAGAACTTCTTCGTTTGTAATGTGATCCATCCACGATATTTTTAGCATTTTGCGGTAGATCCACATTTCGAACGCTTCAAGTTTGTTGATTTCTCTCACTTTCAAGGTCCACGTTTCTACACCGTATAGGAGTATAGACCAAACATAGCATTTAACGAATCGTAAGCGAAGGCCCAAGTTCATTTCGCGACAACAGAAAACTTTTTTGTGTTTAAGAAATGCATTTCTTGCTATTTCGATTCGGCATCTAATTTCTTTTTCGCAGCTCCAATCCTCGTGTAACCAGCATCCGAGATATTTGTATGTGGAGACTTTTTCAATTGAGCGGTTATTTATTTTAATTGTTGCTGCAGTGTAAGGTGTTCTTTTTCTGCTTACGATCATTAATTTAGTTTTTGATATATTTATTTTTAAGTTGAACAATTCACTATGCTGGTTGACTTTATCGACTATATGTTGTAAATCCCTTAGATTGTCTGTTATGAGAACTGTATCATCTGCATATCTGATGTTATTTATATATGTGCCATTTACTTTTATACCAACATCTAAATCGTTCACTGCTTCCTGAAAAATGGCTTCAGCATAGATGTTAAACAGTAAAGGGGAGAGAATACAGCCTTGTCGAACTCCTTTTTGAATATCAATGCTTTGTGTCAGCACATTATTTATCTTTACACAGGCTGTTTGTTGCCAATATAAGCTATTTATACACATTATGATATTATTATCTATGCCAATTCTATTTAATACCTCCATAAGTTTTTGATGGTTGACCTTATCAAACGCCTTTTCATAATCCACAAAACATAAGAAAACATCTTTATGAACATCACGACAATTCTGTACAAGTACTTGAATATTAAAAAGTGCTTCTCTGGTTCCAGTTCCTTGTTTGAATCCAAATTGCGTTCTGCCCATGTGTAACTCACAATTTGTGTAAATACGATTATGCAGCACTCTCAAGAAGATTTTGAGTGCATGGCTCATTAAACTTATTAATCGGTGGTCGTCGCATTTTTTGGCATTAGCTTTTTTCGGAAGGGCGACAAATGTTGACTTTAGCCAGTCTTGTGGGAAATTTCCGGTGTTATAGATATGGTTGAAAATTTTTTCGAGCACAGTGAGGTTTTCGTCATTGATCAGTTTAAATATTTCTGACAGGGTTTCGTCTGGTCCTGCGGCTTTATTATTTTTGACTGACATAACCGCTTTTTTGATTTCATCTTTGGTTATATGTGTTTCAGATGGTTCTATAGACGTTTCAATATTGTACTCGGGACGGGTAAAATCACAAAACAATTTCTTAATATATTCTTCCCAGGTCTTCGTTTTTTCATTAATTTCAGAAATTATTTGTCCGTTTTCATTAAGAAGTGTGGAAGTATGTGATTTTTTGTACACCCCTGCTGTTTCTTTGAGTTTTTTGTGTAAATTGAAGTCATCGTGCAGATGTTGTAGTTTTTCAATTTCATAGCATTCCTGTTTTAACCAGTTTTCTTTTGCTATTCTTATTTTCGACCTTATTTCGCGATGAATACGTCTATAGTCTGCAGGTTGTTTGTTTTTGTAATTGCGTCTTTCATCCATCAACTGTAGTATCTCTATTGTCATCCAATTTTTCTTTGCCTTATATATTTTTGTACCTAGAATATGTTTGGACGTTTCATTTAGTACAGTTTTTGTGCGCTCCCAGATGTTATCATTTCCTTCTAAGACGAGACTTAACTGATCATTGATTGCGTCTGTCAATTGATTTTTCACTTCATCGATTTTTAGTTTTTCGATATCCAATTTCGGTTGCTGGTTACTTCTTCTAGCTTTGGATAATTTAAATAAGCCTCATAGAGCATGGTAACGTGTATAGAGCAAATGAGAATTAACAATGTTAATACCTTTTTTTTCATACAAAAGTTGCTCCATAAACCAAAAATTTGCTTAAGGAGCAAATAAGCACTACAAAATCAAAATAATGTGTCTTATGGAGCAAAATGTACACTGTATATCTCGGAAACTAAAACAGATAGGAAAATTCTGATAACAGCATTAGAAAGAGATTGCTTTACAACCTATAGAACCACTCCTAAGTCAAAAAGTCAAAAAGTGGCGTATGGAGCAAAAGAGAAATCACGCGACGAAATATTTGTAAACAATTATAACAAAATTTATGTAAAAGGTAGTGAAAACAAGTGAGGGGAAAAAACCAAGGGTTTTTAAAAAGCACATTTTTAAAATTATATACGGTTTCTTACTGAGTATTTTATCATTTATTTTTATAAAAATATATATTATGATAATATTATAATTAAGTTATTTCATTAATAATTAATTATATGACTAATAGTGAATTACTTAGAATATAACCCCAATGCACTCAAGAAAACCTGTTAATAAGTGCAAAATATAATGTTGGAGCTTCAATGTTAGCGTTTAATTTTGGAAAAACTTACAATGGTGAATAAGTTATTGTTTTATAAGAACATAAAAGTTTTAATTTTGAAGACCTAGTAGCCCTTCAATTGGGAAGGTTCCCAAATTTTTGCTTAGCAAACTTATGATGGATCTGCCCACCCCCTCTTGTCCTCACCCTTCCATTTTTTTCGGTTCTAGGAAATCAATTTTGAACTCCAACAAAATTTGGAATTTTACCTAGAATATTATTATCAAACCAAAAATGGTTAAGACAAAGAACAATTTCTTCAATTTAAAGAGACCCTTTCAAATTTAAGAAAAACCTTTAACGTATGTTGAAATATGATGCTGCAGCTATAAATTTTGCATATTTGTAAAAAAAAATTTGCACAGGTGTTAAAGTTACAGGTGGTTGAAAATAGCAAAATTTCAATTTTCGAGCCCTTATAGCTCCTAAACAGGGGGCGTGACAAAAAAATTTTGTTAACCGACTCCTACTAATTTTGGAAGACCTAACTTCTCCCAAATTTTCAAGAGCCTAGGTTGAACCGTTTAGAAGATATATGGGGCCAAAAATTTTGCAAAAGTTGAGTTTAGCTTAATGGTAAATTTTAGTACCGTATGGTAACCCTATACATTTTAACTTTATATTTTTGTGAAGCTTATAAAACCAGCTATCTTTTGCCGTTTTCAGATTGAAAATACACTTAACAAAACGCTTGTTATAATAATTTAAAAATAGGGCTTTTTCCAACTTTGGGGGGCTGTAGCTCCGTAACAGGTGGGGCTACAGAAAAAATTCTTCTACGAAATTATTTTTTTTGTAATATCTACCAGTGGTTAAAATTTCTTTACTCTATTTCAAACGGTGTAAAAGTTTTTGTAAACATACGGACGGACGGACAAAGTCAAAATTAAGAAAAACCTTTGACACTTATTGAAACCTTAGTTTTGGAGCTTTCAATTTTGTATACAAATAAAAAAAAATTTTAACTGGTATTCAAGTTATAGGTGTTTAAAAGCTAAATTTTTAGCAAAATTTCAATTTTCGACCCCTTACAGCTCCTAAAGAGGGGGCGTGACAAAAAAATTTTGTTAACTGACTCTTACTTATTTCTAAGGATCTAACTTCTCCCAAAATTTCAAGTTTCTAGATTTAACCGTTCCGAAGTTATGAGGGACCAAAAATTTTGTAAAACTTAGTTTTGAATAACGGTAAATTTTAGTACCGTATGGTAACCCTATACAATTGGTTTTTAAAAATTTGTAAAGCTTATAAAAACAGCTGTCTGTTACCGTTTTCAGTTTGGAAATATACCTTATAGAACTCTAATTATAACTGTTTAAATATGGGGCTTTTTTCGACTTTGTGGGGCTGTAGCTCCGTAACGGGGGGGGCTACAAAAAAAAGTTTTAACATTAAATTTTTTTTATTGCAAAACCTACCCATTTTTGATATTTTTTAGTCAATCGTAGGTAAAAAGGGACGGACGGACGGACGGACGGAGTGAAGCTATATAGGCACATTTTTACAAAAATTTTTGAAAATGTGCTAAAAAAAAAGTGGGTGGAAAAAAACTTAAAAATTTGCAATATAATTAATATGTATGAACATGATTTTACTACTTTAAAAATTTTGCAAAATCAACAAATTCATTGTTCCAAAAGATGTTCTTTTAACTATATTGGTGTTTGTGCTTTGGAAAATGTTTATTTATTAAAATCACTATTTAAAGCCTTTTACACTTCTACAGGAAAATGAAAGCTGAAAAAAGAACTAATTTTTCACTGGTAAAAAAAATAAAACACACTTTGTATATGTATTTATTTTTTTATTTTAAAATATTTTAAATATTTTTATTATAATTAAATTTGTTACATAATTCTTTATTATAATTAAATTTGTTACATAATTCAATAAATAAAGTATTAAAATTACTAATTTGTATTATTACTTTCATTTAATAAATAATGAGCCCAAGGTAAAGTTTCATATGAGTTACTTAATAAAAATCTTTTATCATCATTTGAATTTAAAGCTACTTTTTTCTGTCTAATACTATTTACATTATGACATTCTTTCAAAAATAAAAAAAAATAATTATGGGTTCAAAGCGAGGGGCGAAGAATCTGAAATTTGAACTCCTGTTTCAAGTGTCTTTAGAAGCTGTAAAATAAAAACCCTAGGGCGAAGAATCTGAAATCTGAACTCCAGATTTCAAGTCTCTTAAGAAGCTGTAAAATAAAAACCCTAAATTAATGAAAAGAAATTTTTTATATTTTATATATTTATTTTTTATTTTTAATAATTTTTTTTATAATTTGTAATCTACTTGGTGAACCTCATCCTCCTCATCCCAGTCCTCCTCGGACTGGGTCTCCTCCTCGACATAGTCAGCCAATTTTAAGCAAATAGCTTATTGGTGTCCTTCCCCAGGTTGATAATGGAGAAGTTTCTCGTCTTCAGCTCTTCAAGCTCTTCTAAATTTATGTTGGCAAAACATTCTGGTAAGTAGAGCAATCGCCTGTTGCTCAACAATAGTACGAGCCGCATTCCATACTTCGTGATGTCCAATGATGTCCATTTGCATCAAAGATGTTATAATTTTGGTTAATCATCATTTGTGATAATTTTAAAATTGTCTCTGGACAAAATTTTTTATTAAATTGATTAATAAAGTCCATGTTTACTTTTTGACAGATACATTTATGAAAAAGTTATGGATATTTATACAAAACTTTTGGTGAACATTTAGATTTTTTTTTAGTACCTATTTTCCTTTATCTATAATCAGGTGAAATATGTGAAAAATCGTTAAAATGTTTAGATATGATCTCGAAATTTAATACCTCCTCTGAATCATATTAAAAAAACTATATAGTATTGCGAATCTTATGAAGAAGAAATTTTTCCTATATATATTAGATTTTCCATCATATTTACATAATTTTTGCATTTTAACTGTCTTTTGTTTTAAAACTAGTAGGAGCATAATATTTTAAAATAGTTAAAGAAATTATCATGTAATAAAAAAAAATATAAATTTAAATATAATATTAAAGTTTAACCACAACTCCCTGTAAAACAAAATAACGAACTTTTTCTTTTAAAAAACAACAATACATTAAAAAGTTGATAATTTTACTTTAACATTTTCAACCCTTTTTATTTCCATAAACAATGACAACCAGTCTCTCCTTTTTCATATTAAACTCATATTTTCATTCTTTTCTTATTCATTTTAATATTGAACTGATCTTTTCACCCCTTTTTTAATTTTTTTCATTATTTAATTATTTGGTTTTTATTCTTTCCATTAAATTCATATTAATATCCATACTAATTAATAACTATATACTGACAAATAGTATCTTCTCCTTAGATCAGAATATATACCTATTAACTTCCCATTAATCTTACTATTAATACCATTCACTCAAAATAGCGACATCTACAAACACCACAACATCTAAACATCTTCCATTAACTTTACTTTAAAGATATGATCTCGAAATTTAATACCTCCCCTTAATCATATTAAAAACGAGGAAGAGTGTAGTAGAGTAGACTGGGTCAACTCTGGGATACCCGCATGACCGTAACATATACATTATATCATCCGGTTAATTACTTTTGGCAAAATTTCAAACATTCAGCTTTATTAGGTGTAGAATAATGCTCATATAAAAGAAGGAGTTGTATGGCAGCTCCTCGAACCCTTTGCAGTTGACCAAGCAAATTTTGCTGTAACTTTGGCCATTACACTAAACTATTTTTAGCAAAATTTCAGACACCCATCTTCATTTAGTGTAGTGTAGTGTAAATTTCAGATACCCAGCTTCATACACTACGCTCATATAAACGAAGGAGTTGTATGGCAGCTACTCGAACCCTCTGCAGTAGACCAACCAAATTTTGCAGTAACTTTGTAACATTATACTAAACTATTTTTGGCAAAATTTCAGACACGCAGCTTCCATAGATATAGAGTAATGCTCATATAAAATTGGAAGTTGTATGGCAGGTACTCGAACCCGTGGACCAAAATGGCTGGATTTAAATAGCGATTCCGGTTTTTGCATAAAAACGAATATGTGAAAATTTCATAATCCTAGCTCCTTTATTTGTTTAGTTATCGTGATGACGGACGGACGGACGGACATACATAGCTAAATCGATTTATTTTTCGATTCGGATCCGATCCATACACGTGAGGTTATATCTACCTCCCCTCCTTCTCTGCGTCACAAACCTAATGGCAAATTTATTATACCCTTTGACTATATAGTCATACGGGTATAAAAACTATATAGTATTGCGAATCTTATGAAGAAAAAATTTTTCCTTTAAGTATATATTTTTTTTTTTTTTTTTTTTATTTATTATATTATTTATTAATATCTCCAAAAGAGGTTTGAGCTCATACAGAGTGTATACATAAGTTTAACTTCAAAAGCTAAAATTATCAATAGTTAATAAACGCATTAAAAATAACAAAGAAAGAGTAAAAGCTTAAATTCAATATTTATAAAGTAAACAAATAAAGTATATTAAGAATAAAGTATAGAATTAAAATAAAATTATATAAACATAATGTAATAACTATTCATAGAAAATAGTAAACAAAAAGAGAGATTAATATGGGAAAGCAAACTCAAAAGTATTAAGTACAAAACAAAGTATAATTAATTATTATTAAATTAATTTTGTGCTCTTTAAGCTAGATATTGTATCAGAGACAAATATTATTTCTTTATATTAACCTGTAATTTTTTATAATTAAGTCTGTAATTTGGAACGGCTTTTATTTCATTTGGTATATTATTATAATTTTTAACAGCTGTGGAGAAGACACTATCTAATCCTTTATATTTATATTCTGCGTTTCTAATAATATGTATTAAATTTGCGTTTCTTCTGTTGTATGTGTGTACATCTCTATTATACATCATTACCGTGTTATGATAAATTAAATTGTTTTTCAAGTAGTGAATTTGGAGTGCTGGTTGCATTTTTTTGTATAACTCGAGAGGTAAGATTTTTAACTGTGTGTGCATCGCAGATGTTGATGTTCTTCTAGGCAGCCCATATAAGTTTTTAATAGCATAATTTTGTATTCTTTGCATTGTGTTTATATATTTTAAATGTGTATTTCCCCAAACATGAATACGATATGTAATTGTAGAGAGAAACGGACTATAATATATTGAGCTTTTTAGTTCTGATGGAACTCGTTTTTGTGCAGCTCTTAAAACACCTGCTATTTTTCTCCCCTTCTTAGCTTGACATGATATTTGTTGACCCCAATTCAATTCTGAGTCGATTAACACACCGAGATATTTAAAAACTGTTACTTCTTCAATTTCCACTTCATTAAAAGTAAGTTTTAAGTTTACGTTTACATATTTTCTAATAAGCATATAATTAGTTTTATCAATATTTACTGTCAGTTTATGTTCTGACATCCATTTATTTATTTCCAACATATCAATGTTCATGTTTCTCTCCAGAGTACTATAGTCATCCTCAGAAGATATGACTACTAAATCACCCGCATATAGAAAGGGTGTGCCATGTAACTTGAGTGTAGAGAAACTGTTTATATAGCATGAAAAAAGTGTAGGTCCTAGTGAACTACCCTGTATTACGCCAAAATCAACATCAACCAAATCGGTTTTATAATTATCAGATTCCGCATTTTGTTTTCTATTAGTCAAATAGCTCTGAAACCACTTAAATTCTTTTCCTTGGATTCCACATTCGTACAGTTTTCGCAAAAGAATTTTCCTATCAACTGTGTCAAAACTTTGGTAAGATCGAAAAATACAAGTGATATTTTCTTTTTTTTTACCTAAGTTATCTTTCACATGTTTTATTAGATAAAATAGTGCAGAGTTTGTGTTTGAAATTTTCGAAATCCATACTGTCTATCATCTGTTAATTTATTTTCATATAAGTACTCTGTCAATTGATTGTTAACCCAGGTTTCTATTATTTTACTTATAATTGATGCAATTGATATTGGCCGATAATTACTTATAACTTTTTTGTCGCCATTTCCCTTATAAATTGTAATTACTCTGCTAATTTTAATTTCATTTGGCACCACTTCATTAATTATGCTACATAGATTTTCAGTTAATTTTCCTTTACACATTTTTATTGTTATTGTTTGTATTCTATCGTAGCCTGCTGAATTAGTGTTTTTTAGATTGTCTATTAATATTTTTGTTTCACTTACACTTATATTTTTAAAGTTATATCTAGCTAAGTTTCTTACTTTTGGCTGATATACAGATTTAAAGTTTGTGCTAACAGCTTGCCAATATTAGCATAGTAGCTATTGAACTCATTTATTTTGCGTTGTTTGTCACAGTCTTGCATATTTTGTGTTAAGAAATTGTTTTCATCGTTTGATTTATACGTTATGATATCTTTAATGTGATTCCAAACTTTTTTTGGGATTCCTTCAGCATTTTTAAATTTAATTTTGTCATAATTTATTTGTTTTTTTGCGTTTGGTACTTGTGTATTTATTCAGCCAAAATTTATATTTATTTACCTAATCATTTTCATAGTTTTTCGTATGTTTTCTGTGCCAATAGTTTTTAGCACATTTTCAAAAAATTTTGTAAAAATGTGCCTATATAGTTTCACTCTGTCCGTCCGTCCGTCTGTCTGTGTGTCTGTCTGTCTGTCTGTCTGTCCGTATGTTTACAAAAACTTTTACACGGTTTGATATAGAGAAAAGAAATTTTAACCACGGGTAGATACTATGAAAAAAATAATTTCGTAGAAGAATTTTTTTCTTTAGCCCCACCCGTAACGGAGCTACAGACCTCCAAAGTTGGAAAAAGCCCTATTTTTAAATTGTTATAACAAGAGTTCTGTTGGGTATATTTTCAATCTTAAAACAAAAAAAGATAGCTGGTTTTATAAGCTTTATCATTAAGAGCAAATGTTTAGGGTGGCCATACGGTACCAAATTTTATAATTATGCAAAACTCAATTTTTATAAAATTTTCGGCCACATATATCTTCTAAACGGTACACGCTAGGGTCTTGAAATTTTGGGAGAAGTTAGGTCCTCCGAAATTATTAGGAGCCGATTAACAAAATTTTTTTGTCAAGCCCCCCGTTTCGGAGCTATAAGGGCTCGGAAATTTAAATTTTGGTATTTTCAAACACCTGTAGCTTGAATACCTGTTAAAATTTTTTTTTAGTAATATGGTAAATTAAAAGATCAATAATTATATTTCAACATGTGTAAAAGGTTTTTCTTAATTTTGAAAGGTGTCGAAGTTACAGCCCCCGAAAATTTCAAAAAATCCCTATATTTAAATTAGTATAACAAGAGTTCTGCTAAATGTATTTTCAATCTAAAAACGGGAGAAGAGAGCTGCTGTTATAAGCTTGAAAAAAATATAAAGTTAAAATATATAGAGTTGCCATAAGGTATAAATTTACAATTATGCAAAACTCAATTTTTATATCTTCTAAATCCACATATCTTCTAAACGGTTCAAGCAAGGCTCTTGAAATTTTGGGATAAGTTAAACCTTTAGAAATTAGTAGGAGTCAGCTAACAAAAATTTTTTTTCACGTCCCCTGTTTAGGTGTTATAAGGGCTCGAAAATTGAAATTTTGCTATTTTTAAACACGTGTAACTTCAAAATCTGTTTAAATTTTTGTTTACAAATATACAAAATTTACAGCTGCAGCATTATGTTTCAACATATGTTAAAGGTTTTTCTTAAATTTAAAAGGGTTTCTTTAAATTGAAGAAATTGTCTCTTAGTTTTAACTATTTTTACTTAGATAATAAAATTTTAGGTAAAATTCCAAATTTTGGTGGAGTTCAAAATTGATTTCCCCGAAAAAACTTGAAGGGTGAGGACAGGGGGGAGGGCAGATCCATCATAAGTTTACCAAGCAAAAATTTGGGAACCTTCCCCATTGAATAGCTACTAGGTCTTATAAATTAAAACTTTTATGTTTATATAAAACAGTAACTTATTCACCAGTATAAGTTTTTTCCAAAATTAAGCGTTATCATTGAAGCTGCAATATTATTTTCCGCACTTATTAACAGGCTTGCTTGAGTGCATGGGGGTTTATATTCTAAGTATTTCTCTATTAGTCATATAATTAATAAATTAATGAAATAACTAAATTAATATTATCATTTATTTTTATATATATTTTTATAAAAATAAATGATGAAATATTCAGTAAGAAACCGTATATAATTTTAAAAATGTGCTTTTTAGAAACCCTTGGTTTTTTTCCTAACTTGTTTATTTTTCGTATTTCACAACATTCAGTGTCAAACCATTTTGGCAAGTTTTTTTATTTTCATGTATTTTTGTTTCGTATGTGGCAGCACTTGTTAGGTTTTTAAAAGATGAAATAAATTGAGAACAGTTTGTTTTGACATTTTCACCACTAAAGTGAATTGGGTTCTCTCTTAACATTTGTCTAAGCAAATTGACGTCAGTACAAACTTTTTGACGTTTGGTTGATTTGTTTACATTATTATTTTGTGTTTTGTAATTATTTATTTTAACCAAAGTAAATTATGATCTGAAATATCAGATTCATAATTAAATACTGTCATATCAACACTCGGTTTATTACAAATGATGTGGTCTAAACATGTTCCTGATCTTGGTTTTGGGATAGAGTTGTTACAGAAAAAGAAGCTTTTACTTTCAACAATTGCTTTATACAATTCAATGTCTGGATTATCTTCTTCCATGATATTATAATTCATGTCACCTATCATGTCACCACCTAAGTATCACGATTATGAACATTACTTAATATTGATTCAAGTATATTATTAAATATATTTATCATATCTTTGTTATTTTCAGGTTGCCGGTATATAGCTACCAAATTAATGTGCTTTTTGTTGAAGTTAATCTCAATATTAATTATGCTGTTGTAATTATCACAGAAGGAATTTTGAATATTAAAATCGAGCTTGTTGTGTACGAAAATTGCTGCTCCACCACCGTGACGTGGTTCTCCTTCGACGGTTGTTCCTACATGAGAGAACCTTATTGTAATTTTTTAAGGTTACAATATCTTTTTCATCATCTGAAATCCAAGTTTCACAAAAAACAATAACATGGATAGTAGTTTTTAAGGTGTCAAGGATAAACAGTATTTCATCGATTTTGTTTCTCAGTCCTCTGATGTTAATATATATAATTTTTAATGAATTAATACTTTTGAGTTTTATATGTTGTGTATTATTGCAACTTATGTTTTGAATTTGAAGTGGCAAAATAAAGTCATCATACTGTTTATTGCACATTTAAATCTGTTTCAGATGTTATGTTAATAATTTTACTTTTTTCATTTTTTCTGATGAATATTTTGCCATCTTTAACAAGATCAGGATTAGAATATGTATTCAGTTTCACTTTTTTTTATTGATCATAATTTTCTGTTTTATATCATTATTATTTAATTTAACTACAATTTTAGAAGGCTCGCCTGAGTTTTTTGGCTTCCTTACATTTCTGTAACAATATTTAATAATTTCCGGTTTTAATTCTATTTCCAATTCCCTCACAACTTCTGCTATCAATTCTAGTGGATCTTTCTCAGGAATATCACATATTCCAGTAAACTTGATAATATTACGAAGACGTCGTTGTTTCAGCTTTTCAATTTCGATCGAATTGATGTTAAATTTATCCCTTAGAATGATAATTTCATTTCTAAGCTCAATGTTTTCATCAATGACTGTGCTCATGTGTTCTTTATTGCAGTGATCTCGTCTCGAATATCCTGAAATTGAGTGTCGTGATGATCTAGTTTAGCTAATATTTCATTCAACTTTGTTAAGATTATCTCGTTGTTATCTTTTTATACCCTACACCTATAGAATAGGTAAAGGGGTATATTAACTTTGGTATGGTGTTTGTAACCACCTAAAGGAAGCGAGCTAGATATGGAAAAGTATATATATTTGTGATCAGCGTGACCACCTGAGTCGATATAGCCATGTCCGTTCGTCCGTCCGTCCGTAGGCACGATAACTCAAAAAATAATGGAGCTACCTTGATGAAATTTTGACTGTAGGTTACCAGGACTGAAAGTACGGCGGGGATTGCATATGGGGGAAATCGGCCCATGGGTTCGGATTCTGGACCTTTTAATCGATCGAAGAGCTAACGAACATATATAACAAGTTAAGAAACAGTCAGTCGGTGCAACCGACTTAGAAATACCCTACACCTATTTGGTTCAAATTTAAGGACATACCCATAAGTCATTTTAACACCATAAAAGCTGTTATTAATTTGATCGTAAAACATAGCTAACCAAATTAACTTTATAATACTAAAAACATTTTCTAATTACACTATCTATTAAAAAATATTACAAATTCTTACTAATTTATCTATTTAAAAATATTAAAAAACAAACAAACTTGAAATAAATGAAAATATATTATTCCAATTCAATTACAAAATGAAAAAATTCTAATTATTAAATTTTGTGATAAAAAGATAATCAAAGCATAATATATTTAATAATCCAAATTATTAAAAATTGCCATTATTTTAAATGATTAGTTTATATACCTAATACAAAAGCTTACAAATGCAAAATATGCAATAAATGTATTTCTAAAATACAATTACAAAATTAGACCTTTTCATATAATTCATTTAAATATTCAAATAAATTTTACATAAATGCAGCAAGTACCTTTGAATATAGCTGAACCACTACAATTAAGTCTAGATTCGGAGACACATAGGACATAGGAAATATATTCTTTGGCTTTGAAATTAAACTCAACCAGAACCAATTCCCATGGTACTTTCATTACTAGTAACCTAGAGTTTAAATTTCATCAAAATACCGGCATTATTTTTTGAGTTATGGTGTTTTAAGATATATGTTTGTTAGTCCTTGAACTTGTAAAGGGTTCCAGAACCCCAAACCATGGTACGATTTCGCCCATATGCAGTCCCGTCATACTTTCAATACTAGTTAACCCTTGTATACAATTGGAACGTTCCATCTTAATTTTAAGTTACTAGTTTTATTAATTTCGATGATAAGCTTTTACACATTTGGGGGTCTAAGAGAGGTCCTGAACCACCACTCCAAATGATCCCAAATTAAGAGGGCACGGAAGAAATAGTAAAGAACATCCTGGGCCAAATTTGAAGCTTCTACATTTGTTTCAAGTTACTATTTTTATTAATTTCGAAAATATGCTTGAAGGTCCTCGGAACTGAGTGCCTGGTCCCCGACCCACTAGTCCAATGGGGCCCAAATTTCAAAGACACTTACGCAATAGGAAGGGACACCCTGATACCAAATTTGGAGGTTATATCTTCATTGGTTTCGGAATTACGCTAGTTTGGCCTAAATTCGATCAAAAAGTTCTCAGTTCCGAACCCATTGTCCAATCCTCACCGTACGTAGTCCCCGCCGTAGTTTCATTCCAATAACGTACAGCACAAATTTCATGAAGATAGCCTCATTAGTTGTTGAGTTACCGAGATTTTTTATATATGTTCGGTAGCTCTTCGATCGATTAAAAGGTCCAGAATCCGAACCCATGGGCCGATTTCGCCCATATGCAATCCCCGCTGTACTTTCAGTCCTAGTAACCTACAGTTAAAATTTCATCAAGATAGCTCCATAATTTTTGAGTTATCGTGCCTACGGACGGACGGACGGACATGGCTATATCGACTCAGGCGGTCACGCTGATCACAAATATATATACTTTTCCATATCTAGCTCGCTTCTTTTAGGTGGTTCAAACACCATACCAAAGTTAATATACCCCTTTACCTATTCTATAGGTGTAGAGTATAAAAAATCACGATAACTCAACAACTAATGAGGCTATCTTCATGAAATTTGTGCTGTAGGTTACTAGTAATGAAACTACTTCGGGGATTCCGTAAGGTCGGGATTGGACCATGCCTTCGGAACCTAGAACTTTTTGATCGAATTTAGGCCAAACGAGCATAATTCCGAAACCAATGAAGATAGAACCTCCAAATTTGGTATCAGGGTGGCCCTTCCTATTTCCTAAGTGTCTTGGGAATTTGGGTCCCATTGGAGTACTGGGTCGGGGACCAGCCACACATTTCCGAAGACCTTAACGCATATCTTTAATATTAATAAAGATAACAACTTGAAAAAATGTAGAAGTTTCCAATTTGCCACAAGGGTGTTCTTTACTATCTCTTGCGTGTTCCCTTAATTTGGGATCAATTGGAGTGGTGGTTCAGTACCTCTCTCAGACCACCCAAGTTTTAAAAGCTTATAATCGAAATTACTAAAAATAGTTACTTAAAATTAAGATAGACCGTTTAAATTGTGTACAAGGGTTAACTAGTACTATAAGTAAAGCGCGGGCTGTATAAAGGCGAAATCCGCCCATGGTTTCGAATTCTGGACCTTTTAGTCGGTGTCAGGGATAACGAACATATATTAAAATTCACGATAACTCAACAACTAATGAGGCTATCTTCATGAAATTTGTGCTGTAGGTTATTGGTAATGAAACTACGGCGGGGACTACGTACGGTGAGGATTGGACAATGGGTTCGGAACTGAGAACTTTTTGATCGAATTTAGGCCAAACTAGCGTAATTCCGAAACCAATGAAGATATAACCTCCAAATTTGGTATCAGGGTGTCCCTTCCTATTGCATAAGTGTCTTTGAAATTTGGGCCCCATTGGACTAGTGGGTCGGGGACCAGGCACTCAGTTCCGTAAACTACGGAACCTAGAACTGGTTCTGGAACCCTTTACAAGTTCAAGGACTAACAAACATATATCTTAAAACACCATAACTCAAAAAATAATGCCGGTATTTTGATGAAATTTAAACCCTAGGTTACTAGTAATGAAAGTACCATGGGAATTGGTTCTGGTTGAGTTTAATTTCAAAGCCAAAGAATATATTTCCTATGTCCTATGTGTCTCCGAAATCTAGACTTAATTGTAGTGGTTCAGCTATATTCAAAAGTACTTGCTGCATTTATGTAAAATTTATTTGAATATTTAAATGAATTATATGAAAAGGTCTAAATTTGTAATTGTATTTTAGAAATACATTTATCGCATATTTTGCGTTTGTAAGCTTTTGTATTAGGTATATAAACTAACCATTTAAAATAATTACAATTTTTAAAAATTTGGATTATTAAATATATTATGCTTTGATTATCTTTTTATCACAAAATTTAATAATTAGAATTTTTTCATTTTGTAATTGAATTGGAATAAATATATTTTCATTTATTTCAAGTTTGTTTGTTTTTTAATATTTTTAAATAGATAAATTAGTAAGAATTTGTAATATTTTTTAATAGATAGTGTAATTAGAAAATGTTTTTAGTATTATAAAGTTAATTTGGTTAGCTATGTTTTACGATCAAATTAATAACAGCTTTTATGGTGTTAAAATGACTTATGGATATGTCCTTTAATTTGAAGCAAATAGGTGTAGGGTATTTCTAAGTCGGTTGGAACGACTGACTGTTTCTTAACTTGTTCTACTCTAGATGTGATATTTGTTGTTGTACTTGGTGCTGTTGACCTTCTTTTCTTGCGAATGCTTTTACAAGGACTACAAAGCCAAAAATTCATCTGGATCGCTTAAGAATTTTTCAAAACTTTCATTCTCCAGTTCAGAGCACTCTTGGTGAAACCACTTTTTCCAGTCTCCTTCGCAGTGTATAGTCTTAACTTTTTTAAATTAATATTTTAACTGCATTTATAACAATTTTGTACCTTTGAAATTTTTGACATTTTTTATATTTTCAATCTGAAAACGGCAAACGCTGCTTTTATAAAGCATCTTTACTAAATTTAATCAATTAAACACTTTTATTTTAAATTATAATTTTAAATTTTATTATGACTTGATTATTTTATTATTACAACAATTTAAATTATTAAATATTATTTCTTTAAATTATTTCTACTTCATATGTTTATTCTTTTTTCTAATAATTTTATTATTTAATTTTTATTGTTTAGGACCATATGGTAAAAGAAAGACTGACTTTTTATTTGTTACAAGAAAGAGTAATGATTTTTATAACTGTAAATTTTTTAAGAAAGAGTAAAATAATTACGAAAAATATTATTACTGTGATGCTACATGTTATTAATTTATAATAAAATTAATTCAAAATTTTAAAGCATTAAGTAAATTTTACAATATGAAATTTAATGAAAATTAGAAATTATTTTACAATATGAAATTTAATGGAAATTAGAATTTATTTTACAATATTAAATTTAAAGAAAATTAAAAGTTATTTTAGTTATTATTTAGTTATTATTTACAATATTAAATTTAATGAAAATTAAAAGTTATTTAAGTTATTATGTAGAGCACTACATCACTCCCCCTTCAGACTGGGACACATTCTTTTTTAAGTATTGATGACCAACTTCCGACGTGTCCTAGTCGTTGTTGTTTTTGACTGAGGTATATATTGTTGTTGATTTAGGAAACTGTTCCCTGAAGAAAGCTCATAATTGAATTCTTGATATGCTGGTTTTAAGCTTTCTATATTGATCATAGTTGGTTTTCCCTTAATGATTAATTTGTAACAGTTGGATTTACGTTGAAGTACTTTATACGGGCCATCAAAAATTGGTGATAAGGATGGTTTGATGGAGTCGTTTCGAACAAATACGTGACTGCAATGTGATAATAATTTGTGAACAAAGACATGTCTGTTAGTATGCCAGGCTGTCTCAGTTGGAGTTAAGGATGACATTAGTTTTTGAAGTTCGTGTAAAGTCTCTTTATATGTTGCTGGTTGAGCCTTACAATCAAAAAATTCTGAAGGTAGTCGCAAAGAAGTACCATACGTGAGTTCAGCTGGAGATGTTTGTAAATCGACTTTAAAAGCGTTACGTAAGCCAAGCATAATAAAAGGTAGATTAGTTACCCATGTTTCTTTTCCAGTAGCTAGAATTGCTGTTTTAAGTGAACGGTGCCACCTTTCTATTAAGCCATTTGTTTGAGGATGGTATGGTGATGTTCGTACTCGTTGAACGCCAAGATCTGATAATAATTTTGAAAATGAAGAGGATTCGAATTGACGTCCTTGATCGGTGTAAATTCTTTGCGGTACGCCAAATCGAGAAATCCAACCATCTAGAAAAGATTTTGTAACTGAATCGGTTGTAATGTGGATGGCTTCTGGCCAGCGGCGGAATCGATCTATTATAGTTAGACAATATCTTTTACCATCATTCAACGTAAAAGGACCCACGATATCCATGTGTATGACTGTAAATCGATGTTCCGGTACTGGCAGCTTTTGTAATTCTGGGCGATTCTGTCGTTGTACTTTGACTTTTTGACAAACTTGACAGGTTTTTACGAACATTGCACAATATTTCCGAATACCTGGCCAGACAAATCTTGATGTGACTGATTTAGTGGTACTCTTTTCACTTCCATGAGATAATTCGCGTTAATTTTTTAAAATTACAACGCGAAATGCTTGTAGAACATATGGACGAATGACTGGCGTACTGAAATCACAATAAATTGGGTTATTACATCCAGGAATATCGAACTTCTTGAATAATAAATTAGTTTTAGTTTTTCCAGATAGAAAATCTTTAAGTTGTTCATCTTTTTCTCTCTGGGTCGCCATTTCTTCATAGTTAGTTTGTGTTATTGATTCTATACATGATAAAAGATCGGTTGTGATGTTGTTTTTTCCGGGCACATGACGAATATCTGATGTGAACTGACCTACAAAATTCAAATGGCGGACTTGTCTTGGAGAAGCCTTCTCCAATTTTTGCTTAAATGCAAAAATTAATGGTTTGTGGTCAGTGTTTATGTGAAACTCACGTCCTTCTAACAAATATCTGAGGTGTCGAACACCGTGGTACATTGCGAGTAGCTCCCGACCGTACGTGCTATATTTCTGTTGAGCTGATGACAATTTCTTCGAGAAAAAACCAAGTGGTAGGATTTCATCGCTAGAAGAGATTTGGTGAACCACAGCACCGATAGCGAAATTTGAAGCGTCAATGGATAGTGATAATTTAGCGTTTGGATCCGGATGAACTACCAAAGTTGCACTTGAAATAGCGGATTTGAATTGTTGAAATGCTTCCTCCTTTTCTGCAGACCAAGTAAGAGATGTTATCATTTTTCTTGTTTCCCGGAATAATAGATTGTAATATTCCTTGTTGGTTTACTGCTTTAGGTAAAAATTTAACCATGCCTAGGAAACGTTTTAGTTCTTTAACAACTTTCGGCGGTTTAACGGCGAGTATGGCCTTAACTTTTTCGGGTAAGGGGCTTATACCTTTTTCATTAATTAAATGCCCCAAAAATTCGATCTGAGTTTTTACAAAGTCGCATTTCGAAGGGTTAATTGCCAAACCTCGTTCTCTTAAACGTTGTAGAACTTGTTGAAGATGAGCTCGATATTCTTGAAGAGTCGTTGATGCAACTAGAATGTCATCTAAGTAAGGAAACGCAAAGTCCAAGCCACGCAGTGTGTCATGAATAAGACGTTGAAAAGTTTGTGGAGCATTTCTTAGGCCAAACGTCATGTACTCAAATTCAAAAAGCCCGAAAGGGGTTGTTATAGCTGTTTTTGGTACATCGTCTGGGTGAATCGCAACTTGGTGAAATGCTTTTTGAAGGTCGATTTTTGAAAAAATCGTTTTACCATGAAGAATTGATGTGCAGTCTTGTATAAAAGGCAATGGATAACGATCTGGCACGGTCTGAGCATTCAACGCACGATAATCTCCACACGGTCGCCAAGAGCCATCAGGTTTTCGTACCATGTGAAGGGGACTGTGCCATCCGTGTGCCATTAGAAGTTCGAATTCTGCTTTTGCTGCTTTGATTTTTTCAGCGTCTAAACGTCTTGGGCGAGCAAATACAAGGCGACCTGTAGTTTCAATTGGATGAACTACTGCAGATTCAATTTTAGATCCAATGTTAGATAATTTTCATGTGAGAATGTGATCGAAATCGATAGTTGAATAGAAGGTTTTGACTGACATGATTGATGTATTGAGTCGTTCACAAGGAATTGATAGTTTAGTTTGATTATCCACTAATTTGTTTCTTTTTAAGTCGACTAATAAATCATAGTATCGCAAAAAATTAGCACCTATGACTGGATTTGAACTGCAGCTACAAAGAAATTCCAAGAAAATGTTCGCCTTAGTCCGAGTTTTAGAACGCGAGATTGTTGGCCGTAAGTTTCAATAGGTTAACCATTTGCAGCATACAATGTTATTTTTGAAGGACGTGTAGTGGTAGATTTCTGATGAATGAATGGAAGGACGGAAACATCCGCCCCTGTATCAACCAAAAATCTTGTGGAGATGAGGAGATAGGTTTTAGATAGGCGAGATATAGCAATTGATGTTGACGGCGGTGTAGTAGCTTGTGTAGTTGCGTCGACAGATAGTCAGTCGGACGTTGAATTTACCACCCTAGACGAATTATTTTGAAGGTTCCTTTTCTGTCTACATGGTGATTTACATTTGGTTGCAGATATTCCAAATTTACGATCATACCAGCAATCGGTGTTTAAGGAATCTGTTGGATTTTTACTGCGTTGTCTCAAGTACGAACGTTGATTAAATCTACCTGTGGAAAAAATTTTCTGTTTAGCTCATTGATTTCTTTACGAAGCTAGTCAATTGCATTATTATTTTCATGACTGCTGTCGACAATAGCATCAGCCATACGAACTAAATCAGCCTCACCAGTTTGAGGTGCAACAACAGCTGATCTAGCGTGATCTGGCACTCTTTGGGCCCATAAACTTTTAAGAGCTAGTTCAATCATTGTGTCACCTGCTACCCGTTTCATTTTGAAATATAGTTGGCAAGGTTTCAAATCACCAAGTGGCATTTCACTCACTAGTTCATTTATCCTTCTTTGTTGACTTTCAGCAAAATGCGCGATTAAATTTTTTTTTATATATTCATATAAGTTGTTTGTAATTTGTTCGGGTTGAGGATTTTGTTCTGATGAAAAAGGATTATTATATGGGCTTGATTGAGCAATAGGTGTCCCGGGTCTATTCGAGTTCGCAGCATCATCTAGTTCTTTAAGCGTTGGATTCGCTTTCTTAAAATTGTGTGCCATTTTAACGATTTTTGTTTTTGTAATATTATTAAAATTTGTTAAATTTTTGTTTCTAAGAAAAAAAGTTATTTAATTTTATTTGTGTATTTATTATTATAAAAAAAATATAAAATTATTAAAGTTTCTTAAATTTTTGTTTTTAAGAAAAATGGTAATTTAATTTTATTTGTGTATTTATTATTATAAAAAAATATAAAATATAATATAAGTGTATAATACCAATAACGGGTTGCTTCTAAATTTTTGTCCAGTACTGTAGATTTAAATAAAAATTATTCATGTACAGACCTCAATGTTTTTTTATTATTTTTTTGAAATTGATACAAGAACATAATAAATCAAAAATTGAGATGCCTTTTTACTATAGTAGATTAGGATTACAATATTTTTCAAATATTTTTTTTTTTTTTATATCCCAATTAATTTTCTCGCACATGGCGCATAATAAAATCACAAAAACTTCAAGGTTATTACACGTGTTCTAATAATAATTACAATATTACAGAATTAAGAAAAATATATATAATTCAATAAAACTTTTTTAAAAGAAATCTTTTTAAATATTTAAACTTAATATTTGTAAAGTTATATGCAATGAACAAAATTAACTTTAAACCTTTAAATTAATTTTTAGTTATTCACACAAAATTTTCGGGATCACCACTTTTAGCATCTTTACTAACTTTAGTCAACTAAACACTTTAATTTTATTACGACTTGATTATGATTTTATTATTACAACAATTTAAATTATTAAATATTATTTCTTTAAATTATTTCTACTTTTCTAATAATTTTATTATTTAATTTTTATCGTTTAGGACCATATGGTCAAAGAAAGACTGACTTTTTATTTGTTACAAGAAAGAGTAATGATTTTTATAACTGTAAATATTTTAAGAAAGACTAAAATAATTACGAAAAATATTATTTGGGTGATACATGTTATTAATTTATAATAAAATTAATTCAAAATTTTAAAGCATTAAGTAAATTTTACAATATGAAATTTAATGAAAATTAGAAATTATTTTACAATATGAAATTTAAAGGAAATTAGAATTTATTTTACAATATTAAATTTAATGAAAATTAAAATTTTTTTTAGTTATTATTTAGTTATTATTTACAATATTAAATTTAATGAAAATTAAAAGTTATTCAAGTTATTATGTAGAGCACTACATATATTATATTTTCTATCATATTTACATAATTTTTCCATTTTAACTTTCTTTTGTTTTAAAACTAGTAGGAGCATAATATTTCAAAATAGTTAAAGAAATTATCATGTACTATTTTGCAGCAAATTATAATATTAACAAGTAAAGAAACAGTCAGTCGGTGCAACCGACTTAGAAATACCCTACACCTATTTGGTTCAAATTTAATGACATATCCATAAGTCATTTTAACACCATAAAAGCTGTTATTAATTTGATCGTAAGACATAGCGAACCAAATTAAATTTATAATACTAAAAACATTTTCTAATTACAATATCTATTAAAAAATATTACAAATTCTTACTAATTTATCTATTTAAAAATATTAAAAAACAAAAAAAACTTGAAATAAATGAAAATATATTTATTCCAATTCAATTACAAAATTAAAAAATTCTAATTATTAAATTTTGTGATAAAAAGATAATCAAAGCATAATATATTATTTAATAATCCAAATTTTTCAAAATTGCAAATATTTTAAATGTTTAGTTTATACACTTAATAGAAAGGCTTATAAACGCAAAATATGCAATAAATGTATTTCTAAAATACAATTACAAATTTAGACCTTTTCATATAATTCATTTAAATATTAAAATAAATTTTACATAAATGCAGCAAGTACCTTTGAACATAGCTAAACCACTACAATTAAGTCTAAATTTCGGGGACACATAGGAAATAGGAAATATATTCTATGGCTTCGAAATTATACTCGACCACAACCAATTCCCATGGTACTTTCATTACTAGTAACCTAGAGTTTAAATTTCATCAAAATAGCGGCATTATTTTTTGAGTTATGGTGTTTTTAAAATATATGTTTGTTAGCCCTTGAACTTTTCAAAGGTTTCAGAACCCGAACCGTGGTACGATTTAACCCATATGCAGTCCCGGTCATACTTTCAATACTAGTTAACCCTTGTGCACAATTGGAACGTTCTATCTTAATTTTAAGTTACTAGTGTTATTAATTTAGATGATAAGCTTTTACACAATGGGGGTCTAAGAGAGGTACTGAACCACCACTCCAATAGATCCAAAATTAGAGGGACACGCACGAAATAGTAAAGAACACCCTTGTGCCAAATTTGAAGCTTCTACATTTGTTTGAAGTTAATATCTTTATTAATTTAGAAAATATGCTTTAAGGTCCTCGGAACTGAGTGGCTGGTCCCCACCCACTACTCCAATTGGGCTCAAATTTCAAGGAGACTAAGGAAATTGAAAGCGGCACCCTGATACCAAATTTGGAGGTTCTATCTTCATTGGTTTCGGAATTATGCTTCTTCTTCTTCTTCTATGGCGCTACAGTCCGTTGTCGAACCTTGGCCTCCTGAATCATCCCCTTTCAGTTCACGCGATCTTGAGCAGCAGTTATCCAATTTTGCTCTTGCAGCATTGATATAGCGTCTGACTCGACTGCATCAACACATCGATTTCTCGGCTTTCCTTCTGGTCTTTTTCTATCTATTTTCCCGTTTAATACTTTTTTTGGAATGCGGGAATCTGGCATACGGTGTATGTGACCGGCCCACCTAAGGCGTTGTAGCTTGATGTATGTCACAACATCGCTGTTGGTGTATACATTGTATCGCTCTGCGTTGCGTCGCATTCTAAATTGGCCCTGGTCGATAATTGGCCCAATAATTTTACGAAGTATTTTTCTTTCTAAATGGGAAAGTAGGTTTGCCGTTGCTTGGGTGATCGTCCACGTTTCACTGCTGTAGCATAACACCGGTCTGATAAGAGATTTGTACAGCTTAAGTTTACATTTTCTGCTGACTTCATGAGATCTCATTATCTTCAACACAGACTAGTATGCGTTGTTTGCCTTGCCTATCCTTCGAGTTACCTCTGATGTTTCATCGTTTCCATTTGTTATCTCAGACCCTGGATAGACAAAACTTTTTACTACTTCCACGTTGTCATTACCAAAAGTAATGTTTTATTTCCCTCTCTGGTTACGTCTGGATACTACTAACATTTTCGTCTTATCGATGTTTATCCTGAGACCCAGTTCTATAGCTGTTTTCTCTAACTGGATATAGCATTCTCTGACACCTACCTCTGATCTTCCTTGTAGATTTAAGTCGTCTGCGTATGCAGCTATCTGTTTCAGTCCCTGTTCACGTTGAAGGGTTCTGTGAGGTCCCTTTGGATTTTTACCGTCGCGCTTGTGTTTTGCATAGTAGTTTTAATCAATCTTACTAACTTTGCCGGTACGCCTAGGTTGCTTAAAACTACATATAATTTTTCCATTTGAATGGAGTCATAGGCGGTCATGAAATCCAGAAGATTTGTTGTACATCGACATTTCGTTCCCAGCACTTCTCCAATACCTGCTTCAGCACAAATAGCTGGTCCGTTGTAGACCGTCCTGGCCTGAAACCGGACTGGTTTTCGGCAATTATTTCTAAGCGGCCTTTCAAGATGTTAGTGAAAAATTTGTAGGAAGTGCTAAGTAGCGATATCCCTCTGTAATTTTTACAGTTGAGCTTGTCTTCCTTTTTGTAGTATGGACATATAATACTTAGTTGCCAGTCAGCGGGTATTTTTTCTTCTTGCCACACCTTTAGTATTATTTTATAAAGGATTTTTTGTACCGTTTCTTCTCCATTACGCAGAAGTTCAGCCGGAATGTTATCTGCACCAGGGGCCTTGTTATTTTTCAATAGCTCTATAGCATTGATCACTTTTGTTAAAGTAGGTTGTCCCATGATTTCATTTTGGGTTTGCCTTTTCACTGTGATCTGTTCTTGTTCATTTACTTCATCGTTTGGTGCATTTAGTAAGTTTTTAAAATATTCCTTCCACGACCTTTCTAAGCGCATCGTTCTGCCATTTCCTTTTTTTCTTTCTGCAGATTTTGTCGGTCTCTCTTCTAAGTTGCTCGAAATGTAGTTGTTTAGCACATGTTGGTCTACTTAATTTTCCATTGTGTGTTTCATTTCTTGCGGCTACCGAATCTCTGCATTCTCTGTCATACCATTCGTTTCGAACTTTTATTGGCTGGAAACCAATAGTTTCTTCAGAAGCTCGATGCAGTGCCGTTTTTAAACTATCCCACATTTCATTTAGCTCCATGTGTTGCAACTCCTCTAGATTTAAGTTTGTCTCGATCACGCTTTGTACTAGTTTTTCTCAGATGTTATATTGAGTTTGCCTACGTCCAGCTTCGTTGCATTGTGTTTCCTCAATGCTCGTTTGGCTATGATTCTGTTCCTATATCTGACTTTCACAAGATTATGATTCACTTTCACAAGCAGACTCCTCTATATTCGGAATTATGCTAGTTTGGCATAAATTCGATCAAAAAGTTCTAGGTACCGAACCTATGGTCCAATCCCGAACTTACGCAATCCCCGAAATATTTTCATTACTAGTAACCTACAGCACAAATTTTATGAAGATAGCGTCATTAGTTGTTGAGTTATCGTTATCTTTTATATATGTTCGTTATGCCTTCGATCGATTAAAAGGTCCAGAATCCATACCCATGGGCCGATTTCGCCCATAGTCCTAGTAACCTACAGTTAAAATTTCATCAATATAGCTCCATTATTTTTTGAGTTATCGTGCCTACGGACGGACGGACGCACATGGCTATATCGACTCAGGAGGTCACGCTGATCACAAATATATATACTAGGTTATAAAAATTACCCACATCTACCTGTAAAAAAATTACGAACTTTTTCTTTTAAAAAACAACAATACATTAAAAAGTTGATAATTTTTAATTCAAAATTTAACTTTAACGTTTTCCTCCCTTTTTATTTTCATAAACAATAACAACAAGTCACTCCTTTTTAGCACATTTTCAAAAAATTTTGAAAAAATGTGCCTATATAGTTTAACTCTGTCCGTCCGTCCTTCTGTCCGTCTGTCCGTCTGTCCGTATGTTTACAAAAACTTTTACATCGTTTGAAATAGAAAAAAAAAAATTTTACCAAGAGTAGGTATTACAAAAAAAATAATTTCGTAGAAATATTTTTTTCTGTAGCCCCACCCGTTACGGAGCTGCAGCCCACCAAAGTTGGGAAAAGCCCTAAATTCAAATTGTTATAACAAGAGTTCTGTTAGGTGAATTTTCAATTGCGATATATTCTAACTATATACTATTAACAACATAATAAATAATAATATTCAAGACACAAACAATATTCATCCATTCATTCATTTATAGCGACATCTACCAACACAGCACCATCTAAACAATTCCCAATAACTTCCCTTTCAAATCATATTAATTCATTATCACTTTCCTATTAATCCCATTCATTTAAAGCGACATCTATCTTTATACTATTAACAACTTAATAAATAAGAATATTCAAGACACAAACAATATTCATTCATTTATAGCGACATCTACCTACTTCCTATTAACAACACGATAAATAATATATCCAAGACACAAACAACTGTCAAATACACTGTCAGCTGATTTGACATACCCAGAAACCTCATATTACTACTACTACGTCAGCAGTGCAAATTCTGCAAATTCTAATCCCACAAAAATAGCACACGCTAAATTTGCATTTCCTGTTATTCCTAAATAATAAATTTATTAATCGAATAATTCAAAAAAAAATATCATATTTCAATCATGTTTAATCATAATTTTATCGTGGAATAATTTAAATAAAAGCTTTCCCACATTTAATTAACATTGCTCGAATTACACCAAAATTAAATAGAATTAAATTAAGCATTGCTGAGATTGCAATTTTTAAATAATATAAATAGTAGTATGTATATGCCGGTTCAGCGGCGGAGGAGCTTTTTTAATGCCGTTTCAGCGGCAGGAGGAGCTTTTTTCGTCAGTTCTCCTAAAGTTATGCAATAAAATTGTGATAAGTAAAAAGTTTTGTGCTTTTGAGTATTTTAAATTATCAGGTTCGAATTGATCTCTTGAGAAGAGTAGACGTGAGCTATTGACGAAAAAACTGTATCGGTCTTAAAAAAAAAATTTTAAAAATTTATTTGAAAAACGCGCGTAAAAGTGCAAAAAACAATAACATTTAACAAAAAACTAAAAATTATTTATATAAAACAGTGAAAAAAAGAAATAGTTAAAAATAAGTGCATAAATAATTTTCTTTTTTATATTCATGCGGTATAATATACCGCATGTTTAATGACAGCGAATGCACGAATATAAAAAAAGATACAATACATAAAATGGTATCTAAAAATATAAAAAAAGTGCCAAGCAAAAAAAACATTAAAATTATAAATAATGAAAGTATTAAAAATGAATTATTATCTATGAAATCTAAAGTTAATAAATTAATAAATGACAATTCAACTGAAACAAATAGATTCCAATTATTAAGAGATGATGACGATCTTGATATAACAGATGATGTCAATGACGTCATTGTCGATGTTGAAAAAAATAAAACATGTGAAAAAGAAATTACAAGTAACCTCAATTACTTGGAAATTCTAAAATCAAAAAACACTGATAAAATGAATAATAATACAAATAATAGCACCAATATCAATAATGAAAATATAAAAAACTTACCCGGTCCATCTAATACAAAACCACCAAAAAATAATAATCCAAAAAATTCTAACATTAATGTTGAAATTAACTCAAAATCACAAAATAACAATATTAATAATAATCCAACTTATATTACAAACAAAAAAGTGCCACCAATATTTATTACGTCTAATGATTTAGAACTAATAAAAAAATTAATTAAATTTCAATTAAAAATTGCAAATTATTTTATAAAGTCAATCAAAAACACACGCCATATTCTTTATTTGCAAACCGAAAATGAATATAAAAAAACTTTTGAATCGTTAAAAGAAGCTAAAGTGGAATGCTTCTCATATACTATGAAGAGCCAAAGACCGATTAGCCTTGTGTTAAAAGGCCTTCATAACGACTACGAACCAGAAGTAGTACTGAACTTATTAAATTCAAATAGTGTAGAACAATGTAAATTTTCTAAAGTATTCAGAATGACAACAAAAAAATCAATAAAAGAAAATATAAAGTTACCAATTTACATTGTTCAAGCGGAACCACAAAGTTCAATAAACATTATTGTTAATATTAAATATCTTGACCATCAAATTATAAAATGGGAGAAATTAAAAAAACCAACTATGCAAAAGATGTCAGCGATTTAACCACTCGGCTTTTAATTGCAATATGGAATTAAGATGCGTAAAATGTGGCGGTAACCACTTACCAGCAAACTGCACTATTAAAAAAGAAAGCCCAGCAGAAAAATTATTTTGTACCTTGTGCAAGTCATATGGTCACCCTGTATCTTACACAAAATGCCCAGTCTTCACAAAAAAAATAAATGATATTGAGATAAGTAAACAAAATAAAATAAAAAAAAAAATAAATAAAACAACAAAAATTGATAGTTTTGTAAAAAGCACCTGCTCCTATGCAAATGCTGTTTGCAACAACAATAACAATACTAATAACAACAACAATAACAATATTAATAACAATATTAATAACAACAATAACAATATTAATAACAACAATAACAATGCCAACAATAAAAATAATATTTCATCTGAAAAAAATACAAATAACAATAACAACATAAATTTAGATAAAATACTTTAAATGAAGATTTTAAAAATGCACAAAAAGAAATGCAAAAAGAAATGCAAAGTTTATCTGCAAGGGTAGATTTCTTATTTGAAACTGTCCATGATGATGAATAAAACTTTGCTACAATTAAACTTAAAAATGTTTTCTATAAACGTAAATTCTTGTAGATCTTATCTTAAACAACTTTCATTAATAAATTTTTTAAATGTTCACAACCCGGATGTGGTTACCTTATGTGAAACGAAATTAGAAAAAACTAGTCGTATAAAAATAAAGGATTATAAATTAATTCGACATGATAGATCTGAAGCTACTTTAGGTGGAGGTACGGCCATTCTAATTAAAAATAATTTAAAATTTGATATAATTAAAGATTATACTCTAAATAGGTTTAAATGTTTAGAAGTATGTATTATAAAAATAAGACTTTTAAATAGAAATAAAAATCTTTTTATAATATCTGCTTATGCATCACAAAATCATAATGCTAATTTTAATTAAGAATTACTGGAATTATTTCAAACTCTTCAATTAGATAACATTAATAACTATTTTATTTTGGCAGGAGACCTAAACGCTAAACACATAAAATGGGGAAATCAATTGTATGTATAGGATTAAATTATATTCTTCCGATATACCGTCATTTCCGAGAGGAGAATCGTATATCGACATATTCCTAACTGACATAAGAATTAATTTAAAAACTAATAATCAGAACCAAATAAAAACATATTCTTATGATAGTGACCATTTAGCTTTAGGGACTGAAATTAGTTATAATAATAGGGAAGAATATTTAGTGGCTCCATCACCTGAAAAAACTTATTTATTTAGGAAAGCTAAATGGAACAAATTTAAAAAAGTGTTAAATAATTTAGTAAGAAATGATGATGTTCTTAAAAATATTCCTAACAATAAAAACCTAACAGATAGGGACATTGACTTTTATATCGAAAACATTGAAAATTCAATACGGAAAGCAATGTCGTTAACAATCCCAACCAAAAACAATAATTTTAATAGCCTAGATATTTATTTAAATCCAACTACAGCTAAATTTAAATTAATTAAAATAAAAATAGACAAAAACGCACCATCATTTCTAAGAATTAATTCATTACTGAAAAACATAAATTCGTTAATAAAACAAAATATTAAACTCTCAATAAATAATTATTGGACTAACAGAATCAAAAACATAAAATTATCAAACAATAAAAACTTGTTCTCTGAAATTAAAAAAATTTATAAAAAACAAACCTCAAACAAAATTGACTACTTAAAAATTCCAATTAACAATACGCAAATTTTAAACGACGCCCAATTAAATTTAAATAAACTTAAAATAGAAAACAATAATTATATTATCAAAGAAAACGAACACATAAATGAAGTAATGGCAACACATTTATACCAAGTTCAAAAGCAAGTTACAAACAGATTTTCCCCGATAAGTAACATTGTAGAGCAAAGTATTAACAATTTAAACCAAATAATTCAAAATAACAAAACAAATAAAATATCCCTTGTTAAATTTAACAATCATTTACACTCAAATAATTTACTTGATAATGAAACTTTAAATAATTATTTTATAGCTCAGAATGAACTTAAAGATATTTTATCAAAAGTTAAAGGTAAAACATCGGCAGGTATAGATAAAATTCCAAATATAGTGTTAAAACATCTTCCTATTTCAGTAATTAACTTATACACAATAATTTTTAACAATTGCCTTAATATAAGCTACTTCCCAAATAAGTGGAAAAAAGCAGTTGTTATTACATTAAAAAAACCAGGAAAAAGTGCTTCAGATCCTAGCAGTTATAGACCAATAAGTTTATTACCAAATATAGGAAAAATCCTAGAAATAATAATAAATAAATTTATAGTCAAAATAACTGAGATTAAAAATATTATACCATCAAATCAGTTTGGTTTTCGTCATAAACACAGCACAATACACGCTATGACGAAGCTTTCATCGGATATATGTAGAAATATAAACGATGATAAGGTTGTAGCAGCATGTTTTGTGGACTTTGAAAAAGCTTTTGACACCGTCTGGATTGATGGTATAATATACAAACTCTTAAAATATCAATATCCCTTACATTTAGTTATTCTGATTAACAACATGATAAGAGGTAAAACTTTTAGCACATGGGGGTCGGATAATCATTTATCCAAAGAATTCAAATTATCTGATGGGTTACAATAGGGCACCGTAAATTCCCCTATTTTGTTCAATATATACATAAGCGAATTACTGAATTCTCTAAATAAAAATTTAGAGCCCAATTACAGTATAGCATTTGCGGACGATCTGACAATTTACGCAACGAGTAATAATTTAAGAGATGCACAATACATTTTACAAAAAATGTTTTACAAAGTGATATCTTATAGTAATCTTTGGAAGCTAAAAGTAAATTATCAAAAATGTGAAACTATGTTATTCAGGAATACTATTAACAAGGTAAAATATAATGTTAAATCATGCTGGAGAGATTTTTATATATTAACTCCAGACAAAACAAAAATTAAAAACTCTTTGAACTTCAAGTATTTAGGAGTTCACTATAATTATTTGTTAAACTTTAACTATCATGTTAAAAATCAAATAAGAAAAGCAAATAACGCCTTTATTAATTTAGGAAAATTGTTCTTTTCCAGAACAATTTGCAACAATGTTAAATTGCTCTGCTACAAAACCTTAATCCGTCCAGTACTAACATATGCCTGTCCAATATGGTATAATGTTAATGCTTCTGTGATGGAAAAATTAAGAATATTCGAACGCAAGTGTTTAAGAGCTTGCACAAATTACAATAGAAAACCTAACACTAATATGCACTATTATTCAAATAAATTTATATATGATAAGGCGAACATAATTAGAATCGACAATTTTATCATTTTTCTCATACGTAACCATATACAAAAGAGTAGTGAATCATGCGAAAACTCATTAATCTGCCATCCATGGTACGAAAATTTTGAGTACATTAAAAACTGCCTAGTTACAGGTTTTTTGCCTCCAGAAGGATTCGTGTTTTTGGACAAACATAATTATATTGAAAATAGTCAAAATATTCCGATTTTATACCACTATAAAAGAAACGCGAAAATTAAACAAATACCTTCAAATTTAAATATAATAAATATTAATGACAATGAGTTGTTTAAATATGATATGTATATTCCTGCAAAAAATAAATTAGAAATTAAAAAACCATACTTTTGGAAAAATTTAGATGTAACGTAGGTTATTGTAGGTTTAGGTATAGGCAGCACCGGCGCTAGAGTTTCAGATGATGTGTGAAAATTGCATATTACCGCCTTCGCATTCCATAATAAGAGTAAAAAAAACGATAAATGCATACATAACAAAATAATATAACTTTATTACTTTTAATTTAATTCATATTTATTATAAAAACATAAAAATCTTAATTTATAAGCAAACTATTTTGAAAAAAAAGCTTTTCTGGCTTTCATTCGAGAAAATTTTAATCGCAAAACTTCAATATTCAAGTCATTCACAATGTCGCTTTCAATCGAAATCGTAGCCAAATTGTTCAGTCTATCTTGACTCATGCTCGATCGTAAATAGTTTTTTATAATTTTAAGCTTTAACTCAGCACATGCTACAGTAATCGGCAATGTAAGAAGAATTCTTAATGCAACAGATACATTTGCATAGATTTCGTTTAAATTATTTTCATACAAAAATTTTAAAGATTTGTCTGGTCCCAAATTTTCGCAAAATTGAGAGGAAAGGGATTTAAGTTCAAAATGTAATTCTGCTCCTGAAATATCCTTTTTAGTTCCTTCAGTCAGTTAAGTTTCCAATCTGTTGCAACAAATTTTTATATCTTCATCCGGCATCAAAGAGAGACTTTTGATGTCGAATAAAAATTTGAATGGTTCAATTCCAGCTTGAAAGGCTTCAAATCTATCTTTTATCACCTTTGTAGCACATTCAAACATCTTATCGAAAACATTTTGCTTGTATGTTTTCTTTGGACATAAATTTTCTTCTATAATTTCTCGCTCGTCAAAAAATCTTTTTCTTTTTCTTTCCCTTCTAGCGGATTCTATGGGAAAACAATTATCCACTTTCAAAATATAAGCAAGTTCTTGAGCTTGTAAAATAATGGTATCAAATTTATTTTGGTTATAACTTTTCTTCAAGAAAGTCATTGTTCTTTCCAGTGAAGTTGAAGCCTCCATAATATTCATTTGAATTGATTGAAGTTGTTTGCTTGCCAAATTAATTTCAAATAAAAGTTCATACCAAATCTTGATTGAACATAGGAAATCGAAACTTGTGATTTTTGAAGCAATTGATTCTGCTGTAATTTTCACAACTGCTTCGTGTGTTGATTTAGCAACATCTTGAAGTGCTTCATAAATTTTTGGCAGTTCGAAGTGAAGAGTTTTTATAGCATTGATGTGACTTTCCCATCTCGTATCGCTTAGTGGTTTAAGAGTTAAAGATGGACATTTTGACTGCAAAATTACCCATCTTTTTGTTGACGCAGAAAAGAACTTATAAACTTCTTCAATCATGTTGAAGAATATGGCAATCTGGGATGAACACTTTACTGTATCTACCACTACTAAATTTAAAGTGTGACTGCAGCATGGTATATAAAATGCTCGGGAGTTTTTATTTAGAATTTGAGCTTGAACGCCCTTTCTAACGCCCTTCATATTCGCTGCATTATCATAGCTCTGGCCTCTGATATTTTCAATTGATAAGTTATAGTTTTCTAGAGAATCGATTATCGCTTTTGTTAATTCAATTCCGGTTGAACCATCTATCAAGTGGAATCCAAGAAAACTTTCATTTATATAAATTTCGTTATTAATATCCACGTCTACATATCGAATCAGCATCGACATTTGTTCCTGGTGGCTGATGTCTGGTGTACAATCAACAATAATTGAAAAGTACACGGATTTTTTGACCTTCTCTAAAATTTTGTTTTTTATGCAATTGCCAATCAAGTCCATAATTTCATTCTGGATGCTTTTTCCTAGGTAGTGCACAGATTTTGGGTTTGCTTTTGCTCTTAACAAATGTTTCTCCATAACCGGGTCGAATTCGGCTAGAAATTCTAAAATTTTTAGAAAGTTTCCGTTATTGTCTTCATAAACTTTGTCAGAAGAAGCTCTAAATGCCAAGTTTTGTTTTGCCATCATAATTGTTAGAGAAATTAATCTTCTTAGCACGTTGTCCCAATGTTCCACCTCCTTTTTTAGGCTTTTGTCCATTATGGTATCCACTGATGTTCCCTTCTGTAATCTATTTTTTAGTTCCATCCATTTGCTGAAATAGTCAAAATGTTCAACACTTCGCTCGTGTCGTTTTAAAAGCTGTGAAATATGTCGCCAATCATTAACACCATTGCGAGCTAACATAACAGCAACAGGATTTAAAACAAATAGTTTGCAGCAAAAACAAAAAACTTTGTTAGTTTTTTTGGAATAAACTAACCACGATCTCTGATTTTTTTCACCATTATCCATAATTCTGTAGCAATAATGATTAGAAAAACTTAAATTTTCCGAGTTTTTGGGATACTGGCTCAAATTTTCTTTGAAATTGTCGGGTCCTTTAATAACAGTATGTTGAATGAAGTCTTTGTTAATAGCTTCTGGCCAGTCACTGATATCATCAAAACATAATGCAGTAACAACTGATGCAGTTGCCGGTTCAATTGTTGGCCTTATTTCAATTGTATCAGCAGAGTCATTAGAGTTGGCTACAACTACAGTTTCCGGTTCAACAGAGTCACTTGTTTGCATTAATGTTTCTGTTTCAGATCCCACTTCAATATTTTGAATAATGTCTATTTGATTTATATTGGCCAATTCCTGACGACGAGGTTGCAACAAAAAGTGGAGCAAGTCTTCATTTGTTCCTCTTTTTTTTGTCGTTTTTGTTTGTATTCCCAACCAGAAAGTTTTCTCTTTTCCATAGTTTTCTTAGATAATAGTAAAAATACTTATTAAAAATAATAAAATTTTAAGTTTAAATTAATTTGATTTACTTACAAATTTCTATTCTTTAAATTTACGACAATAAAATCCTTTTTTTTTATATTATAGATTAAAGTTAATATCTAAAATTTATAATGTTTGCTAAAAAATTAAAATGAATTATATAAAATTTAAAAAAAAAAATGTATTATCACCAGATCCACAAAAGTTAAAATTTCATATTTTTCAGTAGCGAGATGAGTTCGTAGTTAAGGCACTGTTATACTAGAATATTTTATACATAAAACTAATTTGTTATTGTTTTTTCATTGAATGTTATACTGACGAAAAAAGAAAAGAAAAAAATAACAACAAAATCAATTTTGTGTTATACAAAAAGCGAATCAAAGAAAGAGAAACCAAAAAATAAAAATTATAAAAAATAGGAATGAGTATATCTATATATTTGATATTAATATTTATATTACTATATATTCAAAATCACATAGTGCATGTGATTGTTTATCTTAACATGGGAAACTTTTTTTCTTGCCTTAATAATAATTTAAATAATTTAACGACTGAGCATTTAATGTAGGTTTTGTATGTAATTTAGTAAATTTTATAGTGCTATAAACGAAAATGCATGTTGTATATCCTGTTAAATTTTTAATATAAAAATATCATACGCGCCAGTTTAGTTATTTGAATATTTTTTAAAGCTAACTAGCTAAATTGCCGCACAATCAATTTGGGTATGAAAGTATGTTTTGTTAAAACAAAAATAAGCTAAAGAGTGGATAAAAATTTGTTATTTAGAATGATTAATCTAACAATAATATTTACCGTACCGTGGTTTGAATTGAAGTAGACTATATGAAGAATGTTTTAAAATTTAAATTTTTACTTTAAAATTTTTTTTTTCCCCCTAAGAGAGGTAATCTTCAAAAGACACCAAGAAAACCTATACCCCGTTGGTACATTAAATGCTCAGTCGTTAAATTATTTTCTATCCTTATAATAGTCTCTAGTCTATTATACGTTTTTTATACATAGCAGTTCTTTTTAAAGGCAAGAAAAAAAGTTTCCCATGTTAAGATAAACAATCACATGCACTATGTGATTTTGAATATATAGTAATATAAATATTAATATCAAATATATAGATATACTCATTTTTATTTTTTAAAATTTTTATTTTTTGGTTTCTCTTTCTTTGATTCGCTTTTTGTATAACACAAAATTGATTTTGTTGTTAGTTTTTTCTTTTATTTTTTCGTCAGTATAACATTCAATGAAAAAACAATAACAAATTAGTTTTATGTATAAAATATTCTAGTATAACAGTGCCTTAACTACGAACTCATCTCGCTACTGAAAAATATGAAATTTTAACTTTTGTGGATCTGTATAGTATATTAGTCTGTGGTATTATGGTAAAATATTTTAATATTTTTTAAGCACTGACTAGTGACTACTTACCAGTATGTGGAATCAAACTAAACTAGAATGAAAATTGCGCTGCAAATAAGAAATTTCTTTATAAATTTTCCGCCTACTTAACTATTTTTCAAAAATGATTTATTTATTTTTCAAATTGGACACATTCACACATTATTAAACTAAAATGGAAATTGCACTGGAAATAAAAAAATTCTTTAAATTTTTTCGCTTACTTAACTATTTTTCAAAACAAAAATATTTTTCACAGATGGAAAAATATTGTTCAAATTGGACTAGTTATTAAACAATAGAATGGAAATTATTATGAAAATAACAAATTTCTGTACAATTTTGCCGCCTTTTGTATTTTACCGCCGTGGCGTCTGCGTGAAAATCACGCATAGTACCCGCCTCACGCCGGGCCTGGGTATAGGTATAAGTATTAGGTTAGTTTAGTTTTAAGATTTTATAAAAAATATAAATAAAAAAAATTGGTTTTTATTTAAAAAAATTTTTCCAATAAATTCAATTATATTAATATTAAATTAAAACTAAAATTAAATTATGTTGAAATCAAAATAACAATATTAAAACATGAAAAGAGATATATATTAATATAGTTCTAAATAAATTGTGAGAGCTGACATATTGGTCAGCCATGTACAAGTTACATTTTAGCATATAAGAATTCTTTTTAAGTTTTTGTTTTTGAATTGTAAAAAATAACATAATGAATAGAAAAAATAAAACACTAAAAAAAAAAAAAAAAAAAAAAGTATTTTAAATTAAGCATAGCGGTTAGAATATCAGTTATGTTCTAATTTCATATTTAAAACAATAATAAGCTTAAACTAGTTTGAGTCTTTGAGTATTTTATATTAAGCTTGGTTGTTAGGATATCAGTTATGTTTAAATTTCAAATTAAGATATTGTGTATCAAAGTTTAAGCTTGATTTAATATTTCCGTGAAAATTAAATAAAAGTTTTATAAATTAAAAAAAAAATAAGCTTAAGCTATTGAGCTGAATATTCTTAATTAGATATGAAAAGTTTTTTAAATATCAGTTATGTTTAAATTTCAAATTAAAACAATAATAAGCTTAAGCTAGTTTGAGTATTTTAAATTAGGCTTGGTGGTTAGGATATCCGTTATGTTTAAATTTCAAATTAAAATCGTAATAAGCTTAAGATATTGTGCTTTCTGTTCTTAATTAAATATGAAAAGTTTTTAAAGTTTGGTTTAAATACAAAGTTAATATTATCAAAGTTTAAGCTTGATTTAATATTTCTGTGAAAATTAAAAAAAAGTTTTATAAATTAACAAAAATAAGCTTAAGCTATTGAGCTGAATATTCTTAATTAGATATGAAAAGTTTTTTAAATTTGGTTTATACTTAATATTATCAAAGTTTAAGCTTGATTTAATATTTACGTGAAAAATTTAAAAAAATCAAAGCTGATAAAGCTGGTCCGTTATTTTTGAAAATTAAGCTTCCAACTGCCATTTTAAAGTTGAAAAGCTTAAAAAATCGATAGAAATTTTTTGTTTGATTATTAACTTAACTGGAACAAAGTATCGATGAAATCAAAAATTGTATTAGTGAGCAAAAAAGTAATTGGAATGAGATAAAGCAAAATTTTAAAGAAATAAATGAGAGCGATAAAGAAATTGTCAATCACATTGAAAAGGTATGTAACAATAATAATATGAAAACAACATCTTATGCAGAAATTGCAAAAAAATTACCAAATTTAATTATAAAACCAAAAATTGTGCAAGATAATAAAAAAACTAAGACGGATATAGAAAATAATCTAAATATTGTAGAGAATGAATTAGCTGTGTCTTCTTTAGTTAATGCAAAAAATGGTATTGTAGTAGTTTCATGTGAAAATCAGGAATCTATAGAAAAATTAAAAAAATTGGCTGAAGAAAAAATGAAAGACTCATATGAAATTAAAGTTAATAATGGTAGAAAACCAAGAATAAAAATTCTAGGCATTTCTGAAGAAATGAATAAAGATGAATTAATTAAAAAACTTAAGAACCAAAATGAAATACTAAAAAACACCGAAGTAGAAGTAAAAGTTTTTTATAAAAATAAATTTAATTTTAACCCATATGTTGCAGTTATAGAAGTAGATTTAGATTCTTTTAATAAAATTATGAAAGTGGGAAAAGTTAAAATTGGCTGGGATATTTGTAAAATAATGCATAGTATTTTTGTTAAAAGATGTTATAAATGTATGGGGTTTGGTCATGAAGCGGCAAAATGTATTGCCAAAAATAAAATATGTGCTAATTGTGCAAATGAATATGTAAAGGGTCATAAATGTAATCCAAATGAACTAAAATGTTGTAATTGTGTAAATGTGAACATAGAAAATAGTCTTAATCTAGATACAAATCATAATGCCCTAGATAAAAACTGTAATGTGTATAAGAAAAAAATTGAATTAGAAAGGAAAAAAATATTCTAGCAACCAATATATGAAGAAAAGAGTATTAATAATGCAAAACTGCTATACTTAAACGTACAAGGATTAATAAATAATTTTAATGAATTAGAATGTATAATTGAAAATAAATTTTTTGAGTTTATTTGTTTGACAGAAACGCATCTAATCGAAGAAGATGAAGATAACTTAGTACAAATAGATGGCTATAACATAATAAGAGTTGACTCAAACTCAAGACTTACAGGTGGTGTTTTATGTTATGTAAGCATGTCTTGGAATTATGAAGTTATTAAAAAAATTTGTATTGGATTAAATTTGTGGTGTTTAATTTGATCAGTATATAAGAAATCAATAGTAATTTACCTAGTCATAGTATATAAATCGCCTAATCAGTCATACACTTTAAATTAATTTTATGATAGTTTTAGTAGAATAATGGATGAATTGACCGAATTAAATTATGATGTATTAATTGTTGGTGATTTTAATATTGATTGGTTGAATAATTCTTCAAAGAAACTAAAAATGTTAGAAATAATAAGTGATGCAGGATTCAAGCAAATGCTAAATCAACCAACTAGAATTATCATGAACCGCAGTACACTAATAGATTTTATAATTACAAATAATCCCAATAAAATCACAACAAAAACTGATAATTCGTTAAAAGTAAGTGATCACGAAAGTATTATGGTCGAAATTAAAGTACTGCATAGCTTAAACGATGAAGTTAAAAGTAAAAAATTTTTAAAATATAATAAAATTACATTTAGAAATAGTATTATTAGAAGCCCACTATCTATGCTACATTTTGGATCATGCGATAAAAAAGCGAGCATCTTTAGTGAAAGTTTGTCAAAAATAGCAAGCAATTTTATTACAACGAAGCATATAAATAACAGAAATATTATGTGGTTTTCAAATGAATTAAGGTTTATGAAGCATAATAAAATAGTTCAATACCGAAAAGCTAAATGGTCAAATACTGGGCTAGATTGGGAAAGGTATAGGCAACTAAGGAATAATTATAAAAAAAAGCTTGAAAATGAAAAAAATAAATTTCTTACGAACGCTAATGATCAAAAATCAATGTGGAAAATAATAAAATCGTATGTTTTAAAGAGTAACACGTTTAGCGAGGTAAATGAAATTGAATTTAATAATAGGAAATATGTCGATAAGGTAACCATAGCAAATAAATTTAATGAATTTTTTATTGATAGCATAATTGAAATTAATGCAAATATTCCAAATATTGAATTTAAAAATTTTGTAAATAGAAATGAAAATGCGTTTTCATTTGAATTAATAACCTTAAGTAAATTAAAATGCATTATTAAAAGCATGAATAATAAAAGAGATGTAAATTTTATAAATAAGAGAATAATTTTAGATAATTTTGATATAATTAGAGAAAATCTATTAGATATAATTAACGACTCACTAGATACAGGTAAATGCCCTGAAAATTGGAAGGAAACAACAGTAATCCCAATAGAAAAGGTTAAAAATACTATAAAATGTAATGAATTTCGACCGATAAATATGATCGCATGCGAGGCAAAAATTTTAGAGAAAGTAGTGAATATACAATTAGAAAATTTCTTAGAAAAACATCAACTAATCTCTGAAAATCAGTCAGGTTTCCGCAAAAATCACAGTTTTGAAACATTATTAAATCTGGTAGTGAGCAATTGGAAAGTCTCCATACATAACAAAAAAACCATAATTGCAGCGTTTGTTGATCTCAAACGAGCATTTGAAACAGTAGACAAAAATATTTTAATGAAGAAACTTGAAAAATATGGAATACGAGCAAAAGAATATAAATGGTTTGATTCATATATATATATATCATATATAAATAATAGAACTCAGAGAACAAAATTTAAAAATCATTTCTCTGAATCTAAAAAAGTTCCCACAGGGGTTCCACAAGGAACCATTTTAGGAGTCTTATTGTTTTTATTATTTATTAACGACATAGAAAAAGTGGCTGAGTTTGGTAAAATAGTACTTTTTGCTGACGACGCATTAATTTATATAGAGGATGAAAATGTTAATCAATGTGTTAATAAAATAAACGCAGATTTAAGTAACATCAATAGCTGGTTTAAAGAAAATAAACTGAGCCTTAATATTCAGAAAACTAAGGCAATGGTGTTTAATAATTCTATTTCAATCGATTATACAATTTTGGAAACGGTCGATGAAATAAAATATTTAGGTTTAATTATTGACAGAAAGTTAAATTTTACCAAACATATTGACTTCATGTGCAAAAAAAATCGCAAAAAAACTATCATTTATGTATCGGATTAGAAATAAACTTTCTTTATGCAGTGCAATAAATATTTTTAACACGATGGTAAAGCCACATTTCGAGTATTGCTCAACCGTTATTGCGTTCTCATCCAATTTAATTTTAGAAAAGCTACAAAAGTTTCAAAATCGTGGAATGCGTATAGTTTTGAAATGTAGCAGATATACATCGATTAACTACATGCTCACAACGCTGAAGTGGTTAAATATACGAGAACGTTACAAATTGAACGTGTTAAATTTTGTATTCAAAATGAAGCATAATATCTTACCAAACTATCTTTGCTCTAAATTGTTATACGTACAAGATGTGCAGAATTACTACCTTAGAAATATTTTTAATTTTCGTTTGGATTTTTTCCGCAATGAAAAAGCAAAGAAAACAATATTATACGAAGGGTTGAAAATGTTCAACGAGCTGCCCAACGATATTAAAAATGAAAATAACTTTAAAAAATTTAAATTAAAAACAATTAAGTACATTAAAGAAAACTAAAGTTTAAGTAAATTAAAATCTTTTAAATTAATAATCTTTTAAATTAATAATTTTTGTATATATTCAATTCTATTTTTTATTTTTCTACATATTGTAATTTTTTATTTCTCTTTTATATTTAACACTTTCTTTCTTTTTTGGAAATAAATTACATTTTGAGTTTTGATTTTTTAATATAACTTTATGATCAAATCAAAGTAAAATATTTTATAAAAATATTGTATAAAAAACATTGTCGTTTAATAGTATTTAAAATACTAAATAAATAAATAAAAAAAAAAAAAAAAAAATAACTTAACTGCAAAAGTTTTGAAAAAAATGAAACAAATAAACGTTTAAAATTATATTGTTAATAATATAAAGGCGTGATCATGAAATACAAATTGAAAACGTGATCATGTTCAAGTTAAAAAAAAAAAAATAAATATAAAACTTGGTTTTAAAAAGTTGTTTTTAATATTAAATAACAGCATAGCCAGTTAGAATTTAATAAAAAGTTAATAAATTATTATTTATTAAATAATATCTTTTTTATATATCCATGAATCATGATTTTTATCAAAGCCAAGCCACCTAACCAAAACTCGATTTCCTTTTATTCTTATTATTTTTTCTACAAGGTAAACATTAGGAAATTTAACAGATGTAAGTTCAGGTTCATAAAAACTGCCTTTTATTTGTTTTTGTGTGTAATCAAGTAAATTATATGTTATTGGATCAGTTCTTTTTAATTTCGCTATTGTATAAATTTCTGTTGACCAATTAGGTTGATAACCTTTTGCAAATATACCTTTAAATTTACTTATACGAACAAAATCTCCAACTTTGTATTTTGCTTTTCGGAATACTTTTAATTTATTGTAGACAATTTTTAATAAAAATTTCTCATTTTTCCTTGCAACATTTTTAGGTGGAAGTTCAATTGTATGATGATATGTTGTGTTATATTTTTCTATTAGCGATGGCAGAAGAGGTAACCATTTATATGTGCCTTGTAAACTGAACTGTTTCCACATCATAATTTTTAGGGTGCGATTGAAACGTTCTACAATTGATGCTTTTAGTTCTGAATATGTATGATAATGGTTAATTTTATATTACATTATTTGGTTTTTTTCACATATTTGGTTTTTTACCAGCACTCTAAAAATATTTTTCATTGCGATTGAAACATAAAAGGCGCTTTTGTTTTTAATCGGTTCAGCATACGCAAATTTTGAAAATGTATCAATAACGGTTAATAAATATTTATATGCCTTATTAAATTTTGCATATGGAATCATTTCAACCAAATCAATTTGCCAAGTATCATTTAAACACTTTTGAATAAATTTTCTTCGTGTAAAGTTTCTTCTAGCGCCTCTATGAATTTCTGACACAACTTGTAGCCTCGACATTATTCTCGTACCATTTAATTAAATTTTCTAGAGTGATTCTATAATTTTCTATTGTGTGACATTCACATGTGTCCGGTCCAGAAGTAGAATTATCATATGCCCACGGACAAAGGGTAAAATGAGTACCATAAATTGAAGTGAATTTTTTTACTCCAGAAAAGTTTTTAATGTGTTTATATAGATGTAATATTAGTTTCTTATGATCATCTAATAAGACGGAGGAATAAATATTTAAGAACTCCTCCACTTCCATAATTCAAAATGACAGTACCAAGAATATGTTCGCTGCTTTTATATGATCTCTAAATTGTATTTTAAATTTAGTTTCTTATCAGACACAGACCAAAAATGATTAATTTTATTCACCTATTTACAATGATGATAACAGGAACATCTGGATGTGCGAAAACAATATTTGTGTGCAATTTAATTGAAAATATTGATAGATTGATTTCTCCGAAAATTGAAACAATAAAATGGTGTAACCCAGAAATTTCTGCTATTCTAAAAAATCTAAATTTTCCTTATATAGACTTTTATACCAGTATCCCAAAAGAGTTTAGTGGTAATGAAAATAAACCTACGTTTGTTGTTCTAGATGACTTAATGTTAGATTCTGCAAATAAAGAGGTATGTGAAATATTTACTAAAGGTTCACACCATCGTACTTTATCTATTCAACACAAAACGTTTTTTATCAGGAAAATTTTCAAGGGATATTTCATTAAATTGTAAATATTTAGTGCTCTTCAAAAATCCTCGAGACGAATCGCAGATTTTTCCTCTTGCTAGGCAACTATATCCAGAAAATATAAAGGGTTTCTTGAGAGTATATAAACAAGTCAACATCAAAACCTCATCGTTATATTGTGTTGGATTTAACACAAGACATTAACGATTTATTTCGTATTAGAACTAATATTTTTTCCAAAGAATATTGTATATGTTTCTATGATACGGGTGACTTGAATAACAACTGTCAAAAGTATGAAACGATTGAGGAAAAACCAACATATATTACATGTACTAGGAAGTGCAACAACAAGAAATTTCGTAAAAATTTTCTTAAATATTGTGATGACGACATTATAAAAACTATTGCTGAAATTGCAATCAATATATTAAATGGTAATAATAAAATATCATCGGCCCAAAAAGCAAAATTAGAAAAACATTTGAGATTTCTAGCCTGTGCTAAGAAAAGAAATTATTCAGTAAGACATAATGCAGCGAATGATTGTTATGTCACCAGAAATATTTGCAAAATTTAGTAAATTATTTTAAGATGATAAAAACTTGGATTTATTAGATCAAAAAATGGAAAAAGTTTTATAAGATAAAAACTTAAAACTATTGCAAAAATGGTACTTATATCGTCAAAATCTCCTCAAATATGGAATTAACAAAAGACACGCAAAAAAATTACCAGAAAAGACTAATAAACCTACATTTGATACAGGCACTCAAACAAAATTCTTTTCTAAACGAAATGCATATACAGAAACTTAATTACCTAAATACAAATCAACATCAACACAGACTAATTTTGTACCATTAGTTACTGATGAAGTGTTTCAATGTGATCCTAAAAAAGAGTATTCAGATATGGATATCGATTTAGATGATGAAAATTCATTTAGAAAATTAGCTCAAACTTAAATGTTGAAAGACGAAAAACTAGTACAAAGACCATCTCTAAGTTCTGATTATCGAATATTTGAAACACCAAGTTTCGATGTAATTACCGTTGCTGTACCATCTCCTGAAAAAAAGAAGACACTAAGATCGGCAGGTAGTTCAATTTCCTCAACTATACTTTCACAGTTTCCTGAAGCAAAAAAACGAAAATTAAAACCTTTACTAAGAAGCCCAAAACTAAGAACTTCATCAACACCGGAATGGACAACATATAAATAGTGCAACATTTTATGTCTTAAAAGAAGTTAACAAAGATGGATAGTCAAGATGACTTCTATTTAACATTGTTTAGTAATGATAATTTAAAACTTTTTCCAGACAACACTTTGGCTTCATTCGAAAATAAATTGCCTATTCACTTTGATTTAAGAAACGGAAACTGGAAAGTAGGTCTTTCAGAAGTTTATCTGAACGATTTCCTACAAGCGGAAAAATTTAACAAGGAGAATTGTGCTCTTATTAATATTGAAGAGTATAGTGTTTATGTAAGAAACATTGAAAAACCTCTTGAAAAAATTAAAGTAACAAAATCTATAGGTTACACATATATGACTACATTATAGTCCAAGGGTATAATAAATTTGCCATTACGTTTGTAACGCAGAGAAGGAGGGGGAGGTAGATATAATCTCAAGTGTATGGATCGGATCAGAATCGAAAAATAAAACGATTTAGCGACGTATGTCTGTCCGTCCGTCCGTCAGCACGATAACTCAAAAAGTAAAGGACCTTGGATTATGAAATTTTCACAAATTCGTTTTTATGCAAAAACCGGAAGCGCTATTTAAATCCAGCCATTTTGGTACACGGGTTCGAGTACCTGCCATACAACTTCTAATTTTATATGAGCATTACTCTATACCTATGGAAGCTGCGTGTCTGAAATTTTGCCAAAAATAGTTTAGCGTTATGGCCAAAGTTACTGCATAATTTGGTTGATCTACTGCTGAGGGTTCGAGTAGCTGTCATACAACTGCTTCTTTTATATGAGCATTACTCTACACCTAATAAAGCTGAATGTTTGAAATTTTGCCAAAAGTAATTAACCGGAAGATATAATGTATATGTTACGGTCATACGGGTATCCCAGAGTTGACACAGTCTACTCTACTACACTTTTCCTCGTTTTTTTCTATTTTTCAATGATTCAGACGAAAGCTATTTAAAAATTCTTGAAGCTACATTATACATGAAACATTTAACAATTAATCCTAACATATTAATAGCACATAATACTGTTTTGGAAAAGGCTAACGCAAAATATTTTTATAGGAGAAGTGAAATCAAATCATTTACAATTCCAGCTAACACATCCAACACATCATTGGATAATATATTTATAGGGCAAATACCAAAAGCTCTTTTATTTTGTATGATTAATAGTAGATCAAAAAATCCATACCATTTCGATCATCAAAATCTCACACAATTTTAATTATATGTGAATGGAGTGCCTACACCAAACTCTGCAATTGAAATCAGTTTTACATCGAATAACAATTGCAATTCTCGTGCATATTTAACATTATTTAGCGGAACAGGTATACATCATTCTGATAAAGGCCATCAAATTTCAAAAGAACTATTTTCAAAAGGTTATACAATACTAGCTTTTGATTTATCACCAGATGGTTCTAGAACTGATACATGTCAAAGTTTATTAAACCAGGGAGTAGTAAAGATTGAAGCAATACTCAGTTCTCCATTAACTTCAAAATAAACATGTTTTGTGTTTGCAGAATTCGATGCCAGTATCGAAATTGATAAAAATCGCAACGTCTACGTAAACATATAAAAGGAAGCTTAGCGGAGCATCTCTATTCATTTGAAAATGACATACGCTCTAGTAGATTTATCATTCTGTACGGACGATAACAATTCTATATTTGTTAAAAACCTTGCTGTGGCTGGAATAAAAGAAAAATGTAAAACTATTGTAAAGGAATTAAAGTATAAATTCCCAACCAAAGATTTAAAAAGAACAGACATCAAGAATTACTCTTTTGGACATATGGACAATGAAAAAACAACTAATAATTTAATAAATTTGCTTGAAAAATTCGATATATTGTTCACAAATGGTAAACTTAATGTTGATATAAAAATATTTCAAAACCTGGTATTTTGGTAATAAACACCGACACTTCTACCGAAAAAGGAACACATTGGTTAGCAATTTTCGTGCCAGTTCAAGGCTGTATAGAATATTTTGATTCATTTGGAAATCCACCATTCCACAAAGAGATTGTGAAATTTCAAAATCAATCAAAATGTTTTGTTTTCAACAATAAGCCTTTGCAAAGTGACCTTACATCAGTCTGTGGGCAATATTGTTGCGCATGAAAAATTTTATTAATTTATTCAACACAATGTCATCCCCACCCAAAAACGATAAAAAAATACAAATAATGTTTCGGAAAATTTTCAAAAAATGTATACGATAAAAACTATAAATACAAAACTTTCGAGTTATAAAACTTTAACAGTTTAAAAAATGGAGCCCACATCAAATGCTGGAGTATTTATCGAAAGACAAATAAACAACGATAACGAGGACGAAGCACAACAAAAAAATCTTTTATTAAGCTATATTTACTATTTGGATAAAAAAAAAACAATAAAAATATAAACTGGATTTAATGTTGAAAATTTAGCTGCAACAATAATTTTCCAATGTCATAGCAAAGTCATTAGCGAGATGAATTATTTGCAGTGGCATGCTTTTTATGTAGATTTAACAAACATTCAACCTAAATTAAATTCAAATAAATTTCCACTCAAATTCAATCATACAGAACAAACTAAAAACTAACATTGGAACTAGATGAGTACACCCGCTTTTACCTTATGTTGGACATTATACAAGCAGTGATGTCATATAACAATGGAGCTGAATTAAATGTGCGGGAATATGTATTCAAGTATTTCGACAGATGTATTGAAAGGAATAAACTGAAATTGGAACAAGAAGATTTTTATATTCCTATGAATTTACATATAACTCAGTGTAATTATTCTAGACTATTTTATGAAATACCATTGTTTATGTCTGAAAAAATATATTGTGCAACAATAAATAAAACATATATTTTTTAAAGCCAATTATTATTATCTTTTATTAAATACATGTACAAGTTTATACAATTTTTTACAGCACATCTTTGCAACAAGTTTTCTGTATTATGATGGTGAGGGCAAATGGTGATTTAATTTCTTAGTTTCTGTAGAGATGGAATTTTGTTATCTAAATTGATAACTTTTACTGAATTTGAAATAAAAGTGTCTAAAAATTGTTTTTTTTTAAGACCTTTTACATAAACAACATCAAATATAGTTGTTAAATGTTCCTCAAAGACATTTTTAACTTTTAAATACTCTATAAAGCCATCATTACAATCCATGTTATTAATGTTTTTTTTGTTGTACTAACAAAAAATTTTGTACTCATTTTGTCGTTTAACATCACTATTTAACTCTTCAAATGAGTACGATGCTTTAAATATAAAAAACACTGGTATTAGAGAACCATCAGCTATCAAAGAAAATTCTTTCAAAAAATATTGTTTGTTATTTCCAATAACAAATTGTAAATCAACTATAGCTTTTCTGCTACCACTGTTGTTGTTGTTGCTATTCATTTTGTTCTTTATTATAATAAAAAAAACTAATAACCTAGCCTTTTATTTATAACTCTGATTTCATAAACAAAAGTGGGGATACCTAGATATACAAACCGTTATATATAAACTATTAACGGACCTTCACAGACCGTTTCGGATCTTCACAGACCGTTTTCGGACCTTCACAGACCGTTTTCGGACTTTCACAGACCTTTTCCGGCTTTTACAGACCGTTTGCGGATCTTCACAGACCGATATTAGTCTTGAATGCAGGCCCCTCGCGCCAAGGGGCCCCCTTAGCACCGTCATAAGTATCCGAAAAAAATTTTCCTTTTCTTTCAAAATAAATAAATAACAAAAAAAATAAAAAAAACAAATTAAATTTAGGGAAAAAAAAATTTTTTAATATTAAACTTTAAGTATTTATTTCAAAAATTTTTCCTGTGATTCGATATCAATCGATGGAATCAATTGAAATAATGCCATATTTCGTTTGTCTTTATTCCGTCCCAAAAATTTTAAATTAAACTGCGCTCTATTCAATTCCTCTAATTCCGGTTCGTTTGTTACTTTTTTTGAAAACCTTTGCGGCATGAAAAATTCAATTTTTTCATTGGTTATCGGATCTTTTACCTCACAAAGCACCACCGTTTGATTTCTTTTCGTCTCTAGAAAGCGCCAGAAAAGCACCTCGTATATTTTATTTTGGTGTAAAATATCAATATTATGATATTTTTCACTTGAACCAACTCCCAATTCCATTAAACTTTTACAAAAACCAGCCTAATTACAGAAAATAGAAAATTAAAAATATAAAACAAAAAAAAAAAAACAAATATCTTACCATATTGTTTGTTTGATTTTGTAATATTATGTACTCAAAATAAAGTAAATAATTTTTAATAATAGTAAACAAAAATTGTTGTTCTTATATATGAAAAATTTTATATATGACTTCCCTACTCACATAAAAAATAAAATAAAAACCAACTAACTAACTCATTATGCAATTATACAATTTTTTTTTTCTCTTGTTTTGTAAAGTTAAAATTCTAATGCGATACAACATTGTTGCAGTATTTGAAAAATATCATATAAATCAAAAAGTTGTAAAGGCTGCTGCAGCTGTGCGGTGCCAAAAAATAAGTAAGTACCCGGTGGTTTTTAAAAGTATATACATATGATCTTATGTTATAATCCATTTTAGTTACCAAAAAATTTTTACTTAAATTAAAACAAACAAAAAAACTAAAAATGAGTTCAGCAAATAAAAAAAATGAAATCGGAATGCAATGAGTGCAAAAAACTTTTCACAAGGCCGGACAATCTAAAAAGCCATAAATGTACAATAAATGTACAATTAAAAAATAAATGTGATTTATGTGAAAAACCATTTGGTAGAAAAAAAAATTTATTAGAACATTTAAAAAACCACAGAGAAAGTTATGAAAATACAAAATTTTGCAAAAAGTGCCAAACAGCCATCTCAAATAATTTGTGGAATTACCACATTCAGACAAATGAACATAAAATCAAGTAAAGAAACAGACAGTCGGTGCAACCGACTTAGAAATACCCTACACCTATTTGGTTCAAATTTAATGGGAAGTTCATAAGTCATTCTAAAACCATACAAGATTTTATTAGGTTGTTCTAAAGACATGGCTAACCAAATTAGCTTTATAGTACTAAAAAACATTTTCTAATTACTTTATCTATTCAAAAATATTCCAAATTCTTACTAATTTTTCTATTTAACAAGTAAAGAAACAGTCAGTCGGTGCAACCGACTTAGAAATACCCTACACCTATTTGGTTGGTAAGGACATATCCATAAGTCATTTTAACACCATAAAATCTGTAATTAATTTGATCGTAAGACATAGCTAACCAAATTAACTTTATAATACTAAAAACATTTTCTAATTACACTATCTATTAAAAAATATTGCAAATTCTTACTAATTTATCTATTTAAAAATATTAAAAAACAAACAAACTTGAAATAAATGAAAATATATTTTTTCCAATTCAATTACAGAATGAAAAAATTCTAATTATTAAATTTTGTGATAAAAAAATAATCAAAGCATAATATATTTAATAATCCAAATTTTTCAAAATTGCAATTATTTTAAATGGTTAGTTTATATACCTAATAGAAAAGCTTATAAACGCAAAATATGCAATAAATGTATTTCTAAAATACAATTACAAATTTAGACTTTTACATATAATTCATTTAAATATTCAAATAAATTTTACATAAATGCAGCAAGTACCTTTAAACATAGCTGAACCACTACAATTAAGTCTAGATTTCGGAGACACATAGGACATAGGAAATATATTCTTTGGCTTTGAAATTAAACTCGACCAGAACCAATTCCCATGGTACTTTCATTACTAGTAACCTAGAGTTTAAATTTCATCAAAATACCGGCATTATTTTTTGAGTTATGGTGTTTTTAAGATATATGTTTTTTAGTCCTTGAACTTGTCAAGGGTTCCAGAACCCGAAACCATGGTACGATTTCGCCCATATGCAGTCCCGTCATACTTTCAATACTAGTTAACCCTTGTATACAATTGGAACGTTCTATCTTAATTTTAATTTACTAGTTTTATTAATTTCGATGATAAGCTTTTACACATTTGGGGGGTCTAAGAGAGGTCCTGAACCACCAGTTTAAATGATCCCAAATTAGGGGGGCACGGAAAAAATAGTAAGGAACACCCTGGGCCAAATTTGAAGCTTCTACATTTGTTTCAAGTTACTATTTTTATTAATTTCGAAAATATGCTTTAAGGTCCTCAGAACTGAGTGGCTGGTCCCCGACCCACTAGTCCAATGGGGCCCAAATTTCAAAGACACTTACGCAATAGGAAGGGACACCCTGATACCAAAGGTTGGAGGTTATATCTTCATTGGTTTCGGAATTACGTTAGTTTGGCCTAAATTCGATCAAAAAGTTCTCAGTTCCGAACCCATTGTCCAATCCTCACCGTACGTAATCACCGCCGTAGTTTCATTACCAATAACCTACAGCACAAATTTCATGAAGATAGCCTCATTAGTTGTTGAGTTATCTTGATTTTTAATTTATGTTCGTTATCCCTGACACCGACTTAAAGGTCCAGAATCCGAACCCATGGGCTGATTTCGCCCTTATACAGCCCGCGCTTTACTTATAGTACTAGTTAACCCTTGTACACTATTTGAACGGTCTATCTTAATTTGAAGTAACTATTTTTAGTAATTTCGATTATAAGCTTTTAAAACTTGGGAGGTCTGCGAGGGGTACTGAACCACCTCTCCAATTGATCCCAAATCAAGGGAACAGGTAAGAGATAGTAAAGAACACCCTTGTGGCAAATTGGAAGCTTCTACATTTTTTCAAGTTGTTATTTTTATTAATTTTAAAGATATGCTTTAAGGTCTTCGGAAATGTGTGGCTGGTCCCCGACCCAGTACTCCAATGGGACCCAAATTCCCAAGACACTTAGGAAATAGGAAGGGACACCCTGATACCAAATTTGGAGGTTCTATCTTCATTGGTTTCGGAATTATGCTCGTTTGGCCTAAATTCGATCAAAAAGTTCTAGGTTCCGAACCCATGGTTCAATCCCGACCTTACGCAATCCCCGAAGTAGTTTCATTACTAGTAACCTACAGCACAAATTTGATGAAGATAGCGTCATTAGTTGTTGAGTTATCGTGATTTTTTATTTATGTTCGTTAGCCCTTCGATCGATTAAAAGGACCAGAATCCGAACCCATGGGCCGATTTCGCCCATATGCAATCCCCGCCGTACTTTCAGTCCTAGTAATCTACAGTTAAAATTTCATCAAGATAGCTCCATTATTTTTTGAGTTATCGTGCCTACGGACGGACGGACGGACGGACGGACGGACGGACGGACGGACGGACATGGCTATATCGACTCAGGCGGTCACGCTGATCACAAATATATATACTTTTCCATATCTAGCTCGCTTCCTTTAGGTGGTTACAAACACCATACCAAAGTTAATATACCCCTTTACCTATTCTATAGGTGTAGGGTATAAAAATATTAAAAAACAAAAAAACTTGAAATAAATGAAAATATATTTATTTCGATTCAATTACAAAAGTTAAAAAATTTGAATTATAAAATTTTGTGATAAAAAGCTAATCAAAGCATAATATATTTAATAATTCAAATTTTTCAAATCGATCAAAAGCTTCTATAATCCGAACTCATTGACCAAACTCGGCCAGAACCAATTCTCATGATACTTTCAATACTAGTAACCTACAGTTTAAATTTCTTCAAAATAGCGGCATCATTTTTTGAGTTATGCTATTTTTAAGATATATAATTGTTAGCCCTTGAACTTTTCAAAGGTTCCAGAACCCGAAACCATGGTACGATTTCGCCCATATGCAGTCCGCGCTGTATTTTAAATACTAGTGAACCCTTGTATACAATTGGAACGTTCTATCTTAATTTTAAGTTACTATTTTAAATAATTTCGATTATAAGCTTTTAAACCTTGGTAGGTCTAAGAGGGGTATTGAACCACCACTACATTTGATCCCAATTTAGGGGGCCACACAAATAGTAAAGAACATCCTTGTGCCAAATTTGAAGCTTCTACATTTGTTTCAAGTTGCTATCTTTATTAATTTTATAAATATGCTTTAACGTCTTCGGAAATGTGTAGCTGGTCACCGACCCACTACTCCAAAAATCAAGTACAAAAATCAAGAACACTAAAGAGTAAGAATGGACACCTTGATACCAAATTTGGAGGTTCTGTCTTCATTGGTTTCGGAATTATGCTCGTTTGGCCTAAATTCGATCAAAAAGTTCTAGGTTCAGAATCCATGGTCGAATCTCCCAGTATACCTACATGACCCTTACTGACCCAGTATACCTACTTTATTCTTTATTCTTAATGAAACAAAATGAAGACTATCATAAAAATTTTTATTTACAGCAAGTAGTAATGCAAAATCTGTTAATGCAAAAAGTAGTAGAAAGCGTAAAAGGCATTCCGAATTGTGTACAAAGGTTAACTATATATTTAATAATTCAAATTTTTCAAAATTGCAGTTATTTTAAATGGTTAGTTTATGTACCTATTAGAACAGCTTATAAACGCAAAATATGCTATAAATATATTTCTAAAGTACAATTACATTTTTAGAACTTTTCATATAATTCATTTAAATATAAAAATAAATTTTACATAAATGCAGCAAGTACCTTTGAATATAGCTTAAGTATTGTACACAATGTCTTAATTATATATCACCTTTGGTAATAATTCAATAAAATATATGATATGATTAACATTAAAAAAAAGGAATTTAACCGTTTTTTAAGAAAATATTTTATTTTTAATTTATAAAATATTATACAAAATATGTTTTATGGTAAAATTCTTAGCCTTTCAAAAATATAAAAGTGTTAAATAAAAATGTAAATAGGAAAGAACCCTCGTGTATCAAATTTAAAGTTTCTATCTTCTTGAGTTTCGAATATAAGCTTTTTAGTTTTGGGATTTCTTAGGAGGCATCTGAACCATCACTACAGTTCTAAATTTCGGGGACACATAAGAAATAGGAAATATATTCTTTGGCTTCGAAATTATACTCGTTTGTGTCCTCAGATCGATCAAAAGCTTCTAGAATCCGAACTCATTATCCGAACTCGACCAGAACCAATTCCCATAGCACTTTCATTATTAGTAACCTAGAGTTTAAATTTCATCAAAATTATTTCAAAAAGGGGCATTATATTTTGAGTTATACTGCTTTTTAGATATATGTTCGTTAGCCTTTGAACTTTTAAAGGTTCCAGAACCTGAAACCATGGTACGATTTCGCCCATATGCAATCCCCGTCATACTTTCAATACTAGTTAACCCTTATACACTATTGGAACATTCCATCTTAATTTTAAGTTAATATTTTTATTAATTTCGATGATGCTTTTAAACCTTGGGGGGTGTAAGAGGGGTACTGAACCACCACTCTGATTGATCCAAAATTAGGAGAATTCGCAGGAAATAGTAAAGAGCACCCATTTACTAAATTGAAACTTCTAAATTTGTTTGAAGTTACTATATTTACTAATTTCGCAAATATGCTTTAAGGTCTTTGGAACTGTGTGGCTGATCCCCAACCCACAATAAGGAAATAGAAAGAGACACCCTGATACCAAGTTTGGAGGTTGTATCTTTATTGGTTTCGGAATTATGCTAGTTTGGCCTAAATTCGATCAAAAAGTTCTAAGTTCCGAACACGTTGTACATTACCCACAGTACGCCATCACCGCCGTAGTTTTATTACCAGTACCCTACAATACAAATTTTATGAAAATAGAGTCATTAGTTGTTGAGTTACCGAGATTTTTTATATATGTTCGGTAGCTCTTACACCGATTAAAAGGTCCAGAATCCGAACCCATTGGCCGATTTCGCCCATTTGCAATCCCCGCCGTAGTTTCAGCCCTAGTAACCTACAGTTAAAATTTCATCAACATAGCTCCATTATTTTTTGAGTTATCGTGCCTACGGACGGACGGGCGGACGGACATGGCTATATCGACTAAGGAGGTCACGCTGATCACAAATATATATACTTTTCCATATCTAGCTCGCTTCCTTTAGGTGGTTACAAACACCATACCAAAGTTAATATACCCCTTTACCTATTCTATAGGTGTAGGGTATAAAAATGCAGCAGAAGTCATTAAAACTAATGTTAGGTGTATTAATGAATGTTTTCAAAATGGAGTAGAAACATTTATTAGAGATAAGGATAATGAAGGCGTATTAAACCCATCACACTTTTTAGAAAAGGCTCAAACCGATATCATTGAATTGTTGAGAAAATCACTAAAAAAGCACAATGTCATTAAGGCGAATCTGGAACTTTTCGGTGAATATATAAAACCAACAGAAGAAGAGTTTGAAAATATATCAATCAAATCTTTTCAAACTCGAATGTTAATCATTACACAGGCAGACGATCTTAATGATTTTTTTGAAAATGCTAAAGACGTTATTCAACAACAAGCAGAAGACTTCCAAGAAAAGGATAGTGGCTGGGCGTTGATTGAAATTTTACACGTGGAAATAAATATTAATAAATATGAACCAATCGACGTTTCTAGTTATATTAGGTTACCAAAAAACATAGAAGATAAAAAAGCCTGCATTAATAAGTAGTATGTATATGCCGTTTCAGCGGCAGCAAAAGCTCAGGAGCTTTTTTAGTGCCGTTTCAGCGTCAGCAAAAGTTCTCCTAAAGTTATGCAATAAAATTGTGATAAATAAAAGTTTTGTGCTTTTGAGTATTTTAAATTATTAAGCTTAGCGGTTAGAATATCATTTATGTTTAAATTTCAAATTAAAACAATAATAAACTTAAACTAGTTTGAGTCTTTGAGTATTTTAAATTTAGCTTGGTTGTTGGGATATCAGTTATGTTTAAATTTCAAAGATATTGTGCTTATTGTTCTTAATGAAATATGAAAAGTTTTTAAAGTTTGGTTTAAATACAAAATTAATATTATAAAACTTTAAGCTTGATTTAATATTTCTATGAAAATTAAAAAAAAGTTTTATAAATTAAAAAAAATAAGCTTAAGCTATTGAGCTGAATATTCTTAATGAGATATGAAAGTTTTTTTAAATATCAGTTATGTTTAAATTTCAAATTAAAACAATAATAAGCTTAAACTAGTTTGAGTCTTTGAGTATTTTAAATTAAGCTTGGTTGTTAGGATATCAGTTATGTTTAAATTTCAAATTAAGATATTGTACTTATTGTTCTTAATAAAATATGAAAAGTTTTAAAGCTTGGTTTAAATACAAAGTTAATATTACCAAAGTTTAAGCTGGATTTTATATTTCCACGAAAATTAAAAAAAGTTTTATAAATTAAAAAAAAAATAAGCTTAACCTATGGAGTTGAATATTCTCAATTAAATATGAAAAGTTTTTTAAATTTGGTTTATACTTAATATTATCAAAGTTTAAGCTTGATTTAATATTTACGTGAAAAATTAAAAAAATTCAAAGCTGATAAAGCTCGTTCGTTATGTTTCAAAAATTAAGCTCCCAACTGCCATTTTAAATTTGAAAAGCTTAAAAAATCGATGGAAATTTTTTGTTTGATTATTAACTTAAATGCAAAAGTTTTGAAAAAAATTAAACAAATAAACGTTTGAAATTATATTTTAATATTTTTTTTTTTTTAAGCTTGATTTAATATTTCTGTGAAAATAGAAAAAAAGTTTTATAGGTTTTGAATTGAATATTCTTGATTAGATATGAAAAGTTTTTATAGTTTTGGTTTAAATACAAAGTTAAAATTAAAATTGAAAGACACTTTTAATGTGTGTATAATATTTTTTATTTTATTTAAACATCTTTAAATTGTGGTTTTCTATTAAGCTAACAAAAATTTGATTTTTTTTTATTTTGTTCTTTTTACAACTATTGCTCAATGGCATAATGCCCCCAAGCATATGTTTTTATATTATCTTCAGTTACATATCTTTTATTATCTAATGAACTTAAAGCTACTTTATTTAAATTTTGTGTATAAATTGTATGTAAATAATATGATCTAAATATTTTCATTTCTTTAAAACAAGTTTAATTTTTTAATAAACAATTTTTATAATTATCTAATGTTAAAGAATTGACAATATATTTTTATATTCCTTTAGCTTTTCTAATAGTTTTATTTTCATATGTTTGAAGGAAATACATTTTAGATTTTAATCCAATAAATTCAGAAACAATTTTTCCATTAAATTCATCTTTAATAAGACCTAGAACTTTTTTATTCATTAGAGGACAATTAAATAAATTGTCAGATGGATAATCTGATGTATCAAAACGTTTTGGTATTTCATTAAATATGTCAGCGTAAAAATCATCTGTCTGTATAGTATAAATGAAACTGTCAGTATCTGTATAATTTAAAAAAACCTTACTACCATATTTAGGTTTAATATAATCATAATGAAAATCATACATAAGAATTTTAGATTGTTCGAGTACCGTAAATCCCAAATATATAGGTTTGTCATAACATATATTTGTATGATTAAGCTGAATGGCTATCAAGTTTTCAGTAAATCTAGAGTGACTATGATAATTTGGTTTTGCTATTAACGCTCGAGCACCTAAATGTCTTCCTTGACTTTCCCAAGATGTAGCTATTTTGACATTTTTTCTTTTATCTACATTTTCCATTGTTTTACCTAAAACAGCATTATTCATTAATTTAAAATAATCTTTTTCAAAAGCATTTTTAGCCATTGACCTGTGTGCGTTGTTTAAATCAATATATTTTTTTAACCAATTGCTTTGTGTGAACTTTAGTACTCTACAAATTTTTTTGAGAATCAAGCCGTTTCGAAAACACTGTTTTAAGTTTCGATAATGGATGATATATTTGCGTTTGTTTGTTAAGTCAACTAACAGTTTAGGAATTTTACCTTTCGGTGGAACTTTGTTTTCAGCACAAAAAGGAAAATCATTGTGCAAATCATGTAAATGTTGAGGGTAATCTAAATCCACTTCTAAAACGTAACCAGTTTGTGAATCATCGGCAACTGAAAGCACATCAATATTTTCAGGAGTATCAACCCACTGAAAATCTTTATGAGGTAAATATTGGATCATTTCCCATCCATATAAATTGTTGGCATCTTCATATACTATATATTTGGAAGGTTCGTTTTTTTTATAAGATTCCCCCATAAATTTATTATTTGCCACTGAATGTCTAAGTGAGCACTGACTAATTCCACCACGTATCCCTTTTTTAAAAAATTATACATATCAACATCAGTTAACAACTCTAATTTTATATCAGTGTATTTTAACATAGCCGCCCATGACAAACCTGGTGTAGTGTAAAAATTTGCAGGATCTAAAGAATAGATTTTGGAGCATATTTTTCGAAAATTTTCAAAAACATCAGTCAAAATAAGTACATCTGTTTTAAGGTAAAGTTTAAGATAGTCCCATAAATTTTGACATTTAAACGTTTTCTATACATTAACTGCATGAATGTAGTCTTCATCCGAACATGGTGTGTTTGTCATTAGATTGGTAAAATTGTCTTGGTAAACATGTTTCGTCAAGTCGTTCAATGGAATTTAAATACTCATAGGGAAAAACTCCCTTTCGAGTCATAAGTTTAAATTTTTCATTATTATTGAATTCTTTTTTTATATGAATCAAATCGTTTTCATTTAAATTTTTACACAATGAATCAAGGCTAGAAGCCATAAATCTGAAGCTGTCGAGAAAACTTAAATAAAATGAATGATTATTATCTATTGTAATTTTTTTAGATATTGAAATATAACGTTCTTTATTCAAAGGAATGACACCAATATGTTCTTTCACTTCGTTTAGTTCTTTAAATAAAAGATGACAATCATAGCCGGAAAAATTGTGAAAAAATATTGGGAAAAAATTTGATCGTCTATACAATAAGTTGCAATAAGAATGAGCAGGACCTCTATAATTGCCAGTAAAGTGGCAATGGTCTCTAATTCTATTATTAAAATCTAAATGCTTACCAAAAATGTGACACGTTTCTTGAACCAATTGTTGTAGCTGCTCATCCAGTGTTAGCGGATTCATCGGTTTTGAACTCATAAAGAAGGTTGAATATAATTCACTGCATGTTTCTGCCAATGATTGGATAAATTCCTTAGCACAGTTAGCTCCAACAAATTCTTTGAAACAGCTTAGACCATCATCAAAAGAACATTTAATGTAGTAAGAGAAAGCTACTGGAACATGTTGATGAATGTTTGTTGTTGAAGACATCGTGGAATCAGAATTGCATGTTGCAATAGGTTGTAAAATACTCTCAGCATCGGCATAAATAACAAAAGGTGTTTTCAATTGTTGTTGATAATTCTTAAACTCCAATGTATTTTTTTCAACAGACGGAAACTTTGTAACTACTTTATTGCATTCGGGTTTGTGTAAGTCACGTTGTTGTAATGTATGAAAATGTTGCAAGCACATATTACAAATATAAATTTGATGAGTATTCCTTGTTACAGACCGACTTATTAATCTTGATAAATGTTTTATGTAAACAAAATGAAATTTTTCATCCCTTTCCAAAAGCAATAAATAGACATGAAACTTTTTTTCACATTTTGTCAAATAAAATGGCCCTACAACCTCATATTTCTTATTAATGACTTCCAATCCAAACAAATTTATGCTTATTTCATTATTAAGTTCTTCAAATAAATTTAGTTCAGACAATTTAGTTGGAAATTGCATATTGCCAAAATTAAGTTGTAAAACATCGCCAAACTAAAGCTTGACTGTGGGTTGAGAAATGTCACTAATTTTGTATGAAGATGTTCGTTTTGCACTTTCAGCGCAAGTTTGTAAGGCTGATACTAAACTCCACTTAAAACAGAAGTTATCATTATTGTGGATATTAATGTAGGCTTTTTTATCTTTTATGTTTTTTGGTAACTTAATATAACTAGAAACGTGGATTGGTTCATATTTATTGATATTTATTTCCACGTGTAAAATTCTAATTAACGCCCAGCCACTATATTTTTTTTGGAAGTCTTCTGCTTGTTGTTGAATAACGTTTTTAGCATTTTCAAAAAAATCATTAAGATCGTCTGCCTGTGTTATGCTTAACATTCGAGTTTGAAAAGATTTGATTGATATATTTTCAAACTCTTCTTCTGTTGGTTTTATATATTCACCGAAAAGTTCCAGATTCGCTTTAATGACATTGTGCTTTTTTAGTGATTGTCTCAACAATTCAATGATATCGGGTTGAGCCTTTTCTAAAAAGTGTGATGTGTTTAATATGCCTTAATCATCATTATCTCTAATAAATGTTTCTAGTCTATTTTGAAAACATTCATTAATACACCTAACATTAGTTTTAATGACTTCTGCTGCATTTTTCTTATGTTCATTTGTCCGAACATGGTAATTCCACAAATTATTTGAGATGGCTGTTTTGCACTTCTTACAAAATTTTGTATTTTCATAACCTTCTCTGTGGTTTTTTATATGTTCTAATAAATTTTTTTTTCGATCAAATACTTTTTGACATAAATCACATTTATGTTTTAATTGTACATTTATTGAACATTTATGGCTTTTAAGATTGTCCGGCCTTGTGAAAATTTTTTTGCACTCATTGCATTCCGATTTGATTTTTTTATTTGCTTAACTCATTTTTAGTTGTTATTTTTTTTTTTTTTTTTTTTTGTTTTAATTTAAGTAAAAATTATTTGGTAACTAAAATGGATTATAACATAAGATCATATATATATTCCTTTAAAAACCACAGCTGCAGCAGCCTTTACAACATTTTAATTTATATGATATTTTTCAAAATACTGCAACAATGTTGTATCGTATTAGAATTTTAACTTTAAAAAACCAAAGAAAAAAAAAAAAAAATTGCATAAATCCAACTTTTAACACCTGGACAACTTTTTAATTTATATTATATTTTTCAAATACTGTAACAATGTTGCATCTTATTAGCATATTAACTTTTTTAGAAAGGCGCGCCGCCTAGATTTAATATTAAAATATTTTTTTGGCACCGCGCAGCTGCGGCAGCCTTCACAACTTTTTAATTTATATGATATTTTTCCAATACTGCAACAATGTTGTATCGCATTAGAATTTTAACTTTAAAAAACAAAAGAAAAAAAAAACAAAATAATTGCATAATTGCATAATGAGTTAGTTATGTGGTTTTTATTTTATTTTTTATATGTCATATATAAAGTTTTTCATATATAAGAACAACAATTTTTCTTTACTATTATTAAAATTATTTACTTTATTAAGAGTACAAAATACATATTACAAAATAAAACAAACAATATGGTAAGATATTTGTTTTTTTTTTTTTTTTTTTTTTTTTTTTTTTTATTTATTTTGAAAGGAAAGTTATAATTGCATTTATATATATGTAATTTCACAATTCTTGTTCTTCTTTATGCTTCTATATTGATACTTTCATTTTTGATTTTTTTTTTAATGGTGTAATTTATGGTAGTTGATTTTAGTGGTTCGGAAATTCCCGGACGACGGCCGCCCCTTGTACGTGCGCGCGCAGTAGCGCCCGCGCGGCCCTGCTGGAACTCAAAAAGCCAAAAATCCGAAAATTTCTCCCCGTTCTGTCAAACGAACCGAAATTAGAGGAATTGAATAGAGCGCAGTTTTATTTTAAATTTTTGGGGCGGGATAAAGACAAAAAAAAAATATGGCGTTATTTCAATTAAATCCATCAATTGATATCGAATCGCAGGAAAAATTTTTGAAATAAATAAAGTTTAATATTAAAAAATTTAATTTGTTTTTTTTTATTTATTTGAAAGGAAAGGAAAATTTTTTTTTCAGATACTTATGACGGTGCTAAGGGGGCCATTGGCGCGAGAGGCCTGTATTCAAAACTAGTTTCGGTCTGTGAAGGTCCGCAAACGGTCTGTGAAAGTCCGAAACGGTCTGTGAAAGTCCGAAAACCGTCTGTGAAGGTCCGAAAACGGTCTGTCTGTGAAGGTCCGAAAACGGTCTGTGAAGGTCCGAAACAATCTGTGAAGGTCCAAAACAAGGGAGCCCTTAGCGCGAGGGGCCTGTATTCAAGACTAGTTTCGGTCTGTGAAGGTCCGCAAACGGTCTGTGAAAGTCCCAAACGGTCTGTGAAAGTCCGAAACGGTCTGTGAAAGTCCGAGAACGGTCTGTGAAGGTCCGAAACGGTCTGTGAAGGTCCGTTAATAGTTTTAAAAATATACTGCTCTATAGTATATCTAGGTATCCCCACTTTTTTTTTTATGAAATCAGAGTTATAAATAAAAGGCTAGGTTAATAATTTTTTTTTATTATAATAAAGAATAAAATGAATTGCAACAACAACAACAGTGGTAGCAGAAAAGCTATAGTTGATTTACAATTTGCTATTGGAAATAACAAACAATATTTTTTGAAAGAATTTTCTTTGATAGCTGATGGTTCTCTAATACCAGTGTTTTTTATATTTAAAGCACCGTACTCATTTGAAGAATTAAATAGTGATGTTAAACGACAAAATGAGTACAACAAAAAAAACATTAATAACATGGATTGGAATGATGGCTTTATAGAGTATTTAAAAGTTAAAAATGTCTTTGAGGAAAATTTAACAACTATATTTGATGTTGTTTATGTAAAAGGTCTTAAAAAAAAACAATTTTTAGACACTTTTATTTCAAATTCAGTAAAAGTTATCAATTTAGATAACAAAATTCCATCTCTACAGAAACTAAAGAATTACATCACCATTTGCCCTCACCATCATAATACAGAAAATTTGTTGCAAAGATGTGCTATAAAAAATTGTATAAACTTGTACATGCATTTAATAAAAGAAAATAATAAATTGGCTTTAAAAAATATTCGTTTTATTTATTGTTGCACAATATATTTTTTCAGACAAAAACAATGGTATTTCATAAAATAGTCTAGAATAATTACACTGAGCTATATGTAAATTCATAGGAATATAAAAATCTTCTTGTTCCAATTTCAGTTTATTCCTCTTAATACATCTGTCGAAATACTTGAATACATATTCCCGCACATTTAATTCAGCTCCATTGTTATATGACATCACTGCTTGTATAAAGTCCAACATAAGGCAAAAGCGAGTGTACTCATCTAGTTCCAATGTTAGTTTTTTAGTTTGTTCTGTATTTTAGTAATAAACACCGAATTTCAGTGGAAATTTATTTGAATTTAATTTAGGTTGAATGTTTGTAAAACCAAAAGCATGCCACTGCAAATAATTCATCTCGCTAATGACTTTGTGATGACGTTGAAAAATTATTGTTGCAGCTAAATTTTCAACATTAAATCCAATTTGTATTTTTATTGTTTGTTTTTTATCCAAATAGTAAATATAGCTTAATAAAAGTAATTTTTGTTGTGCTTCGTCCTCGTTATCGTTGTTTATTTGTTTTTCGATAAATACTCCAGCATTTGATGTTGGCTCCATGTTTTTTTTTAAGTTGTTAAAGTTTTATAACTCGAAAGTTTTCTATTTATAGTTTTTATCGTAAACATTTTTTGAAAATTTTCCGAAACATTATTTGTATTTTTTTATCGTTTTTGGGTGGGGATGACATTGTGTTGAATAAATTAATAAAATTTTTCATGCTCTTGCGCTTACATCGCATTCACAAATATACACAACAATATTGTCCACAGACTGATGTAAGGTCACTTTGTAAACGCTTATTGTTGAAAATAAAACATTTTGATTGATTTTGTAGAAATTTCACAATCTCATTGTGGAATGGCGGATTTCCAAATGAATCAAAATAATCTATACAGCCTTGAACTGGCACGTAAATTGCTAACCAATGTATTCCTTTTTCGGTAGAAGTGTCGGTGTTTATTACTAAAATACCAGGTTTTGAAATATTTTTCGGTATTTGATCAAGAGCAAAAACACCTTTAAACAATTTATTTGTGCCACTATTACATTTCAGCGCTTTCGTTATCTGAAGTGTATTAATTTTTTTGTAAACGGGAAATATCAATTAGCTGAGTATTTCCACTTATGTATGCCGTTAAAAATTCAACTTTAAGTTTACCATTTGTGAACACTATATCGAATTTTTCAAGCAAATTTATTAAATTATTAGTTGTTTTTTCAATGTACAAATGTCCAAAAGAGAATTCTTGATGTCCGTTCTTTTTAAATCTTTGGTTGGGAATTTATACTTGAATTCCTTTACAATAATTTTACATTTTTCTTTTATTCCAGCCACAGCAAGGTTTTTAGCAAATATTGTATTGTTATCATCCTTACAGAATGATAAATCTACTACAGAGTATGCCATTTTCAAATGAATAGAGATGCTCCACTATGCTTCCTTTTATATGTTTACGTAGACGTTGCAATTTTTATCAATTTCGATACTGGCATCAAATTCTGCAAACACAATACATGTTAATGTTGAAGTTAATGGAGAACTGAGTCTTGCTTCAATCTTTACTACTTCCTGGTTTATTAAACTTTGACATGTATCAGTTCCAGAACCATCTGGTGATAAATCAAAAGCTAGTATTGTATAACCTTTCGAAAATAGTTCTTTTGAAATTTGATGGCCTTTATCAGAATGATGTATACCTGTTCCGCTAAATAATGTTAAATATGCACGAGAATTGCAATTGTTATTCGATGTAAAACTGGTTTCAATTGCAGAGTTTGGTGTAGGCACTCCATTCACATATAATTGAAATTGTGTGAGATTTTGATGATCGAAATGGTATGGATTTTTTGATCTTTTACTATTAAAATTTTCATTATTAACCATACAAAATAAAAGAGCTTTTGGTATTTGCCCTATAAATATATTATCCAATGATATGTTGGATGTGTTAGCTGGATATGTAAAGGTTTTGATTTCACTTCTCGTATAAAAATACTTTGCGTTAGCCTTTTCCAAAACAGTATTATGTGCTATTAATATGCTAGGATTAATTGTTAAATGTTTCATGTATAATGTAGCTTCAAGAATTTTTAAATAGCTTTCGTCTGAATCATTGAAAAATAGAAAAAAATCTTGTTTTTCTAATGCCAAAGCAATTCGAATGTCAACGTTATTTAAAAGCAATTTGGAAGTGTTGAAAAAATGTACATGTAATTTTCCCATTAATTCTACTATTGTAGAATTATTGTATAATTTTTGCCTTGATTTAGAACCAGAATTGTTAAAATCATTTACATTTGGTTTATCCAATTCCCAACCAGATGCTTCCAGATGTGTGTGACTGGAATCTGTACCATAATTTAGTAAAGTAGTTAAGTATGCTTTATAATGGTATAATGAGTCTGACGGAGTGATGTTTTTTCCATTTATAGTTACATTACATTGTTTAATTAAAGAGTGTAATAAATTATTTACAACACTGGGCTGTGAGGCTGCTTTTGCATCAGCTCCGGTTCCTACGTTATCATTTGCACTCCAAACTGATCCATCTTTTTTTAATATTTTAATTTTAAATTTGATGTAGGTTGACGATAAATCTCGATATGTATCTCCATTTCCAAGCGAAACAAATTCAATAGTTGATGGTGACGCCTCTAAAGAAGCTAAAGGATTGTATGCTACCTCTTCTGAATGCAACATACTTGTTTGTACTGGTAATGATGCAAAATGATCAAAATCAGATTTCATACACTCCATATTTAATTGAATATATCAGAGGTTTTAATTTTCTTTTTTCGTTTTTTCGACTTTAAATGTGTCTTTTTAGAAACTGCTCGTCGTTTTATACTGCTCCGTCTTTTTATGGCTTTTCGCCTTCCACCATACATCGAATGCAGTTGATTAACTACTGATTTTCTTAGATTTTTCATGCCACCTTTGTTGTTGTTGTTTAGACAGGGGGGGAAAGCAAGTCTCCCTTACACCTAGGCCTTGCGGCCCGTTGTGCACCCCTCATTAAATACTTTCTATTTATTTATAACTACTATATTATTTATTTTGTTTATATTATATATTTGTATATTTATATTATACTAGCTAATACCCGGTGCGCGTTGCTGCGCCTCTCAATGGAGGTTTAATTGAAGTTGATGTTACTGCAAAAAGTTAACACAAAAATTACACTCGGTTTACACATGTAAATTTTAAAATGAATGAAAGCAATCTTTTTAAAACCATTTTTCTAGGTTTTAAAAAGAATAATGTTCTAGTAATTTTTGAAACTTTCTGTAATTCAAAGCAGTACAAACTACTTTCCAAATTTTGACGTAATTTACTTCCAAAAAATTTTTTTTGAACAATCGTAGGACCGACTGTTAGCAGATTCAACTCTATTTTCAAGTTGTTTCACACATATAAAATTTGAGGAAAACCGGTCAAATCGTTTCTAATTTAGATTTAAGAAACGCAAAAATCTATTAAAAGCCACTGCGCCCCACTGGGTTAACGGAACTACACTTTCTCTTTGGGCAAAGCATTATTACGCAAAAATGGACGTAATTTGCTTCCAAATCACTCAACAAAATTTTTTGAAGCTTTCTTTTTAGTCAAAGCAGTACTTCGCAAATTTTGACAATATTATCTTCCAAAATTATTTTGACCAACCGTCGGGCCGACATGGGTTAACAAATTCCACATCTGTTAATAGTGTCAACTCAATTCTCACAGGGGAGCACGTATACAAAATTTGAAGAAAATCGGTCAAACCGTTTTTAATTTAGAGATAGGTATTGAAAAAACCTATAAAAAGCTGTTGGGCCCTAATGGGTTAATGCAAGTCAATAAAATTTTTTTGTGGGTTTTCTTTTTAGCCAAAGCAGAATTTCATAAAATCGGACAAAATTTGAACCCAAATTTTTTTTTGACCACCCGTCGGCCCGGCATGGGTTAATAAATTCCAAAACTGTTAATAGTGTCTACTCAATTCTCAAGGAGCATCACGTATACAAAATTTGAAATCAATTGGTCAAACCGTTTCGAATTTAGAGTAAAGTATTGAAAAAACCTATAAAAAGCTGTTGGGCCGCAATGGGTTAATGGAACTCAACAAAATTTTTTTTGGGGCTTTCTTTAAAGCCAAAGCAGAATTCCGTAAAATCGGACAAAATTTGGACCCAAAATTTTTTTTGACCACCCGTCGGCCCGACATGGGTTAACAAATTCCAAAACTGTTAATAGCGTCTACTCAATTCTCAAAGACCATCACGTATACAAAATTTGAAGTCAATCGGTCAAACCGTTTCGAATTTAGAGTAAAGTATTGAAAAAACCTATAAAAAGCTGTTGGGCCGCAATGGGTTAATGGAACTCACCAAAATTTTTTTTGGGGTTTGCTTTTAAGCCAAAGCTGAATTTCATAAAATCGGACAAAATTTGGACCCAAAATTTTTTTTGACCACCCGTCGGCCCGACATGGGTTAACAAATTCCAAAACTGTTAATAGCGTCTACTCAATTCTCAAAGAGCATCACGTATACAAAATTTGAAGTCAATCGGTCAAAACGTTTTCATTTTAAAACAAAGAAGTTTAAATACGTGCACCACAGCCCCAACTTGGCGGTCCGTTAGAACAAAATTTTTGGGCCACGATTTCCTTCCGTACCCAAAAACCCCTATATACAAATTTTCATGAAAATCGGCTGGGCAGTTTAGGAGTCTATTCGCTACAAACAAACAAACAAACATACAAACAAACAAACAAACAAACAAACAAATAAACAAACTTTCATTTTTATATATATAGATTTGGTCACCATGGGGATTCGTAAAGAAAAATTGTTTTTCAATAATTTTTTTAAATTAAATATTGTATGACCTGACTAATATCGTTGATTCCTTCACCTACTTGAGAGGAATAATATCTCACGTAAGCTCTTTCCATGTTTGATATGATATCATATTTGACTAGTAGTATTTATATTGTTTTTAAGCAATCATTGCTTTTTAATGTGCAGTACAATTTTTGTTGAATAGTAACTGGAAACAAAATTTATTCCTTCGCCGTATTGGTTGCAAATTTTAATCGCTATCGTTTCAAAACAACATTTTTCTATAGGTATGTATTGGACATTTTCAAATTCAATATTTGTAGGTATTCTGCAATTTTCTACGTTGGTAGCTCTTAATGCACGTACTTTGCTACTTCCAAAAACAGATGATTGAACTATATCTGAATATATCATCACCATTCCATTAATTTCATCTTTATTATTAGCAATAGCTAATTTAAATAGTTCAGGTAATTTTGTTTTGAAATTTTTTATATTTTGTTTCTGTCGAAATAATTCATTTAGCAATGTTTTTATATTATAACTGTGATTAACTTTTATAAAGAAGCTGTCTTCATCAAAAGTCTGTGATATTCGAATTAAACCTTTTTTGTTTTGATCTGCTACTTTTTGAAAAGTTATATTATCATAATTTTTAGTATTAGAAATATATGTCAAAACTTCTTTAAAAAATTCTTTGAAAACTTGGTTTCGAGTAAATCCCGGATTAGGAGTTATATTTTTAATAAGTGTTGGCAAAAAATTAAATTTGCAATCATCCAAATGTAATCCGAATCGTCATATGAATAATATGTGTAACCTATAGATTTTGTTACTTTAATTTTTTCAAGAGGTTTTTCAATGTTTCTTACATAAACACTATACTCTTCAATATTAATAAGAGCACAATTCTCCTTGTTAAATTTTTCCGCTTGTAGGAAATCGTTCAGATAAACTTCTGAAAGACCTACTTTCCAGTTTCCGTTTCTTAAATCAAAGTGAATAGGCAATTTATTTTCGAATGAAGCTAAAGTGTTGTCTGGAAAAAGTTTTAAATTATCATTACTAAACAATGTTAAATAGAAGTCATCTTGACTATCCACCTTTGTTAACTTCTTTTAAGACATAAAATGTTGCACTATTTATATGTTGTCCATTCCGGTGTTGATGAAGTTCTTAGTTTTGGGCTTCTTAGTAAAGGTTTTAATTTTCGTTTTTTTGTTTCAGGAAACTGTGAAAGTATAGTTGAGGAAATTGAACTACCTGCCGATCTTAGTGTCTTCTTTTTTTCAGGAGATGGTACAGCAACGGTAATTACATCGCCACTTGGTGTTTCAAATATTCGATAATCAGAACTTAGAGATGGTCTTTGTACTAGTTTTTCGTCTTTCAACATTTAAGTTTGAGCTAATTTTCTAAATGAATTTTCATCATCTAAATCGATATCCATATCTGAATACTCTTTTTTAGGATCATATTCAAACATTTCATCAGTAACTAATGGTACAAAATTAGTTTGTGTTGATGTTGATTTGTATTTAGGTAATTCAGTTTCTGTATATGCATTTCGTTTAGAAAAGAATTTTGTTTGAGTGCCTGCATCAAATGTAGGATTATTAGCCTTTTCTGGTATTTTTTTTGCGTGTCTTTTGTTAATTCCATATTTGAGGAGATTTTGACGATATAAGTACCATTTTTGCAATAGTTTTAAGTTTTTATCATATAAAACTCTTTTCATTTTTTGATCTAATAAATCCAAGTTTTTATCATCTTCAAATAATTTACTAAATTTTGAAAATATTTCTGGTGACATAACAATCATTCGCTGCATTATGTCTTACTGAGTAATTTCCCTATTCAGATAATATCAGATCAGATAATATAGTTCCGATTAGAGTTGGTAAAAACCCACCATGTTGAACTAATATTTTTCTGTTGTCTTTTATAATTTTCTTAGCACAGGCTAGAAATCTTAATTGTTTTTTATGTTTTTTTAATTTTGCTTTTTGTGCCGATGATATTTTATTATTACCATTTTATATATTGATTGCAATTTCAGCAATAGTTTTTATAATATCATCATCACAATATTTAAGAATATTTTTACGAAATATCTTGTTGTTGCACTTTCCTAGTACATGTAATATATGTTGGTTTTTCTTCAATCGTTTCATACTTTTGACAGTTGTTATTCAAATCACCCGTATCACAGAAACATATACAATATTCTTTGGAAAAAATATTAGTTCTAATACGAAATAAATCGTTAATGTCTTGTGTTAAATCCAACACAATATAACCATGAGGTTTTGATGTTGACTCATTATATACTCTCAAGAAACCCTTTATATTTTCTGGATATAGTTGCCTAGCAAGAGGAAAAATTTGCGATTTGTCTCGAGGATTTTTGAAAAGCACTAAATATTTACAATTTAATGAAATATCTCTTGCAAATTTTCCCTGATGAAAAACGTTTTGTGTTAACAATATAATAGATAAATTACGATGGTGTGAGCCTTTAGTAAATATTTCACATACCTCTTTATTTGCAGAATCTAACATTAAGTCATCTGGAACAATTAACGTAGGTTTATTTTCATTACCACTAAATTCTTTTGGGATACTGGTATAAAAGTCTATATAAGGAAAAGTTAGATTTTTTGGAATAGCAGAAATTTCTGGGTTACACCATTTTATTGTTTCAATTTTCGGAGAAATCAATCTATCAATATTTTCAATTAAATTGCACACAAATGTTGTTTTCCCACATCCAGATGGTCCCGCTATCATCATTGTAAATGGATGAATAAAATTAATCATTTTTGGTCTGTGTCTGTCATTTTGAATTATGGAAGTGGAGGAGTTCTTAAATATTTATTCCTCCGTCTTATTAGATGATCATAAGAAACTAATATTACATCTATATAAACACATTAAAAACTTTTCTGGAGTAAAAAAATTCACTTCAATTTATGGTACTCATTTTACCCTTTGTCCGTGGGCATATGATAATTCTACTTCTGGACCGGACACATGTGAATGTCACACAATAGAAAATTATAGAATCAGGTCAAAAGGGTTTAAATGATACTTGGCAAATTGATTTGGTTGAAATGATTCCATAAGCAAAATTTAATAAGACGTATAAATATTTATTAACCGTTATTGATACATTTTCAAAATTTGCGTATGCTGAACCGATTAAAAACAAAAGCGCTGATAATGTTTTAATCGCAATGAAAAATATTTTTAAGCGTGCTGGTAAAAAACCAAAAAATTTACAATCTGATCAAGGCACGGAATTTTTCAACAAAAAATTTCAAAATCTAATGAGGAAATGTAAAATTAACCATTATCATACATATTCAGAACTAAAAGCATCAATTGTAGAACGTTTCAATCGCACCCTAAAAAACATGATGTGGAAACAATTCAGTTTACAAGGCACATATAAATGGTTACCTATTCTGCCATCGCTAATAGAAAAATATAACTCAACATATCATCATACAATTAAACTTCCACCTAAAAATGTTACAAAGAAGAATGAGAAATTTTTATTAAAAACTGTCTACAATAAATTAAAAGTATTCCGAAAAGCAAAAAACAAAGTTGGAGATTTTGTTCGTATAAGTAAATTTAAAGGTATATTTGCAAAAGGTTATCAACCTAATTGGTCAACAGAAATTTATACAATAGCGAAAATAAAAAGAACTGATCCAATAACATAAAATTTACTTAATTACACACAAAAACAAATAAAAGGCAGTTTTTATGAACCTAAACTTACATCTGTTAAATTTCCTAATGTTTACCTTGTAGAAAAAATAATAAGAAAAAAAAGGAAATCAAGTTTTGGTTAGGTGGCTTGGCTTTGATAAAAACCATGATTCATGGATAAATAAAAAAGATATTATTTAATGAATAATAATTTATTAACTTTTAGTAAAACATGCTATGCTGTTATTTCATATTAAAGACAACTTTTTAAAACCAAGTTTTATATATTTTTTTTTTTTTTTTTAACTTGAACTTGATCACGTTTTCAATTTGTATTCATGATCACGCCTTTATATTATTAACAATATAATTTCAATCGTTTATTTGTTTCACTTTTTTCAAAACTTTTGCAGTTAAGTTAATAATCAAACAAAAAATTTCCATCGATTTTTTAAGCTTTTCAAATTTAAAATGGCAGTTGGGAGCTTAATTTTTGAAACATAACGAACGAGCTTTATCAGCTTTGAATTTTTTTAATTTTTCACGTAAATATTAAATCAAGCTTAAACTTTGATAATATTAAGTATAAACCAAATTTAAAAAACTTTTCATATTTAATTGAGAATATTCAACTCCATAGGTTAAGCTTATTTTTTTTTTAATTTATAAAACTTTTTTTAATTTTCGTGCAAATAATAAATCAAGCTTAAACTTTGGTAATATTAACTTTGTATTTAAACCAAGCTTTAAAACTTTTCATATTTTATTAAGAACAATAAGTACAATATCTTAATTTGAAATTTAAACATAACTGATATCCTAACAACCAAGCTTAATTTAAAATACTCAAAGACTCAAACTAGCTTAAGGTTATGATTGTTTTAATTTGAAATTTAAACATAACTGATATTTAAAAAAACTTTCATATCTAATTAAGAATATTCAGCTCAATAGCTTAAGCTTATTTTTTTTAATTTATAAAATTTTTTTTTAATTTTCATAGAAATATTAAATCAAGCTTAAAGTTTTGAAAAAGATTATTTTAAATTAATGAATAATGCTGTTTTTGGTAAAACAATGGAAAATGTAGATAAAAGAAAAATTGTCAAAATAGCTACCTCTTGGGAAAGTCAAGGAAGACATTTAGGTGCTCGAGCGTTAATAGTAAAACCAAATTATCATAGTCACTCTAGATTTACTTAAAACTTGATAGCCATTCAGCTTAATCATACAAATATATGTTATGACAAACCTATATATTTGGGATTTACGGTACTGGAGCAATCTAAAATTCTTATGTATGATTTTCATTATGATTATATTAAACCTAAATATGGTAGTAAGGTTTTTTTAAATTATACAGATACTGACAGTTTCATTTATACTATACAGACAGATGATTTTAACGCTGACATATTTAATGATATACCAAAACGTTTTGATACATCAGATTATCCATCTGACAATTTATTTAATTTTCCTCTAATGAATAAAAAAGTTATAGTTCTTTTTAAAGAGGAATTTAATGGAAAAATTGTTTCTGAATTTATTGGATTAAAATCTAAAATGTATTTCCTTCAAACATATGAAAATAAAACTATTAAAAAAGCTAAAGGAATAAAGAAATATGTTGTCAATTCTTTAACATTAGATAATTATAAAAATTGTTTATTAAAAATGAAACTTGTTTTATAGAAAAGAAAATATTTAGATCATATTTACATACAATTTATATACAAAATTTAAATAAAATAGCTTTAAGTTCATTAGATAATAAAAGATATGTAACTGAAGATAATATAAAAACATATGCTTGGGGGCATTATGCCATTGAGCAATAGTTGTAAAAAAACACATAATTAAAAAAAATTATATTTCTGTTAGCTTAATAGAAAATCACAATTTAAAGATGTTTAAATAAAATAAAAAATATTATACACACATTAAAAGTGTCTTTCAATTTTAATTTTAACATTGATATTAGTTTTGTATATTAACTTTGTATTTAAACCAAAACTATAAAAACTTTTCATATCTAATTAAGAATATTCAACTCAAAACCTATAAAACTTTTTTTCTATTTTCACAGAAATATTAAATCAAGCTTAAACTTATTGAAAACGTGATCAAGTTCAAGTTAAAAAAAAATAAAAAATTAACAATATAATTTCAAACGTTTATTTGTTTCATTTTTTTCAAAACTTTTGCAGTTGAGTTAATAATCAAACAAAAAATTTCCATCGATTTTTTAAGCTTTTCAACTTTAAAATGGCAGTTGGAAGCTTAATTTTCAAAAATAACGGACCAGCTTTATCAGCTTTGATTTTTTTAAATTTTTCACGTAAATATTAAATCAAGCTTAAACTTTGATAATATTAAGTATAAACCAAATTTAAAAAACTTTTCATATCTAATTAAGAATATTCAGCTCAATAGCTTAAGCTTATTTTTGTTAATTTATAAAACTTTTTTTTAATTTTCACGGAAATATTATATCAAGCTTAAACTTTGATAATATTAACTTTGTATTTAAACCAAACTTTAAAAACTTTTCATATTTAATTAAGAACAGTAAGCACAATATCTGAAGCTTATTATTAATTTTAAATTTAAACATAACTGATATCCTAACCGCCAAGCTTAATTTAAAATACTCAAAGACTCAAACTAGCTTAAGCTTATTATTTTTTTCATTTGAAATTTAAACATAACTGATATTTAAAAAATTTTTCATATCTAATTAAAAATATTTAGCTTAATAGCTTAAGCTTTTTTTTTTTTTAATTTATAAAACTTTTGTTTTAATTTTTGGCGGAAATATTAAATCAAGCTTAAACTTTGATAAAATTAACTTTGTATTTAAACCAAACTTTAAAAACTTTTCGTATTTAATTAAGAACGAAAAGCACAATATCTTAAGCTTGTTACTGTTTTAATTTGAAATTCAAATATTACTGATATCCTAACAACCAAGCTTAATTTAAAATACTCAAACACTCAAACTAGTTTAAGCTTATTATTGTTTTAATTTGAAATTTTTACATAACTGATATTCTAACCGCTAAGCTTAATTTAAAATACTCAAAAGGCAATTTTATTGCATAACTTTAGAAGAAGTGCCGAAAAAAGCTCCTCCTGCCGCTGAAACGGCATCAAAAAAGCTCTAAAAAAGCTCCTCCGCCGCTAAACCGGCATATACACACTACTATAAATAGTCATACAAATCAGAACAAAGTCAATAATTTTTTAGACCTGAAACTGGTCATAATTAAATCATTTGTTTAAACTTAAATTAAAAGTGTTGTAAGTTATATTTTAAGATAATTGTTAAATAAAATTTGTTTAATAAAATATAAAAAATAAAGTTTTTTTGGAAAATAATCAAAAGAAGTTATTTAAGTCCCGCGGCTATGTCACATAGGCTATGACCCATTAAAGTCAACAGGGACTAAATTAACCCGTTTCGGCCTGGCAGGCTTCCAAAAATTGTGTATATCCAATTTGTGTCCAATTTTACAGAGTGGTTTTGCAGTCGAAAAGAGTGTCTGGCACAAATTTTTGTTGAGTACAGTTTACCCGTTTGGGCACGCGGGCGGAATGAACCTTTTGCAATGTTTTTTATGTCGAGTCAAAACGGTTTGACAGATTGACTTGAAATTTTGCACAAATGTTCCTCTTAGCAACCGGAATTAGTTGTACAAATTTGGTTGGAATAATTTAAACCATTTCGCCCTGGCGAGCTTCCAAAAAATTTTGTGTTTCCAATTTGTGGTGGTTTGGCAATAGAAAAGAGCGACTAAAACAAATTTTTGTTGAGTTCGGTTAACCCGTTTGGCCATGAGGGTGCAATGTAGCTTCTTCAATGTTTTTGTTGTCGAGTTAAAAATGGTTTGACCGATTGTTTTTAAATTTTGCACAAATGTTCCTCTGAGCAACCGGAATTAGTTGTACAAATTTGTTGGAACAAATTAACCAATTTTGACTGGCGAGCTTCCAAAAAATTCTGTGTTTCCGATTTGTGTCCAATATTACAGGTTGATTTTGCAGTCCAAAAGAGAGGCTGCAAAAAGTTTTAGTTAAGTTCGATTAACCCGTTTTCCACGACGACGCCATGAAGTTTTCTATAAATTTTTTTTGCTTAAATGATTAAAAGAATTTTATTGAATTTTATCGATTAAAAGAATTTTATTATTATACCAGCATTTTAATTATAAAAACACACAGGTTTAATTTGGTTGTGACCTGTTTGCGCGTTTTGAACAAAGATGCAATGACATTTTCAAATATTTGGTATGAACGCAAGTTAACCTTTATTCCAAAAGCTCACTCATTTAATAAAACTAATTTTTTTCCTCTCATTAAATAGTCTCACATAGTTAAAATCTAAATTAGGTAATATTAATAATAATAAAAATAAAGCTAATAAAGAATCCGAATAAAAATATCTTTAAAATTAAATAACATAACATTTTCCTTCTCTACATTTTCGTAAATCATTGTTATACCCTACACCTATAGAATAGGTAAAGGGGTATATTTACTTTGGTATGGTGTTTGTAACCACCTAAAGAAAGCGAGCTAAATATGGAAAAGTATATATATTTGTGATCAGCGTGACCTCCTTAGTCGATATGGCCATGTCCGTCAGTCCGTCCGTAGGCACAATAACTCAAAAAATAATGGAGCTATCTTGATGAAATTTTAACTGTAGGTTACTAGGACCAGAAGTACGGCGGGGATTGCAAATTGGCGAAATCGGTCCATGCGTTCGGATTCTGGACCTTTTAATCGGTCTAAGGGCTAACGTTCATATATAAAAAATTACGATAATTCAATAACTAATGACGCTATCTCCATAAAAATCTTGTAGGATACTGAAACTAAGGTGGTGATTGCTTAAGGTGACTAATGTACACTGGGTTTGGGACTTAGAACTTTTTGATCGAATTTAGGCTAAACGAGCATAATTTCGAAACTAATGAAGATAGAACCTCCAAATTTGGTATCAGGGTGTCTCTTTCTTTTTTCTTAGTGCCCTTGAAATTTGGGCCCCATTGGAGAAGTGGGTCGGGGACCAGCCACACATTTCTGAAGACCTTGAAGAATATCTTTAAAATTAATAAAGATAGCAGCTTGAAAAAATGTAGAAGCTTTACATTTCGCACAAGGCTGCTCTTTACTATTTCTTCTGTGTCCCCATAATTTGGGATAGATTGAAGTGGTGGTTCAGTATCCCTTTTAGACCTTCCAAGGTTTAAAAGCTTATTATCGAAATTACTAAAAATAGTAAAGTAAAATTAAGATAGAACGTTCCATTTGTGTACAAGGGTTCTCTAGTATTTAAAATACAGCGCGGACTGAATATGGGCGAAATAGTACCATGGTTTCTGGTTCTGGAACCTTTGAAAAATTCAAGGGCTAACAAACATATTTTAAACTGTAATGTTACTATTAAATTATTAATTAATGCTACTAGTAAATTTAAACTGTAGGTTACTAGTAATGAAAGTATCATGAGAATTGGTTCTGGTCGAGTTTGTTCAATGAGTTCGGATTATAGAAGCTTTTGATCGATTTGAAAAATTTGAATTATTAAATATATTATGCTTTGATTAGCTTTTTATCACAAAATTAAATAATTCAAATTTTTTAACTTTTGTAATTGAATCGAAATAAATATATTTTCATTTATTTCAAGTTTTTTTGGTTTTTAATATATTTAAATAGATAAATTAGTAAGAATTTGTAATATTTTTGAAAAGATAAAGTAAATAGCAAATGTTTTTTAGTACTATAAAGTTAATTTGATTCTAGACTCGTTTATCGCAAGCATTTCATCGCGATGCAATTCATCGCAAGCAATTCATCGCAAGCAATTCATCGTAAGCAATTTATTATTATTTAATTATTTAACTCTGGTAGCCAGAACAATCGCGCGATTGTTCTGGCTACCAGAGTTAAATAATTAAATAATAATAAATTGAGTTAAATATTGAAATAATGATAAATTATATAATTACAACGTTCTAAATTATTAATATTTTTTAATAAATTATATGATAAATTATGATGTCAATAATTAAAAACTTTATTACTATATTAATATTAATAAATTATCGCGGGATTGTTTCGGCTACCAGAATTAAATAATTAAATAATAATAAATTGAGTTCAATATTCAAATAATGATAAATTAAACATAACGAAATTTATTGTGTACACAAAAATAAAAAATGAAAAAACAAAAACAATATTACATTAGGTATCGGATATTCATCGCAATAAACTTCGCGATGAATATTTCCTTGCGATGAATTGCTTGCGATGAATTGGCTTACGATGAATTGCTTGCGATGAATTGCTTGCGATGAACTTTGCTGTAAATTTATTATTGCGATAAACTAGCCGGATACCGTTAATTTGGTTAGCATGGTCTTAAGATCAAACTAATAAAATTTTTTATGGTGTTAAAATGACTTATGAACTTCCCATTAAATTTGAACCAAATAAGTGTAGGGTATTTCTAAGTCGGTTGCACCGACTGACTGTTTCTTTACTTGTTTTTTATCTCCTTTGTAGTTGTTGTTTTTTAAAAATAGGTTTCAGTGTGAAATTTCAGTTTCCTCAAATGAAATCTAAAAATCAAAAAATTAAATTTCGCATATATTATGCTTAAATATATAGCATTTTAAACAGTTTTTCCAAAAAAGAAGCCTACATTTCTCTCAAAATCATAAAAAAACGTAGTACAACTTTCAGGTAAGTACTAAAAAAAATATAAGTTGAAAAGCAGATTTTTAAACCTTTTATAAACCATCGACTATATTTTATAAACTACTATTGACATAGTATAATGACATAATGGCAAATTTAGTATACCCATTTGACATATAGTCATTTTAATTCAGTTAACATTATTCGGCGGAAACCTACCATCCTCAACTCTATCGTCAAGGAGTACCAAATTGTCAAGAAGTACTACGTATAGAAAAATTAGAGATAATCGTTCAAACTTTTTTACAAACTGTTTTTTATAGTTTTTGTTTCGCAATTGGTTAAAAGATGTCGATAAAATATTTTTTAAGCATTCACCTAATTTAAAGAAGTTGTACCTACTTTAAAAAATTGAACGTAGTTTACTTAAAAATTTTTTTTTTTGAACAATCTTCGAGTCGGCAGGGGTCAACAAATTCCAATCTGTTAGTAGAGTGAACTTCATTTTCAAAGAGGAACACATATACAAAATTTGAAGTTAATCGGTTAAATCATTTCTAAAATATTATAGCAAAGCAACGAAAAAACCTATAAAAAGCTGTTGGGCCACAATGGGTTAACGGAACTGCACAAATATTTTTTTGAGGCTTCATTTATAAACAAAGCAGTATTTCAAAATATTGGCTGAATCTTGCTTTTTACAATTTGCAAGCTCCGGGACACGCCGGGTAAATCTGCTAGTCTAATATATAAAAGAGAAAATTTGTTTGTTTGTTTGTTTGTTTGTCCAGGATTCACGTAAAAACCACTGGTCCGATTGTCACAAAATTTTAAAGGAATAATTCTGAGAGAGGGGGGTGACATAGGCTATGTTCCATTTTTATAAGTAAACAGGTTGCGGCTCCAGAGCCGTTTTAAGCTTTTTCGTTTTTTGGATGTCGAGTCAAAACGGTTTGACCGATTGACTTCAAAAGTTTGCACAAATGTTCCTCTTAGCAACCGGAATTAGTTGTACAAATTTGGTTGGGATAAATTAACCCATTTCGGCCTGGTGGGCTTTCAAAAAATTTTGTGTTTCCGATTTGTGTCACATTTTACACGTTGATTTTGCAGTCTAAAAGAGAGGCTGCAAAAAGTTTTAGTTAAGTTCGATTAACCCGTTTTAAACGACGACGCCATGAAGTTTTCTATAAATTTTATTTGCTTAAACGATTAAAAGAATTTTATAGAAAATTTTGTATCAGCATTTTATATATAAAAACCCACAAGGTTAATTTGGTTTTGACCTGTTTACACATTTTGAACAAAAATTCAATGAAATTTTAAAATTTTTGGTATTAACGCAAGTTAAACTTTATTCAAAAAGCTTACTTAATTAATAAGCCTAATTTTTTTTCTCTCCTAAAATAGTCTCAAATAGTGCAAAGAGTAAATAAGATAATATTAATAATAATAAAAATAAAGCTTATAAAAAATCCGAATTATAATATGTATCTTTAAATTTAAATAACGTAACATTTCCCTTCCCTACATTTTTTTGTAAGTCTTTCTTTTTAATCTACTTTGCAGTTGTTGTTTTTTTAAAATAGATTTCAGTGTAAAATTGCATTTTAATTTTACACTAAATGTATGCTTAAATAAGTAGAAATTTAAAACAGTTTTTTCAAAAAAGAAGCCTATATTTCTCTCATAAAATCATAAAAAAACGAGGAAGAGCGTAGTAAAACTTTCAGGTAAGTACAAAGCAAAAGATATGTTTAAAAGCAGATTTTAAACGTTTTATAAACCATCGACTATAATTTATTCAAACGTTGGCAATTAAAAAAAAAAAACTACTATTGACATAGTATAATGACATAATGGCAAATTTAGTATACCCTTTGACCTGTAGTCATTTTAATTCAGTTAACATTTTTCGCCGAAAACCTACCATCCTCAACTCTATTGTCAAGGAGCACCAAATTGTCAAGAAGCACTACGTATAGAAAAATTAGAGATAATCGTTCAAACTTTTTTGCAAACTGTTTTTTATAGTTTTTGTTTCGCAATTGGTTAAAATATGTCGACAAAATATTTTTTAAGCATTCCTCTAATTCAAAGAAGTTGTAGCTTATTTAAAAAATTGAACGTAGTTTACTTAAAAATTTTTTTTTTGAACAATCTTTGGGTCGGCAAGGGTTAGCAAATTCCAATCTAATAGTAGAGTGAATTTCATTTTCAAAGAGGAACACATATACAAAATTTGAAGTTAATCGGTTAAATCATTTCTAAAATATTATAGCAAAGCAACGAAAAAACCTATAAAATGCTGTTGGGCCCCAATGGGTTAACGGAACTCCACAAATATTTTTTGATGCTTCATTTATAAACAAAGCAGTATTTCAAAATATTGGCTGAATCTTACTTTTTTACAATTTGCAAGCTCCGGGACACGCCGGGTAAATCTGCTAGTCTAATATATAAAACAGAAAATTTGTTTGTTTGTTTGTCCAGCTTTCACGTAAAAACCCCTGGTCCGATTGTCACAAAATTTTAAAGGAATAATTCCGAGAGCCCGGGGGAGGACATAGGCTATGTCACATTTTTATAAGTCAACAGGTTGCGGCTCCAGAGACGTTTAAGCTTTTTCGTTTTTTTGATGTCGAGTCGAAACGGTTTGACCGATTGACTTTAAATTTTGCACAAAAGTTCCTATTAGAAACCGGAATTAGTTGTATAAATTTGGTTGTAATAAATAAATCCATTTCGGCCTGGCGGGCTTCAAAAAAATTGTCTGTTTCCGATTTGTGTCCAATGTTACAGGTTGATTTTGCAGTCGAAAAACGAGGCTGACACAAATTTTTGTTGAGTTCGGTTTGTGTCCAATGTTACAGGTTGATTTTGCAGTCGAAAAACGAGGCTGACACAAATTTTTGTTGAGTTCGGTTTACTCGTTTTGGCACGATGCCGCAATGAAGCTTTTCAATGTTCTTAATGACGAGGCAAAACGTTTTGACCGATTGACTTGAAATTTTGCACAAAAGTTCCTCTTAGCAACCGGAATTAGTTGTATAAATTTTGTTGAAATAAATTAATCCATTTCGGCCATTGAAGCTTTTTCAATGTTTTTGATGTCGAGTCAAAACGGTTTGACTGATTGACTTGAAATTTTGCACGAAAGTTCCTCTTAGCAACCGGAGTTAGTTGTATAAATTTGGTTGGAATAAATTATTCCATTTCGGCCTGGTGGGCTTCCAAAAAATTTTGTGTTTCCGAATTGTGTCCAATTTTACAAGGTGATTTTGCAGTCGAAAAGAGATTCTGCCACAAAATTTTTTTGAGTTCGGTTAACTCTTTTGGGCACGAGTGCGCAATGAAGCTTTTTCAATATTTTTGATGCCGAATCAAAACGATTTGACCAATTGACTTGAAATTTTGCACGAATGTTCCTCTTAGCAACCGGAATTAGTTGTATAAATTTGGATGAAATATATTAACCCATTTTGGCCTGGCGGGCTTCCAAAAAATTTTGTGTTTCCGATTTGTGTTCAATTTCAAAGGGTGATTTTGCAGTCCGAAAGAGAGATCTGCAAAAAGTTTTAGTTAAGTTTGAATTAACACGTTTTCCACGACAACGCCGTGAGGTTTTCTATAAATTTTATTTGCTTAAACGATTAGAACAATTTTATTGAAAACTTTGTACCAGCATTTTAATTATAAAAACCCACAGGGTTTATTTGGTATTAACCTGTTTACGCGTTTTGAACAAAGATTCAATGAAATTTTTGGTATTAACGCAAGTTAACCTTTATTCCGAAAGCTCACTTAATTAATAAGAATAATTTTTTTGCTCTCATTAAATAGTCTCAAATAGTGCAAAACCTAAATGAGTAATAATAATAATAAAAATAAAGCTAAAAAAGCAGCCGAATAATAATATCTTTAAATTTAAATTTTATAACATTTTCCTTTTCTACATTTTTTCGTAAGTCTTTGTTTTTTATCTACTTTGCAGTTGTTGTTCTTTTTAAAAAGATTTCAGTGTAAAATTGCAGTTTCTTCAAATAAAATCTAAAAATAAAAAACAAATAAATTCCTATATATTATGCCTAGATTCATAGTATTTTAAAACAGTTTTTCCAAAAAAGAAGCCTACATTTCTTTCATAAAATCATAACAAAACGCGGAAGAGCGTAGTAGAACTTTTAGGTAAGTACAAAACTAAATATAAGTTGAAAGGATGATTTTTAAAACTTTTCTAAACCATCGACTTTATTTTATTCAAACGTTGACAATTCAAGTAAACTACTATTGACATAGTGTATTGACATAATGGCAAATTTAGTATACCCTTTTGACCTATAGTCAAACAGGTATAATAATTCTTATATGTAAACTAGTTATTATCCGGCGCACGTTGCTTCGGCACTTAATTGATTTTAATTTAAGTTGATGTTATTGAAAAAAGTTAACACAAAAATTACACATGGTGTACATGTTAATTTTAAAATGTAATAAAGAAATTATTCTTGCAATTTTTTAACAAATTTATTAAATTTCACTTGAAACTTTTCATAATTATTAAACAATAATAAAAATAAAAATTTTAATTCAGTTAGCATTATTCACCGGAAGCCCACCATCCTCAACTCTATCGTCAAGGAGAACCAAATTGTCAAGAAGCACCACGTATAGAAAATTAGTGATAATTATTCATACTGTTTTCAACCGTTTTTTAAAGTTTTATTTTCGCAATCGGTTAAAACAACTCGACAAAACATTTTTTTAAACATTCCCCTAATTTAAAGAAGGGGACATTCCCCTAACATTCCTCTAATCTAAACAATCGTCGGGTCGGCATGGGTTAACAAATTTCAAGTCTCTTAATAGCGTGAACTCCATTCTCAAACAGGAACACAATTACAAAATTTGAAGCCAATCGGTTAAAGCATTTCTAATTTATAGCAGAGAAACTAATAAACCTATAAAAAGCTGTTGGAATGATAACCCACAATTCGTTAACGGAACTTTTACGCTTTCTTTTTAATGTAGTATTTCAAAAAAGTGGCTGAAACTTGAACAGAGAAGGAGGGGGCGTAAATATAGATTCAAATGTATGGATTGGATCAGAATCGAAAAATAAATCGATTTAGCTATATATGTCCGTCCATTCGTCTGTTCGTCCGTCCGCCCGTCACCACGATAACTCAAAAACTAAAGGATCTAGGATCTTGAAATTTTCGCAAATTCGTTTTTTTGCTAAAGCCGTTATCGCCATTTATATCCAGCCATTTTGGTCCATGGTTCGGGTAGCTGCCATACAACTTCTTTTTTAATATGACTCAGTTCCTATTACAGGTGCGTTCTGAAATTTTGCCAAAAGTAGTTTAGTTTTATGGCCAAAGTTTCTGCAAAATTTGGTTGGTCTACTGCAAAGGCTTCGAGTAGCTGCCATGCAAATGCTTCTTTTATATGAGCATTACACCTAATAAAGTTGGTATGTTTGAAATTTTGCCAATAGTAAGTAATGTTTATAATAATAATGATATAATGTTTATATAACGGTCATACGGGTATCCCAGAGTTGAAACAGTCTACTCTATCACACTCTTCCTCGTTTTTTTTGTTTTTAAATATATAATTTTTTTTTTTATTTATTCATTTATTTATTGTTAAAAATTTAGTTCGTGTTATACATATTTTGTAAATTTTTTTTTTCCGAACCTACGCTTTTATTTTTGTAATTTTTTTTTTTTCCGAACCTACGCTTTTATTTTTGTAATTTTTTTTTTTAAAAAAATATTTTGTTGAAATATCGCAGTTACTTCCTAATTATTAAAGAAAGTGAATTATTTAAAATTAAATATATTTTCATCTATGTATACATATATTATTATATAAATACAAATATTACACCTCAGTTAGTAAAAGTTCACTCTTAGGTGACACTATGCACAAAAGAAGGATTATTCTTTAATGAATAATTTCTTGAGTTTTTTGACAAAATATCGAAATTTGAACTTATTTTTAACTCCACCGGCAGTTCATTATAAATCTTCTCACTTCAGTTCTTTATCAATTACAACTCTTAAAACTAGAATTGAAATTCTTTCAATTTTAGTTTTATATACCAGTAGATTGGGATTTATATAAATTTTATTCTTCATTTTATATACTTTACTTTTTCTGCATTTGATTTATTACCTCTTAGCCAATTTTATAATTGCCCAAATCAGTAATTAGATGAGTTTCAAGTTCTTTTCAGGTTCTAGCGTTATAACTAAGTGGAGTATCGTCAGCAAAAATCTTATAGTCAGCCCGCAAATGTGCATACTGGATATTATTATATAATAATATATAAAATAAGTACAGTTTAGCCCCAAGTACTAATCGTTGAGGAACACTAAAACTAAAAACTCCATTAATTTTTGTACTAGTTTTTCTATTATTCAGATATCAGTAGAGTAAGTTATTAGCTGTATCCCCTTTTCCTATTGCACGCAATCTGTTAAGTATACTATTATGATTCACTCGTAGGACTTCTTTAGATTAACAAATACCGAACACACATAATGTCCTTGATCCAATTTGTTTTCAATTGAGTTGGTAGATTCTAGGACTGCAGAGCCTGTTCCAAATTGAAAGCCAAATTGATTTGTATTAAATCTTATAACTTTTTGCACGAACTCCTGTATTGTGGATTTTATAACTTTTTCAAATACTTTTCCAATAAAACTTGAGAGAGCAATCCGTCTATAATTGGAAACATCCAATGTTGTCCCAAATTTAAAGATAGGTACAACAACACTTGATTTAACACACTCAGGATATATACCAGTGTTTAGACATCTATTAAACAAGCATACAATTATAGGTGTAATTAATGTTACTACATGCTTTAAACCTGAAACTGAAATTTTATCACATCCAGGAGAACTATTTTTTAATTGCATGATGATGTTATGTATTTCTGTTTCATCTGTAGATTTTTTATTGCGTATTTCCAGTATCAGAAATTTTATCTGCTAGTTTGCTTCGAAATGAACTGAAATAAGAATTGAAAAAATTTGAAATTTCAAACGTTTATATTCTGATTCCATTACTGTTTATTTTTTTGATAACCTTACTGGACTCTATTGATTTTTTCAAGATGAGATTATTTAGGACTTTTGAAATTTTCTTTTGGTCAGCACCAGCTAGTTGTAGTTTATCATTAAAATCATTTTGTTTGGCTTTTTATATTTCATGCGTAACATTTTTTTTTGCAGTTTTAAAACTAGCTTTAATATCTATAATGTTAGGCTGCTTTTTCAACTTTTTAAACAGATTACTCCTCTTTTTGATTATATTCAATAATTCCTTGGCCATTCAATGATTGTTGTTCTAACTCTTTGGAGCACTTTAATGGAAGAATTCACCTTTGCTATTTCCAATATTTTTATAAGAACGCCTACACTATGGCATTTATTTATTTCAAGTAACTGTCTTACATTTTCTTTATATATATTAAAATTTGTGTTCTAGATTTCCGTATTACAAATTTGTTCAATCTTTCTTGAAACTTTATTTAATTTGACACTAATAGCTTAATGATGCAGATTTACTGTATCGTGAAGCTTAATGCCAAAGTCAAACTTTTCTTGTTCTGTCAGAATATGATCAGTGATCGAAGAAGAATTTCAGTCACTCAGTCACAAATTTTTCAAGTATATGTACCTCTTAAGAAGCTTATAAAGGCAAAATAAGCAATAAATGTATTTCTAAAATATAAAAGTAAATTTAGAACTTTTCATATAAATATAAAAATAAATTTTACAAACATGCAGGAAATACCTTGGAACACAACTTAAGTATATAAAATAAGCCAATAAAATATATGATATAATAAAAATTAGGTATCCGGCTAGTTTATCGCAATAATAAATTCACAGCAAAGTTCATCGCAAGCAATTCATCGCAAGCAATTCATCGTAAGCAATTCATCGCAAGCAATTCATCGCAAGGAAATATTCATCGCGAAGTTTATTGCGATGAATATCCGATACCTAATGTAATATTGGATTTTAGAGTTGAATTCTAAATCAGGATTACCGCTTTTTCCAGAATATTTATATGTGTGTTTGTATATACAATGTTAGAAAAAAAAAAAATCGCGCGATTGTTCTGGCTACCAGAGTTAAATAATTAAATAATAATAAATTGCTTACGATGAAGTGCTTGCGATGAATTGCTTACGATGAATTGCTTGCGATGAATTGCTTGCGATGAATTACATCGCGATGAAATGTTTGCGATAAACGAGCCTAGAATCAAAAATTACAAAATAAAAAAAAAATTTTGTCGTTTATTAAAAAAGAATTTTGTTTTTAATTTATAAAATATAATACATAATATGTTTTATAGTAAAATTCTAAGCTCTTCAAAAATATAAAAGTGTTAAATAAGAACGGAAATAGGAAATAGTGTATCAAATTAGGAGTTTCTATATTTATTAATTTCGAACTTAAGTATTTTTTCTATTTTCTTTTTAAGAAAATAGAAAAAGTACTGCTATACCAAATTTAAAGGTTCTATATTTATTTCAAGTTACTATCTTTTTTAATTTCGAATATATGCTTTAAGGTCTAGGGCGTAGTAGGTGTGATTCACAAACGAATAGCGTGATTCACAAACGAACGAGTATAATAATTCATACAAAATTTCACGTACACAAAGCAAATAAGAAGAAACATTTGTGCCTTAAATTTAAAGGTACTATCTTTTTTGGTTCCGAAATTATACTCGTTCTATCTTAATTTTAAGAAATTTTTTTTATTAATTTCAATGATGTACTTTAGAGAGGTACCTGAGCCACCACACGTTGGAAAGCACGTAGGAAGTAGTACAGAACACACTTGTGCCAAATTTTAAAATTCGACATTTGTTTCAAATAAAATATTTTTATTATTTTTGAAGATATGCCTTAAAGTCTTCGGAACTGTGTTGATGGTCTCCGACCCACTACTTTATTGGTTCTAAATTTCAACGACTCTAAGGACATAGGAAGAGGCACCCTGATACCAAATTTGGAGGTAATTTCTGATTGGTTTTGGAATTTTGCTTGTTTGGCCTAAATTCGATCAAAAAGTTCTAGGTTCCAAACCCACGGTCCAATCCCGAACTTACGCAATCCCCGCCTTAGTTTCATTACTAGTAACCTACAGCACAAATTTCATGAAGGTAGTGCCATTAGTTGTTGAGTTATCCTGATTTGCTTATATGTTCCTTAGTTCTTAAAACGATTAAAAGGTCCAGTCTCCGAACCCATAGTCTGATTTCTCCCATATGCAATCACAGCGGTACTTTAAGTCCTAGTAACCTACAGCTAAAATTTTAATCAAGATAGCTCCATTAGTTTTTGAGTTATTGTGGCTACGGACGGACGGAAAGGCGGAGGTATCAGGGTTTCTTTTCCTATTCCCTTAGTGTCCTCTAAAGTTGCAACGAATTGGAGCAGTGGGTTGGAGACCATCCACACAGTTCCGAAGACTTTAAGGCATATCTTCAAAAATAATAAAAATATTTTATTTGAAACAAATGTCGAATTTTAAAATTTGGCACAAGTGTGTTCTGTACTACTTCCTACGTGCTTTCCAACGTGTGGTGGTTCAGGTACCTCTCTTAGACCTCTCGCTCATCATCAAAATTAATAAAAATAGTAACTTCAAATTAAGATAGAACGTTCCAATTGTATACAAGAGTTACCTATTTTTAAAAGTATAGCGGAGACTGCAAATGGGCGAAATCGGAAAATGGTAGCGGGTCCTGGAACTTTTGAAAAGTTCAAAAGTTAACGAAGCTGTATCTAAAAACACCATAACTCAAAAACTAATGACGCTATTTTGATGAAATATAAACTCTAGGTTACTAGTATAGAGAGTACCGCGAAGATTGGTTCTGGTCGAGATCGGACAATGAGATCGAATTCTAGGAGCCCTTGTTCGAATTAAGGCTAAAGGAGTATAATTTCGAAAACAAAGAAGATAGAATCTTAAAACTTGGGACACAGCTGTTTCTTCTTATTTGTTTTGTGTACATAAAATTTTGGATGAATTTGATTAGCGGTTTGCGTACCACCCCCACAACCTCCGAGACCTTAAAGCATATATTCGAAATTCATAAAGATAGTAACTTGAAATAAATATTGAACCTTTAAGTTTGTTATTACCGGGTTTTTTTTTACTTCTGTGTCCCCATTTTAGACTTAATTATTTTTAAATTATTGGTGGTTCAGGTGTTCCCTAAGAAATCCAAAAATTAAAAATCTTGACTTCGAAAATAATAAAGATAGAAACTTCAAAAGATACACAATTTATTATTTCCGTTTTTATTTAACAATTTTATATATTTAAAAGGCTAAGAATTTTACTATAAAATATTTTTTTTGTATTATATCATATAATACAAAACAAAATTTTTTTTTAATAAACGACAAATTTTTTTCTTATTTTTTAATTTTTATTATATCACTATCAGATTTACGCGGCATTGCCCGGGAGCTTGCACAGTGGTATAAAAGCAAGTTTCAGCCAATTTTTTGAAGTACTACTTTGGTTAAAAGGAAAGCCTAAAACTTCCTTTAACCCATTGTGGATCAACAGCTTTTTATAGGTTTTTTCGTTTCTTTGCTACAAATTAGAAATGATTTAACCGATTGGCTTCAAATTTTGTAAATGTGTTCCTCTTTGAGAATGGAGTTCACTCTATCTACAGACTTGGAATTTGTTAACCCATGCCGACCCGACGATTGTTAAAAAAAAATTTGTAAGTAAATTAAGTCCAATTTTTTAAAGTAGGTAAACTTCTTTGCATTAGGGGAATGTTTAAAAAAATGTTTTGTCGAGTTCTTTTAACCGATTGCGAAACAAAAACTTTAAAAAACAGTTTGCAAAACAGATTGAATAATTAGCTCTAATTTTTCTATACGTGGTGCTTCTTGACAATTTGGTTCTCCTTGACGATAGAGTTGAGGATGGTGTGTTTCCGGAGAATAATGTTAACTGAATTAAAATTTTTATTTTTATTATTATTTAATAATTATTAAAAGTTTCAAATGAAATTTGATAAATTTGTTTAAAATTGCAAGAATAATTCTAAAAAAAGTGTTTTAAAAAAATTTCTTTATTACATTTTAAAATTAAGACGTACACCATGTGTAATTTTTGTGTTAACTTTTTTCAATAATATCAACTTAAAATAAAACTCCATTGAGTGGCGGAACAACGCGCCCTGGGTAATAGCCAGTTTATATATAAGTATTATTATACTCGTTTGACTTTAGTACAAAACGGTGTACTAAATTTGCCATTATGTCATTATACTATGTCAACAGTAGTTTTCTTGAATTGCCAACGTTTGAATAAAATATAGTCGATAGTTTAGAAAAGATTTAAAAATTAGCTTTTCAACTTACATTTAGTTTTGTACTTATCTGAAAGTTCTACTACGCTCTTCCTCGTTTTTTTATGATTTTATAAGAGAAATGTAGGCTTCTCTTTTAGAAAAACTGTTTTAAAATACTATGTATTAAAGCATAATAAATACGAAATTGGATTTTTTGATTTTTATATTTTATTTCAAGAAAACAGCAATTTTACACTGAAATATATTTTTAAAAATATACAACTGCAAAATAGATAAAAACAAAGACTTACGAAAAAATGTAGAAAAGGAAAATGTTATGATATTTAAATGTAGAGATATTATTATTCGGATTCTTTGTTAGCTTTATTTTTATTATTAATATCTAATTTAGTTTTTGAACTATTTGAGACTATTTAAGGAGAGCAAAAAAATTTGTTTTTTTGGAATAAAGGTAAACTTGCGTTAATACCAAAAATTTGAAAAGTTCATTGAATCTTCGTGTAAAACGCGAAAAAGTAACTAAACCTTTTTGCAGCCTCTCTTTTAGACTGCAAAATCAACCTGTAAAATTGTACACAAATCGCGAACACAAAATGTTTTGGAAGACCACCAGGCCGCAATGGATTAATTCATTCCAACGAAGTTTATACAACTAATTCCGGTTGCTTAGAGGAACATTTGTGCAAAATTTCAAGTCAATCGGTCAAACCGGTTTGACTCGACATCAAAAAACCGAAAAAGCTTAAAAAGGCCCTCGAGCCGAACCTGTTGACTTCTAAAATTGTGACATAGCCTAGGTCACCCCACGAGCTCTCAGAATTATTCCTTTAAAATATTGTGACAATCGGACCAGTGATTTTCACATGAATCCTGGACAAACAAACAAACAAACAAGTTTTCTTCTTTACATATTAGACTAGCGGATTTAACCGGCGTTGCCCTGGAAGCGTGCAAATTGCAAGACAGCAATTTTCGACCAATTTTACGAAGTACTGCTTTGGTTAAAAGAAAGTCTCAAAAAAATATTTGTGGAGTTCCGTTAACCCGTTGCGGCCCAACAGCTTTTTATAGGTTTTTTCGTTACTTTGCTATAAATTAGAAATGGTTTGACCGATTGACTTCATATTTTGTATATGTGCACATCTTTGAGAATGGAGTTCACTCAATTAACAGACTTGGAATTTGTTAACCCTTTCTGCCCGAGAATTATTCCAAAAATACTTTAAAAGTATAAAAACTGAAATGTTACATGAAATTAAAAAAAAAAATTATGGAATAAAAAATAAAAATAAAATGTAATATGCTGATAAAGTAAGAATGCCATTAATTATAAAGCCAAAAGAAGATCAAGATAGTGAAAAAATGATTAGTGAAATAAAAAACATAATCAATCCTTCAGCATTAGCTGTAAAAATAAATAATATTCAAAAATTATAAAAGAATGGTGCTGTATCAATTAACTGTGTGAACCAACTATCAGCTGATAAAGTGAAACTAGAAATTGAAAAAAACTTAGGTGAAAACTATGAAGTAAAAGCTACAAATATGAATAATCCTAGTATCTTAGTAGTTTGTATGAGTGAGGAATTAAGTGCAGGTGAAATTGAAAAAGCTATTAGAGCACAAAAAAGTTTTGAAATGAAAAAATTAAAATGTCATAAAGTGTATAAATCGAAAAAAAACGATAATTTTAATGTGATAATAGAGGTAGATGGAAATGCGTTTAAAAATTTTACGGAAGAAGGTAGAATAAATATTGAATGAAATAGGTGTAAAGTGTAGAAAATGGTGAGTGTCCTAAGATGTTATAAGTGTTATGGATACAATCAATTAGCAGATAAGTATACAATAGGAGCATGTTGTTATAAATGTGGGGAGATTAGGCATATAGCCAAAGATTGTGAAAAAAATCCAATAGGCTGTTTAAATTGTTGCAGAGCGAAGGATGAACTCAACTTAGTAAATGCTAAAGTGGACATGATACGAAAAGTAAAGATTGCCCTATTTACCAAACAAAACTTAATATACAAAAAAAGAGAATTATATATTAGCAATTAAATAAAATTCAATGTGTTTACCTAAATGTACAAGGTGTTATTAATAACTTCAACAATTGGAGGAAAATATAGTTAAAAACAATTTTGATTTTGTAATGTTAAGTGAACCTATTTATCTGATGATGACTGTGATAATTTATTTAGCATCGATAATTATAATGCAGTGGCAGCAAATTCTGTTTCCCGACATACGTGAGGTTTACTGATTTATATTAAATAACAGTGGTCATATGAAGTTATAAAACGTAGTGCCGATGGTGTAAGGATTTGGTGGCTTGTAGTCAAAGTACAAAATGCAAATACAGTATTATATTTAGCTGTTCTTTATAGATCGCCTGCATTCTTAAGTTCAAATTATGATTTTCATAGTATTTTCAATTCATACGTAGAAGAGCTACCACTTTCAAAAACAAGGTTTAATAGCAGGTGACTTTAATATTAATTGGCTACACACAAATAGTTCTCGTAATAAATTAGCAGAAACAATATATGATAATAGCTTAAATCAAATAGTCAGGAAACAGAAAACTCACGAACGTTAATTGATTACGTAATAGTAAACGATCAATACAATATTAGAGCTAAAGTTGTTAATGATTTAAAAATAAGCGGCCATGAAACTATAATAATCGATATCAATGAAAATGTTAATTTAGCCATAACAGAAGAAACAAAATATTTGAAGTATGACAAAAATAAATTTAGAAATAGTGTAATTGGTAGTGATCTAATGACGACAAATCTTGATTGCAACAGTAAAACCGAATTATTTAATAATTGTTTCAAAAATATTGTAAATAAATTTATTGTTACAAAAAGGTCAAAACATAATCAGCAAGAATTTTATTCGCACGATTTAGAAATACTTAAAAACGAAAAAAAAAGACAATATAATATTGCAGCAATTAATAATAGTCGTGAAGAATGGAATAAATATAAAAGAATAAGAAATAGATATAAGAATAAACTAAAAAATGCGAAATCAAAGTTAACATCGACAAACATTGATAATGCTGTAGATCAAAAGTCAATGTATAGAACAATAAAAAAACCTGTTCTAAAGAAACCTAAAAATGAAATTAAAGAGGTAACATTTGATAATAAAAAATGTAGAATTAATTCAGAAATAGCTAATAAGTTTAATAGATATTTTGTTGAAAGTGTAGAAGAAGTCAGTAAAACAATACCGGTTACACAAAATGAAAATATTATAGAAAATGTAAATACTGAATTTAGATTTAAGCTGTTAACATTAGAAGAATTAAAATTATTAATAAAGTCGATCAATAAAAAAAATGATATATATTTTTGGAATATTAAAATGATAAACGATTCTTTCGACTTAATTGGCCAGAATGTTTGAAGGAATCTACGGTTATACCTATTGAAAAAGTAAAAAATACGACAAAATGTGAGGAATTCCGTCCTATCCGGTGATACTTTGCTTTATGTAGTAGGCAGTTCAATTGATGAATGTATTTTAAAAATCAACCAAGATCTAGAAAAATTGAATAAATGGTTTATTAATAATAAATTAAAGCTTAATTTTGAAAAGACTAAATGTATGATAATAAATAGTAATCTAAATAGAGAAATTAGAATTGAAAACAAAATAATAGATAGAGTAAATGAAATTAAATACCTAGGGGTAGTTATTGATGATAAATTAAACTTTAAAGCACGTATGGAATATATATGTAAAAAATTAAGTAAAAAATTAGGTTTTTTCTATAAAATTAGAAATAATTTATCGATGTTAAGTGCAATTAAACTTTACAATGTATTAGTAAGACCACATTTTCAATACTGTTCCTCAATTCTTTTCATGTTTAACTTAGAGATGCTTAGTAGATTACAAAAATTGTAAAATAGAGGAATGAACTATATTAAAATTAGGCAGATTTTCGTCAAAATCGTTTATGTCAAATTGTTTAAAATGGATGAGTGTGTCACAAAAAATTAAATTTAATGTTTTAATAATAATATTTAAAATAAAAAATAAACTAATGCCAGGGTATTTAACCAAAAGGTTAGTTTATGTACAAGATGTGCAAAATTATTATTTAAGAAGTATTTGGAATTTTAGATTAAGTTTATTTAAAAAAAAAAAAACACAGAATATGTTAATGTATAATGGATTAAAGTTATTTAATGCATTGCCAAATAATTTAAAACATGAAAAAAAATTGTTGAACTTTAAAAAGAATTTAAATAAGTATGTTAAAGATAATATTAATTAAAAAATAAATGTTAAATGTTAGTAAACAAATCATGTGATAAAATTCATATAATGAATTGTATATAATGGTAAGAAATTATTAAATAAAATAAATAAATAAAAAAAATAAAAAATTTGGGAAGGATATAACGTCTAATTTTGCGAAATATTGCTTGATCAAATTTTCAAAAATCGGTTAGTTGTGCTCTGTTAACCCATTGTGGCACAGCAGCTTTTTACAGATTTTTGCATTACTTTACTCTTAAGCAGAAACAGTTTGACCATTTCAATGTAAATTTTGTATGCGTACATATAGTTATCATTCCTACGATTATTCAAAAAAAAAATTTTTGTAAGTAAATTACGTCCAATTTTTGAAAGTAGGTAAAAGTCCTTTGAATTAGGGGAAAGTTTAATAGAATGTTTTGTCAAGTTCTTTTAACCGATTGCGAAACAAAAACTTTAAAAAACAGTTTGCAAAACAGTTTTAACGATTATCTCTAATTTTTCTATACGTTTTTTTTTGATTCTTGACAATTTGGTGCTCCTTGAATTATTATTGTTATCTTTATCTAATATATAAAGAAGAAAATTTGTTTGTTTGTTTGTTTTGATGTAGAGTCGAAACGGTTTGACCGATTAACTTGAAATTTTGCACGAATGTTCTTCTTATTAAACGGAATTAATGGTATAAAGTTGGTTGAAATAAATTAACCCCTTTCGGCCCGGCGGGCTTCCAAAAAATTTTGTGTTTCCGATTTGTGTCCAATTTTACAGGGTGGTTTTGCAGTCGAAAAGAAAGGCTGGCACAAATTTTTGTTGGGTTCGGTTAACCCGTTTGGGCACGAGGGCACAATGAAGCTTTTTCAATGTTTTTGATGTCAAGTCAAAACGGTTTGACCGATTGACTTGAAATTTTGCACAAATGTTCCTCTTAGCAACCGCAATTAGTTGCATAAATTTGGTTGGAATAATTTAACCCATTTCGGCCTGGCGGGCTTCCAAAAAATTTTGTGTTTCCGATTTGTGTCCAATTTTACAAGGTGGTTTCGCAGTCGAAAATAACGTGTGGGACAAATTTGGTTGGAATAATTTAACCCATTTCGACGTGGCGGGCTTCCAAAAAATTTTGTATTTCCGATTTGTGTCCAATTTTACAAGGTGGTTCGGTTAACCCGTTTGGGCACGAGGGCGCAAAGAAGCTTTTTCAATGTTTTTGATTTCGAGTCAAAACCGTTTGACAAATTGACTTGAAATTTTGCACAAATGAAATCTAAAAATCAAAAAATTCAATTTCTTATATATAATGCTTAAAAACATAGTATTTTAAAACAGTTTTTCCAAAAAATAAGCCTACATTTATCTCATCAAATCATAAAAAAACGAAGAAGAGCGTATTACAACTTTCAGGTGAGTACTAAACAAAATATAAGTTGAAAAGCAAATTTTTAAATCTTTTCTAAACCATCGACTATATTTTATTCAAACGTTGGCAATTCAAGATAACTACTATTGACATAGTATAATGACATAATGGCAAACTTAGTATCCCCATTTGACCAATAGTCATTTTAATTCAGTTAACATTATTCGCCGGGAACCTAACATCCTCAACTCTATCGTCAAGGAGCACCAAATTCTCAAGAAGCACCATGTATAGAAAAATTAGAGATAATCGTTCAAACTGTTTTTTAAAGTTTTTGTTTCGCAATCGGTTAAAAGAACTCGACAAAACATTTTTTTAAGCATTCCCCTAATTCAAAGAAGTTGTACCTACTTTCAGAAATTGGACGTAAATTACTTACAAATTTTTTTTTTAACAATCGTCGGGTCGATAGGGGTTAACAACTTCCAAGTCTGTTAGTAAATTGAACTTCATTTTCAAAGAAGAACACATATACAAAATTTGAAGTTAATCGGTTAAATCATTTCTAATATATATAACAAAGCAACGAAAAAACCTATAAAAAGCTGTTGGGCCACGATGGGTTAACGGAACTCCACAAATATTTTTTTGTGGCTTCATTTATAAGCAAAGTAGTATCTCAAAAAATTGGCTGAAACTTGCTTTTTTACAATTTTCAAGCTTCCGGGCAACGCCGGGTAAATCTGCTAGTCTAATATACAGGGTGTCCCGGGAATAACGTGCCATAGAACAGCAGATGATAGAGGAGTTAAAACGACCAAAAAATTGTATGGGAAGGGGGGGTCTATCTCCAACCCATACGGAGTTAAAAGGCCTTAAAGATCCGATTTTTAAAAAAAATTATATTTTTTCACTAAATTTTTTGATGTTTTGTTTTTACCCATAAAATCAAAAATCTAGTAGCTAAAAAAAAAATTTAACGTGCACATTAAAGCCTGTTGAATTCTTTTTCTAATTCATAAAAAGTAATGCATATTGCTCTTCGAAATTGGAAGTTATAATGATTTAAAGGTTAAAATTATGAGCATTTTTTTAGGCATAAATTGCTTTGAACCCTATTGCTCAAAAAATTGAGCAATTACCATATCATTTTTTTTTTCTAAAAAAAATATTTGTTTCTCTACGAACATTTTGAAACTCAAATTTTATTCTTATCTCAAAAATCATAAAAGTTATAACCAAATAAAGTTTCAATAAAATACTTTTTTCCTTTAAATAAATTTCTTCAAAAGATTTTATTGTTGAAGAAATTAAAGTTTAAAATTTTTTTAAAGTTGGAGATAGACCCCCCTTCCCATACAATTGTTTGGTCGTTTTGAACTCCCCTATCATCTGCTGTTTTATGGCACGTTATTCCCGGGACACCCTGTATAAAGTAGAAAATTTGTTTGTTTGTTTGTTTGTTTGTCCAGGATTCACGTGAAAACCACTGGTCCGATTGACACCAAATTTTAGAGGAATAATTTTGGGAGCCCGGGGGTGACATAGGCTATGTCGCATTTTTATAAGTCAACAGGTTGCGGCTCCAGAGCCGTTTTAAGCTTTTTCGTTTTTTTGATGTCGAGTCGAAACGTTTTGACCGATTAACTTGAAATTTTGCACGAATGTTCTTCTTATTAAACGGAATTAATGGTATAAAGTTGGTTGAAATAAATTAACCCCTTTCGGCCCGGCGGGCTTCCAAAAAATTTTGTGTTTCCGATTTGTGTCCAATTTTACAGGGTGGTTTTGCAGTCCAAAAGAGAGGCTGGCACAAAATTTTTGTTGTGTTCGGTTAACCCGTCTGGGCACGAGGGCGCAATGAAGCTTTTTCAATGTTTTTGATGTCGAGCCGAAACAGTTTGACCGATTGACTTGAAATTTTGCACAAATGTTCCTCTTAGCAACCGCAATTAGTTGCATAAATTTGTTTGGAATAATTTAACCCATTTCGGCCTGGCGGGCTTCCAAAAAATTTTGTGTTTCCGATTTGTGTCCAATTTTACAAACCACCTTGCAGTCGAAAATAAAGTGTGGGACAAATTTTTGTTGAATTCGGTTAACCCGTTTGAGCACGAGAGTGCAAAGAAGCTTTTTCAATGTTTTTGATGTCGAGTCAAAACTGTTTGACCGATTGACTTGAAATTTTGCCCAAATGTTCCTCTTAGAAACCGCATTTAGTTGTATAAATTGGTTGGAATAATTTAACCCATTTCGGCCTGGCGGGCTTCCAAAAAGTTTTGTGTTTCCGATTTGTGTCCAATTTTACAAGGTGGTTTTGCAGTCGAAAATAAAGTGTGGGACAAATTTTTGTTGAATTCGGTTAACCCGTTTGAGCACGAGAGTGCAAAGAAACTTTTTCAATGTTTTTGATGTCGAGTCAAAACTGTTTGACCGATTGACTTGAAATTTTGCACAAATGTTCCTCTTAGCAACCGCATTTAGTTGTATAAATTTGGTTGGAATAAACTAACCCGTTTCGGCCTGGCGGACTTTCAAAAACTTTTGTGTTTTCGATTTGTGTCCAATTTTACAGGTTGATTTTGTAGTCTAAAAGAGAGGCTGCAAAAAGTTTTAGTTAAGTTCGATTAACCCATTTTCCACGACGACGCTATGAAGTTTTCTATATATTTTATTTTCTTATACGATTAAAAGTATTTTATTGAAAATTTTGTACCAGCATTTTAATTAAAACCCACAGGGTTAATTTGGTTTTGACCTGTTTGTGCGTTTTGAACAAAGATTCAATGAAATTTTCAGTTTTCTTCAAATGAAATCTAAAAATCAAAAAATTCAATTTGTTATATATAATGCTTAAATATATAGTATTTTAAAACAGTTTTTCCAAAAAATAAGCCTACATTTCTCTCATAAAATCATAAAAAAACGAGGAAGAGCGTATTACAACTTTCAGGACTAAACAAAATATAAGTTGAAAAGCGAATTTTTAAACCTTTTCTAAACCATCGACTATATTTTATTCAAGCGTTGGCAATTCAAGAAAATCCCCTTTTGACCTATAGTCATTTTAATTCAGTTAACATTGTTCACCGGAAACCTACCATCCTCAACTATATCGTCAAGGAGCACCAAATTGTCAAGAAGCAGCATGTATAGAAAAATTAGAGATAATCGTTCAAATTGTTTTGCAAACTGTTTTTTAAAGTTTTTGTTTCGCAATCGATTAAAAGAACTCGACAAACCTTTTTTTTAAGTATTCCCCTAATTCAAAGAAGTTGTACCTACTTTCAAAAATTGGACGTAATTTACTTACAAATTTTTTTTTGAACAATCGTCGGCAGGGGTTAACAACTTTCAAGTCTGTTAGTAAATTGAACTTCATTTTCAAAGAAGAACACATATACGAAACTTGAAGTTAATCTGTTAAATCATTTCTAATATATAGCAAAGCAACGAAAAAACCTATAAAAAGCTGTTGGGCCACGATGGGTTAACGGAACTCCACAAATATTTTTTTGTGGCATTTATAGGCAAAGTAGTATCTCAAAAAATTGGCTGAAACTTGCTTTTTTACAATTTTCAAGCTTCCGGGCAACGCCGGGTAAATCTGCTAGTCTAATATATAAAAGAGCAAGTTTCTTTGTTTGCTTGTTTGTCCAGGATTCACGAGAAAACCACTGGTCCAATTGTCACAAAATTTTAAAAGAATAATTCTGAGAGCCCGGGGGATGACATAGGCTATGTGACATTTCTATAAGTCAACAGGTTGCGTCTCCAGAGCCGTTTTAAGCTTTTTCGTTTTTTGGATGTCGAGTCAAAATGGTTTGACCGATTGACTTGAAATCTTGCACAAAAGTTCCTATTAGCAACAGGAATTAGTTGTATAAATTGGTTGGAATAAATTAACCCATTTCGGCCTGGCGGGCTTTCAAAAAATTTATTTGTGTTTCCGATTTGTGTCCAATTTTACAGGCTGGTCTCGCAGTTGAAACGAGAATCTGGCACAAATTTTTGTTGAGTTCAGTTGACCCGTTTGGGCACGAGAACGCAATGAAGCATTTTCAATGTTTTTGATGTATAGTCAAAACGGTTTGACCGATTGACTTGAAATTTTTCACAAATGTTCCTCTTAGCAACCGGAATTAGTTATATAAAGTTGGTTGGAATAAATTAACCCATTTTTAACCAATTTTATTTGCTTAAACGATTAAAAGAAATTTATTGAAAACTTTATACCAGCATTTTAATTATAAAAATCCACAGGGTTAATCTGGTTTTCATCTGTTTACGCATTTTGCACAAAAATTCAATGAAATTTTCAAATTTTTGGTATTAACGCAAGGTAACCTTTATTCCAAAAACTTTCTTAGTAAGACTAAGTATTACTTGCTATTACTAAGTATATCTTTAAATTTAAATAATGTAACATTTCCCTTCTTTGCATTTTTTCGTAAGTCTTTGTTTTTTATCTACTTTGCAGCTGTTGTTTTTTAGAAATAGATATGAGTGTAAAATTGCAATTTAAATTTTACACTGAAATTATGCTTAAATACATAGTAATTCAGAACAGTTTTTTCAAAAAAGAAGCCTACATTTCTCTCATAAAATCTTAAAAAACGAGGACGAGCGTACTAGAACTTTCAGGTAAGTACAAAACAAAATATAAGTTGACAAGCAGATTTTTAAACCTTTTCTAAATTATCGACTATATTTTACCCAAATGTTGGCAATTCAAGTAAACTACTATTAACATAGTGTAATGAAATAATGGCAAATTTAGTATAACCTTTTGACATATAGTATTATATGTAAATAAGGTATAAGCTATTTTATTAATATAAAAAAAAAAATTTTAATTCCGTTAAGATTATTCATCGGAAGCCCACTATCCTGAACTCTATCGTCAAGGAGCACCAAATTCTCAAGAAGCACCACGTATAGAAAAATTAGAGATAATCGTTCAAACTGTTCTCAAAGTTTTTGTTTCGCAATTGGTTAAAAGAACTCGATACCACATTTTTTTAAGCATTCCCCTAATTTAAAGAAATTGTACCTACTTTCAAATATTGGACGTAATTTACTTATAAAATTTTCTTTTTCAACAATCGAAGGAATGACAAGTATATAAATGTACGCATAAAAAATTTAAAGTCAATTTGTCAAACCGTTTCTGCTAAAGAGTAAAGTAACTAAGAAATCTGTAAAAAGCTGCTGTGCCCCAATGGGTTAACGGAACTCAAAAAACGTGTTTTTGAGACTTTGACTAAACAATATTTCGCAAAATTGGACGTAATATCCTTCCAAAATTTATTTTGGAAAATTGTGGGGCGGCAAGCGTTAACAACTTCCAAGTCTGTAAAAGGTAAATAAGATAATATTAATAATAATAAAAATAAAGCTTATAAAGAATCGGAATAATAATATTTATCTTTAAATTTAAATAACGTAACATTTTCGTTCTCTACAATTTTTCGTAAGTCTTTGTTTTTTATCTACTTTGCAGTTGTTGTTTTTTAAAAATAGATATGAGTGTAAAATTGCAATTTAAATTTTACACTAAAATTATGCTTAAATTCATAGTAATTTAAAACAGTTTTTTCAAAAAAGAAGCCTACATTTCTCTCATAATATCATAAAATAACGAGGAAAAGCGTAGTAGAACTTCCAGGTAAGTACAAAACAAAATATCAGTTGAAAAGCAGATTTTAAACGTTTTATAAACCATCGACTATATTTTATTCAAACGTTGGCAATTCAAGAAACTACTATTGACATAGTATAATGACACAATGGCAAATTTAGTATACCCTTTTGATCTATAGTCAAACGTGTATAATAATACTTATATGTAAACTTCCTTTTACCCGGCGCACCGGAAAATTCCATTCAATGGAGTTTTAATTTAAGTTGATGTTATTAAAACATGTTAACAGAAAAATTACACATGGTGTACATGTTAATTTGAAAATGTAATAAAGAAATTTTTTTAAAACGCTTTTTATAGAATTATTCTTGCAATCTTTTGCAAAAAAAACTTGAACTTAATATACTTACAAATTTTTTTTTGAACAATCGTCGGATTAGTATGGTTAAGCAAATTCCAATTCTGTTAATAGAATGAACTTCATTTTGAAAGAGGAACACATATACAAAATTTGAAGTCAATCGGTTAAACCATTTCTGATTTATTGTAAAGTAACGAAAAAACCTATAAAAACTGTTGAGCTACAATAGGTTAACGGAACTCCACAAATATTTTTTTGAGGCTTTCTTTTTAACCAAAGAAGTAATTCAAAAAATTGGCTGAAACTTGCTTTTTTACAATTTGCGCAATCCCGGGCAACGCCGGGCAAATCTGCTAGTTATTTAATAATTATGAAAAGTTTAAAGTGGAATTTGATAAATTTGTTGAAAAATTGCTAGAATAATTTAAAAAAAACTGGTTTTAAAAAAATTGCTTTATCTCATCTTAAAATTAACATGTACACCATTCTTGTGTTAACATTTTTCAATAACATCAACTTAAATTAAAATTCCATTGAGAGGTCAAAAGGGCCTTTGAATAAAATATAAAACTATGGTTTATAAAAGGTTTAAAAATCTGCTTCTCATTTTATATTTTGTTTTGTACTTACCTGAAAGTTCTACTACGCTCTTCCTCGTTTGTTTATGACTTTATGAGAGAAATGTAGGCTTCTTTCTTGGAAAAACTGTTTTATAATACTATGTATTAAACATAATATATACGAAATTGAATTTTTTTATATTTAGATTTTATTTGAAGAAAATTGCAATTTTACACTGAAAATTATTTTTAAAAAAACAACAACTCCAAAGTAAATTAAATGACAAAGACTTACGAAAAAAAGTAGAGAAGGAAAATGTTATGCTTTCTAAATTTACGGTTGTTATTATTCGGATTCTTTATTAGCTTTATTTTTATTATTATTAATATTATCTCATTTACCAAACACTATTTCAGACTATATAAGGAGAGCAAAAAAATTAGTCTTATTAATAAAGTGAGCTTTTGGAATAAAGGTTAATACCAAATTTCATTGAATCTTTGTGGAAAAAACGTAAACCAAATTAACCCTGTGGGATTTTATAAATAAATTTCTGGTGAAAAATTTTCAATAAAATTCTTTTAACAGTTTAAGCAAATAAATTTTATAGAAAACTTCATGGCGTCGTCGTGGAAAACAGGTTAATCAAACATAACTAAAACTTTTTGCAGCCTCTTTTTTGGACTGCAAAATCAACCTGAAAAATTGGACACAAATCTGCAACACAAAATTTTTTGGAAGCCCACCAGGCCTAAATGGGTTAATTCATTCCATCCAAATTTATACAACTAATTCCGGTTGCTAAGAGGAACATTTGTGCAAAATTTTTGCAAACATCAAAGAACAAACATCAAAAACATCAAAAAAAAAGCTTCATTGCGCCCGCGTGCCCAAACGGGTTAACCGAACTCAACAAAAATTTGTGTCAGCCTCTCTTTTTTTACTGCAAAAGCACCCTGTAAAATTGGACACAAATCGGAAACACAAAATATTTCGGAAGCCCACTTACCTGAAATGGGTTAAATTATTCCAACCAAATTTATACAACTAATTCCGGTTGCCCCGGGCTCTCGGAATTATTTCTTTAAAATTATGTGACAATCGGACAAGTGGTTTTTACGTGAATCCTGGACAAACAAACAAACAAATTTTCTCCTTTCTATATTAGACTAGCTGGTTTACCCGGCGTCTTTATTATCTTCGAGTTCTTTTAACCGATTGCGAAACAAAAACTTTAAAAACAGTTTCCAAAATAGCTTGCAAAACAGAACGATTATCTCTAATTTTTCTATACATGGTGCTTCTATACAATTTGGCGCCCTTTGAAGATAGAGTTGAGGATTGTAGGTTTCCGGCGAATAATGTTAACTGAATTAAAATGACTATAGGTCAAAACGGTATACTACATTTGCCATTATGTCATTATGCTATGACAATAGTAGTTTTTTTTTTTTTAATTGCCAACCTTTGAATAAAATATAGTCGATGGTTTAGAAAAGGTTAAAAAGTCTGCTTTTTAACTTATATTTTGTTTATACTTATCTGAAAGTTCTGCTACGCTCTTGCTCGTTTTTATATGATTTTATGAGATATATGTCGGCTTCTTTTTTGAAAAAACTGTTTTAAAATACTATGTGTTTAAGCATTATATATACGAAATTGAATCTTTGATTTTTAGATTTCATTTGAAAAAAACTGCATTATCACACTGAAATCTATATTTAAAAAACTAGAACTGCAAAGTGGATAAAAACAAAGACTTACGAAAAAATGTACAGAAGGAAAATTTTATGTTATTTAAATTTAAAGATATTATTATTCCGATTCTTCATTAGCTTCATTTTTATTATTATTAATGTTATCTCATTTAGCTTTTGCATAATTTGAGATTATATAGGAGAGCAAAAAATTAGTCTTATTAATTAAATGAGCTTTGGAATAAAGGTTAACTTGCGTTAATAAAAAAATTTGAAAATTTCATTGAATCTTTGTGCAAAACGCAAAAACAGGTCAAAACCAAATTAACCCTGTGGGTTTTTATATATACAATGCTGATACAAAATTTTCAATAAAATTCTTTTAAACGTTTAAGCAAATAAAATTTATAGAAAACTTCATGGCGTCGTTGTGGAAAACTGGTTAATCGAACTTAACTAAAGCATTTTGCAGCCTCTCTTTTGGACTGCAAAATCAACCTGCAAAAATGGACACAAGTCGGAAACACGAATTTTTTTGGAAATCCGCCAGGCCAACAACTAATTCCGGTTGCTAAGAGGAACATTTGTGTAAAATGCCAACTCAATGGGTCAAACCGTTTTGACTCTACATCAAAAACATTGAAAAAGCTTCATAGCGCCCAAACGGGTTAACCGGATTCAACAACAATTTGTGTCAGCCTCTCTTTTCGACTGCGAAACCACCCTGTAAAAAAGGAAACAAATCGGAAACACAAAAAATTTTGGAAGAACGCCAGGCCGAAATGGGTTAATTTATTCCAACCGAATTTATACAACTAAGTTGCTAAGAGGAACATTTGTGCGAAATATAAAGTCAACTGGTCGAACCGTTTTGACTCGACATAAAAAAAACCGTAAAAGCTCTGGAGCCACAACCTGTTGACTTATAAAAATCTGACATAGCTTATGTCACCCCCCGGGCTCTCAGAATTATTCCTCTAAAATTTTATGACAATCAGACCAGTGTTTTTCACGTGATTCCTGGACAAACAAACAAACAAACTTTCTTCTTTATATATTAGACTAGCAGATTTGCCCGGCGTTGCCCGGGATTGCGCAAATTGTAAAAAAGCAAGTTTCAGCCAATTTTTTGAATTACTTCTTTGGTTAAAAAGAAAGCCTCAAAAAAATATTTGTGGAGTTCCGTTAACCTATTGTAGCTCAACAGTTTTTATAGGTTTTTTCGTTACTTTACAATAAATCAGAAATGGTTTAACCGATTGACTTCAAATTTTGTATATGTGTTCCTCTTTCAAAATGAAGTTCATTCTATTAACAGAATTGGAATTTGCTTAACCATACTAATCCGACGATTGTTCAAAAAAAAATTTGTAAGTATATTAAGTTCAAGTTTTTTTTGCAAAAGATTGCAAGAATAATTCTATAAAAAGCGTTTTAAAAAAATTTCTTTATTACATTTTCAAATTAACATGTACACCATGTGTAATTTTTCTGTTAACATGTTTTAATAACATCAACTTAAATTAAAACTCCATTGAATGGAATTTTCCGGTGCGCCGGGTAAAAGGAAGTTTACATATAAGTATTATTATACACGTTTGACTATAGATCAAAAGGGTATACTAAATTTGCCATTGTGTCATTATACTATGTCAATAGTAGTTTCTTGAATTGCCAACGTTTGAATAAAATATAGTCGATGGTTTATAAAACGTTTAAAATCTGCTTTTCAACTGATATTTTGTTTTGTACTTACCTGGAAGTTCTACTACGCTTTTCCTCGTTATTTTATGATATTATGAGAGAAATGTAGGCTTCTTTTTTGAAAAAACTGTTTTAAATTACTATGAATTTAAGCATAATTTTAGTGTAAAATTTAAATTGCAATTTTACACTCATATCTATTTTTAAAAAACAACAACTGCAAAGTAGATAAAAAACAAAGACTTACGAAAAATTGTAGAGAACGAAAATGTTACGTTATTTAAATTTAAAGATAAATATTATTATTCCGATTCTTTATAAGCTTTATTTTTATTATTATTAATATTATCTTATTTACCTTTTACAGACTTGGAAGTTGTTAACGCTTGCCGCCCCACAATTTTCCAAAATAAATTTTGGAAGGATATTACGTCCAATTTTGCGAAATATTGTTTAGTCAAAGTCTCAAAAACACGTTTTTTGAGTTCCGTTAACCCATTGGGGCACAGCAGCTTTTTACAGATTTCTTAGTTACTTTACTCTTTAGCAGAAACGGTTTGACAAATTGACTTTAAATTTTTTATGCGTACATTTATATACTTGTCATTCCTTCGATTGTTGAAAAAGAAAATTTTATAAGTAAATTACGTCCAATATTTGAAAGTAGGTACAATTTCTTTAAATTAGGGGAATGCTTAAAAAAATGTAGTGTCGAGTTCTTTTAACCAATTGCGAAACAAAAACTTTGAGAACAGTTTGAACGATTATCTCTAATTTTTCTATACGTGGTGCTTCTTGAGAATTTGGTGCTCCTTGACGATAGAGTTCAGGATAGTGGGCTTCCGATGAATAATCTTAACGGAATTAAAATTTTTTTTTATTATTAATAAAATAGCTTATAGCTTATTTACATATAATACTATATGTCAAAAGGTTATACTAAATTTGCCATTATTTCATTACACTATGTTAATAGTAGTTTACTTGAATTGCCAACATTTGGGTAAAATATAGTCGATAATTTAGAAAAGGTTTAAAAATCTGCTTGTCAACTTATATTTTGTTTTGTACTTACCTGAAAGTTCTAGTACGCTCGTCCTCGTTTTTTAAGATTTTATGAGAGAAATGTAGGCTTCTTTTTTGAAAAAACTGTTCTGAATTACTATGTATTTAAGCATAATTTCAGTGTAAAATTTAAATTGCAATTTTACACTCATATCTATTTTTAAAAAACAACAGCTGCAAAGTAGATAAAAAACAAAGACTTACGAAAAAATGCAAAGAAGGGAAATGTTACATTATTTAAATTTAAAGATATACTTAGTAATAGCAAGTAATACTTAGTCTTACTAAGAAAGTTTTTGGAATGAAGGTTACCTTGCGTTAATACCAAAAATTTGAAAATTTCATTGAATTTTTGTGCAAAATGCGTAAACAGATGAAAACCCGATTAACCCTGTGGATTTTTATAATTAAAATGCTGGCATAAAGTTTTCAATAAATTTCTTTTAATCGTTTAAGCAAATAAAATTTATAGAAAACTTCATGGTGTCGTCGTGGAAAACGGGTTAATCGAACTTAACTAAAACTTTTAGCAGCCTCTCTTTTAGACTGCAAAATCATCCTGTAATTGAACACAAATCGGAAACACAAAATTTTTTAAAAGCCCGCCAGGCTGAAATGGGTTAATTTATTCCAACCAACTTTATATAACTAATTCCGGTTGCTAAGAGGAACATTTGTGAAAAATTTCAAGTCAATCGGTCAAACCATTTTGACTCGACATCCAAAAAAAAAAAAAGCTTAAAACGGCTCTGGAGACGCAACCTGTTGACTTATAGAAATGTCACATAGCCTATGTCATCCCCCGGGCTCTCAGAATTATTCTTTTAAAATTTTGTGACAATCGGACCAGTGGTTTTCTCGTGAATCCTGGACAAACAAGCAAACAAAGAAACTTGCTCTTTTATATATTAGACTAGCAGATTTACCCGGCGTTGCCCGGAAACTTGAAAATTGTAAAAAAGCTAGTTTCAGCCAATTTTTTGAGATACTACTTTGCCTATAAATGCCACAAAAAAATATTTGTGGAGTTCCGTTAACCCATCGTGGCCCAACAGCTTTTTATAGGTTTTTTCGTTGCTTTGCTATATATTAGAAATGATTTAACAGATTAACTTCAAGTTTCGTATATGTGTTCTTCTTTGAAAATGAAGTTCAATTTACTAACAGACTTGAAAGTTGTTAACCCCTGCCGACGATTGTTCAAAAAAAATTTGTAAGTAAATTACGTCCAATTTTTGAAAGTAGGTACAACTTCTTTGAATTAGGGGAATACTTAAAAAAAAGATTTGTCGAGTTCTTTTAATCGATTGCGAAACAAAAACTTTAAAAAACAGTTTGCAAAACAATTTGAACGATTATCTCTAATTTTTCTATACATGCTGCTTCTTGACAATTTGGTGCTCCTTGAGGATATAGTTGAGGATGGTAGGTTTGCGGTGAACAATGTTAACTGAATTAAAATGACTATAGGTCAAAAGGGGATTTTCTTGAATTGCCAACGCTTGAATAAAATATAGTCGATGGTTTAGAAAAGGTTTAAAAATTCGCTTTTCAACTTATATTTTGTTTAGTCCTGAAAGTTGTAATACGCTCTTCCTCGTTTTTTTATGATTTTATTAGAGAAATGTAGGCTTATTTTTTGGAAAAACTGTTTTAAAATACTATGTATTTAAGCATTATATATAACAAATTGAATTTTTTGATTTTTAGATTTCATTTGAAGAAAACTGAAAATTTCATTGAATCTTTGTTCAAAACGCACAAACAGGTCAAACTAAATTAACCCTGTGGGTTTTAATTAAAATGCTGGTACAAAATTTTCAATAAAATACTTTTAATCGTATAAGAAAATAAAATATATAGAAAACTTCATAGCGTCGTCGTGGAAAATGGGTTAATCGAACTTAACTAAAACTTTTTGCAGCCTCTCTTTTAGACTACAAAATCAACCTGTAAAATTGGACACAAATCGAAAACACAAAAGTTTTTGAAAGTCCGCCAGGCCGAAACGGGTTAATTTATTCCAACCAAATTTATACAACTAAATGCGGTTGCTAAGAGGAACTTTTGTGCAAAATTTCAAGTCAATCGGTCAAACAGTTTTGACTCGACATCAAAAACATTGAAAAAGCTTCTTTGCACTCTCGTGCTCAAACGGGTTAACCGAATTCAACAAAAATTTGTCCCACACTTTATTTTCGACTGCGAAACCACCTTGTAAAATTGGACACAAATCGGAAACACAAAACTTTTTGGAAGCCCGCCACGTCGAAAGGGGTTAATTATTCCAACCAAATTTGTCTCACACGTTATTTTCGACTGCAAAACCACCCTGTAAAATTGGACACAAATCGGAAACACAAAATTTTTTGGAAGCCCGCCGGGCCGAAAGGGGTTAATTTATTCCAACCAGTTTTATACCATTAACTCCGTGTAATAAGAAGAACATTCGTGCAAAAACTCAAGTGAATCGGTCAAACCGTTTCGACTCGACATCAAAAAAACGAAAAAGCTTAAAACGGCTCTGGAGCCGCAACCTGCTGACTTATAAAAATGCGACATAGCCTATGTCACCCCCCGGACTCCCAAAATTATTCCTCTAAAATTTGGTGTCAATCGGAACAGTGGTTTTCACGTGAATCCTGGACAAACAAACAAACAAACAAATTTTCTTCTTTATATATTAGACTAGCAGATTTACCCGGCGTTGCCCGGAAGCTTGAAAATTGTAAAAAAGCAAGTTTCAGCCAATTTTTTGAGATACTACTTTGCCTATAAATGCCACAAAAAAATATTTGTGGAGTTCCGTTAACCCATCGTGGCCCAACAGCTTTTTATAGGTTTTTTCGTTGCTTTGCTATATATTAGAAATGATTTAACAGATTAACTTCAAATTTCGTATATGTGTTCTTCTTTGAAAATGAAGTTCAATTTACTAACAGACTTGAAAGTTGTTAACCCCCGCCGACGATTGTTCAAAAAAAAATTTGTAAGTAAATTACGTCCAATTTTTGAAAGTAGGTACAACTTCTTTGAATTAGGGGAATACTTAAGAAAAAGGGTTGTCGAGTTCTTTTAATCGATTGCGAAACAAAAACTTTAAAAAACAGTTTGCAAAACAATTTGAACGATTATCTCTAATTTTTCTATACATGGTGCTTCTTGACAATTTGGTGCTCCTTGACGATATAGTTGAGGATGGTAGGTTTCCGGTGAACAATGTTAACTGAATTAAAATGACTATAGGTCAAAAGGGGATTTTCTTGAATTGCCAACGCTTGAATAAATTATAGTCGATGGTTTAGAAAAGGTTTAAAAATTCGCTTTTCAACTTATATTTTGTTTAGTACTCACCTGAAAGTTGTAATACGCTCTTCCTCGTTTTTTTATGATTTTATGAGAGAAATGTAGGCTTATTTTTTGGAAAAACTGTTTTAAAATACTATGTATTTAAGCATTATACATAACAAATTGAATTTTTTGATTTTTAGATTTCATTTGAAGAAAACTGAAAATTTCATTGAATCTTTGTTCAAAACGCACAAACAGGTCAAAACCAAATTAACCCTGTGGGTTTTAATTAAAATGCTGGTACAAAATTTTCAATAAAATACTTTTAATCGTATAAGAAAATAAAATATATAGAAAAATTCATATCATCGTCGTGGAAAATGGGTTAATCGAACTTAACTAAAACTTTTTGCAGCCTCTCTTTTAGACTACAAAATCAACCTGTAAAATTGGACACAAATCGAAAACACAAAATTTTTTGAAAGTCCGCCAGGCCGAAATGGGTTAATTGATTCCAACCAAATTTATGCAAATAAATGCGGTTGCTAAGAGGAACATTTGTGCAAAATTTCAAGTCAATCGGTGAAACAGTTTTGACTCGACATCAAAAACATTGAAAAAGCTTCTTTGCACTCTCGTGCCCAAACGGGTTAACCGAATTCAACAAAAATTTGTCCCAGACTTTATTTTCGACTGCGAAACTACCTTGTAAAATTGGACACAAATCAGAAACACAAAATTTTTTGGAAGCCCGCCAGGCCGAAATGGGTTAAATTATTCCAACCAAATTTATGCAACTAATTGCGGTTGCTAAGAGGAACATTTGTGCAAAATTTCAAGTCAATCGGTCAAACTGTTTCGGCTCGACATCAAAAACATTGAAAAAGCTTCATTGGGCCCTCGTGCCCAAACGGGTTAACCGAACCCAACAAAAATTTGTGCCAGCCTCTCTTTTTGACTGCAAAACCACCCTGTAAAATTGGACACAAATCGGAAACACAAAATTTTTTGGAAGCCCGCCGGGCCGAAAGGGGTTAATTTATTCCAACCAGTTTTATACCATTAATTCCGTGTAATAAGAAGAACATTCGTGCAAAATTTCAAGTGAATCGGTCAAACAGTTTCGACTCGACATCAAAAAAACGAAAAAGCTTAAAACGGCTCTGGAGCCGCAACCTGCTGACTTATAAAAATGCGACATAGCCTATGTCACCCCCCGGACTCCCAAAATTATTCCTCTAAAATTTGGTGTCAATCGGACCAGTGGTTTTCACGTGAATCCTGGACAAACAAACAAACAAACAAACAAATAAACAAACAAATTTTCTTCTTTATATATTAGATTAGACTTATTTTATTGTTAACTAGCAGATTTACCCGGCGTTGCCCGGAAGCTTGCAAATTGTAAAAACGCAAGTTTTAGCATATTTTTTGAAATACTACTTTGCTTATAAATGAAGCCACAAAAAATATTTGTGGAGTTCCGTTAACCTATCGTGGCCCAACAGCTTTTTATAGGTTTTTTCGTTGCTTTGTTATATATTAGAAATGATTTAACCGATTAACTTCAAATTTTCTATATGTGTTCTTCTTTGAAAATGAAGTTCAATTTACTAACAGACTTGGAAGTTGTTAACCCCTGCCGACGATTGTTCAAAAAAAAATTTGTAAGTAAATTACGTCCAATTTCTGAAAGTAGGTACAACTTCTTTGAATTAGGGGAATGCTTAAAAAAATGTTTTGTCGAGTTCTTTTAACCGATTGCGAAACAAAAACTTTAAAAAACAGTTTGAACGATTATCTCTTATTTTTCTATACATGGTGCTTCTTGACAATTTGGTGCTCCTTGACGATAGAGTTGAGGATGTTAGGTTTCCGGCGAATAATGTTAACTGAATTAAAATGACTATTGGTCAAATGGGGATACTAAGTTTGCCATTTTGTCATTATACTATGTCAATAGTAGTTTTCTTAAATTGCCAACGTTTGAATAAAATATAGTCGATGGTTTAGAAAAGGTTTAAAAATTTGCTTTTCAACTTATATTTTGTTTAGTACTCACCTGAAAGTTGTAATACGCTCTTCCTCGTTTTTTTATGATTTGATGAGAGAAATGTAGGCTTATTTTTTGGAAAAACTGTTTTAAAATACTATGTTTTTAAGCATTATATATAAGAAATTGAATTTTTTGATTTTTAGATTTCATTTGAAGAAAACTGAAAATTTCATTGAATCTTTGTTCAAAACGCACAAACAGGTCAAAACCAAATTAACAATGTGGGTTTTAATTAAAATGCTGGTACAAAATTTTCAAGAAAATACTTTTAATCGTATAAGAAAATAAAATTTATAGAAAACTTCATGGCGTCGTCGTGGAAAACGGGTTAATCGAACTCAACAAAAATTTGTGCCAGACTCTCTTTTCGACTGCAAAACCACCCTGTAAAATTGGACACAAATCGCAAACACAAATTTTTTTGGAAGTCCGCCAGGCCGAAATGGGTTAATTTATTCCAACCAAATTTATACAACTAATTCCGGTTGCTAAGACGAACATTTGTGCAAAATTTCAAGTCAATCGGTCAAGCCGTTTTGACTCGACATCCAAAAAACGAAAAAGTTTAAAACAGCTCTGGAGCCGCAACCTGTTGACTTATAAAAATATGACATAGCCTATGTCACCCCCCGGGCTCCCAGAATTATTCCTTTAAAATTTTGTGGCAATCGGACCAGTGGTTTTCACGTGAATCTTGGACAAACAAATAAACAAACAAACAAACAAACAAATTTTCTTCTTTATATATTAGATTAGAAATTTGCATTCAAAACCTTTTACAAAATTACAAATAGACATGAGTTAAAAGTTTTAAAAATATTGTTTTCGACCGTTAAGCAGGCCAACAAAAACTTAAAAAAAATACATTAGGTCCAAACGGGTTAATAGAGCGCAATCATGTTTTTTGGTGAGCTTGTGAAATAATGCAATGTTTGCGTTAACTTTAAACTGTGTTAGTCGAACAATTGTTTTTTTTTTAACATATTGATTAAACCTTTTCAACAGAAAAACAAATTTATATTAAAGATTAAACTCTTTAAGGAGATCAAATTTAATGAACCCTTGTGACTAAAGGGGTTAAATGATAAAAATCAAATTAACTCTGTGAGCTTTGCTAATAAAGATTAGCTGAAAAATGTGTTCAAGATTAGCTGAAAAAAGTGTTCGTTTAAGCTCAACAACAAAAACATTGAAAAAGCTTCATTGCGCTCTCTTGCCCAAACGGCCAAAAAAAAATATTGAAAGCCCGCCAGGCCGAAATGGGTTAATATATTCCAGGCAACTGTATAAAACTAATTCCGTTTGCTAAGAGGAAGATTTGTGCAAAATTTCAAGTCAATCGGTCAAACTGTTTCGGCTCGACATCAAAAACATTGAAAAAGCTTCATTGCGCCCTCGTGCCCAAACGGGTTAACCGAACCCAACAAAAATTTGTGCCAGCCTCTCTTTTTGACTGCAAAACCACCCTGTAAGATAGGACACAAATCGGAAACACAAAATTTTTTGGAAGCCCGCCGGGCCGAAAGGGGTTAATTTATTTCAACCAACTTTATACCATTAATTCCGTTTAATAAGAAGAACATTCGTCCAAATTTCAAGTTAATCGGTCAAACCGTTTCGACTCGACATCAAAAAAACGAAAAAGCTAAAAACGGCTCTGGAGCCGCAACCTGTTGACTTATAAAAATGCGACATAGCCTATGTCACCCCCCGGGCTCCCAAAATTATTCCTCAAAAATTTGGTGTGAATCGGACCAGTGGTTTTCACGTGAATCCTGGACAAACAAACAAACAAACAAACAAATAAACAAACAAATTTTCTTCTTTATATATTGGATTAGAAATTTGCATTCAAAACCTTTTACAAAATTACAAATAGACATGAGTTAAAAGTTTTAAAAATATTGTTTTCGACCGTTAAGCAGGCCAACAAAAACTTAAAAAAAATACATTAGGTCCAAACGGGTTAATAGAGCGCAATCATGTTTTTTGGTGAGCTTGTGAAATAATGCAATGTTTGCGTTAACTTTAAACTGTGTTAGTCGAACAATTGTTTTTTTTTTAACATATTGATTAAACCTTTTCAACAGAAAAACAAATTTATATTAAAGATTGAACTCTTTAAGGAGATCAAATTTAATGAACCCTTGTGACAAAAGGGGTTAAATGATAAAAATCAAATTAACCCTGTGAGCTTTGCTAATAAAGATTAGCTGAAAAAGTGTTCGTTTAAGCTCAACAACAAAAACATTGAAAAAGCTTCATTGCGCTCTCTTGTCCAAACGGCCAAAAAAAATATTGAAAGCCCGTCAGCCCGAAATGGGTTAAATTATTCCAACCAAATTTATGCAACTAATTCCGTTTGCTAAGAGGAAGATTTGTGCAAAATTTCAAGTCAATCGGTCAAACTTTTTCGGCTCAACATCAAAAACATTGAAAAAGCTTCATTGCGCCCTCGTGCCCAAACGGGTTAACCGAACCCAACAAAAATTTGTGCCAGCCTTTCTTTTCGACTGCAAAACCACCCTGTAAAATTGGACACAAATCGGAAACAAATAATTTTTTGGAAGCCCGCCGGGCCGAAATGGGTTAATATTTTCGAACCATCTTTATACAACTAATTCCGTTTGCTAAGAGGAAGATTTGTGCAAAATTTCAAGTCAATCGGTCAAACTGTTTCGGCTCGACATCAAAAACATTGAAAAAGTTTCATTGCGCCCTCGTGCCCAAACGGGTTAACCGAACCCAACAAAAATTTGTGCCAGCCTTTCTTTTCGACTGCAAAACCACCCTGTAAAATTGGACACAAATCGGAAACAAATAATTTTTTGGAAGCCCGCCGGGCCGAAATGGGTTAATATTTTCCAACCATCTTTATACAACTAATTCCGTTTGCTAAGAGGAAGATTTGTGCAAAATTTCAAGTCAATCGGTCAAACTGTTTCGGCTCGACATCAAAAACATTGAAAAAGCTTCATTGCGCCCTCGTGCCCAGACGGGTTAACCGAACACAACAAAAATTTTGTGCCAGCCTCTCTTTTTGACTGCAAAACCACCCGGTAAAATTGGACACAAATCGGAAACACAAAATTTTTTGGAAGCCCGCCGGGCCGAAAGGGGTTAATTTATTTCAACCAACTTTATACCATTAATTCCGTTTAATAAGAAGAACATTCGTGCAAAATTTCAAGTTAATCGGTCAAACCGTTTCGACTCGACATCAAAAAAACGAAAAAGCTTAAAACGGCTCTGGAACCGCAACCTGTTGACTTATAAAAATGCGACATAGCCTATGTCACCCCCCGGGCTCCCAAAATTATTCCTCTAAAATTTGGTGTCAATCGGACCAGTGGTTTTCACGTGAATCCTGGACAAACAAACAAACAAACAAACAAATTTTCTTCTTTATATATTAGACTAGCAGATTTACCCGGCGTTGCCCGGAAGCTTGCAAATTGTAAAAACGCAAGCTTCAGCCAATTTTTTGAAATACTACTTTGCTTATAAATGAAGCCACAAAAAATATTTGTAGAGTTCCGTTAACCCATCGTGGCCCAATAGCTTTTTATAGGTTTTTTCGTTGCTTTGTTAGATATATTAGAAATTATTTAACCGATTAACTTCAAATTTTGTATATGTGTTCTTCTTTGAAAATGAAGTTCAATTTACTAACAGACTTGGAAATTGTTAACCCCTGTCGACCCGACGATTGTTCAAAAAAAAATTTGTAAGTAAATTACGTCCAATTTCTGAAAGTAGGTACAACTTCTTTGAATTAGGGGAATGCTTAAAAAAATGTTTTGTCGAGTTCTTTTAACCGATTGCGAAACAAAAACTTTAAAAAACAGTTTGAACGATTATCTCTAATGTTTCTATACATGGTGCTTCTTGAGAATTTGGTGCTCCTTGACGATAGAGTTGAGGATGTTAGGTTCCCGGCGAATAATGTTAACTGAATTAAAATGACTATTGGTCAAATGGGGATACTAAGTTTGCCATTATGTCATTATACTATGTCAATAGTAGTTATCTTGAATTGCCAACGTTTGAATAAAATATAGTCGATGGTTTAGAAAAGATTTAAAAATTTGCTTTTCAACCTGTATTTTGTTTAGTACTCACCTGAAAGTTGTAATACGCTCTTCCTCGTTTTTTTATGATTTGATGAGAGAAATGTAGGCTTATTTTTTGGAAAAACTGTTTTAAAATACTATGTTTTTAAGCATTATACATAAGAAATTGAATTTTTTGATTTTTAGATTTCATTTGAAGAAAACTGAAAATTTCATTGAATCTTTGTTCAAAACGCACAAACAGGTCAAAACCAAATTAACCATGTGGGTTTTAATTAAAATGTTGGTACAAAATTTTCAATAAAATACTTTTAATCGTATAAGAAAATAACATTTATAGAAAACTTCATGGCGTCGTCGTGGAAAACGGGTTAATCGAATTAACTAAAACTTTTTGCAGCCTCTCTTTAGACTGCAAAATCAACCTGTATAATTGGACACAAATCGAAAACACAAAATTTTTTGAAAGTCCGCCAGGCCGAAATGGGTTAAATTATTCCAACCAAATTTATACAACTAATTGCGGTTGCTAAGAGGAACATTTGTGCAAAATTACAAGTCAATTTATCAAACGGTTTTGACTCGAAATCAAAAACATTGAAAAAGCTTTTTTGCGCCCTCGTGCCCAAACGGGTTAACCGAACTCAACAAAAATTTGTGCCAGACTCTATGTCGACTGCGAAACCACCTTGTAAAATTGGACACAAATCGGAAATACAAAATTTTTTGGAAGCCCGCCACGTCGAAATTGGTTAAATTATTCCAACCAAATTTATACAACTAATTGAGGTTGCTAAGAGGAACATTTGTACAAAATTTCAAGTCAATCAGTCAAACCGTTTTGACTCGACATCAAAAACATTGAAAAAGCTTCATTGGGCTATCGTGCCCAAACGGGTTAACCGAACCCAACAAAAATTTGTGCCAGCCTTTCTTTTCGACTGCAAAACCCCCCTGTAAAATTGGACACAAATCGGAAACAAATAATTTTTTGGAAGCCCGCCGGACCGAAATGGGTTAATATTTTCGAACCATCTTTATACAACTAATTCCGTTTGCTAAGAGGAAGATTTGTGCAAAATTTCAAGTCAATCGGTCAAACTGTTTCGGCTCGACATCAAAAACATTGAAAAAGCTTCATTGCGCCCTCGTGCCCAAACGGGTTAACCGAACCCAACAAAAATTTGTGCCAGCCTCTCTTTTTGACTGCAAAACCACCCTGTAAAATTGGACACAAATCGGAAACACAAAATTTTTTGGAAGCCCGCCAGGCCGAAAGGGGTTAATTTATTCCAACCAACTTTATACCATTAATTCCGTTTAATAAGAAGAACATTCGTGCAAAATTTCAAGTGAATCGGTCAAACCGTTTCGACTCGACATCAAAAAAACGAAAAAGTTTAAAACGGCTCTGGAGCCGCAACCTGCTGACTTATAAAAATGCGACATAGCCTATGTCACCCCCCGGACTCCCAAAATTATTCCTCTAAAATTTGGTGTCAATCGGACCAGTGGTTTTCACGTGAATCCTGGACAAACAAACAAACAAACAAGTAAACAAACAAACAAATAAACAAACAAACAAATAAACAAACAAATTTTCTTCTTTATATATTAGATTACCATAGGTAATATATAATTAAGAAATTGTGTACGAAACTTAAGTCTTGTTCAATGGTATTTCGTACATATAATATGTAAAATTTATTTTTATATTTAAATATATAATTCATTTAAGTTTTAGCTTTATTATTGTATTTTAGAAATACCTTTATGGCATATTTTGCATTTATAAGGTTATCTAATAGGTACGTATAATAAGAATTTATTTTGTCGTTTTTGAAAAATTCAAATTAAATTTTGTGATAAAAAGCTAATTTAATTTTTCCAATTTTGTAACTGATTTTAAATAAATATATTCAGCATTTATTTAAAGTTTTTTGTTTTTTAATATTTTCAAATAGATAAATTAGGCAGAATTTTGAATATTTTAGTATTAGGTATAAAGTTAATTTGGTTATCTTGGTCTTACGATCAAACTAATAAAAGCTTCTCATTAATTTTGAATCAAATATGTGTAGGGTATTTCTAAGACGGTTGCACCGACTGATTGTTTCTTTACTTGTTTGTATGTTTTCATTTAATTTTTTTGATATACACCTGCCACAGTTTGCTAAATATCTTATGATTTATCTCTAAACCAAATTTTAATTTTTCGGTGGCTATTGGGAGTTGTATATACTCACTATTTTCCTGCTGCTTATTATAATCAGAAGTCTTATGGCCTTTGTGACATTGAAGACACTTTTCTGTATTTGTGCAGTCAGCCGATTTATTATTGAAACCTTTACATTTGTAACATCGCATTACAGTGATAGCATCAAACATTTTACATCTTTCCTAACTAATACATTTTTTTCCGGCGGCCATTATTTTATGCCTACCCATTTCAATTATTGTGTTTTGAATTTTTTTGTTATATTTTATTAACGCGTTTAATTTAATTACTTTTAACTCACTGATTTCCATAAAACTATTTTGTTTTTGTAGTTTATCTATTATTTTACTTTCAGTAAGTTTATTGCTAATAATTAATATGTTAATTTTTTTTTCGAGTTCTGTTTGGATTTTTCAACGATTTTCCTTTGAGTCCGTTTCAATTAAAATAGTACCGTTAACTCTACTTACGATATTTTTTATTTTTAATATTTTCGGATCTACCTCCACATTTAAGTCTTTTTTGTTTGTGACAATTTTTTGTTTTTGTTTTGATTTAACTTTCCACGTTAGATTTTCCTTTTCAATTGGAACTTCATTTAATGTCTTCATACCCGTATGACTGTAGGTCAAAGGGCACAATAAATTTGCCATTACGTTTGTGACGCAGAGAAATAGGGAGGGTAGATATAGACTCAAGTGTAAGGATCGGATCAGAATCAAACAAAATGGATTTAGCTATGTATTTCCGTCCGTCCGTCCGCATGATAACTCAAAAACTAAAGGAACTAGGATCTTGAAATTTTCGCATTTTGGTCCATGGCTTTGGGTAGCTGCCATACAACCTTTTTTTTGTATGAGCATTTTTCTGCACCTATTACAGCTGCGTGTCTGAAATTTTAAGAAAAGTAGTTTAGTTTTATGGTCAGAGTTTCTGCAAAATTGGTTGGTCTGCTGCAGTGAGTTCGAGTAGCTGCCATACAACTTCTTATTTTATATGAGCTTGAAGTTGGGTGTCTGAAATGTTTCTAAAAATAGTTTAGTGTAATGGCAAAAGTTACTGCAATAATTGGTTGGTCTACTGCAGAGGGTTCGAGTAGCTGCCATACAACTTCTTATTTTATATGAGCATTACTCTATACTTATTGATAATAGTTTAGTGTAATAGCCAAGTTCCAATAATAGTTTAGTGTAATAGCCAAAGTTACTGCAAATTTGGTTGGTCTACTGCAGTGGGTTTGGATAGCTGCCATACAACTTCTTATTTTATTTGAGCATTACTCTGTACTTATTAAAGCTGGGTTTCTGAAATTTTGACAAAATTAGTTGAGTTCTATGGCCAAAGTTTCTGCAAAATTTGGTAGGTTCACTGCAGTGGGTTCGTGTATCTGCCATACAATTTTTTTATTTTATATGAGCATTATTTTATACCTATTGAAGTTGGGTGTCTGAAAATTTGTCAAAAATAGTTTAGTGTAATGGCCAAAGTTACTGCAAAATTACAAAAATTTCATCAAGATAGCTCCATTTGTTTTAGAGTTATCGTTCGTAGGGAAGGACAGACATGGCTATATCGACTCAGGAGGTCATGCTGATCACAAATATATATACTTTTTCATATCTAGCTCGCTTCTTTTAGGTGGTTACAAACACCATACCAAAGTTATTATAACCTTTCCCTATTTAATAGATGTAGTGTATATAAAATATTGGTATTATTTGATATTGTTGTGATGATCTGGTTTTAAAACTTAGTTTACTGTAAAATGGCTGCATAATATTCCTGATCTTGCAATGAACTAATTCTGATATCAGATACATTTATCAGATATCAATTATCTCAAATCAATCCGCTCTTCTTGCTACAGTGTCAGATAAATAGGCTAGTGTTAAGTTGTTTTTCATCTTGACCACTAAGATCATAATCATTAACTCAATTCTTTGTTTTATCTTCATCTACTTCAACTTTTGTAACTCCTAATTAATTGACGTATATCTATTGCACTATATAAATGTACGCATTACTCTATTTTGAAGTTTTTGCAACATATCAATTTCATACAGTGTGCATAAATAAGTAGTTGTTGAATAATATACAAAATGAGGTTTTATTATAACATTGTATACGTTAATGAAACAAATTGTGCATATTTTGTTCCTAATTCTTTTAAGGAATCCATTTTTTTTGCTGACTATTTTTGAAATACATTCTATATATTGATGAAATTTTAAACTTTTTTTTATGATATGGCCTAAATATTCGATTTCTTCAATTATTTCAATAATTTGAACAGCAATTTATATCGATATTTCAGGGAAGTTATTGCACATAGACTAAGTTTTTCCAGCATTCAGTTTTAATTTGTTCTGATATAACCATTTGCTATTTTATACAAATCTTCTTAAAACAATATGTAGCATTCTTCGTAATTGTTCCCAGAAACATATATCAAATTATCATCACCAAATAGCAATATTTGACTGTTTCAATTTAAAGAACCAAGAACTAAATCTTAAGACACCCAAGTATCTATTCTTTTTAAAGTAGAAAAGCAACCATTTATTGTCACTGTTTGTATGCGTCCATTTAAGAACTATTAAATCAGTTTAATACGGTCAAAAATTTTCGATTAACCGTTTCAAAAGCCCGCTTAAAGTCAAGAGACACTGATATTGCTTCATTTTTCTTATTTAGTTACTCTTTATATGTTTTACTTCTAATATATTCAAATCTGTTTCACATGAATGATTATCTCGAAATCCTGATTGTTCACTAACTAACAAACCCTTACTCTCCAAATTATAACCAAGTAGGTTACTGACTTCTTTTTCTAAAATATTTTCTAAAGTTAAAGAATTGATCTAAGTTCGTCACATTTTGACGTACCAGCTACCTTTGCTACTGGAACAATTATTGTTTCTTTCCGACATTGTGGAAAAATACCTTGAGAGAGTTACGTATTTACAATCTTAGTTAGTACATTATCAATAATCTCCCTAAGAAATTCAAGAGTTATAAGAAATTCAAGAGTTATTAATATCTACTTATATTGAAATAAGTAGAAGTCGGTTAACAAATTTTTTTTGTCACGTCCCCTGTTTTGCAGCTATAAGGGCTCGAAAATTGAAATTTTGCTATTTTTAAACACCTGTAACTTGAATACCTATCCAATTTTTTTTTAGTAATATACAAAATTCAAAGCTCTATAATTATATTTCAACGTGTGTCAGAGGTTTTTCTTAATTTTGAAGGGTGACGAAGCTACAGCCCCTACAAATTCCAAAAGAGCCCTATATTTAAATTGATATAACAAAAATTCTGATAGGTTTATTTTCAATCGAAAAATGGTTGGAGAGAGCTGCTTTTATATACTTTACAAAAATACTTCGTTTAAATGCTTAGGGTTGCCATACGGTACTAAAATTTACCACTGTGCAAAACTCAATTTTTGCAAAATTTTTGACCCACATATTTTTTAAACGGTTCAAGCTAGGGTCTTGGGAGAAGTTAGATCCTCAGAAATTAGTAGGAGTCGGTTAACAAAATTTTTTTGTCAAGCCCCATGTTCAGGAGCTATAAGGGCTCGAAAATGGAAATTTTGCTATTTTTAAACACCTGTAACTTGAATACCTGTTTAAATATTTTTTCCTTAATATACAAAATTTAAAGGTCTAACATTATATTTTAACATATGTTAAAGGTTTTTCTTAAATTTAAAAGAGGTTCTTTAAATTGAAGAAAGTGTCTCTCAGTTTTAACCATTTTTGCCTAAATAGTCAAATTCTAAGAAAAATTCCACATTTTGGTGGAATTCACAATTTAATTCCTAGAACCTAAAAAACTTTGGGGGAAGGGGAGTAGTGAGCATTATATCCTTGAGAAGTTTGGCAACCTACCCCATAGAGGGGCTAATAGGACTTAAAAATTTACTGTTTTTAAAGGTAAGCAGTAACTTAGTCACCAACGTATATACTTCCTAAATTAAACGTTAATATTGAAGCTTCAACATTATATTCCGTTAAAATACTTAGTATGAAACACTATATTATTTTGAAAATGTGCTTTTTTAAAAACCCTTGGTTTTTTTCATCACTTGTTTATATATGTTCGTTAGCCCTGACACCGATTAAAAGGTCCAGAATCCGAACCCTTGGGCTTATTTCGCCCTTATACAGTCCGCGCTGTACTTATAGTACTAGTTAACCCTTGTACACAATTTGAACGGTCTATCTTAATTTTAAGTTACTATTTTTAGTAATTTCGATTATAAGCTTTTAAAATTTGGGAGGTCTGAGAGGGGTACTGAACCACCACTCCAATTGATCCCAAATTAGGAGAACACGCAAGAGATAGTAAAGAACACCATTGTGGCAAATTTGAAGCTTCTACATTTTTTCAAGTTGCTATCTTTATTAATTTTAATTTTAAGTGGGTCCTTGACCCACTACTCCAATGGGGCCCAAATTCCTGAATGGGGCCCACTCAGGAAATAGGAAGAGACACCCTGATACCAAATTTGGAGGTTCTATCTTCATTGGTTTCGGAATTATGCTCGTTTGGCCTAAATTCGATCAAAAAGTTCTAGGTTCCGAACCCATAGTCCAATCCCGACCTTACGCAATCCCCGGAATAGTTTTATTACTAGTAGCCTTTAGCACAAAATTGATGAAGATAGCGTCATTAGTATATGTTCGCTAGCCCTCCGATCGATTAAAATGTCCAGAATCCGAACCCATGGGCCGTTTTCGCCCATATGTAATATCCGCCGTACTGTTAGTAACCTACAGTTAAAATTTCATCAAGATAGCTCCATTATTTTTTGAGTTATCGTGCCTACGGGATATGCCTATGGGATATGGCTATATCGACTCAGGCGGTCACGCTGATCACAAATATATATAGTTTTCCATATCTAGCTCGCTTCCTTTAGGTGGTTACAAACACCATACCAAAGTTAATAAACCCCTTTACCTATTCTATAGGTGTAGGGTATAAAAAGGTATTATCAGAGCTATTATCATAGATAAACATAGAGATATCAAAATGGTAGTAAACTAATTGAGATGTCGCTTAATACACCGTTTGTAAATTATTAGCACATTTGAAAAAAATTTTTGCAACTTCTTTAAATTTTTTTTTTGTTTAGAATATAAATAAAGTAAGTTCCCTATTGTTGTTGGTTAAAATCTCTCCAATATAAATTTCTTCAAAACCAAAAATGCTGGGAGGATGAAAATTACACACTTTTTCTTCTCAGCTCGCTAAAATTTAAAAATATATTCTGGCAAATATTTGATTTGGTTTTGCTTCTGAATTTAGTACTTAGGTACACAAATTTTTATAAATGTATATACTATGTACAAACAAATTACATGCAAATATATTACCTTACCTAGAGAAAATAAAATATAAAAGAATTATTTATTTTAATCTAAAGATATGTACATTTAAACCATATTGCTATACATACATATATGTAGAATTTTGTCTAAATAAAAAATTATTTTTTATATTTTTCTTTAAAAAAATTTTTTAATATATCACAATAATAAATATAAAAAATAAATAGATTCAAATAATAAATATAAAATAGTGTCGATATTTTAATTTAAGTTAATTTTATACAAATTAAGTAGTACAAATTAAATTTTAATCTAATGCAATTTTTTAATTTGAAAAAGTAAAATACTACAAGTTTAATTTAATCGCTTTTAAATATAGCTTACACTTAACTTAAATTAATTTAATTATTAACTAAACTGAATTTAATTGCTTATGCATAAAATACTGCAGCTTTTAAATATTCACTGTACAAAAATCTTCACAGGTTAACTTTTTTTCTTAGCGGCGTTCTTTTGAATGATCATCTTAGATGATGATAAGTTCAATTTCTTAGATGATGATAATAAAGATGATAACTATTGTTTAAATAAAAAAAATCTTAAAAGTGAATAACCTATATTTGATTATTATTTTAAGACGATTGATATTGTGATCAATTTGAAAAAGACGATTTAAATGACTAATAGGCTTGATCTGAATAATAGGCTTGAATTGAAACTTGTTGTAATTCTGTGATGGCAGCATCCTTCGATGTTTCGTTCAATTCTTGACAGCTGCATTTTCGGGGAGATGCCATACAACTTTTTTGAACCAATATGAATTTCTTGAAAACTAATAACATTGGTAGGATGAAAATTACACTTGGTTAGTTAAAAAGTAGAACAAGCACTTATTTGAAATTTCAAAATGTGACGCTTCATTTTCGGTGAGCTTCTATACAAAGTTGTCAATTCGATAACTATAAATGTAATGAAGCTACGAGGGTAAAACTAAAATTGGGCAAAGAAAGTAACAGCCAAGTTATTGATAAAGTTGGACATTACCCGAACCAACTTTTAGTGCGGGCTTAATTTTTTTTTGTTTTTTTTTAATTGTATTTCTTCTTTTATTTCGTAAAAAATTTCTACATAATTAAAATATTAAAATTCAACAATCAAAATTCGTAAACTAAATAAAATAAATAAGAAAAATAATAAATTAACAAAATAATAAAAACTTAAATTTAAAATAAAAATTAAATAAATTAAAAATCAATAAAAATAAATTAATAAAATGGTGGTGACGTTTAGAGTCATTGTAACGGGGGCTAAATCCCTTCAGCCATTTACTGGAAATGACTCTAGCTCAATATAGTTAAGTTATTTTCTGCAAGAAGCGGAATCACTAATGAACCAGGTAGTAGATCCTAGTGAAAAAGTTACGTATATAACAAAAATTCAAGACTTAACAGCAGTTTCAATTTGGAAATTATTATCTCAAGCAGTGACATGACTGCAAATTAGAGATCAACTAGTCAAATCATTTGGTGTTCACGAATCCTATTTGGCATTAAAAGAAGAGGCTAATGTTGTTAAATTAATTAATGTAAATAAATTTTTTTTTTAATTATATGAAATATTATATAAGTTAAATACAAAATATAATCTAGATATAATTAAACCTGTAGAGTTTAATCCCGAGAATAACGAAAAAAGTATTCTCGACAAATATTTAAATAAAATTCAAAGAAATTATTCCAAATATCGAACTAAAAACGTTACTTCCTCAAAGGAAAACTGGAATTTCTAACTATTCTAACAAATCAAATAGTTATTTCCCAAATTTTAAAAATAATAATAATAATAATTTTAATAATAATATTTCGGTTCTATACAATATTTCTTTTAAAAACTATTATATTTACTATTGTCCTGGTACTAATTATAAATAAATAAATAGATATATTCAGGATCTATAGGAAATTTATAGGAAAATCTATATCTGTTTCTATAGGAAATGAATTATTATTTTTAAATTTATTGTCCGTCCGTCCGTCCGTAGGCACGATAACTCATCAAAAAATAATGCAGCTATCTTGATGAAATTTTTCATGTAGGTTACAAAGACTGAAAGTACGGCGGGGATTGCAAATGGGCGAAATCGGCCAATGGGTTCAGATTCTGGACCTTTTAATCGGTCCAAGGGCTAACGAACATATATGAAAAATATTGATAACTTAACAATTAATGACGGTATCTTCATCAAATTTGTGCTGTAGGCTACTAGTAATGAGACTATGGCGGGGGTTGCGTACGGTTGAGATTGGATCACAGGTTCGGAACCTAGAACTTTTTGATCGAATTTAGGCCAAACGAGTATAATTCCGAAACCAATGAAGATAGAACCTCCAAATTCAGTATCGTGGTGTCCCTTCCTATTTCCTTAGTGTTAGTGAAATTTGGGCCCCATTGGAGTAGTGGGTCGGGGACCAGCCACACATTTCTGAAGACCTTAAAGCATATCTTTAAAAAATATGAAGATAGCAACTTGAAAAAATGTAGAAGCTTCAAATTTGGCACAAGGGTGTTCTTTACTATTTCTTGTGTGTCCCCCTAATTTGGGATCTATTGTAGTGTGGTCCAGTATACCTCTTAGACCTCCCAAGGTTTAAAAGCTTATAATCGAAATTACTAAAAATAGTAACTTAAAATTAATATAGAACGTTCCATTTATGACAAGGGTTAACTAGTATTTAAAGTACAGCGCGGACTGCATATGGGCGAAATCAGCCCAAGGGTTTAAGTTCTGGACCTTTAAATCGTTCTAAGGGCTAACGAACATACATAAAAATCACGATAACTCAAAAACTAATGACACTATCTTCATAAAATTTGTATTGCAGAGTACTCGTAATGAAACAACGGCGATGATTTCGTACGGTGGGGAATGGACAATGTGTTCAGAACCTAGAACTTTTTGATAGAATTTAGGCCAAACTAGCATAATTCCGAAACCAATTAAGATAGAACCTCCAAATTTGGTATCAGGGTGTCTCTTCCTATTTCCTTAGTGTCCTTGAAATTTGGGACCACTTGCAGTAGTGAGTTGAGGACAAGCCACACAGTTTCGAAGACCTCAAAGCATATTTTCGAAATTAATAAAGGTAGTAACTTCAAACAAATGTAGAAGTTTCAAATTCTACAATTCAAAGCACATGAGTGCTTTTTACTATTTCGTGCACCTTCCCCTAATTTTGGATTAATCAGAGTGGTGGTTCAGTACCCGTCTTAGACCCACCAAGGTTTAAAAGCTTATCATCGAAATTAATAAAAATAGTAACTTAAAATTAAGGTAGAACGTTCCAATTGTGTACAAGGGTTAAATAGTATTGAAAGTATGACGGGACTGCATATGAGCGGTACCGTACCATGGTTTCGGTTTCTGGAACCTTTGAAAAGTTCAAGGTCTGACGAACATATATCTTAAAAACAGGTTAACTCAAAAAATTTTGCCGTTATTTTGATGAAAGTTAAACTTGTAACTTTCCAGGTTACTAGTAATGAAAGTACCATGGGAATTGGTTCTGGTCGAGTTCGGACAATGAGTCCAGATTCTAGAAGCTTTTGATCAATATGAGGGGAAACGAGTATAATTTCGAAGCCAAAGAATATATTTCCTAATTCCTATGTTTCCCCGAAATTTAGACTTAATTGTAGTGGTGGTTCAGGTGGTATCTAAGAAATCCCAAAACTAAAAAGCTTATCTTCGAAATCCATGAAGAAAGAAACTTTAAATTTAATACACGATGGTTTTTCCTATTTCCGTTTTTATTTAACACTTTTAAAATGCTAAGGATTTTATTATAAATCATATTTTGTATAATATTTTATAATTATTACCATACAATTATTACCATAGTTATATATCACAACTAAGACATTGTGTACAATAGTTAAGCTACATTTAAAAGTACTTGCTACATTTATGTAAAATTTATTGTTATATTTAAATGAATTATATGAAAAGTTCTAAATTTGTAATTATATTTTAGAAATACATTTATTTCGTATTTTGCGTTTATAAGCTTTTCCAATACGTACAGAAACTAACAATTTAAAATAATTGCAATTTTCAAAAATTATAAAATATATTATGCTTTGATTAGCTTTTTGTCACAAAATTTAATAATTAAAATTTTTTCACTTTTATAATTGAGTTGAAATAAATATATTTTCATTTGATTCAAGTTTTTTTGTTTTTTAATATTTTTAAATCGATAAATTAGTAAAAATTTGTAATATTTTTGAGTAGATAAAGTAATAGAAAATGTTTTTAGTATTATAAAGTTAATTTGGTTAGCTATTTCTTACGATCAAACTAATAACAGCTTTTATGGTTTTAAAATGACTTATGGACTTCCCATTAAATTTGAACCAAATAGGTGTAGGGTATTTCTAAGTCGGTTGCACCGACTGATTGTTTCTTTACTTCTTTTTTTACTTCTATCAAAATTAAGTGATAGAAAAAGTATAACAATAGTTCACTCCTTAAAACTTAGAAATTCTCTTTTCAGCAAGCCAAAGAAATTTATATTCGTTAACAAATTCGATCGTCTAAACCTTAAAGATTTTTGCAGGCTAGAGAATATAAGAATTATAAGAATTTTAAAAATCTTAAATCTTACTGAACCTAATTCAGACACCGAAAGTAAGATATTTAAAGCTGTTGAAGCTTACAAAAATTTGTATCAGACAATTGCTTAAATCAAGCATCAGTTAATGTTACTCACTTTATGAACGATCACAATAAACTGAAAATCATCATTTACCAGGGTTAGCGTGTAAGTAAAATTATGCTATTCTACTATTAAAACTATAAAATAAAGTTAATTAAATTAAGTTATTAAAATAAAAAGAAGATAAACTCAAAACTCATTCTCACAATACTGAACCTAGCATTACATCACTGAACTCATTTATTCACAAATAACAGGTGAATTAATTTCACAACGAACAATTTGCCGAACAAATATTACATCGGCCATCAGACGGCCTGACTGAATGGAGTTTATATTAATAAGAAGAAGTCTAGCTTCAAATGGCGGAAGACGTATTGAATCTACCCAAGCAAGATCGCGTAGATCGAAACGGAGAAATTTTTTGTGTACTGATTCTATACATAAAATGCCTATATCACGATTGGGAGACCATACTAGGCTTGAATATTCAAGTATAGGTCTTACAAATGTAACGAAGAGTTGTTTTGTGATATAGGGATCAGAAAACTCCTTTGACCAACGCATGACAAATCCAAGAGATGAGTTAGCTTTATTAATAATAAAGTTGTTGTGATTCTTGAAATCCAACCTACTATCACAAATGAATCCCAAATAAGAAGCACGATCCGTTCTTTTTATAGGTTGATCGTTTATATTGTAATCGTATTTGATAGTCGAATATGCTCTGCACCATGAGACAAATTGATTGAGAAAATATTGAAACAATTCACAATCACCAGGTGAGGTTATGTTTTTGCAGATTTTTTAATCATCAGCAAAACTAAGAAGATAGGAGTGAGATAAACTTTGGGGACTGTCGTAGATCGAAACTATGAAAATTAAGGGATCTAACTGGCTTTCTTGCGGGACTCCTGAGTTAGCGACGTAAGTCACTGACGTTATAGATCTAAAAAGGACTTGGTAAAACTTATATGACAGATATGATGATAGCCATTTCAGGCTATGATTTGAAAATCCCAATACTTTATTATTTTTAAGAATAATTTTATAGAGTATTAGGTCGATGGCCTTACTGATATCAGTGAATACCATGTTCACCTGTTTTTTAGTTTCCATCATTTTTAACGTATCAGAAACAAATTTGGTTAGATTGGTAGACCTACCCTTTTGAAAGCGATGTTGTTCTGGTGGTATAAATTGTTGACAACAGTCAACGAAGTGAGAGCAAATTATTTTTCAAACAATTTAATAATAGATAATAATTTAGAAATTAGTCTCTAATTACTAACGTAATGGGCAGATTAAATAGTTTACAAAGATGTTCCACCAAGTGTCGAGCACATTGTTTTAATATTTTAAATCCCGTCGAGTCCGTATGAGAAGTCATCTTTTAGAGTCAAGAGAGAGACATTAAAATGTCTTCTTTTATATGAATACTCTTTATGTCAAAAGTAGAATGAGATGGAGGAATAAACTATTTAAATACGACTGATTCGGCTCAAATACCCCATTTTAGTAAGTTTTGGAGAAAAACCTGGCAAAAAAATTAGTTTTGCAAAGCAGATGGAAAGCCATCAGTCTTACTTTTACTATTAACAAAATCAAAAAAGCGTCGCGGATTAAAAAAAGGTTGAGAATTAATTCTTGATAAATAATCTTTATAAAAAATATTAGACAAATACTTGAATCTATTATAGATGTCAAGAAAAGTATTATAGTTTCAATAATTTTTTAGTCTCAACAATTTTTTATACCCGTGCATACATATATGACATCGGGTATATTAGATTTGCTCCTCCTTTTGTAACGCATCGATCTAGACGAGCTAGATATAGTGTCAAGGGTACGTATCGGCTCAGAATCCAAAAATGAGTCGAGATAGCTATGTGTGTCTGTCCGTCCGTCCGTCCGTCCGTCTGTGTGTCAGCACGATAACTCAAAAACTAAAAGAGCTACAGTTTTGAAATTTTCACAAAATATTTTTCAATCAATTTTTAGGTTCCCTATTTTTTTTGGTTAAGATCGGACTAAAACTTCGGGTAGCTCTCGAACAACTAACTTTTTCAACTCCAACATTTTCATACAAAAATTTTAAATTTAGCTATGCATCTTGTATTTTATTTAACATGAAATTATATGAATTTTGTTTTGTTGTTTTTTTGTTTTTTGTTTTTGTTACAAAAAGTAGATAACGATTTCGAGTTAGAATTTCATATGATTTAAATGATGCGTACCTAGTTTATTTAAGATAAGCAAAAAGAAGACAAAGATTTTTTTTAAGTAAATGGCTTATTGATATTGATAGATTGATAGATTATGGATATGATGATTATTATATGAATATGATCATATGAAGTTGATTTTGCTTAAGTTTAATATATTGGTGAATTAAAAATTAATTATAAGAGATAGAATTGAAAAATTAGAGCAAGAGTTTTGAAAATCACACAAAACATTTTTTGGACATTTTTGAGGTTCCCTATTCTTTTTGTTCAAGACCAGATCAAGGTTCTGGGGAGCTGCCACACAACTTCTTTGCACCAATATGAATTTCTTAGAAACTGATTATACTACGAGGATGAAAATTACACACTGTTACTTATATAATGGATCGTGAACTTATATGAAGTTTCAAAATGTTACGGACCCGTTTTCGGGCAGCTGCCATACAAAGTAATCAATTCGATAACTGTGAATCTAATGAAGCTACGAGGTTAAAATCAAAACTGGGCAGTAATAATATAATAACAAGTTAAATTTTTTTTAAACTATTTTACTTTCTTATATTTTTTTTGTAATATTTATAATAGCATAGGGGAAATAAATAACGGTTAGTGGGTATGCACGGGTATCTAAAAGTTGACAAGGGCAACTATAATCTTCCTCGTTTTTACGCAGAATTACATTTGTTCCTCATAGAACGCAATTCATTGCATGACCATGGAACTAAGTAGTTAGAATTTTTTATGAGATTTGATAGGAATTGCTAATCGAAAACATGTTGTTCGCTTTTCATAAAATTGTTTTTGGTAGGTGTTTATGTGTGATGAAGAGAACATTGATTCCATATTAAGAGAGTCTAAGAGAGTGTTTGAGTATGCGAAATTTTTATTAGCAAAATCAAATTTGGATAATCCTCAGAAAGAAAGGGTTCATTAGATTGATTTATATTGATAATTATATCTATTGGAGGATGATAGTCATCTATATTTGTGAATATTAATTCGCTATGGGATGCTCAACAATTTTCATGGCCGGAAGAAACACAAATAATCCTCAGAAAGAAAGGGTTCATTAGATTGATTTATATTGATAATTATATCTATTGGAGGATGATAGTCATCTTTATTTGTGAATATTAATTCGCTATGGGATGCTCAACAATTTTCATGGTCTGAAGAAAAACAAGGTCTAGTTGTCTACCTAACTTATTAGTAATTAACAAACCAATAAAAATTGGTTCAAAGTTGAATTAGACATTATCTGCAATTAAGAAATTATTTGTAGCAGACCATAACTATTTCAAATTTGGAAGATTAAAATCACGTAGAATTAAAAGACTATCAAAAGTTGTGAGTTTGCAATGGATGTTGTTATCGGCAATAATGAGCCGTGAACAATAATGAGCCATTAATATTATTATGACAAGCAGATTTAATGTAGGATGCGCGCAAATTGTAAAAAAGCACGTTTCATTTTAATGTGTAATTTTTGTTTTAACTTTTTTCAATATCATCAACTTAAATTAACACTCCATTGAGTGGTGGACCAACGTGGGCCGGGTAATAGGTGGTTTACATATTTAATGTAGGATGCGCGCAAATTGTAAAAAAGCACGTTTCATTTTAATGTGTAATTTTTGTTTTAACTTTTTTCAATATCATCAACTTAAATTAACACTCCATTGAGTGGTGGACCAACGTGGGCCGGGTAATAGGTGGTTTACATATAAGTATTATTATTGACGTTTGACTGTGGGTCAAAAGGTTATACTAAATTATGTCATTATACTATGCCAATAGTAGTTTTCTTGAATTGCCAACGTTTGAATAAAATATAGTCGATAGTTTAGAAATGGTTTAAAAATTTGATTTTCAACTTATATTCTGTTTTGTACTTATCTGAATGTTCTACTACGCTCTTTCTCGTTTTTTTATGATTTTATGAGAGAAATGTAGGCTTCTTTTTTGGAAAAACTTTCTTAAAATAATATGTACTTAAGCATAATATATACGCAATTTAATTTTTTGATTTTTATATTTTATTTGAAGAAAATTGCAATTTTACACTGAAATCTATTTTTAAAAAACAACAACTGCAAAGTTGATAAAAAACAAAGACTAACAAAAAAATGTAGAGAAGAATTTTATGTTATTTAAATTTAAAGATATTATTATTCGGATTCTTAATATTTAATGGCGCTCGAAAGCCACCCATTGAAACTGTGCGGTATTTCATTGGGTAGTGTGCGACTTTAACTCGCCAAAACCACACCCTTTTTGAACCAAACTTTAGGAAGGAACCTGTAATAGAAATGTACAGTTTGGTTACCGGGATGGGATATGAAAGGATTTTAGGATTTTCGGAGGTTATTTGGGAATTTTGGATTATAGTGGATGAGGAAAATCTGGAGAGATATTTCGGAGAACGATATTAATATTCTTCTTAAATTTATTTATTTTAAAATTACAATTTAAGTGTAATTTAATAACAAACGAATTTCCATAAGCCGTGTTTCGCCATCTTAACAATTCGACGCAGTAGGGATGAGCATCTGTTGCACTCCTTGTTTCACGTTGGAAAACTTTGATTGGAGGCATTAATTGTTTTATTTCCTTAGAACAGGTGTTCGTCCCCACTGGGTATCTATAAAACGGCGTAAGTGACAAGACGTCTAAGTGTTGGCGCACACCGATGGCTAAGTTGAGTGAGCGTTGAGGTAACACTGGGATCATCAACAAGACGAATAGCTCTGTTTTGCACTTTATCGAGATATCCAAGTGCTGATTGGGTTGCACCAGCCCAAATATGTGCATTATACTCCATTTTTGGTCTAATATATGTTTTATAGATATTGAGGAGTTCTAATGGAGAGAAGTAGGTTTTGCAGCGATACAAAAAACCCAAACATCTAGCTGCATCATTAGCTATACCAAAAATGTTGTTTGACCAAAGTAGGTAATGGGACAATTTGTCCTGGGAATTCTGAGCCAGAAAGAGATTGCAATAGTTTGACATATTGACCTACATTTTTGATTAATGGCCAGGTTAATCACACGAAAGTAGGTTAACTCTTAATAAACAAGTTTGTTTACTTGGTTTAAAGTAATAGGTGCACATGAAAATATGTTTTTATAAAATTGGAAGAGTAAAATATAAAAAAATTTAAAGGTCAACAATCTTTAATCTTTTGCAATAAAGAAAAAAAAATAAGTGCTAACCAGTTTTTTACTTTTTAATTTTCTGATTACATAAAAGAAAAAGATAAACAAGTAAAGAAACAGTCAGTCGGTGCAACCGACTTAGAAATACCCTACACCTATTTGGTTCAAATTTAAGGACATATCCATAAGTCATTTTAACACCATAGAAGCTGTTATTAATTTGATCGTAAGACATAGCTAACCAAATTAACTGTATAATACTAAAAACATTTTCTAATTACCCTATATATTAAAAAATACTACAAATTCTTACTAATTTATCTATTTAAAAATATTAAAAAACAAACAAACTTGAAATAAATGAAAATATATTTATTCCAATTCAATTACAAAATGAAAAAATTCTAATTATTAAATTTTGTGATAAAAAGATAGTCAAAGCATAATATATTTAATAATCCAAATTTTTAAAAATTGCAATTATTTTAAATGGTTAGTTTATATAGCTAATAGAAAAACTTATAAACGCAAAATATGCAATAAATGTATTTCTAAAATACAATTAAAAATTTACACCTTTTCATATAATTCATTTAAATATAAAAATAAATTTTACATAAATGCAGCAAGTACCTTTGAACATAGCTGAACCACTACAATTAAGTCTAGATTTCGGAGACACATAGGACATAGGAAATATATTCTTTGGCTTCGAAATTAAACTCGACCACAACCAATTCCCATGGTACTTTCATTACTAGTAACCTACTGTTAAATTTCATCTAAATACCGGCATTATTTTTTGAGTTATGGTGTTTTTAAGATATATGTTTGTTAGTCCTTGAACTTTTCAAGGGTTCCAGGACCCGAAATTATGGTACGATTTCGCCCATATGCAGTCCCGTCATACTTTCAATACTAGTTAACCCTTGTACACAATTGGAACGCTCTATCTTAATTTTAAGTTACTAGATTTATTAATTTCGATGATAAGCTTTTACGGGAGTGGCTCAATATCCCGAATGAGAAAATCCCGTAAATACAAAATCCCGTAAGTTTATTAAATCCCGTAATTACAAAATCCCGTATGTACATAATCCCGTAAATATAAATTCCCGTAAAAACATAATGCGAGATTAGGAAGCATATTTAGGTTTGTTAAAAATCAAAGTTGACCCTTTTTCCAGAGTATTTATAAATTCATGTATGCGAGACTTTGGTTACAAAATAAGGATTTTGGAATGCGGGATTTTAAAATACGGGATTTTGGGATGTGGGATTTTGGGATGCGGGATTTTGGAATGCGGGATTTTGGGATGTGGGATTTTGGGATGCGGGATTACGTACCCAACCCAGCTTTTACACATTGGGGGGTCTAAGAGAGGTTCTGAACCACCACTCCAATTGATCCCAAATTAGGGGGGCACGCAAGAAATAGTAAAGAACACCTTTGGGGCAAATTGGAAGCTTCTACATTTGTTTCAAGTAACTTTCTTTATTAATTTCGAAAATATGCTTTAAGGGCCTAAGAACTGAGTGGCTGGTCCCCGATCCACTACTCCAATGGGGCCCAAATTTCAAAGACACTTACGAAATAGGAAGGGACACCCTGATACCAAATTTGGAGGTTCTATCTTCATTGGTTTCGGAATTATGCTCGTTTGGCCTAAATTCGATCAAAAAGTTCTAAGTTCCGAACCCATTGTCCAATCCTCACCGTACGTAATCACCGCAGTAGTTTGGCTGCCAATAACCTACAGCACAAATTTCATGAAGATAGCCTCATTAGTTGTTGAGTTATCGTGACTTTTTATATATGTTCCTTAGCCCTGACATCGATTAAAAGGTCCGGAATCCGAACCATTGGGCTGATTTCGCTCTTATACAGTCCGCGCTGTACTTATAGTACTAGTTAACCCTCGTACACAATTTGAACGGTCTATCCTAATTTTAAGTAACTATTTTTACTAATTTCGATTATAAGCCTTTAAAACTTGGGAGGTCTGAGAGGGGTACAGAACCACCACTCCAATTGATCCCAAATTAGGGGAACACGCAAGAGATAGTAAAGAACACCCTTGTGGCAAATTGGAAGCTTCTACATTTTTTCAAGTTGTTATCTTTATTAATTTTAAAGATATGCTTTAAGGTCTTCGGAAATGTGTGGCTGGTCCCCGACCCACTACTCCAATGGGACCCAAATTCACAAGACACTTAGGAAATAGGAAGGGACACCTTGATACTAAATTTGGAGGTTCGATCTTCATTGGTTTCGGAATTATGCTCGTTTGGCCTAAATTCGATCAAAAAGTTCTAGGTTCCGAACCCATAGTCCAATCCCGACCTTACGCAATTCCCGAAGTATTTTCATTACTAGTAACCTACAGCACAAATTTGATGAAGATAGCGTCATTAGTTGTTGAGTTATCGTGATTTTTTATATTTGTTCGTTAGCCCTGAAACCGATTAAAAGGTCCAGAATCCGAACCCATGGGCCGATTTCGCCCATATGCAATCCCCGCCGTACTTTCAGTCCTAGTAACCTACAGTTAAAATTTCATCAAGATAGCTCCATTATTTTTTGAGTTATCGTGCCTACGGACGGACGGACGGACATGGCTATATCGACTAAGGCGGTCACGCTGATCACAAATATATATACTTTTCCATATCTAGCTCGCTTCCTTTAGGTGGTTACAAACACCATACCAAAGTTAATATACCCCTTTACCTATTCTATAGGTGTAGGGTATAAAAATATTTAACCTTCGAAAAAATTTTTTTTTTGTTTTTGTTTGAAATAACGTTAAAATATTAATAAAAAGAATTATAAGAAAACAAAAATATGGAAGAGTGCTTAAAGATTTATAATTTATTAAGATTCGTTTGGATTTAAAAAAAAATGCAAATTCTTTTAAAAAAAACCGGTGTTTGTGTTTAAAAAAATGTAGTTTTGAATATGCGAATAATAGATAACGAGAAAAAAGTAACTCTTGGTAAAGAAGATGTGTTGTGTACCTTTATATAAAGAAAGAAAGAAAACAAAAGTTCAATTAATAATTATGTAATAAGATTGCCTGATACTGAACATATATACTTACTGCTATGTCTGATCTACATATATAACCTTGCTGTAAAGAATGAAAAATAACAAGTGATGAAAAAAAACCAAGGGTTTTTAAAAAAGCACATTTTCAAAATTATATTGTATTACTTGGAAATATTTTCTTGGAAATAGTTACTACTGACTTATAAAATTTACTGCTAACAGTAAATTTTTTATTTAAAAGTTGTTATAGCCCTTCAATGGGGAAGATTGCCAAATTTCTCAAGAATCTAACTTCAACTCCCCCCCCCTCATCCTCTAGTTTTTTAGATTCTAGGAATTAAATTGTGAATTACACAAAAATTTGGAATTTTACTTAGAATTTTATTATCTAAGCAAAAATGGGTAAAACTAAGAGACACTTTCTTCAATTTAAGGAACCCCTTTTAAATTTAAGAAAAACCTTTAACATATGTTAAAATATAATGTTGGACCTTTAAATTTTGTCTATCACTAAAAAAAAATTTGGACAGGTATTCAAGTTACAGGTGTTTAAAAATAGCAAAATTTCAATTTTCGAGCCCTTATAGCTCCTAAATAGGGGGCTTGACAAAAAAATTTTGTTAACCGACTCCTACTAATTTCTAGGTATCTAACTTGTCCCAAAATTTCAAGACCCTAGCTTGAACCGTTCAGAAGATATGTGTGGCCAAATATTTTGCGAAAATTGAGTTTTGCGTAATGTTAAATTTTAGTACCGTATGGCAACCCTTAACATTTGACTTGTAAAAATTTATAAAGTTTATGAAACCAGCTATCATCTGCCGTTTTAAGATTGAAAATATATGTAACAGAACTCTTGTTATAACAATTTAAATATAGGGCTTTTTCCAAATTTGGGGGGCTGTAGCCCCGTAACAGGTGGGGCTACAGAAAAAAATTCTTCTACGAAATTATTTTTTTTGCAAAAACTACCCATGGTTAAAATTTCTTTTCTCTATTTCAAACGGTGTAAAAGTTTTTGTAAACATACGGACGGACGGACGGACAGAGTGAAGCTATATAGGCACATTTTTACAAAATTTTTTGAAAATGTGCTAAAAACAGGTTAATTGCTTTTGGTACCTATAGTAAACATAAAGATTTGTCTTTATTTCCTGGGATTCTGAAACTTTAAAAAAAAATTTGTTGTTTTTTATTGTATTTTATTTATTATTTTTTATTTACATTTTTTAATTTAAAAACTGTTGGGCCATTTTTTTGTTCAATTATTGAATTAAACTGTTTTTATTACAGAAAATTTCACTGTATTTATACTAAATATAGCTTCAAGTTCTTACGAGTAATATTATTTATTTATTTTATTTTATTTTGAACCAAAAAAAGGTTCTTACAATCTTATAGCTAAACTTAAAATTAACATGAAATTTGATTACAAAACATTAATTTAAATTTATTATTAAAAAACATAAATTTAATATTTATTATTAAAGTTTATTTTTTTTTAAAAAATGCATAAAAATGCGAAAACACAGTTAAAATGCAATTTATAAAGTAAAAAAAAAACAAAAATAACTAAATTATAAAATTATGTGAACTTGAAGTGTAATATGAGTGTAATATGACTATATTATATTACAAAAAATTATTGCATTTAAGATAAATTGTTGTTATAGAACTATGATTTATCACATTTTCAAAATGTCTTGACTACAATGTTGTTAAAATTTTTATATTGAAGTTAATACAATGTAGGTATTTCATTTATAAATATAGTAAGGCTAAATATTTTAATAATAGTATACTCCAAGTTATCAAGAAGAAACATGGCTAAAAAAATAATTTTAAACAAATTTATTAATCCAGTCTCTGAAAATCTTCCGCGATTTTTAATCGAAAGTGAAAATGTAACGTACATTAAACGGTTCAACATATAGGTCGGAAAACAAAGTTTGTAATTAGGGCAATACCGGTTAATAGAAATCCAATAGATTGGATTAAAGACGCCATCGAACAAATAATCAAACATGTAACTAGAGAAGTAAGTCTCATGGATAAGATCGGATTAACGTTTTGTGGTGAAAGTTTTCAAGATCGTCCAGCATTTCTCAACTTTAAAACTGCAAGCGACTTGAAGTTTAATGATATTTGGGATATAATACTGAAAGTTTGTCAGAGTAATTCAGAAGGTATATACACTTTAAGATTGTTTTTAAAGAATATTATTTATTATTTTTTTTATTTGCAGGATTAAGTACAAATAAATTTTGTTTGGACATCACATATATTAAAGTACCTACTGGAAGAGGAAGAACAAACAAATTTTCAAGCTACAATGAAGAATGCAAGAAAAGAAAAGGAATTATTGCTGTCAAAAACACGGATAATTTATGTCTATCCCGCGCAATTATTGTTTCAATAGCCAAAGTTGAAAAATCTGTTAGTTATCGGAGTATCTTAAAGAATACAGGAGAACTTCAAACTACACTAGCTACAGAATTAACAAAAAGGGCAGGGGTAATTATACCACCAGATGGTTGTGGTATTCCTGAATTGAAAAAATATCAGGAGTATTTAACAAAATACAAAATAGTTGTCTATAAATATGGCACAAGAGGTAGGGATGTAATATTCAAAGGAACCAATGATGGTAAAAGATTAAATTTGTTACATTACAAACGACATTACAATGTAATCGGCTCCCTCACCGCTGCTTTTGTTGCAAGGTATTACTGTGAAGAATGTCACATTCCATACTCTGAACAAAATGCACATAGATGCTCAAAAAGCTGTCCTTGCTGTCAAAAAGAGCCCGCCTGTTCTAATAATATAAAAAATATATTGTGCAAAGACTGTAATCGATCTTTTCGAGGTCTTACATGTTTGGAGAATCATAAAGCTTCTACTTCAACCAAAATAAGCAAGTGTGAAGAAATTAAAAAATGTAAAAATTGCTTTAAAGTTTTTAAAACAAATAGAAATCATACATGTGGAGAGATTTTTTGCAAAAATTGTCAAAATTTTGTTCCAGATAATCACCTGTGCTACATTCAACAAAACAAAAATGAGAAGAAATTCCAAAATTTTTTATATATTTTTTATGATTTAGAGACAAGACAAGAAAAAGTTGTATCTAAGGATTTGAAACAGCATGAACCCAATTTGTGTGTCATTCAACAAAGATGTGATATCTGTATCAATATTGAATCTTTATTCTTTTGCCAAAAATGTAAATTTAGAACAACAATTTTCGAACAAGAAATGATAATAGATAAATTAATGGAACATATTTTAAAATTGAGAAAAACATTTAAAAATATCGTTGTCATTGCACACAATGGTCAAGCATTTGATCATCAGTTTGTTTTAAACTATGTATTGACTAAAACTGATCTTCAGCCAAAACTGATTATGCGAGGGACTAAAATTATACTAATGCTAATAGATAATATAAAATTTATAGATTCTTTGAATTACTTCCCAATGTCTTTGGCAAAGTTACCAAAAGCTTTTGACCTCTCAAAAGAATTCAAAAAAGGTTATTTTCCTCATCTTTCAACAAGAAAGAAAATGAAAATTATATTGGATGCTTACCACCAATAGAAAACTATAGTCCTGATAATATGAAAAAAGATGAATATGATGAGTTTTTAAAATGGTATGAAAAAAATAAAAATAGTGAATTCAACTTTCACAAAAATTTTGTGAGTTACTGCTTAAGTGATGTCGAAATATTAACCGAAGCATGTCTTAAATTCAGAAAAATATTTTTAGAGGAATTCAATGTAGAACCCTTTTTGGAAGCCACTACAATAGCTTCAGCGTGTAACCTTTTATTTCGTAGAAATTTTTTGAGAGCTAACTAGATAACTACTAGCTTTGAAAGCTAGTAGATAACCATTCAAAAATATCTCTCCAGTGGTTGATTTGGGAAAAAAACTTGCGACAAATTGATATTCAGTGTGCACTTAATGGTAAAGAAAAAATTATTGGAGGTGTAAAGGTAGATGGATTTTGTGAGCAAACCAACGAAATATTTGAATTTTATGGTTGCTATTACCACGGACATCTAAAATGTTTAACAATTAACCGAGATAAAACTTTATTCAACAGCAATGATGATACATTAAACCAAAGGTATGAGAGAACATTAGCAAAATCTCAACATTTAAAATCACTAGGTTACAATTTAATTGAAATGTGGGAATGTGAATTTCAAGAACAAATGAAAATAAATATAAACATGGATTTTTTGCGAAATCATTCATCAATCAATAAAGTACCTTTGAATCCGAGAGATGCATTTTATGGAGGTAGAACAGGAAATATATATTTACACTATAAATATAACCCTGGAGAAAAAATTAAATATATAGATGTGTGTTTTTTATATCCGTATGTTTGTAAATGGGGAAAATTTCCTATTGGTCACCCTAAAATTTATGTCGGAGAAGTGGATTGTTCTAAATTAAAAATAGATAACATAGATGGACTAATTAAATGCAAAATTTTACACCCCCGCACACTTACTACATCCTGTTCTTCCACTAAAACAAAATGACAAACTTATGTTTTCTTTATGTCGAACTTGCATTGAAAAAAAATATTTGGGGGAATTTTGTCTACATTCAGACGAAGAAAGGGCCTTTGTAGGAACATGGATAATTGATGAGGTTTCAAAAGCTGTTGAAAAGGAGTACAAACAGTTAGAAATTTATGAACTTTGGGAATATGAAACCGTAATGGATAATAAAAATAAAAATACGAGCGGATTATTCATCGATATGATGAATAAATTTATAAAAGTTAAACAAGAAGCTTCAGGTTGGCCAAACAAATGTCTGACCAATGAAGAAAAAATAAAATATATAGAAGATTTCTTAAATAAGGAGGATGTCAAACTGGAATCAACTAAAATAAACAAAAACCCAGGAAAGAGATCTTTAGCTAAATTAATTTTAAATTCATTCTGGGGTAAATTTGGACAAAAAGAAAATCAACAAAAAACTAAAATTATAAATAAAAGCTTTGAATTATATGATATGTTGACAGATCCAGCTATTGAAGTCAATCATATTTTTCCAATTAATGAATATAATATCGTAGTTAGCTGGCAACATAAAGAGGAAGCAGCTGAACCATTGCCAACTGTCAATGTATGTATAGCAGCTTATACGACAGCGCAAGCACGCCTTAAACTTTACGGATATTTGGAAAAACTTGGTAAAAGCGTTCTTTATTATGACACCGACTCTGTTTTGTATGTAAGCCGGGAAGGAGAATATGATCCTCCAACAGGAGAATTTATTGGAGACATGACAGATGAACTAGAATGCTATGGTTTGGGAAGTTATATAACTGAATTTGTGAGTGGGGGTCCTAAGAACTACGCTTACAAAATATATAGTACGAAATATAATACTGAAGAAAATGTATGTAAGGTTAAAGGAATTTGTTTAAATTATACAACCTTACAAAAAATTAATTTTGATACTATCAAAGAAGCAGTATTAAATTCAAATAACTGCAATGAAATTCATGTCATTTCACAAAAAATTAGAAGGAACAAAGAACATGAAGTTTTAACTGTTCAAGAAGCAAAAAAATATCAAAAAAGTATAAAAAGATGGCAGTTCAGTTCCCTATGGGTATAAGAGACAAAGGATACAATAAAATATGTGTTTGTATTTGTTTGTACATATACATTTATTTAAAACAATAAAGAATATAAAATATTTAATAGTTAAATAATATCTTTTTTATTTATCCATGCAATATGATTGTTATCAAATCCAAGCCATTTTACATATACTTTATTTCCTTGTTTTTTAATAATCTTCTCAACAACGTAGGTATCTGGGTATTTTACCGGTGTAAGCTCAGCTTGATAAAATCCTCCAGAAATAGGAGTGTCAGTGTAGTCTGATAATTGATATGTAACAGGATAAGTATTATTGATCTTTTCAATTTTGAATATTTCGGATGACCAATTGGGCTGATAACCTTTTTCGAAATGACCTTTATATTTACTTATTCTTACAAAATTTCCAACTTTATATTTATTTTTTTGGATAATTTTAGGTTCAGTATACACATTCCTTAGTATATTTTTTTCGTTCTTCTTTGTGATTTTTTCAGGAGGAAGTTTTGTTGTACTATGTTTTGTAGAATTATATTCTTTTAATAGTGTTTGTATAATAGGTAACCAATTATAATTCCCGTTTAAACTAAATTTTTTCCACATCGAATTTTTTAATGTGTTGAATTGGTTGAATCGTTCAACAATTGATGCTTTTAATTCACTAAATGTGTGATAATGATTGATTGATTTTTCTTTCATATAATTTTGAAATTGTGAATTAAAAAATTCCTTACCCTGATCAGAGTGAATGTTTTTTGGTATAACTTTAGCTCTACTAATAATCGATTTTAAGGCATTTAAAACATTTTCAGCATTTTTTGTTTTCACAGGTTCAGCATAGGCATATTTGGAAAAAGTGTCAATGACTGTCAACATATATTTACAAACTTCATTAAACTTTGCATATGGTAACATTTCTACTAAATCAATTTGCCATGTGTCATTTAAACCCCTTTGTTTGAATTTTCTTCTAAGAAATTTACGTCTTGCCTGTCTATGAATTTCAGCCACTATTTGAGCTCTTGACATTTTGTTTTAAAAATGTTAAAGGTAATGATATAATAATTATTATACATCTCCTGAAAGTAGTGCACCAAGAAGTGTAGGTAAAAATCCACCTCGTTGAAAAAATGATTTTTCTTTTGCTATTTATAGATTTTTTACGGCAAATGAATTAGCAAATGAATTCAAAATTTCTAGAATTTTAACATCTGATCATCTCAATTCCTTTTTATACTTTCGTAATTGAGTTGTTGCTTTTTTACTCAGATTACAATTGCCTTTTAAAATATTTAAAGCAATTTCACAAAAAGTTTTTATTACTTCGGCATCACAATGTTTTATTATTACTTTTTGAAATTTTGATTTAGAACTTTTTAATAGATGCAATATGTGTCGATTGGTTTTAAAACGTTTCATATTCTCCCCCAAATTGTTCTAATTGAGCTCTTGTACAAAAGCAGAAATTTTTTCCAAATATATCACTTCTTAATAGAAATATATCATTAATGTCTTGAGTAAGATCTATTAATATATACCGGTATGGGTCTGATGTCACTTCATTATATACTTTTTCAAATGCTTTGATTTGATTTGGATAAATCTGACGAGCTAAAGGTAATATCTGTGATTTATCTCTTGGATTTTTAAAAAGAACTAGGTATTTACAGTTAAGTGAAATATCTCTTGAAAATTTACCTTGATGAAATATATTTTGAGTTACAAAAATTACAGACAAATTCCTGTGATGTGAACCTCTAGTAAATAAATCACACACATACTTATCATGAGAATTTAACATCATATCATCGATTACAATCAACAAAGGTCCTTGATTATCATTAAAATCTTGTATAGTTGCACTATATTCAACATCTTTCATATATTGTGGAACAGAATTTTGGTCTGGATTACACCAAACAATTTTAATAATTTCTGGTTGTATATTTTCTTTTTTATATTTAATTAAATTATGAATAAAAGTTGTTTTACCACAACAGGATGGTCCTGCCACCATCATAGTAATTGGGTGAAACAACATAGTTGTATTAGTGAAGACTAATATTACTAACCTATATTTATATAAAAACTATTTTTAAAAATGAATATTAATAGAACTTTGAATAATGAAAAGGTTATTCCACCAATATCCTTCAACATGGTTAAACAAGTTTTAGTAGTTGATCTCCAATTTTTATTAGGAAATGATAAACAAAATTTCATAAAAGAGCTAGCCATACTTGAAAAAGGAAGTTTAATTCCTACTGTATATCACTTTAAACCACCATACCCTACAGAAGAACTTAGTCAAGAAGTCAGATATACCAATCAGCATTGCGAAAATAAAATAAATAGACTTAAATGGGGTAGTGGTTTAGTTGAATATTTAGATGTAAAATGTATAATAAAACATTATTTAGAACCAGCTGAAAAATTTTATGTTAAAGGAGAACAAAAAAAACTTTTCCTTCAAAAGTACATTGACAGTGTCAAAATAAAAGATCTAAGCAGAGTTTTGCCGTCATTAGAAAAGATTGATAACTTTAAAACATCATGTCCTATACATTTATCAAACCACTATTTTAGATGTGCAGTTATAAATTGTTTTAACGTATATATCTATCTCTTAAAAGAAAAAATTCTAAACTAAGACCTTCACACAGGCAATATGAAATTAAATAATAAAAGTAAAAGAGTTCACTTCAACACAAATATAGAAATTCAAGTCATGGATGTATGGGACTATGCCTACAGAGCTGCTCGCATGTGATAGAAGTAGATTTCAAAGACGCATTGAAAATGTTGGTATCATTATTTCTAGAATTTTAACATCTGATCATCGCAAAATTGTTAAAGCTTTTTCAGTTAAATAAAAATTATTAAAATATATTAACTAATCTGTTTTATTTTTTACTATAGGTACCAAAAGCAATTAACCTGTTTTTATTTTTCATTCTTTACAGCAAGGTTATATATGTAGATCAGACATAGCAGTAAGTATATATGTTCAGTATCAGACAATCTTATTACATAATTATTAATTGAACTTTTGTTTTCTTTCTTTCTTTATATAAAGGTACACAACACATCTTCTTTACCAAGAGTTACTTTTTTCTCGTTATCTATTATTCGCATATTCAAAACTACATTTTTTTAAACACAAAATTTGCAAAAGAATTTGCATTTTTTTTTTTTTTTAAATCCAAACGAATCTTAATAAATTATAAATCTTTTATGAAATCAGAAAATTAAAAAGTAAAAAACTGGTTAGCACTTTTTTTTTTTTTTCTTTATTCCAAAAGATTAAAGATTGTTGACCTTTAAATTTTTTTATATTTTACTCTTCCAATTTTATAAAAACATATTTTCTTACTACTTTTTCATGTGAACCTATTACTTTAAACCAAGTAAACAAAGTTGTTTATTAAGAGTTAACCTACTTTCGGGTGATTAACCTGGCCATTAATCAAAAATGTAGGTCAATATGTCAAACTATTGCTATCTCTTTCTGGCTTAGAATTCCCAGGGCAAAGTGTCCCATTACCTACTGACCAAGTCAATTTCTGGTTTAACTCGATGCTCAAATTATTTAAATCTGTTGAGTGCTGCAAAGCTTCTCCCTGAAAAATCAAGTTGGGAATGGAAGTTGCTATTTTTCGCGAGACGAAACAGCATTGGGTTTTCTTCGTAGTGAATTGAACACGATTATTTTCACCCTATTTGTGAATTATTGCTAAATCGTTATTTAGCTCCCTGACAGTGAAATTTTTGCTGTTGTATTAACCTGATGATTAATGTTACAGCGGCTATAAAATTCATAGGAAGCTACAAGGGTGCTGTCATCTGCGAAACTGTGAATTGGATTGCAAGTTAAAGATAGAAGATCATTAATGAATATTAAGAAGAGGGTGGGAGAAAGAACAGAACCTTGAGGGACACCAGCGTTTAGTTTAAATTTGTCAGATGATAAGCCTTCGACCAGAACTCGAATCGTACGATTCGAAAGGAAATCTCCAATCCATTTCAGAAAGACTCAGCCTAACCCTATAGCTCTGCATTTTGCTAACAAAGCAGCATGCCATACACGGTCGAAAGCTTTGAAATTATTCAGTGCTACCACATCAGATTCACCAGAATGGTGAAGAATAATATTGAGCTTTTCACAAAGGTAAGTCATTAAATCACCAGTTGAATGACGGGCTCTGAACCCGTATTGATGATAATGAAGCAAACCTTTATGATCCAGATACTTCAATAGCTTTTGGTTTATAATTTTTTCCATTACTTTGGAAAGGACCGAAGTTATATCTATAGGGCGGTAGTTAGAGGGATTGCTTTTATTACCTTTTTTTGGAATTGGAAAAACGTGCGCAATCTTCCATTAGGCAGGATGAATACCCGAAGTAAAGGGTAAATAGAAAAGGTTGCGTAGAGGTTTTGAAATGGTAGAGTAGGTTTTTTTAACAACCATCGTTGTGATTCCATCGGTACCGGCTGATTTGTTGGTATCTAGATTCTTCAAGATTTTCATCACTGATCGCATCTTAAAGTAAATTCAACCAAAGGAGCAGTCAACTTCTGGAATATTTGGTGGTCTTTGAGTTGACTGTGGCAGTGTTGAGTTAAAGGAAAATTGTTTGCCAAACAAGTTCGCCTTTCCTTTTGAATCTCACACAATTGAGTTGCTTTAATCAATAAGCGGAGGGAAGGAGGACCTACTTGTGTCCTCCTTTAGATTTTTTGCAAACGTCCAAAACGATTTGCTATTCTTAGGCATATGTAGGAATTTGCGTTTCAACCTTCGGTTAAATAAGAATTTTTGCTTATTAATAACTCTCTTACATCTGTTTCGAACCACGATATAGTTGGCCCTGTCAGACTCCAATCCGATTTTCTGGTATTGCTTAGAAGCCTCCTTTTTTTTACGAATGGCTTCATTGCAAGTGCGATTAAACCATGCTTTGCAATCCCGCTCAATACTTTTCATAGAGTGAGAAATATACAACCTCATTCCAAGTAAAATGGTTTCACTAATTACACTTGCAGCGAAGTTGACATTTTTACCACGGAAGCACAATGACCAGTCAAAAGCTTTGAAAAAATTGTTCAAGCCCTCCCGGTTAGCACGACTATATTGCCATATTAATTTTTTGGGAGGAATCCTTCGGCTGGCTAATGTGGAAGCTTGTGGTCACCAGACAGTGCTCAGAGCCCCCCAGGGGACAACCAACTGAAGCTACATATTTTGCAGGGTACGTGGTTACAAACAGATTCAAGAGGTGACTCTCTTGATCAGCTCGGTCGGGGACCCTAGTGGGATTTTGGACAAGTTGAGAAGATGGAACAGTGAGGAAAATAATTCAATGTGTTCTCAATTGAGTTGTGACTCAAAGAAGAGTTACTTGAAAAATGAAGCCAGTCTTTTTTGTGTACGTTGAAATCCCCTGTCAGAACAATTTCGGTTTGTGAACATGATTCCAAAATTTCCTTGATCTGGTTGGAAAGATTGTCAATTTCTACAGCAGTTTCTTGTTCATTTGAATTGGGTGATCTGTATAAAAAACAGAAATGTATTTTCAACGAGAATTTTAACCCAAATATAATGGAAGGTTGGGCTAGAAGGTTTATATTTATCTAGGGTGTTGAAAGCAATGTCATTTATAATGTAAATCGCGATTCCTCTTTTGGGTACGAAGTGTGAAACAAGTGAGTAGCCAGTAATATTAAAATTATCATTTGGTCCAGTGACTTGTGCTTCACCAAGGGCTAGGATTGCTGGTTTTGTAGAGTTAAGATGATTTTCTACGGCATGAAATTTAGCTAGTAGGCCCCGAATATTACAAAAATTAACTCTAAAATTTGCTATTTTTAACAGCAATTAGTAAATTGAAAAAAAAAGACAAATAACAATAAAACTTATAAAATTTAAAATTTAATTATATTATAATTTAGGTTAAATATTGTATGTGTACGATTCATACAACCCGAACAAGTTATCACCGTTTTTAAAAACAAAAGTATTGCTAACAATATTTCCAAAATACCATCAACAATACCCCTATTTTATTCTACTATGAGTGAACAATCGGTTTATAACACCATTCAACAGTTTTGAACTAGACCTTATTGAACTTAGTTACAACCAAAAACTCACACACAGCAAAATCTACGTGCAAGTAAAAATACGCACGTATCTAATATATAAAGAAGAAAATTTGTTTGTTTATTTGTTTGTTTGTTTGTTTGTTTGTCCAGGATTCACGTGAAAACCACTGGTTCGATTGACACCAAATTTTAGAGGAATAATTTTGGGAGTCCGGGGGGTGACATAGGCTATGTCGCATTTTTATAAGTCAGCAGGTTGCGGCTCCAGAGCCGTTTTAAGCTTTTTCGTTTTTTTGATGTCGAGTCGAAACGGTTTGACCGATTAACTTGAAATTTTGCACGAATGTTCTTCTTATTACACGGAATTAATGGTATAAAACTGGTTGGAATAAATTAACCCCTTTCGGCCCGGCGGGCTTCCATAAAATTTTGTGTTTCCGATTTGTGTCCAATTTTACAGGGTGGTTTTGCAGTCAAAAAGAGAGGCTGGCACAAATTTTTGTTGGGTTCGGTTAACCCGTTTGGGCACGAGGGCGCAATGAAGCTTTATCAATGTTTTTGATGTCGAGCCGAAACAGTTTGACCGATTGACTTGAAATTTTGCACAAATGTTCCTCTTAGCAACCGCAATTAGTTGCATAAATTTGGTTGGAATAAATTAACCCATTTCGGCCTGGCGGACTTTCAAAAAATTTTGTGTTTTCGATTTGTGTCCAATTTTACAGGTTGATTTTGTAGTCTAAAAGAGAGGCTGCAAAAAGTTTTAGTTAAGTTCGACTAACCCATTTTCCACGACGATGATATGAAGTTTTCTATATATTTTATTTTCTTATACGATTAAAATTATTTTATTGAAAATTTTGTACCAGCATTTTAATTAAAACCCAGAGGGTTAATTTGGTTTTGACCTGTTTGTGCGTTTTGAACAAAGATTCAATGAAATTTTCAGTTTTCTTCAAATGAAATCTAAAAATCAAAAAATTCAATTTGTTATATATAATGCTTAAATACATAGTATTTTAAAACAGTTTTTCCAAAAAATAAGCCTACATTTCTCTCATAAAATCATAAAAAAACAAGGAAGAGCGTATTACAACTTTCAGGTGAGTACTAAACAAAATATAAGTTGAAAAGCGAATTTTTAAACCTTTTCTAAACCATCGACTATATTTTATTCAAGCGTTGGCAATTCAAGAAAATCCCCTTTTGACCTATAGTCATTTTAATTCAGTTAACATTGTTCACCGGAAACCTACCATCCTCAACTATATCGTCAAGGAGCACCAAATTGTCAAGAAGCAGCATATATAGAAAAATTAGAGATAATCGTTCAAATTGTTTTGCAAACTGTTTTTTAAAGTTTTTGTTTCGCAATCGATTAAAAGAACTCGACAAACCTTTTTTTTAACTATTCCCCTAATTCAAAGAAGTTGTACCTACTTTCAAAAATTGGACGTAATTTACTTACAAATTTTTTTTTGAACAATCGTCGGCATGGGTTAACAACTTTCAAGTCTATTAGTAAATTGAACTTCATTTTCAAAGAAGAACACATATACGAAATTTTAAGTTAATCTGTTAAATCATTTCTAATATATAGCAAAGCAACGAAAAAACCTATAAAAAGCTGTTGGGCCACGATTTTATATTTTTTTGTGGCATTTATAGGCAAAGTAGTATCTCAAAAAATTGGCTGAAACTTGCTTTTTTACAATTTTCAAGTTTCCGGGCAACGCCGGGTAAATCTGCTAGTATGTAAATAATTAAAGTTAAATTAAATAATTTAAGTTAGTTGAAAAGAAATGAACTGAAATTTCAGTACTTCCCTTTCTTTTATGATTAAAATAAAAAAGAAAAAAAAATGAGTAAAAATGAGTAAAATTGACATACCATCAAAATTGAAAACAGTACAATTTAAAATAAAAACAATACGGTGACATACTATTGATGGTATTAATTAATGAGCGAATTTAGAATATTATCATCCGAGGGAGAGGGAATGAAATGGATATATTATAATTGATTTGTTTACAACTAGTAGACTTGGTGCCCATTTTCCATTTCATTAAGGATTTCAGAAGTGTAAACTAAAAGGTTTGTTGTTGTGGAACGACCTTTTCTGAATCCATGTTGTTGTTCGTTTAGTTTTGTATTTATGATGGGTGTAATTTTGTCTACAATAATTTTTCCGAACAACTTTGGAATAGTTGATAGAATAGCTATACCACGGTAATTTTCGACTAAGATTTATCACCCTTTTTGTAGATAGTGGTAAAATAAGAGGATTTCCAGAAAAAAAAAATACCTGAGGAAAGAGATTTGTTAAAGATAAAATGAAGCGGATAAGTGAGATAACTGACACAGTTGTATAAAAAAGCCGGTGGAATCAGTTCAGCTCCTATACCTTTTTTGGTATCAAGTTTAGTGATTGCTTCAAATATTTCAACTTCGGAAAGGTATAAATCCGTAATAATAGGATTTGAATTATTAATTAAGTCAGAGAAATCGAAATCAATTGGAGACTCGTGTGGACGATAAACTTTTTGAAAAGATTTCGCAAAGAAATTGCAGATCGTTTTAGAACAATTAGAAAACGTATTGTCTTTTGACATTAAGCTTGGATAACCGTAAGTTTTACGTTTTGTGTTAACAAAGTCAAAAAACTTTTTAGGATCTGTAATTAATTTGTTGCTTACGTTAGTGAGATATCTATCATAAGCCAAATTAGATTTTTGTTTTAATTCAAAAGCAAGATCCTTGTACTTGTTTAAAAGTCATTATTAGACTCTTTTGAATTTTTAATTATTTTGTATAGTTTATTGCGTTGGTTAAGCAATGTCCTAAGTTCACTGTTCAGCCAAGGTTCGGTTATCTTGTCCTTTTTGCGAATTTTAGGAACAAAGGAGTTGATTATCTTAAATAGCTTTGAATAGAATTGAGAGATAATCAAGTCAATATCCTGTTCGGTTAACAGGTTGTCCCAACTTATAACTGATAAAGCATTATTAATGCATTGATAATCAGCATTAAGAAAATCATATACAAAAATATTATTGTAAGATTTGGTAAAAAGTGGTATAGCAGTGGATAATTCGAAGATGATTGCGTTATGACGCGGAGTGTTTGTAAGAAGGTTTTCTGAATCATCAGCGAGCTTTACCACCACTTTATCATATGCATTTGTGAATGCAAGATCTAACCACTTGTAATAATTATTCGGAAAGCTGATAATTTGTTGTAAATCATTACCATAAAATACATTAATGAGATCGAAATCTATTTCTTCTTGAAAGTTGATTGGTAGTAAAAAATTATTAGGTACGTCAACAATAAAAGATAAAGAAGGACGATTAAAGTCCCCTAAAACTATAATTGAATCATCCTCATTCATATTTGATATAACATGCTGGTATATCTCGAAAAATTCCGAATATGAGGAATTGTCAGAATTAATCGGTTGCACCGACTGACTGTTTCTTTACTTGTTTTTTTTTCCTTGTTATTCCCCTAGAGAACATATGGCTTCCACATAGCCTCAGCAACTTTCCTAATTTATCGCTACATTTCTGACCAGGTTTTTCGCGATAGGTTACATTCTCTCTGGACTGTTCTCCTCAGGTTGTTCTTGGTCTTCCCACACTTCTCCTGCCCTGTGGGTTCTAAGCTAAAGCTTGGCGTGCTACTGATGTTATTGACCGCTTTAGAATGTAACCAATCTACTTCCATTTGTTCTGATTTATCGGCTCCATATCGGCTCTTGTTTTGTCATCACCCAAAGCTCTTCATTCGTTATTCACCTAGGCCAGAATATGCGACATTCGTAGACATTTATTCACAAAGACTTGTATTTTCTGTATGTTGTTTCTTGATACAATTCATGTTTCGCTTCCATATAGCAGTATTGATTTGACACATGCTTCAAAAATTCTTATCTTTATTCCGCATGCTATGTGTGTTGACTTCCAATTGCCAATTGCCTTGGGAAGGCACTTCCAGGTTTTGCTATTTTATGTTCTATCTCACTGTCTACACCACTATCTTTCGTTATTATACCTGGCAAGTATTTAAATTCTGGTACTTCTTTTATTTGGGTATGATTATTGGTACTTGCCTTTTTTTGTTTGTTCTCAAATATTTTGTCTTTTTTATGTTCATTTTCAAGCCTTTTTTCAGCCTTTTCTGCCAATTTATTGATGGAGGTCTGTATTCCTTCTGCTGAGTGGGTTAGTAGAACAATGTCATCCGCATATTCTAGGCTTTGCAGTTTCTGTGAGAGTTGCCATCTGATTCCCTTGCGTAGTGCTGATATTTCTCTCATACATTTATCGAGCACTGTTATGAATAACAGTGGTGATAAGGGACATCCTTGGCTTACTCCTATAGTTGTTGTGATTTGAGTACTCAGGTTACAATTATGCGATACAACTGTTTTTGCATTGTTGTATAAAGTTTTAATCATGCCTATAATTTTTTCTGGAATTCTGTGTTTCTTAAGTGTGGCCCATATCGGGCTTCTTTTAATTGTGTCGGAAGCACGCTCGAAGTCTATGAATGTTGCATATAGTGGGCTGTTCCATTCTACAGATTGTTCGACTATTAACCTTAATATGTTGGCATGTTCGATACACCTTTGGTTCTGGCGAAAGCCCGCTTGCTCATCTCTCATATAGCTGTTGAATTTTTCCACTATTCTGGCATATATTTTTAGGGCTATAATCTTTTTTATACTGTTTAGCACTGTTATACCTCTCTAGTTTTTGCATTCTATCAGATCTTCCTTCTTGGGTAATTTTATAATAATTCCCATTTTCCATTTTTCTGGAATTTCTTCTTTTTTCCATATTCTTTCTATTATTCTCTTCAGTGTTCTGGCATATGTGATTTCTCCGGCTTTTAACACTTCAGCTGGTATTCCATCAATTCCTTCAGATTTGTTTATCTTTAGCTTTCTTATTGCTTCTGTTATATCTCTAACGGTTGGTGGTCCTTGCTCGATTAAAGTGTTTTCTCTAATATTCGCTTGTTGTCCTTCTGTATCTATATCTTGGTTTCTTTGGTTTCTTGGAAGTGTTCTCTCCATCTATTTAATTGTTCTTGTCGCAGGTGAGTAGGAAGCCATCTCCGCTTTTTATTGGTCCTTGTTGACTTTGTTGGCAGTTCTTATTTGAGAAGAGTATTTATTATAATATTTTGAATTTGATTTTGCGTTATATTCTGCTGCCTGTTACGGCCTTGTTGTATAAATTCTTCGTTTGTATCGTTTGATTTCAGCTTTTGAAAACAAAGAAGTTTTCCTTAGAGCTTCCTATTGAATCTAAGACTACTAATTTGATTCATCTGCTCCTCCCCATGTTCTCACATCCAATATTGGCTTAACCCGCCTTCGGTTTATACATATGTGGTCTATTTGGTTTTTTGTTGCAGAATCAGCGGAAACCCGGATGTAGTTATTTATTGTCTTATGGATAAATATTGTGCCGCCTATCACCAAGTCATGTTCCTTACACGTTCCTTTTAATCTTTCTCCATTCTTGTTTCGCACACCCACACCATGCACTACCCAAGTATTTTTATTATATATCTCTCAAATTCTTTCTCAATTCTTACATTGTTCTTATATTCCCTTGTCCTATTCTTGCCCTAATTCGTGTGGCAAAGGTCGTTACCATTCTTTCATTATTTATCCGAGGCTCTATGTTAGTTTCTGGAATCATTTTATTTCACTGGGCAAGGATGATTAGTCCGCCGTAGCTATTTACATTGATTTTTACCTACCGGCCTGTAGAGTGACGACGTAGTAGTAGTGTAGTGCTACCTAATTAGTAGTAGTTATTTCTTTTATTTGATTGAAAATTCTAGAAATATAATATAGAGGCAAATATAAAAAAAATTAACCAAAGGTGTTTTTCTCCAATTTTTAATTTATTCCAAATGTAATAAGGTAATAAAAATAAAATCTAATGGTAGATTTTTAAAATACTTATACATTGTTATGTGTACAAATTGAAATTCAGAAAATTATTTGCTAAAATTAATTTTAGTTTGTATTAAAATTAATAAAATGATTAACATATGTATGCCTCACGAATTAATAAATACTTTTTTTAAATACCTAATATTCTTAAAATTTGTTTTGATATAAAAAAATTTGAAAAAATATTTTCTATTTTGTAATGATAGCTCTGATGTAAATACTACATTATTAAATACTAACAAGGTATTGAAACTATGCTTAACACGGGAAAAAATCTTACAAATTGCACGTACCCGTGCTGCACCGGGTAAATCTACTAGCTTTAAATAAAATAAAAAGATGCAAAAAAACAATTAATGTATAAGGTTTATATGTATAATCTCACCTTTATATCGATTTAAACATGCAATATGGGCCAGCGTACAAAATGAAATAGAACCATTTTTTTCCAAAAATTTCTTTGGTGTAAGATATGGAATGCAATTACACAAGGCTTGAATGCTTCTTAGTTTACATTTTGATAAACATTCAGAATAGCTGTATTTAGATCCATATTCTAAATATTTTTCATCCGGGTAGAGACATTGCCTTTGATGCGAAAAATAAGATCGCGCAGCTACCGTAGATGTTAAAATAGTTGAAGATATTTTAAAATTTATATTTTGCGATTTTGAAATAAAAAATTCTTTGATGCCCCCCGTAGTTATGTCAGGAAATACATTACGCTCAGAAATTTGAACGGAGGTTCCAACAGCACTATGATCATTATAATAATAATTCCATTTAGAAATATTGAGAATAACTCTAAGAGTTAATATGCTCGACAGAGGATTGTTCTTTGTATTTCTAAAAATAAAAAAACGGAAAAGATGTTACAAAAATTTAGGTTTAATTTTTTTGTGAGTTGATTATAAAATATGTGTTTTAATTTTTAAACGGATAGTTGATAGATTCGTACAATATTACCAAACACAAAGTCTTAAAATAACCAATATATGGTTTAGCCTCCCATCTAATAGATTGTGCACATGGTCTTCACCTCTACATAATAGTGAAAACATCTCTCTGTTTTCAAATTGATCAAATTTTATAAATTAGCTTTTTTTAATATATCTTATATACGTATGTATCAATTATTTCTATCTAAAGGCTTTGAAGAAATTTTGTTTTCTAAAAAAATGTTGTCAATAAAACAATGTGTGCATTAATTGTCAAAATAACTGTCATTGTTAAAATTTTAAGTTGTGAGCTGATCATATATTTTATTATTTTCAATATTTTCAATTTATACAAATGTAATTTACAATTCAATATAAAAAGTTGAAAAAAGAAAATTATAAATCATAATATTTAATCGGCTTATTTTTTCCCATAAAAATATAAACATCCTTTTTCTGGGTAAACTATTTGACCAATTTAAATGAAACAACAACCAAATGAAATGTTTTTTTTTGTTTTCATAGGACAATGATATTTTTTTTTAAGAATATTGCGTTTTTTCAGGTGAAAACCTGTCCTTAATTTAACGTAATTTTGAATTTAACGGACACGTGGTTAAAAGTTGAGGCTTATGACTCTAATATTATGCGCCGACTTTCTGTGTAAATGTAATTCATTTTCGGTTGTAATTCGCAGCTAAATCTAAATCAAAAGATTATAGGCGCCGACTTATGTATATCTTTCTTTTTTTTGTTTAGTTCAAATATTCAATGAACAAGGAGATTTAAATTTTTTTAAAATTTTTTTTTGTTTTTATTTTTGTTTTTTTTCTTTATCTCACTAAAATTCCAGTAAAAAAAAATGAGTTCTTTTCGAAATGAAAGCAATACATTTTGTTTATACAGTAGTTTTCATTTATAACGAACTCTATTCAATTTTAATTATAATAAACGTAACACTTTTTGCCAAAGAATTAAATTTTAACTAAAAATGTAAGTTCTTTATTACATTCATATTTCTTTTATGTAAAATTATTATATCTAATTATGTTGCTTGGTGAATAAAAAAAAACATCATAAATATATAAAAATATAAAAAAAACATCATAATAACGCATCAAATATACAAAAAAAATTTCATTAGAAGAAAAAGTAGTATACAAATGGGATAACCGATGGTAACACCATTAGTTACCATATCTGCCGAAAGGGGGTTTGAACTTCAAATCTCCATATGATGAAAACTCTACACATCCTGTAATAAAGGAGAAATACAAAAAATACTTTCTTCTTGATTCTGAAGTCGAAGACCGTGGACGTGGATAAGAAAAGAAAGAAGACCGTGGATAATATACTTTAAAGTATCATTTTGTATAATTTTCTAATTAAATCATTTTCAATAAATAATTAAATTTTATAATCATTTGGATAAAATATATTAATTTTTATAATTTTTGTATACTATAAACATTACATAAAATTTTGTTAAACATTAAATATGAAACACTGAATTTTATTAATCAATTCCCACAAGGGGGCTCAACCGGGATGAACGACAAGACATTAAGCTAACCTAATTATCAAACACGTGGATACGAAATTGAACTGCAGAATTAAAAGCAGGAAAGTTGGAACCAGAAGCATTCTTGAAAATGATGTATGTAATGAAGTATGTAACAATAAATGAAAATTAGTTATACTAACAATTTTTTCAAAAAATTCAAATGAAAACTTTACGAATAATAATTTTATGTTAGCAATTAGCATCTTTTATAATCCAGAATTACAAATTCCTATACAAATTAAAAAATATATTTGTGCCTCATATAATTTATATATTGAGTGATGCAATCTCATATAATCGTCTTTAAAAAATAAACTAAACTTTAAAATAGTTTAAAAAAAAAAAAAAATTATATTAGTGATTTAATTAGTGACTATTGCTAAATAATGTACTTATATAAAATTACATGAACAGTTGCACTGTATTTTATTTGCTAAAACTGATAAATTTTAGAACAAAAAATTAAGAAAAAAACAAAACAAATTTGATAACCAAATAAATTAATTTTTATAGAACCAGCTTTAAAAGAATAAAAAACAAAAATTTAAATTTTATGATAAAGAAAATTTATTTAAAAATTACTATTGGATTGCACTATAAATATTACACATGAATTATATATTTACCTAGTTTATTTAAGTTAAATGAAAAATAACTATATATTAACTATAATTAAATGTTTATGAACTACATAATTTATTTCAATTAAAAGAAAATAATATTTATATCATTCAAAATTTTTACATTATTAAAAATCACGCTATATTAAGTTTATAAACAATTTACATATTACATTAAACTTAAAAAAATTTTAATAAAACAAAATATATTTTAACCACTTAAATTTACATTTAAAATTATTTTGATAACATTAAATACAATTATTATATTAATATATTACCATCAAATTAATTATCAATTAATTAACGAAGAGAATTATTATTTATTTTAAAAAATAAAAAAAAAAAAAAATAAAAAAAAAAATTATATATTATATAAACAATAAATAATAATGATCACTATCTTATTCTAAATTTAAAAACATTTTAATTATATTATTAAGTTTAATTGCTAAACACTCTGTAATAATATTGAACTCACAAAACATACTGAACTGATTAGTGATCGCTGATATAACATTGAAATAAAAAAAAAATTTTTGATTTTAAAAGCAGCTGCCAAGAATTTAATAATTCATTTAAATTCAATTATTTTAATAATTCTATACAACTAAATAACAAACAATAAACCGGTATTCAAAACAAACAAAAAAAAAAACTATAATCTTAATATACGAAAGCAGATTCAAAAGTACAATTCAAATTATTAATCTAAATTAATTTGAACAATTATTAATTCGAATTAAAAAAAAAAATATTTAAAAATAGTAATATTTATAATTTATAATTGTAAAAATAAATATAAAAAAAAAATATAAAAACAACAGCCACAACACTACTTTCGAATTACCATACATCAAAGTGTCTTTTTTTTTTTTTTTTTTTTCTTTATTTTAATTCATTTTAAAAAGGTATAAATTATATAATTCAAATTTGTTTGTGTTGGATGATCGTAGCTAAAGCAGCTATATGATCTTATAAAAAAAAAAAAGTATATTAATATAAGTTTAATTCTTAAAAGCTAATGAATATTGCAAAAATCAGGACGATACAATCAATTTAAAAAATAAAAAAAATTTTATAATTAAAATTAAATATCAAAATTCATAATTATCACATTTTTTAAAGTTCAATCACTCAATTTCATTATCATTTATCTACAAAGCAACAAATACATCGGTTCACTATATACATATTAACTAAATATTTACATATCCAGTATTTATACTGGTTTTCATTATCTATGTGTTTGATGTTCTTGTAATATATATTTTTTTATTTCTGTTTTGAACAAACCAATTGAATTAATTTGTTTAAAGCCTGTTGGAAGCTCATTATACACCTTTAAACATTTAAATAAGCAATTATTCTGTTGTTGATTTGTCCTAAATAAGGACAAATAAAAATTAGAACTATTTCGCGTATTATAATTGTGTATGTTTATTGCTCTATTTAAAATAAAATTGTGCTTTATTTTATTATTCACAACCTTATAGGCAGTAAGATACAACTCCCTTTTACAAATGTTCTCGAGACTTAAATATTTTTCGGTGTATAGCCTATTCGTTGGAAAAATATTCGGATAGCCGTGGATTATTTTAATCGCCTTCTTATGTACGATATCTAACTGGTACAAAATTTGTTGGCTTGCACCACTCCAAATTGGATTGAGATAAATTATATGAGATTGAATAAAAGAAGAATATATGGAATATAGAGCATTTTGAGTAATATATTTTCAAATACGACGTAAGATGAATAGATATGGCGTTATTTTGCGTATGATATGATGAATGTGATCTATCCATTTAACTTTTCTATCCAAAATTAGCCCTAAGTAACAGAGATTTTCTACATTATCAATAGATATAGAGTTGTAAGAGAAGTTCCTAGAGTTGTAAATTTTGTTGCCAAGTAGCAAAATTTTGGTTTTTTTTACATTTAAACGTAACCTATGATGCGTTATCCACTCTTCGATTTTGGCAAGGTCAGTTTCAATCGAATTTCTTAAAATATTTTCTGTAGCAGCCGCATATTTTAATATAGCGTCATCAGCATATAATTGGATTGACCCTATAAGATCTAGACGAGCGATGTCATCTATATAAATTTTGAATAACTCTGGTCCCAGAATGGAACCCTGTGGGACTCCTTTTTTTATTATTAGCGGGCTACTGATGGAAGATCCGATTCTGACTTTCTGTATTCTATTAGACAGGTAAATTTGAAAAAGATTTATAGAATTTTGATCGAAGTTAAGATTTCTAAGCTTCGATAGTAGGATTTCATGATCTACACAATCAAAGGCCTTTTGAAAATCTAGGGATATTAAAGCAACATATTTACCACTATCAATATTGTTTGTCACAAAATTTGTTAAGCTTAAACATGCCGCCGTTGTGTTTGAATTTCTTTCAAACCCATATTGTTCTGTATGTAGTATATTATTATGTGTGAGAAAAGTATTAAGTCTATTTTTCATAACCAATTCAAAAACCTTAGAAATACTTGTTAAAACAGATATTGGTCGGTAATTGGATGGATTTTTTGTATTTCCTGTTTTAAGAATGGGTGTAACTATTGCTATTTTGAGGGAAAGTGGAAATATTGAAGTTTGGAAACAGTTATTAATTAATTTGGCTATTATTGGTGAAAGTTGTGTAGAAAATCTTTGCAAAAACTTAGTCGAAATACAATCCCAACCAGTAGCTGCAGAAGATTTTAGGTTTGCAATAATCTGTTCAATTTCAGTACTATTGGTGGAATGTAAGTCAAAGTTGTTGTGGATTGCTCTTTGAATTCTATTGACGTATGTATAATCAATTGGATTAGACGCGATATTTAATTCGTCGGTCACATTAACAAAATATGTATTCATTTTGTCAGCTATTTCATACTCATTGGTTGTGATTATATTATTAGTTAATAGCATTTTAATAGCTGGGTTTTGTTTAGGTAAATCAGTGTTATAGATTACCTTGTTATAAAAATTCCAAAGACTTTTACCGTTTTGAAAACCGTGTTGTACTTCAGTTGAATAATATTTTTTTTTGGCTTGTACGATTAGTTTGTTTACCTCGGCTTTCATCGATTTATAGAGATTATAAATACGAGTATTTTCTCTGTACTTTTTTGAGTACTTATAAAAAGAGTCTCTAATCTTAATTTTATTAAATATATCTCGTGTTATCCAAGGTGCTTTCTTTTTTTCTTTTCTTACTACAATAGTTTTAGTATTTTTTAAAATTAAATTTTGCATATCAGAAATAAAGCTTTCAAATTCAGAGTAAGAGTTAAGATTTAACCAGAAATTATCGGTTGCAACTTTATCGTAATCCAATACTTTTTTACTGAAAATTTTATCTTTCGTTATTGGTTTAAGTTCAATACTGATATGAAACATTTCGTGATCAGATAGAGACGTTTCACAAATTAAAAATTTATATTTGTAGTTTATAAGGTCTGTAGAGAAGTGATCAATAACAGTTCTTGTTGTACTACTAATTCTCGTTGCGTATTCAGGTGATATTTTGTTGTAAATCAGAAAACCGTTACTAATAAGCGTATTTGTGTAATCTAAGACATACCGATTATTGATATCAAGTAAATTTATGTTTATATCACCAATTATAATAGAGTTCTTAAATTGTGCAGTAACACAGTTTAATTTACATATAAAATCAGGAATAGTATTTTCATGTGATCTATATATGCCAATGACATTTATATTATGTTCAGGTAAATTAACTACTAATAAATTACTTTTATGAAATTCTTCTTTTGAAACATAATTAGAATTAACACATTCATCAATATATATCGCAACACCACCGTACGGTTCTTGCCTATTTGAAAAATAAGAATTATATCCTGAAATGTTAAAAAATTGATTTTCTGTCTCGAGTAACCATATTTCAGTTAATACTATGATGTGAATCTTGTGATTGTACGAATCAATTAGGGATTCTAAGCTATAGAGTTTATTTCGAAGGCTTTGTATATTAATGTAAATAATATTTAAATTTTCCTTATTTTTTTCAAGCGCAGGTAGGTTGCAAACCCCTGTCAAATGTACAATATTTTTTAATTCAGAAATATTTATTTCATCATGATTGATCATTGTTTTTTTTTTTTTTTTAATATATGAATGTAAAAATTAAATAACCAAATTATATATATGCAAATATGTATATATAGATTTTAACCGAATAATAAAATAGGTTGTAAATAATAAAAACTAAAAAAAAATAAGAAATTAGAAAAAATTAGAATAAATAAAAATATTGGTTTTAAAACTTCAAAACCGGTTTTAAATGTGGCTTTTGTAAATAGAATAAATAAATTAATAATAAATAATTTAGTAATTGTTACGTGCGTGGCTTGGAAGTTGCTCGATTTAATAATAATACAATATAATAATATTAATAATAAAAAAATTTTTAAAATAATTTTTAATTTAGTGAAAAAATCAAATAAATTTTTGTAATGTTTATTTTTAAGATATGTTAGTGAAGCAATGCGGTATTTAATATGTAAAGGGATAAGTCCATGTATATCCAAAGATATTTCTTTTTGGACAAATAATATCATGTACTTATTCTTTCGCTTATATAATATTGTGATGTTCAACATAAAAAAAGTTGCATATGATATTGTGATGATCAATAATAATATAAAAGTTGTTAAAATAATTGTTAAATAAATTGTTAAATTAATAATAAATAATTTAGTAATTTTTACGTGCGTGGCTTGGAAGTTACTCGATTTAATAATAATATAATATAATAATATTAATAATAAAAAAATTTTTAAAATAATTTTTAATTTAGTGAAAAAATCAAATAAATTTTTGTAATGCTTATTTTTAAGATATGTTAGTGAAGCAATGCGGTATTTAATATGTAAAGGGATAAGTCCATGTATATCCAAAGATATTTCTTTTTGGACAAATAATATCATGTACTTATTCTTTTGCTTATATAATATTGTGATGTTCAACATAAAAAAAGTTGCATATGATATTGTGATGATCAATAATAATATAAAAGTTGTTAAAATAAATTTTAATTTATAAGTGTTATAAGTAATAAATAAGTGTTTAATATGTATTAAATGTGATTTTAGAATATTTGTTGCTCGTAGAAAAAAGTAAGATAATTTATGTAAAAAATCATATGTTTTAATATGTAATATGAATTGATAAATGATTTTAAAAATTTTTAAAAAAATTTGTGATGTAAATTTAGTAATAAGATTAATGTTAAAAAATGATAATGTAATTAGAAAGATTAAAGTTGTGTTGTCAAATTTAAGTTCAACTGTTTTATTAAATTTAGTAGATGAAGCAAAAAAAATTGATATTAAATAGTAAAAAAAAATTCTTAAGCTAATCAAAGAAGAAAAAAAAAATAATTTTAAATAGTGAGTTAAAATACGTAAACATTTAAATCTTAAATATATATTTGATTGTCGCGATATCATTAAAATTTGATATAGCAAAAATTTTGCTTGTTTTATTTTCTCGTAGGAAAATTTTATTATTTTTAACCCATAAAAATTCCATTTTTTGTGACATTTTAATTGATTTCGCCTCATAATATAGCTTACTTTGAAGCGGAGATAAATGCTGTCAAAAAAATATTTGATTATTTTTACCTTCAGACGCCAGATCAAATTCACCAGTAAACAATGGTCCAAAGATTTTTTTTTTTGTAAGTATATCATTTTTTACTTCTTCTGAGCTTAGTCCAACAATATATAGGCAGCTTTCTGATGTGATTTCACCTCTCTTTTTTCTTTTTAATGGTGTTAAGCTAAATGAATCTTCACTAGGAATATTCACATTTAATTTTTTTAACACGTTGAAAAATTGTGAATTATTCAAGCCCGATGGTAGGCCAGCCACTATAATATTGCATTTTCTTTGCTGTTGGTTGTGTTCATCCATCGATGCCTCCAATTCATTTAGTTTATGCTCCAAAGACCTTGTGTACTCTTCCATATTTTCGACTCTTCTGGACAAGTTTTCGTTTTGTTTTTTTAAGATGATATTTTCTTTTAGAGTCATATCGAGTTTGTTTGACAAAAAACTCAATGAATGACTCAGTTTCGACACTGCGAGTTTCAGGTACTGTGCCATCTTGTCCATAGTACAATCGGTCAAATCAAACGCAACCAAATCATCCTCCTCTGCTTCATCCACCTCCGCAAGCACCGCAAGGGAATCATTCAATTCTGCAGGACAGCAAGAACACTTCCATGTTATGTTCCCGGTTTTTATTAACTCATATGCGTCATCAGAAATTGTCGCACATTTTGTATGATACAATTTCTGGCATACCTTGCATTTTAGTGCCTTTGATTTGGCAGATAATGATTTATCACATTTTTCGCATTTGGTAACCATTTTTATTTTTATTATTATTTTTCTTTTTCTAATTTTATTTTAATTTTTTAATATATTTTAATTTTAAATTTTTTAATAATTATGTTGAATAATCTTAATCTATTTTTTTATTGAACAAATTTTTATTTTGATTTTAATTTTTAATATATTTTTAAAATTTTATTTGGAGCGCAAAAAAATACGTCTTGTCTATTTGACAGTTCATTAACTTTTTTATTTTACACTTATTTATTTATTTTACACCATTATAATACAGTTTAAAAATAAATTCAGTTTCAGCATTATTATTTTGTATTATTATTCATAATTAATTCAGGATTTAAATATCTAAATATCGATTACAACCGAAAATGGGTGGCAGGAGACGAAACACCTTGCAAAGAAGTGATTCAGGTGTTAACTTTGAATCAACTCGGCATGAAACTATACGTCCTTCTCAGGACCGGGAAACAACCGCAACAAGAATTAATTTTGCAGATGCTGAAAATATGATTAGAAAATTTAATGGTACATATGTGTTAAGTGTGCGACAATGGATTCGTGAATTTGATGACTATGCAAATGTTTTTCAATGGAACGACTTGCAGAAACTTATATTCTGTAAAAGAACACTCACCGGTGCTGCAAAGTTATTCGTCGAATGTGAAGCAAAACCAATGAGTTATGGTGAGCTTAGACAAGCACTAATAAACGAATTTCAAACAAAAATAACCAGCGCGGAAGTTCATGCAAAACTCCGTGAAAGAAAAAAAAGAAGTGATAAGGCAGTTCGTGAATATTTATATAATATGTTGGACCTGGCATCACAGACTGAAATGGATGAAGCCTCTATAATCAGCTACGTAATCGATGGAATAAAAGACACTGTAAGTAACAAAATGGTTCTGTTTGGAGCTAAGGACATAGCTGAACTGAAAGAAAAGCTGCTTATATATGAGAAAATCCCTAAAACATTTACAACACATACAACACACATAGCTAAAACCGATAGAAGGAACGGTAGTACAACAAGAAACAATCTCGATCCAGCAACTAGTAGACGATCATATCAAAGATATTGCTTCAATTGTGATTCTCACCAGCATGAATTTCATAGTTGCCCACAAAAGCAAAAAGGACCCAAGTGTTTCAGATGTAACAAATATGGGCACAAAAAACCCGGATGTAAGGAACAAATTGAGGTCACTACAAATATTATACTAAACCAAGGTTCCATGGTTACAAAATCAAGAGCCACAAAATTGTCAATTAAAGCTGAAATTAATAACATACCATTTGATTGTTTAGTGGACACTGGAAGCGATATCTGCGTCATAAAAGAGTGTTATTATAAATTAATATGCCGGTCTGATAAAATTAAAAATACAGAAATAACAATAGCAGGTTTGGGCGCCAATGTAAATACTAAAGGCTCTTGCAAAGTTGTCATAAAGATTAATACTGATGTGTACAAAAATATAGAAATATTTGCCGTGGATGATAGTTATTTAAAATATGACGTGATAATAGGACTGAATCTTCTACAATTGTCAACAGTTAATATATCAGAAGGGAAAATCAAAATTGAAAAGATGTTGTCTACACATAGCGAAAATGAAGAAGGTGAAAACGAAGAACCGTCCTGCTACTTAGCCAAGATCAAAGTTGACGTTGATAACGACAACTACAAAGATATAGAAAGTATTAAAAAACTAAGAAAAGAAGAATCTGAAAAAATTATTTCGATTATAAAGAGCTATAAACCTACTACTCCAAAAGAAACTCCTATTCAGTTAAAAATTGTCACAGTAGACGATAGCCCGGTTTATAGACCACCACGAAGATTCCCACCACACGAATTGAAAATTATTGAAGAACAAGTTAACCAGTGGATCAGAGAAGGAATTATAAGGGAATGCGCATCAGATTATGCAAGCCAAATTGTCCTAGTAAAAAAGAAAGATGGCTCCAATAGGTTGTGTATTGACTATAGAGGAATTAATAAAAAGATAATGAAAGACAGGTATCCGCTTCCAAATATTGAAGAACAGATAGATAAACTACAATCAGCCAAAGTTTTTTCATCATTGGACCTCAGAAACGGATTTTTTCACGTTACGGTGGAAGAAAAAAGCAGAAAGTATACTTCGTTCGTGGCCCATTGCGGCCAATATGAATTTAACAGAGTGCCATTTGGACTTTGCAACTCGCCTAGCGTGTTCCAAAAATATATTAATTTTATATTGAAAGATCTAATAAATAAAAATTTCGTTGTAGTCTACATCGACGATATTATTATACCATCGCAAACAATCGAAGAAGGAATCAGCCGTCTACAAGAAGTTCTACGAGTTGCAGCACAAAATGGATTAGAAATTAAATGGTCCAAATGTCAGTTCCTTCACGAGAATATCGAGTATCTCGGATATCGAATTCATAATGGCAGAATTTCCCCTTCACCACTGAAAACAAAAGCAATGTTAAAATTCTCTGTTCCAACAACGGTTGAGCAGCTTCAAAGTTTTCTTGGTTTAGCAAATTACTTCCGCAAATTTATACCAAATTTTGCTACTAGAGCACAACCACTTACGGAACTATTGAAGAAACAAATACATTTTAGAATGGGTAACGTAGAATTGACTGCAATCAAAGAATTGCAGGAAGCACTTGCTAATGAACCGGTCCTAAACATATTTAGATATGGAGCGATGACCGAGCTCCACACTGATGCATCTTTAGATGGATATGGCACTATACTTATGCAAAAGAATGAGGAAGATACAAAATTTCATCCTATTTATTATTACAGCCGAAAAACCACAGAAGCAGAGAGAAAATATTCTTCCTACGAATTGGAGGTTTTAGCAATTGTACAGGCTCTTAAAAAATTCAGGATTTACCATTTAGGTCAAAAATTCAAATTAGTAACTGACTGCAAAGCTTTCGAGGGCACAATGAAGAAAAGGGACCTAACCACAAGGGTCGCCAGATGGGCACTGTTAATAGAAGAATACGAATATGTTATTGAACATCGAGCAGGAATCAAGTTGAAACACGTTGATGCCTTAAGTAGAAATCCTGTTGTTATGTGTATTTTGGAAAAAAACGTATTTCTGGAAAAATTATCAGAGGCTCAAAGAAAAGATGATCGCCTATTCGCTATTATTGAAATTCTTAAAGAAAAGTCATATAAAGACTATGTTTTATATAGCAACATTCTTTGTAAAAATATTAATAACACATTTTTATTTGTAGTTCCTGAAGAGATGAAGCATCAAATAATTAAAGACGTTCACGAGAAGGGTCATTTTCATCACAAAAAAATGACCGAAATAATTCAAAAAGAATTTTATATCCCTGATCTACAGAAAAGAATATCAAACGTAATAGCGAACTGTGTAAGATGCATTCTAGTTGAACGAAAAGCGGGAAAATCTGATGGATTTCTAGAGCCTATTCCAAAAGGAGAACGTCCTTTAGAAACGTTTCACATTGATCATCTGGGACCCATGCAGACTACGAAGAAGGGTTATAAATATATTTTCTCAGCGATCGATGCTTTCTCAAAACATCTTTGGCTGTTTCCAACAAAATCATTAAACAGTGAAGAGTCAATACAAAAATTGGAAGTAATAGCAGAAGTGTTCGGACATCCAGAAAGAATCATAGCAGATAAGGCAGGAGCCTTTACTTCCAATCAATTTCAAAATTACTGTAAAGAACGAGAGATTAATATTCATTTTATTACTGTTGGAGTGCCGCGTGGCAACGGTCAAGTTGAAAGAACACATTCAGTTGTAATTGGATCTTTAGCGAAACTTTCCCTAGATGACAACGAAAAGTGGTACACTTACGTCAAAGAGGTGCAGCAAGCCATAAATTCAACTTACCACAGGTCAATTAAAAGCACACCATTCCGAATATTGACAGGATGTGATATGAAGACACAAAGGGACTTAAAAATACTCAACATAATTGAAGAGGAAAACCTGAAATATTTTGAAGAAAAGCGTCAAGAAGAACGAGACAAGGCTAGAAAGGATATTATCCAAATCCAGCAAGAAAACCGAATAGAATATAACAAAAGAAGGAAATCACCTACCAAATATCAAATTGGTGATCTGGTTGCTATAGAAAAAGTCCAATTCGCTACAGCTTCGAAAATACGACCTAAATTTCTAGGACCGTATCGCATAACAGCAGTTAAAGATTTTCATAGATATAAAGTGCAGAAAGAAGGCCAACATGAAGGACCATTCTTCACTGATACCAGTGTTGATAAAATGAAACCGTGGTGTGACTTCGAAACCTCTGATACTTCATATGATGATAACGATATTTAAAAATTATCATTAAATTACATAACCTATTTTAACTATATTTAAAAATTCTTTTTATCTTCAGGGTCTGAAGATTACTTAGGATGGCCGAATGGGATAACCGATGGTAACACCATTAGTTACCATATCTGCCGAAAGGGGGTTTGAACTTCAAATCTCCATATGATGAAAACTCTACACATGCTGTAATAAAGGAGAAATACAAAAAATACTTTCTTCTTGATTCTGAAGTCGAAGACCGTGGACGTGGATAAGAAAAGAAAGAAGACCGTGGATAATATACTTTAAAGTATCATTTTGTATAATTTTCTAATTAAATCATTTTCAATAAATAATTAAATTTTATAATCATTTGGATAAAATATATTAATTTTTATAATTTTTGTATACTATAAACATTACATAAAATTTTGTTAAACATTAAATATGAAACACTGAATTTTATTAACCAATTCCCACATACATAGGGGTGAGGCTGACACATCAAATAAAATTCTAGCAAATGAGTTCAAAGAGTCTCTTCTAGAATTACATATTTTCTGTCCCATCATGGTCGTTATAACCGAAAAGTACTGTATTTTGTTTTTGTTTGCAATTTATTATAATACAGTAGTTACTAAAAAAAAGATTTTTTGTAAATCGTAAATTGCTTTTTGTTAAGTTTTTTGTCAAATTAAAAACCGACTTCTGAAATATGCAGAAACTTAAAAAAAAAAATAATATTTCTTAAGAAAAATGATTTGTTTCTTATGGATCAGACAAAATTACCATGTACGGCATTCAGTTTCTGTCAAAAAATTTTAAAATAAGTAGGTATGATATGTACTATACTTCGGAATTTTAAATTTTAAAATTTGACAAAGCTTATAAAAATATTTGTAATTGTTGTTTCTTATGTTGCTACGATTAAGTTTTCAAAATATAATATTTTAAAATAATATTATTTTAAAAAAAAAATAATACATTCAAAATAATTGAAAATACCTATTATGCAAAAAAAAGACTAAAAAATAATGTTCAACTTAAATAGAACCGTACGGCGTATAAATTCTGTCAAAAAATTTACAAATAAATAGGTACATACATGAAATTACATAAGAGTAACCAAAATAGGCGTAACGGGATGTACTATAACTCGGATTTTTAAAATTTACAAATTGGCTAATGTATAAAAATATTGTTTTTGGTTTTTCTTATATTTCTAAGATTATGTTAATAAAATATCTTATATGTATTGAAAAAAATTCAAAATATACCTATTATATGAAATTATAAAAATTTTTTGTACCTAGGTACTAAATTAAAAAATTCAAATAAATATTTTTGTTTGTACGCGCTTATCGATTTAAGTATATGTAGATAGACATATTGACGTACTATTAAATGAAAAGTTTATTAAATCATCTATTATAAAAATTTATTTAAAGCTATCTGCCTAAAATTATTTAATTATCTACTCCTTTCATCTACTCTTTTTCAAGAGGCGGTGTGGTGTAGCTGGCAGTAGGTGAGAGTAAAAAAGAGTAGTTTACTCCTCATATAGGAACGCAAGTAATAACATTTGTTTGTTTGAAAAAACTTAAAAATTTCAAATTTTATTATTGAAATGTAGTGCTTATTTGCCTAAGTAGCTACTAAATTTAAAAATGGAATAAGGGGAGGAAAAATTTATCAATTTTTCAATTGATCAGTTTTTTTTTTTATATATTTGTAGATATGTTATAATTCTTAAAAATGTGATTTTTAAAAAAATTTCCACTTGTGTCAACTTAACTATACTATTTTGTACTTCAGGCAATATAATATAATACTAAGTACTAAATTTCTGAATTATGATAGGTATGTTAAATTTTGTTGTACATATTATGCTCTATGAACAACCTTTTTAATTAGGATACAGAATACATACATAATAATCCAAATCGTACAAAAATGTTTAGAAAAAAGTACAGTTTTCTATATGTAGGGCAGCATTAACTCGAATTTTGGCTACTTGACTTCAGTAAATATATATACATATGTATATGTTTAGAAAAATCATCAAATTTTCAAAACATTATATTTAGAACACTATTTATATTTAGAATGTAAATCGCCTTTTTTGTGTAATAACTGTGCTAAATTATACTCTCTTTATAGCGCGTTAAGCTACAGGAATAAAATTCAAAAATACTTAAAAACGTTTTTATAATTGAAAAAATTATAAATTTTTTTTTTAAGCAAATTTCAAACGCAAGAATTGTTGACAACATTGTTGCCATAAATTTGATGATGTATAGGAAAAAAAAATAAGTTTCGTGTAATATTAGTCTAATATAAATTACACAAAACGAATTTTTTATGTAAATTTAAAAGCACAAAAGCTCGAATTTCGAGCACAGGGCGATACTAGTTATTATTAAAATACTAAGGCGAAAGCCTGTCGTACGACAGGTGTAAGTGTAAAAATCAAATTTTGTTTTTATGGATCAATAAGAATAAATAAGAATTCTAAGCGAAAAGCACATTACGTTAAATGAATTTAATCGCATTTTCAAAACAAAAATCTAAATAAAAACTGATCTGGATTTGAATTAAACCCTACAACGAAAAAAGTTTTACAACCTACAACCAAAACCCTACAAGAGAAAAATTTTAGTTGAGCTGTTAAACAGTGTGGATTATATTAAAACTAACATAAAAACAATAAAAAAAAAATAAATAAAAGAAGAGAATAAAAACTTAATCAACTTGAAATAAAGTATTATGTAATGGCGTCGTGCCATAAGTGCAAAACTAAAACCATAGGAAAAACTGGAATTCTATGCTCGAGTGTATGCAAACAAATGTTTCATGAGGCACCCAAATGTTTGAGGGTTGGATCAGGCTACCATCAACATTGCGTATACAAACAAAAATGTTAAATTCATCTGTGATGATTGCGTGTTGTATATTCAAAATGCCGATTTAGTTTTACAAAATATGGAAAGTGCAGTAACAAAAAAAAAAAACTTTTAAAGGAATATAACAAAAATGAAACTTAAATAATAAATTTACTGAGAGTTATAGAGAAGAGTAACATGAAAAGATTAGAAGAAATTAAAATTTAACAACAAATGGAACAACATAAAATGGAAAAATTTACTGAAGCCTTCAAAACTCAAAGCGAAAAAATATGTGAAACAATTTTGAGTGCAATGAAACAAAATTATGAGACTTGCAAAAAAATTTAAAATGTTGTTAATTAAAACAAGTAAATAAACAGTCATCCGGTGCAAGCTACCTAGATATACTAGGGTTGGTTCAAATTTAATTAAATATCCGTAAGACATTTTAAAACCATAAAAGCTGTTGTTAGTTTGATCGTAATTACTTTATCTATTCAAAAATATTACAAATTCTTACTAATTTATCTATTTAAAAATATTAAAAAACAAAAATACTTGAGATAAATAAAAATTTATTTATTTCAATTCCATTACAAAAGTGAAAAAATTTAAATTAATAAATTTTGTGGTAAAAAGCTAATCAAAGCGTAATATATTTAATAATTCAAATCTTTCAACATTCCAATTATTTTAAATTGTTAGCTTATGTACCTATTAGAAAAGTTATAAACGCAAAATATGCAATAATTGTATTTCTAAAATACAATTACAAATTTCGAACTTTTCATATAATTCATTTAAATATAAAAATAAATTTTACGTAATTGCAGCATATACCTTTGAATATAGCTTAAGTATCGTACACAATGTCTTAATTATATATAATCTATGGTAATAATTCAATAAAATATGTGATATAATAAAAATTATAAAAAAGGAATTTAATCGTTTATTAAACAAATATTTTGTTTTTAATTTATAAAATATTATACAAAATATGTTTTATGGTAACATTCTTAGTCTTTTAAAAATATAAAAGTGTTAGATAAAAACGGAAATAGGAAAGAATTCTCGTGTATCAAATTTAAAGTTTCTATCTTTATTTATTTCGAAGATAAGCTTTTTAATTTTGGGATTTCTTAGGAGGCATCTGAACCACCACTACAATTAAGTCTAAATTTCGGGGACACAAAGGAAATAGGAAATATATTCTTTGGCTTCGAAATTATACTCGTTTGGCCTCAAATCGATCAAAATCTTCTAGAATTCGAACTCATTGTCCGAACTCGACCAGAACATGGTACTTTCATTACTAGTAATTTAGAGATTAAATTTCATAAAAGTAGCGCCATTATTTTTTGAGTTATGGTGTTTTTAAGATAAATGTTTAATAGCCCTTGAAATTTTCAAAGTTTCCAAAGATCGAAACCATGGAACGATTTTGCCCATGTGCAGTCCCCGTCATACTTTCAATACTAGTTAACCCTTGTACACAATTGGAACGTTTTATCTTAATTTTAAGTTATTATTTTTATTAATTTCGATGATAAGCGTTTAGACCTTGGGGAGTCTAAGAGGGGTACTGAACCACCCCTCCGATTGATCCAAAATTTGGGGTACGCACAGGAAATAGTAAAAAAAACCCATGTGCCCAATTTGAAGCTTCTACATTTGTCTTAAGTTACAATCTTTATTAATTTCGAAAATATGCTTTAATGTCTTTGGAACTGTGTGGCTGGTCCCCCACCCACTAGTCTAATTGGTCCCAAACTTCCATAACACTAAGGAAATAAAAAAAGACACCCTGATAACAAATTTCGAGGTTCTATCTTCATTGCTTTCGGAATTATTCTAGTTTGGCCTAAATTCAATCAAAAAGTTCTAAGTTCCGAACACATTGTCCAATCCTCGCTACTTAAGATAGGCGCGATAACTCAAAAAAGAATGGAGCTACCTTGATGAAATTGTAAATGTTGTTTGCTAGGACTGAAAGTACGGCGGGGATTGCAAATGGGCGAAATCGGTTTATGAGTTAGGATTCTTGACCTTTTAATCCGTCCAAGTACTAACGAACTATCTGATAAAAATCACGGGTCGGGAACTATCCACACAGTTCCGAAGACCTTAAAGCATATTTTCGAAATTAATAAAGATAGTAACTTGAAACAAATGCAGAAGCTCAAATTTGGCAGATGGGGTTTCTTTACTATTTCCTGCGCGTTCCTCTAATTTTGGATGAATTGGAGTGGTGGTTCAGTACCCCTCTTAAACCCCCCAAGAAATTAAAAGCTTATCATCGAAATTAATTAAAATAATAACTAAAAATTATGATAGAACGTTCCAATTTTGTACAAGGGTTAACTAGTATTGAAAGTATGACGAGGACTACATATGGTCGATACGTACCTTGGTTTCGGGTTCTGGAACCTTCGAAAAATTCAAGGGCTAACGAGCATATATCTCAAAAGCAGTATAACTCAAAAAATTATGCCGCTATTTTGATGAAAGTTAAACTCTAGTTTACTAGTAATGAAAGTACCATGAGAATTGGTTCTGGTCGAATTCGGATTCTAGAAGCTTTTGATCGATCTGAGGTCAAACCAGTATAATTTCGAAGCCAAAGAATATATTTCCTATTTCCTATGTGTCCCCGAAATTTAGACTTAATTGTAGTGCTGGTTCAGTTGGCACCTAAGAAATCCCAAAATTAAAAAGCTTATCTTCGAAATCCATGAAGATAGAAACTTTAAATTTGATACACAAGAGTTCTTTCCTATTTCCGTGTTTTTTTAACACTTTTATATTTTAAAAGGGCAAGAAATCCATGAAGATAGAAACTTTAAATTTGATACACAAGAGTTCTTTCCTATTTCCGTGGTTTTTTAACACTTTTATAGTTTAAAAGGGCAAGAATTTTATCATAAAACATATTTTGTATAATATTTTATAATTATTACCATCGGTGATACATAATTAAGACATTGGGTACAATACTTAAGCTATATTGCTGCATTTATGTAAAATTTATTGTTATATTTAAATGAATTATATGAAAACCGATCGATACATGCAATTGCTAAAGCAGGATCATTGAAGCCTCATCAATTTAAATAAGCTATGCTTGACGAAGTACATTATCTTTTTGAGAACTCGGTTTATAGAAGAAACTGAAGTATCTGTTATTGCAACTGGTAAAACAAAGGTTTAATACAGTCTTTCCCTCGTGTAATAGTAACGCTGCAAGTCCCGTTCAATTTGATTACATCCTCGTAAATTGTTTATTTGATATGAATAATCATATGCTTCCCCACATCCTCCTGGAGCTTCTAAGAAAAGAATGTTATTAACAGATTCCCTTCTTACAATTTTTGCTAGCAACTGATATAAAACACCTGTAATTTTTATTTTTTTAGAAATTCTTAGCAAACAGGTATGGACCATCAGTTTTTACTAAAATTTTTTCCTTTTTTTAGGTCATATGATTTTATGGTGACATTTTATCATTTAATAATGACGACTGAACTGATAATGTATACTCTACTAAACTGCAAAATGTTCTATTGAATTAAATTTACATCATCAAATTTACATTACTTCTGATCGAATTCTAAAGAACTTTTAAATAATTATAATTTGTAATTTATATTCAAGTCTGTTCAAAAATTTAAATTTTCAATGGAAAAAAACTTATTTCAAACTAACTTCGAAAATTGTGTTAATTTCGCGCTAAGTTTAAAATAATCAGGTTTATTTTTTTTATTTCATTATTTCATATCAGTCATTTTAGTTTCTGTTAAAAATATTCTTTTAACAATTCTTTTAACTAATTATAATTATAAATGTTATTTCCTTTTCAATTAAACTTATATTGCAATTTGTTCCTCCAAAATTAACTATTGCAAAGAATGAAAAAACTTGACGTTACGCTTGAAATATTAAGTAGAATGGACATTTTTAGAACTAAGTAATAAAAGTAAATATTGATTCACTTCTTTCTTATATCTTAAAGTCTAAAAATGTTCTTAAAAAAACTAAAATCATTATTCAATTCAAAGTTATTTTTATTAAACAAAAACAAAGTAGATATGTAGGTAATAAAACATTTAGACAGAAAAACATAAAGAGAGCAATAGGTAGTAAAATAAAAATATTACTAGTATCGCCCTGTGCTCGAAATTCGATCTAGTTTTGCTTTTAAGTTAACATATAAAATTCGTTTTGTGTAAATTATATTAGACTATACATAATAAAAATTATGCCAACAGTGTTGTCAACAATTCTTGCGCTTGAAATTTGCTTAAAAAAAATTTGTAATTTTTCTAAATTATTAAAACATTGTTAAGTACCGATTTTTGAGTTTTATTTCTATAGCTTAAGCCGGTTTAAAGAGAGGATAAATTGGTACAGTTAAATTAAATTAAAATTCTAAATACATATAAATATTATTCTAATAAATACATATTTCTAAACATATACATATATTTATTGAAGTCAAGAACCCAAAATTCGAGTTAATGCTGTCCTTCATATAGCAAACCGTACTTTTTTCTAAAAATTTTAGTACGATTTGAACTATGCTGTACGTATTCTGTATTAAATTGTACTAATTAAAAAACTCTATGAATACATAATATGTACAACAAAATATAACATATCATAATTCATAAGTTTAGTATTTAGTATTATATTATATTGAAGTTGCCAGAAGTACAAATAACAGTCAAGTTGACCGAAGTATTTTTTTAAATCTCAATCTTAAGATTTATAGCAAAAAAAAAAGTTTTTCAATAAATCAAAGAATAAATTTTTCCTACCCTTTTTTTATTTTTAAATTTAATAGCTACATAGGTAAATTTTTGCTACAAATATATGCCTATTTAAAGTTCTGAAAACATGGGAAAAATGATTCTGAATTCCTTGGTTTACTTTATACCTTTTTGTCTAGTTTATTTATTTAATATTTCCTAAGTTTTTTATTCAAAAATATATTTCTATACATGGTCATGAGCCATAACTCATAAGTCTCTTAAAACAAATAAATATTATTGCTTTTATTCCTTTATGAGGAGTAAACTATTTTCTACTCTCAACTATTGCCAGCTACTTCAGCCCTTGTAAAAGAGTATATAACAGAGTAGATAAATAATTTCCTGCAGATGGCTTTAATTAAAATTCTCTTGAATTATGTTAAATCATATTTTTTATTTGATAACCAATAAGCACTTACCCCCTTCCATTTTAAAAAATATTCTTTATATTTCTATCCGCAATAAACCTTAATTTTTTCACTTTATTAATATTTAAATACTATTAAATATAATTAACTTCTAAAATGTCAAATATATATGACAATTAATGTGACAATTATGTACTCCTGAAACAAAAATTAGCGTCCCATTTTCAAACTACGCCTATCTAATCTTCATGTACACTTATTTGATATATAAAATTTGTTCGTTTTGTCAAAGTAAAACTAAAAATAGTTTTTTTATTATAAAAAAACATTATTCAATGTTGAAAGTGTGAAATAAACTTTTCAATTATTATATATTTTTTTAATAAAAATTATTGTCAAAAAATTTTATTTTTTAAAACATAATATTAGAAATATAAGAAAATCCAATAATAATATTTTTATACATTTTGTCAATATTTGTAAATTTTAAAAATCCGAGATACTGTACATTGCGTTACGCGTATTTTCGCTGCTCTAATGTAAATTTATGTACCTATTTATTTCTCAATTTTTTGACAGAAATTATACGCTGTACGCTTTTATTTAGGTTAGGACCTAAGGAACAAATAACTTTTTTTAAGAAAGATTGTTTTTTTTTTAACTGTTTTGCAAATATTTATATATTTTAATATCATGACTCTCAAACGTAGAATATATTTCAGAAGTCGGTTTTTTATTGTACAAAAAACTTAACAAAAAGCAACAACAATTTACGATTTACAAAATTTTTTTTTTTATAACTGTATTATAATAAGTTGCAAACAAAAACAAAATACAGTACTTTTCGGTTATAACGACCATGATGGGACGGAAAATAATTGTCGTAATAAACGAATGTCTTTTTAAAAGAATGCTGTGAATTTTGAAAAATTAGTATAAGACTTGAACATTGTAGAATGTGATGATTCTAGAATGAACACTTCGAACTCATTTGCTAGAGTTTTATTTGATGTGTCAGCCTCAAGCCTATGTATAGTGCTTTTTCTTCTATTGAAATTTTTTTTTGTATTTTTGATGCGCTATTATGATTTTTTTTATATTCAAAACTAAATAAAAAAGACTTAATTAATCGCCAGCAACATATTTAGGTATAATAAGTTTAAATAAAAGAAATATCAATGTAATAAAAAACTTACATTTTTAGGTAAAATTTAATTTTTTAGCAAAAAGGGTAAAGTTTATTATAATTAAAATTGAACCGAGTTCGTTACAAATAAAAACTACTGTATAAACCAAATGTATTGTTTTTATTTCGAACGGAACTCATTTTTTTCGTTCACTTTTTAAGATAAAGAAAAAACAAAAACAAAAATAAAAATTTTAAAAAAATTTAAATCTCCTTGTTCATTGAACATTTGAACTAAACAAAAAAAAAAAGAAAGACATAAGTCGGCGCCTATAATATATAGTTTGATTGAGCTGCGAGTACAACCGAAAATGCATTACTTTTACCCAGAAAGTCGGCGCATAATATTAGAGTCATAAGCCTTAACTTTTAATAGCGTGACCGTTAAATTCAAATTTACGTTAAATTAAAGACGGGTTTTCACCTGAAAAAACGCAAAAAAAAAAAATATCATTGTCCTATGAAAACAAAAAAAATCTTTCTTTTGGTTGTTGTTTCATTAAAATTGCTCAAATAGTTTGTTCTAAAAAAGGATGTTTATATTTGTATGGGAAAAAATAAGCCGATTAAATATTATGATTTAACACTGCCTTAAAATTCTGAGCAGAAACTAGCAATATGTTTTTTTTTGTTATGTATATTTGTATATCATAATTTTTCAACAATTTATTTAAGTGTACGTGAATATAAAATTTTGAGAAGAACCTCAGCTTGCATACCGAGTGTCTCGCAAATGTGATACAATTTTCAAATAACCGAGTTATCATTAATTTTTATATGCTTATTTCTAACTTGTATGTGTCGATGTTACGTCCAAAAACTGAACGCTTTCCAAAAATATCTAGGTATTACCTTATATTTATTTTTCATTAGTATCGATAAAAATAAAAAAATCTTAAAAATATAAACAAAAATAATTTTTATGGGTATAGAGTCTTGTTATAAAATTTAAAGAAAAATACCTAGAAATTCGTGTATAAAACTCATTCTAAGAAAAATTTCAGTTCAATAATCTATATCATGTAATTTTATGTTGTTAAAAATACCACTGATTGACAGAGCATATCCAATTTTGGTAGACAAATTATTTCCATTCCATTACTCATTAATCAATTACATATTCCATGCTAATTTAAGAAACTGATGCAATTATTTCTATTGTATTATTTTGAATGCTTTGTTGTTAATTTATTATTTTTAAAAAAAGTTAGGAAAGATTTCAGAGTTGGACACAAAAACAGGGTTCCAATAACTTGTTTAGCGGGTGTGGGGGCGGCAGCCCCAATTATTTTAAATGATTTTTTGATTGCTTATTTTTATAAAAAACAAGTTATGAAGGATTTCAGAGTTGGATTCAAAATATGGAATGCAGCTTATTTTCCAGAGTATTTATATTTGACTTTTATTGAATATGTATGTTTATTTAAGTGGAAGCTTTTTTTGGAACTTCGTACCCAACCTGAAAAAGGTTTTAAAACGCGAGATTTTGAAACACGAGATTTTGAAACATTCATAATAATTCATATTAAAATTTGAAATCGAAATCTATGTCAAACTATTTTAGAAGTAATTTCAATAAAATATTTTGTACTTCTATTTAAAATTGAGACGATGGTAATCTTAAAATTATATACAAAAATTTTTAATTTTTTCTGAAAAATTTTAGTATATATAGATATGTGTGCATGGTATGAACCTTTTTAAATAAGTGGCGATAGGGTTGTCGATGTTAAAAGATATTGTTTTAAATTTCTTTTAAGAATAGATTTACATATTAATTCGTCAATTAAGATACAGATTATTTCACATTTTTCTATATTTAAAATTTAGTTTATACCTATTGATTTGTTAAATTTGTCTGTAAAAATTTACTTAATAATTAAAAATATCCATATTTTTTCTTAATTCATATTTAAATTTTAAATCGAAATCTATATCAAACATTTTTAGACGATATTTCAATAAATAATATTATAAATATTTCCAATTTTTTTTAATATATATGTATGATTTAATTTTCAAATTAAAATATTATATCATTTTAAAAATATTTTGTACTTCTATTTAAAATTTGGATGATGGTAATCCTAAAGCTATTTATCGATACATCAAAACTATCGGTCCTACAGAAACGGTTATAATTTTCCCGACGCCGTGCTATTTTTACCTTTTCAACAAAGTTTCGTCTTTACTTGCTCAGGGCTATAAGTTATATTACTACTATTAAAACTTTTTTTTATATTGATTAAAAATCTTTAAAACTTTCTTTTAGGTAATATTATTTACGACAAACCATTAATAAAATTTTTTAATTAGAAATTGAACAAATTAGAAACATTTTAAAGTACCTATAAATAAATTTTAAATAAATAAATAAACTAAACATTTAATGTATAAAAAACAAATTCACGAAAAATATCACAATAAACTTTAATGTATATTTATAACTAATTAATCAGCTCTTTATTTTTTATAAATTATTAAAAATAAGTTTTGCCATTTCATGTTTTTATAGCATTGTTTGTTCAATATGACAACTTCGGTATGAACTGAAATTTCGCTAGACCAGATTTATGAGTTTTTCTCCTGCCATATAATTTCATTTTTATATAGTTTGGCAATCAATATTTTAGCTTGTCATAGGTAAATAGTTGTTGATCTTTATTTAATATTGCGTACATACTTTTATCACTAACCATGTCTTTCATGGTTGTTGAATACTCTTTTTTAGCACATTTTCAAAAAATTTTGTTAAAATGTGTCTATATAGCTTCATTCTGTTTGTCCGTCCGTCTGTATGTTAACAAAACTTTTACGCCGTTTAAAATAGAGTAATGAAATTTTAACAACGGGCAGATATTACAAAAATAATAATTTCGTAGAACAATTTTTTTCTGTAGCCCCATCCCTTACAAAGCTACAGCCCCCCAAAGTTGGAAAAAGCCCTATTTTTAAATTGCTATAACAACAGTTCTGTTAAGTGTATTTTCAATCCAAAAACGACAAAAGATAGTTGGTTTTATAAAATTTATAAATCTTTAAAAGAAAATGTTTAGGGTTTCCATACGGTTCTAAAATTTACAATTTTGCAAAACTCAATCTAAAGGGTTGAAGCTAGGGTCTTGAAATTTTTAAAAAAGTTAGGTCCTTCGAAATTAGTAGTAGTCGGTTAGCAAATTTTTTTTTATTCACCAGTGTATGTTTTTCAAAAATTAAACGTTTACATTGAAGCTTCAACATTATATTTCGCACTTGTTAACAGGGATTGTATTCTACGTATTGATTTCACTATTATTCATAATTAATAAATTTATGAAATAACTAAATTATCTTTTATTATACCCTACACCTATAGAATAGGTAAAGGGTTATATTAACTTTGGTTTGGTGTTTGTAACCACCCAAAGCAATCGAGCTAGATATGGAAAAGTATATGTATTTGTGATCAGAGTGACCTCCTGAGTAGATATAGCCATGTCCGTCCGTCCATCCGTCCGTAGACACGATAACTCAAAAAATAATGCAGCTGTTTTGATGAAAATTTAACTGTAGGTTACTAGATCTGAAAGTACGGCGGGTATTGCAAAGGGGCGAAATCGGCCCATGGGTTCGGATTCTGGACCTTTTAATCGGTCTAAGGACTAACAAACATATATAAAAAATCACGCTAACTTAACAACTAATGACGGAACTTAGGGTTCGGAACTTAGAATATTTTGATCGCATTTAGGCCAAACGAGCATAGTTCCGAAACCAATGAAGATAGAACCTCCAAATTTGGTGTCAGGGTCTCTCCTTCTATTTCCATAGAGTTCTTGAAATTTTGGACCAATTGGAGTAGTGGGTTGAGGACCAGCCACACAGTTCCGAAGACCTTAAAGCATATTTTCGAAATTAATAGAGATAGGAACTTCAAACAAATTTAGGATTTTCAAACTTGGGTGTTACATGGGTGCTCTTTACTATTTTGTGCGCGTTCCCCTAGTTTTGGATCAATCAGAGTGGTGGTTCAGTACCCCTCTTAGACCCCCCAAAGTTTAAAAGCTTATCATCGAAATTAATAAAAATAGTAACTTAAAATTAAGATAGAATGTTCCAATTGTGTACAAGGGTTCACTAGTATTAAAAGTATGACAGGAACTGCATATAGGCGATATCGAACCATGGTTTTGGGTTCTGGAACCTTTGAAAATTCAAGGGCTAACGAACATATATCTTAAAAGCAGTAAAACTCAAAAAATAATGCCGCTATTTTGATGAAATTTAAACTTTAGGTTATTAGTAATGAAGGTACCATGGGAATTGGTTATGGTCGAGTTAGAACCAAAGAATATATTTCCTATTTCTTATGTGTCCCCAAAATTTAGACTTAATTGTAGTTGTGGTTCAGGTGGCTCCTGCGAAATCCCAAAATTAAAAAGCTTATCTTCGAGATTCATGAAGATAAAAAATGAAGATAAAAACTTTAAAATTGATACACGAGGGTTCTTTCCTATTTCCGTTTTTATTTAACATTTTTATATTTTTTTAAAAGGCTAAGAATTTTACCATAAAACATAGTTTGTATAATATTTTATAAATTTTTTTTTTTTTTTTTTTTTTTTTTTTATAAAGCAAGAGCTTAAATGTAAGGGTTTTAAAATCATTGAAGTTGTTAACAAAAGAAAAAAAATTAAAAAGAATGAGGAAGAAACTATAGTTAAACTACCTCTTTTTATGTTAACATTTGAAAATACTGAGGACATTGATAAGATTTATAAAATAGAGCTTATTCAGCACATGAGAGTGAAAATTGAAGCTCTGAAAAAAACAAATCTGATTCCTCAGTGTAAAAAATGTCAAAGATATGGAAAAAGATATGCTTTTAGAGAGTTGGGTTGCTATTTTCATTCTACAGGCGAACCAACTTATTGGCCTACTGATACAAATAAAACTCCTGATCTACTGGATTTTTTCATAACAAAAAAAATATCTCCAAATTTTATTAGCCTAGAAAATAATGAGGATTTAGACTCAGACCATTCGGCTGTCGTACTAAACCTGCATGAAAAAATTGTTAAGAAACAAAATAAGCCTACACTTGTTAATAAATCAACAAATTGGTTCAACTTTAAACAAGAGATAGAAAATAATATAAATTTAAGGGTTATAATAACAACTAAAGATGAAATAGATTTAGCAATTGAAAATCTTAATAAAATTGTCCAAAATGCTGCATGGAATAATACAAAAGAATGTAAATACATGACAGCAGGACCTAATTATCCTAGAGATATATTAAATGCTATTAAACTAAAGAGAAGAGCTAGACGAAGATGGCATGAAACACGTGACCCAGCTGATAAAACTGTGTTGAATAGAATAACGCAGAATCTTAAAAGAAGAATTCTTGAAATAAAAAACAAATCATATGAAAAATATGTTGAAAATTTATAAGCTAAAAAAGAGAGAAATTACTGTTTGTGGAAAGCAACAAAGAGTTTGAAAAAACCTGTAGTGCCAGTCCCACCAATTCGGAAAATGGATGGTAAATGGGCAAAAAATAATAAAGAAAAAGCCGAAACATTCGCAGATCACCTGGAAGAAATTTTTCGGCCCAATGAAATAGAGTCAGACCTCTACATTGAAAATGATTTCAGAAGAGAAAAAAAAGCCATTGAACTAATTACTCATATAGAAATGGTTGAAGAAATTAAAGCTCTGAAGTCAAAAAAAGCACCAGGTTTCGATCTAATTACTGCAGACATTCTAAAACAACTCCCGAAAAAAGAGATAACAATGTTAACATATATAATGAATGCTATGTTAAGGTTAAATTATGTACCTAACGTTTGGAAGGTGGCAGAAATAATTATGATACTTAAGCCAGGAAAGCCTCCAAACGAAACAAAGTCTTATAGACCTATTTTTCTGTTACCAATTATGTCAAAACTCTTTGAGAAACTGTTAATAAAAAGGTTGAAACCTATAATAAAAAATAGAAAACTAATTCCAAACTATCAATTTGGTTTTAGAGAAAAACACTCTACTGTTGACCAAGTACATAGAATCACTGATATAATTGAGAAAGCTCTAGAAGAAAAACAAATATGCTCTACAATATTTCTAGACGTAGCACAAGCATTTGATAAAGTTTGGCACGAAGGCTTAATTTATAAGTTGCGGAAACTATTACCTAAAAAATATGTAGATATACTCTCATCATACTTAACTGATAGACTGTTTAGAATTAAACAGGATGAAGAGTACTCTACACTGAGAGAAATTAAAGCGGGTGTGCCTCAAGGAAGTATCTTGGGTCCAATATTATACTTGCTGTATACTAGTGACTTGCCCCAATTTCAAGAAATAACTGTAGCGACTTTTGCTGACGATACTGCAATAATGGCAGTAGGATCAAATGTCGGCGAGGCTACAAATAAACTACAAAAAGCAAGTGATAAATTATATCTTTGGACCAAAAGATGGAAAATCAAACTAAATGAACTGAAATCAGTGCAAGTAAATTTTACAAATAAACCTATTCAAAATCCCCCAGCCGTACAATTAAATGGGGTAGATATTCCTCATGAAAACAAGGCAAAATACCTAGGAATGACATTAGATGTCAAGCTAAAATGGAAAGAACATGTCAAAAAGAAAAGAATAGAATTAGAACAAAAATATAGAGAAATGTATTGGCTCCTAGGTCGAAAATCTAAATTGCCAATAGAGTACAAAATTTTGTTATATAACCAAATAATTAAGCCTATCTGGTTGTACGGCGTACAACTTTGGGGGTGTGCCAAACGAACACATATTCAGAGAATTCAAACATTTCAAAGCAAAGTGCTACGTAACATGGTGAGTGCTCCCTGGTACGTACGAAATTCCGACTTACACAGGGATCTAGGAATTCCTATTGTTAGCGATGAAATCAAAAAATATGCCATAAAACATAAGACCCATTTAGAAGGTCACATAAACATAGAAGCGTCAAAACTTCTACTATTTTCAAATGTTAATAGAAGGCTTAAAAGAACTAGGCCCCTCCAACTAGCGATAAATTCAGATCACCTTAACGGAGGTCTGTAATTCCAGTAGATCATAAAAAGTTAGCGCAAAATTAATGGTTAGTCTCTAAGACTAGTTTTAATATTTTAAAACAGGGCGGGTGTTTTTAGTGTGTTAAAGTCACACATAACTGTGGTTGCGCTCAGTATCTTTCGACGATTTCCACCATCCTTACCCCAAGACAAAAAAAAAAAAAAAAAAAAAAAAATATAATTATATATTAATAGCATAAGGGAAATAAATAACGGTTTATTTTATTTTATATATCAAAGTGGGTATGCACGGGTATCTAAAAGTTGACAAGGGCAATAATAATCTCCCTTGTTTTTATATATATACTAGCTAATACCCGGTGCGCGTTGCTGCGCCTGTCAATGAAGCTTATATTGAAGTTGATGTTACTGCAAAAAGTTAACACAAAAATTACACACGGTTTACACATGTAAATTTTAAAATGTATGAAAGCAATCTTTTTAAAACAATTTTTCTGGGATTATTCTAGTAATTTTTGAAACTTTCTATAATACAAAGCAGTAGAAACTACTTTCCTAAATTTAACGTAATTTACTTCCAAAAAATTTTTTTGACCAATCGTAGTACCGACTGTTAACAGACTCAACTCCATTCTCAAGTTGCTTCACATATATAAAATTTGAGGTCAAGCGGTCGAATGGTTTCTAATTTAGAGTTAAGTAACGCAATAATCTATAAAAAGCCACTGTGCCTCAATGGGCTAACGGAACTACACTTTCTCTTTGGCAAAGCAGTATTGCGCAAAATTGGACGTAATTTGCTTCCAAATCTTTTTTTTGTCAATCGTCGGGCCGGCAAGTCTGTTAAAAGAGTTAATTTCATTCTCAAAACGGAACATACAAAATTTGAAGAAAATCGGTTAAACCGTTTCTAATTTAGAGTAAAATAACCAAAAAATTTATAAAAAGCTTTTGGGCCGCAATGGGTTAATGGAACTCAACAAAATTTTTTTTGAGGTTTTCTTTTTAGCCAAAGCAGTACTTTGCAAATTTTGACAATATTAGCTTCCAAAATTATTTTGACTAACCGTCGATTAACTCGGGCCGCAATCGGTTAATGGAACTCAACAAAATTTTGTTGAGCAATTTTGAATAGCAAGTCCTTTTGGACTTTTGCAAAAAATCTAAAAGAGGACAAGAGCGGGTCTTCTTTTCCTCCACTTGTTGATATAAACAACCACATCGTATCAGATTCAAAAGAAAAAGCGAATTTGTTTGGCAAACAGTTCGCTTGTAACTCATCGCTGCCTCAGTCTACTCAAAGACCTCCATCTATTCCAGAAGTTGGCTGCTCCTTTGGTAGAATATACTTTAGGACGCGAGCAGTGATGAAAATCTTGAAGAGTCTTGATACAAGAAAATCAGCCGGTCCGGACGGTATTACAACTACCGTCCTCAAAAAAACATATACTTCCATTTCAAAACCTCTGCGCAACCTTTTCCATCTTTCCTTCACTTCGGGTATTCATCCTACCCAATGGAAGGTTGCTCTTGTTTTTCCAATTCCTAAAAAAGGCGATAAAAGCGATCCCTCTAACTACCGACCTATTGCTATTACTTCGGTCCTATCCAAAGTAATGGAAAAAGTTATAAATTATAAGCTTTTGAAATATCTAGATCGTAAAGGTTTGCTTCATCATCGACAATACGGTTTCAGAGCCCGTCGTTCAACTGGTGATCTCATGACCTACCTGTGCGAAAAGCTCAATATCAGTCTTCACCATTCTGGTGAGTCTGATGTTGTGGCTTTGGATATTTCTAAAGCTTTCGATCGAGTTTGGCATGATGCTTTATTGGCAAAATGCAGGGCTTTAGGTCTAGGTAGGGTTTTTGTTAAATGGATTGGAGATTTCCTTTCGAATCGCACGATTCGTGTTCTTATCGATAGATATTCATCCAAAGATTTTAAAATAAATGCTGGTGTCCCTCAGGGATCTGTTTTATCCCCCAGCCTTTTTCTAATATTTATAAATGACCTACTATCAATAACCTCCAATCCAATCCATAGCTTCACAGACGACAGTACCCTTGTTGCTTCCTATGAATTTCATAGCCGCTGTAACATTAATCATTAGATTAACTCAACAGCAAAAAATTTCACTATAAGTGAACTAAACAAAAATTTAATTAAAATCCAAAAATGGGGTGAAATCAACATAGTTGACTTTAACACCAAAAAAACCCAATGCTGTCTAGTCTCGCGAAAAATAGCAACAACTATTCCGAACCTTTCTTTTCAAGAAGAGGCTTTGCAGCATACGGAAGACCTAAACATTTTGGGGATAGAGCTAAACCAAAAATTGACTTGGTCAAATCATATTTTTGGAGTAGCTAAGGACGCTGCTAAATGTATGGGTTTCTTGTATCGCTGCAAAACTTACTTCTCATCCTCTGATCTCCTCAATATCTATAAAACTTATATTAGGCCGAAAATGGAGTGTAATGCACATATTTGGGCTGGTGCTCCCAATACGGCGCTAGGATATCTCGATAAAGTGCAAAACAGAGCTATTCGTCTTATAAATGATCCCAGTGTTACCTCAACGCTCACTCCACTCAGCCATCGTCGCACTGTTGGGTCACTGACCTTGTTTTATAGATACCTTGTAGGGGCTAACACCTGTTCTAAAGAAATCAAACAACTTATGCCTCCATTCAAGATTTTCCAAAGGGAAACAAGGAGGGCAACAGATGCTCATCCCTGTACAGTTGAACTAGCTAGATGGCGTAACACGGCTTATGGAAATTCGTTTGTCATGCGCTCTTCTCGTTTATGGAACCATATTCCATCAAATGTGTTCCCCAAATTTGATAATGTATATATGTACGATTTAAACAAATTTAAGAAGAACATTAACATCTTTCTTCTAAATATCCCATCCAATTTTCCCCATCCCCCATAACACAAAAATTTGAAATAACTTCCACCATAATCCTAAATCCTTCCATATCCTCATCCCTGTAACCAAACTGTACATTTGTATTACAGGTTCCCTCCTAAAGTTTGGTTCAAAAAGGGTGTGGTTTTGGTGTGTTAAAATCATACACTACCCAAAGAAACACCGCCTAGTTTCAATGGGTAGCTTTCGAGCGTTCCATTCCCTCGTAAAAAAAAAAAAAAAAAAACAAAATTTTGTTTGGGGCTTTCTTTTTAGCTAAAGCAGAATTTCGTAAAATCGGACAAAATTTGGACCCAACTTTTTTTTTGACCACCCGTCGGCCCGGCATGGGTTAACAAATTCCAAAACTATTAATTGTGTCAACTCAATTCTCAAAGAGCATCACGTATACAAAATTTGAAGTCAATCGGTCAAACCGTTTTCATTTTAGAGCAAAAAAGTTTAAATACTTGCACCACAGCCCCAACTTGGCGGTCCGTTAGAGCAAAATTTTTGGGCCACGATTTCTTTCCGTACCCAAAAACCTCTATATACAAGTTTTCATGAAAATTGGCTGGGCAGTTTAGGATTCTATTCGCTACATACAAACAAACAAACAAACTTTCGCTTTTATATATTAGATTAATAAAAATGAATGATAAAATACTCAGTAAGAAACCCTATATAAGTTTGAAAATATGCTTTTTAAAAACCCTTGATTTTTTTCATCACTTGTTAATAATATATAACAAATTAAGAATAGTTGATTTATTAGTAATAAATATGTTTATTGTGATATTTTTTTTGAAATTTTTTTTTATGCATTAAATGTTTAGTTTATTTATTTATTTAATTATTTTAAATTTATTTATACTTTAAAATGTTAAATTTTTAATAGTAAAAGTAGGTAATGGGGCACTTTGTCCTGGGAATTCTGAGCCAGAAAGAGATAGCAATAGTTTGACATATTGACCTACATTTTTGATTAATGGCCAGGTTAACTCTTAATAAACAAGTTTGTTTACTTGGTTTAAAGTAATAGGTGCACATGAAAAAGTAGTAAAAAAATATGTTTTTATAAAATTGGAAGAGTAAAATATAAAACAAGTAAAGAAACAGTCAGTCGGTGCAACCGACGTAGAAATACCCTACACCTATTTGGTTCAAATTTAAGGACATATCCATAAGTCATTTTAACACCAAAGCTGTTATTAATTTGATCGTAAGACATAGCTAACCAAATTAACTTTATAATACTAAAAACATTTTTTAATTACACTATCTATTAAAAAATATTACAAAATCTTACTAATTTATCTATTTAAAAATATTAAAAAACAAACAAACTTGAAATAAATGAAAATATATTTATTCCAATTCAATTACAAAATGAAAAAATTATAATTATTAAATTTTGTGATAAAAAGATAATCAAAGCATAATATATTTAATAATCCAAATTTTTCAAAATTGCAATTATTTTAAATGGTTAGTTTATATACCTAATAGAAAAGCTTATAAACGCAAAATATGCAATAAATGTAATTCTAAAATACAATTACAAATTTTGAACTTTTCATATAATTCATTTAAATATTCAAATAAATTTTACATAAATGCAGCAAGTACCTTTGAACATAGCTGAACCACTACAATTTAGTCTAGATTTCGGAGACACATAGGACATAGGATATATATTCTTTGGCTTTGAAATTAAACTCGACCAGAACCAATTCGCATGGTACTTTCATTACTAGTAACCTAGAGTTTAAATTTCATCAAAATACCGGCATTATTTTTTGAGTTATGGTGTTTTTAAGATATATGTTTTTTAGTCCTTGAACTTGTCAAGGGTTCCAGAACCCCAAACCATGGTATGATTTCGCCCATATGCAGTCCCGTCATACTTTCAATACTAGTTAACCCTTGTATACAATTGGAACGTTCTATCTTAATTTTAAGTTACTAGTTTTATTAATTCTTGAACCACCACTCCAAATGATCCCAAATTAGGGTGGCACGGAAGAAATAGTAAAGAACACCCTGGGCCAAATTTGAAGCTTCTACATTTGTTTCAAGTTACTATTTTTATTAATTTCGAAAATATGCTTTAAGGTCCTCGGATCTGAGTGGCAGGTACCCGACCCACTAGTCCAATGGGGCCCAAATTTCAAAGACACTTACGCAATAGGAAGGGACACCCTGATACCAAATTTGGAGGTTATATCTTCATTGGTTTCGGAATTACGCTAGTTTGGCCTAAATTCGATCAAAAAGTTCTCAGTTCCGAACCCATTGTCCAATCCTCACCGTACGTAATCACCGCCATAGTTTCATTACCAATAACCTACAGCACAAATTTCATGAAGATAGACTCATTAGTTTTGAGTTATCGTGATTTTAATATATGTTCGTTATCCCTGACACCGACTAAAAGGTCCAGAATCCGAACCCATGGGCTGATTTCGCCCTTATACAGCCCGCGCTTTACTTATAGTACTAGTTAACCCTTGTACACAATTTGAACGGTCTATCTTAATTTTAAGTAACTATTTTTAGTAATTTCGATTATAAGCTTTTAAAACTTGGGAGGTCTGAGAGGGGTACTGAACCACCTCTCCAATTGATCCCAAATTAATGGAACACGCAAGAGATAGTAAAGAACACCCTTGTGGCAAATTGGAAGCTTCTACATTTTTTCAAGTTGTTATCTTTATTAATTTTAAAGATATGCTTTAAGGTCTTCGGAAATGTGTGGCTGGTCCCCGACCCACTACTCAAATGGGGCCCAAATTCCCAAGACACTTAGGAAATAGGAAGGGACACCCTGATACCAAATTTGGAGGTTCTATCTTCATTGGTTTCGGAATTATGCTCGTTTGGCCTAAATTCGATCAAAAAGTTCTAGGTTCCGCACCCATGGTCCAATCCCGACCTTACCCAATCCCCGAAGTAGTTTCATTACTAGTAACCTACAGCACAAATTTGATGAAGATAGCGTCATTAGTTGTTGATTTATCGTGATTTTTTATATATGTTCGTTAGCCCTTCGATCGATTAAAAAGTCCAAAATCCGAACCCATGGGCCGATTTCGCCCATATACAATCCCCGCCGTACTTTCAGTCCTAGTAACCTACAGTTAAAATTTCATCAAAATAGCTCCATTATTTTTTGAGTTATCGTGCCTACGGACGGACGGACGCTTCCTTTAGGTGGTTACAAACACCATACCAAAGTTAATATACCCCTTTACCTATTCTATAGATGTAGGGTATAAAAATTTAAAGGTCAACAATCTTTTGAATAAAGAAAAAAAAATAAGTGCTAACCAGTTTTTTACTTTTTAATTTTCTGATTACATAAAAGATTTATAATTTATTAAGTTTCGTTTGGATTTAAAAAAAAAAAAAAAAAAACAAAACCAAAAATGCAAATCCTTTAAAAGTAAACCAGTTTTTTGTGTTTAAAAAAATGTAGTTTTGAATATACGAATAATAGATAACGAGAAAAAAGTAACTCTTGGTAAAGAAGATGTGTTGTGTACCTTTATATAAAGAAAGAAAGAAAACAAAAGTTCAATTAATAATTATGTAATAAGATTGTCTGATACTGAACATATATACTTACTGCTATGTCTGATCTACATATATAACCTTGCTGTAAAGAATGAAAAATAAAAACAGGTTAATTGCTTTTGGTACATATAGTAAACATAAAGATTATTCTTTATTTCCTGGGATTCTGAAACTTTAAAAAAAAATTTGTTGTTTTTTATTGTATTTTATTTATTATTTTTTATTGACATTTTTTATTAAATTCTTATTGCTTTTCAGCAATAGCGTAGTTTTCTGCTTCTTCTAACAAAAGCAATTTATTATTTTTTTTTATTAGCATCAAATCTCCTCTTTTGAAGTTTAGGAGATTTGGCTCTTCAGATAAAATTTGCCCGTATTGATCGGGCGCGAAAATGATATAATTTTGGGTTTCAAAAACCCATTTTTGTTTCTTTCTTTTGTCGTATATAACCTTACCTTATCTAATATATAAAGCCGTTCAGGCTCTATTTCATTGTGCCATAAAAATGGCTTGAAAAGATTTTGTTTTTCAATTAGTTTGCATAATTTTGCAAAATTTTTTTTAAAAGGTTGTTGCTGCTGTACTTGTTGTTGTGGATGTTGCTGTTGTTGTTGTTGTTGTGGATGTTGCTGTTGTTGTTGTTGTGGATGTTGCTGTTGCTGTTGTTGTAGTAGTAGTAGTTGTTGGCGTTGTTGTTGTGGATGTTGCTGTTGTTCATGTGGCTGTTCTGTGGTTTCTTCTTCAAGCAGCTGTCGCTCCTCGCTTTCTTTATTTTTCCTCCTTTTTGCCGGTAAACGAGAAGATGATCCGACATCATCGTTTTTGGGCATGTATAAATTTAAAAATTGTTGGGCCATTTTTTTTTTTTCAATTATTGAATTAAACTGTAATTATTACAGAAAATTTCACTGTATTTATACTAAAAATACCTTCAAGTTCTTACGAGTAATATTATTTATTTATTATACCCTACACCTATAGAATAGGTAAAGGGGTATATTAACTTTGGTATGGTGTTTGTAACCACCTAAAGGAAGCGAGCTAGATATGGAAAAGTATATATATTTGTGATCAGCGTGACCGCCTGAGTCGATATAGCCATGTCCGTCCGTCCGTCCGTCTGTCCGTCCGTCCGTAGGCACGATAACTCAAAAAATAATGGAGCTATCTTGATGAAATTTTAACTGTAGATTACTAGGACTGAAAGTACGGCGGGGATTGCATATGGGCGAAATCGGCCCATGGGTTTGGATTCTGGACCTTTTAATCGATCGAAGGGCTAACGAACATATATAAAAAATCACGATAACTCAACAACTAATGAAGCTATCTTCATCAAATTTGTGCTGTAGGTTACTAGTAATGAAACTACTTCGGGGATTGCGTAAGGTCAGGATTGGACCATGGGTTCGGAACCTAGAACTTTTTGATCGAATTTAGGCCAAACGAGCATAATTCCGAAACCAATGAAGATAGAACCTCCAAATTTGGTATCAGGGTGTCCTTTCCTATTTCCTAAGTGTCTTGTGAATTTGAATCCCATTGGAGTACTGGGTCGGGTACCAGCCCCACATTTCCGAAGACCTTAAAGCATATCTTTAAAATTAATAAAGATAACAACTTGAAAAAATGTAGAAGCTTCCAATTTGCCACAAGGGTGTTCTTTACTATCTCTTGCGGGTTCCCTTAATTTGGAATCAATTGGAGAGGTGGTTCAGTACCCCTCTCAGACCTCCCAAGTTTTAAAAGCTTATAATCGAAATTACTAAAAATAGTTACTTAAAATTAAGATAGACCGTTCAAATTGTGTACAAGGGTTAACTAGTACTATAAGTAAAGCGCGGGCTGTATAAGGCAAAATCAGCCCATGGGTTCGGATTCTGGACCATTTAGTCGGTGTCAGGGATAACGAACATATATTAAAAATCACGATAACTCAACAACTAATGAGGCTATCTTTATGAAATTTGTGTTGTAGGTTATTGGTAATGAAACTACGGCGGTGATTACGTACGGTGAGGATTGGACAATGGGTTCGGAACTGAGAACTTTTTGATCGAATTTAGGCCAAACTAGCGTAATTCCGAAACCAATGGAGATATAACCTTCAAATTTGGTATCAAGTTGTCCCTTCTTATTGCGTAAGTGTCTTTGAAATTTGGGCCCCATTGGACTAGTGGGTCGGGGACCAGCCACTCAGTTCCGAGGACCTTAAAGCATATTTTCGAAATTAATAAAAATAGTAACTTGAAATAAATGTAGAAGCTTCAAATTTGGCCCAGGGTGTTCTTTACTATTTCTTCCGTGCCTCGCTAATTTGGGATCATTTGGACTGGTGGTTCAGGACCTATCTTAGACCCCCCAAATGTGTAAAAGCTTATCATCGAAATTAATAAATCTAGTAACTTAAAATTAAGATAGAACGTTACAATTGTATACAAGGGTTAACTACTATTGAAAGTATGACGGGACTGCATATGGGCGAAATCGTACCATGGTTTCGGGTTATGGAACCCTTGACAAGTTCAAGGGCTAAAAAACATATATCTTAAAAACACCATAACTCAAAAAATAATGCCGATATTTTGATGAAATTTAAACTCTAGGTTACTAGTTATGAAAGTACCATGGGAATTGGTTCTGGTCGAGTTTAATTTCAAAGCCAAAGAATATATTTCCTATGTCCTATATGTTTCCGAAATCTAGACTTAATTGTAATGGTTCCGCTATGTTCAAAGGAACTTGCTGCATTTATGTAAAATTTATTTTTATATTTAAATGAATTATATGAAAAGGTCTAAATTTGTAATTGTATTTTAGAAATACATTTATTGTTTATTTTGCGTTTATAAGCTTTTCTATTAGGTATATAAACTAACCATTTAAAATAATTGCAATTTTGAAAAATTTGGATTAGTAAATATATTATGCTTTGATTTTTTTTTTATCACAAAATTTAATAATTAGAATTTTTTCATTTTGTAATTGAATTGGAATAAATATATTTTCATTTATTTCAAGTTTGTTTGTTTTTTAATATTTTTAAATAGATAAATTAGTAAAAATTTGTAATATTTTTTAATAGATAGTGTAATTAGAAAATGTTTTTAGTATTATAAAGTTAATTTGGTTAGCTATGTCTTACGATCAAATTAATAACAGCTGTTAAATGGTGTTAAAATGACTTATGGATATGTCCTTAAATTTGAACCAAATAGGTGTAGGGTATTTCTAAGTCGGTTGCACCGACTGACTGTTTCTTTACTTGTTTTTTTTTTATTTTGAACCAAAACAAGGTTCTTACAATCTTATAGCTAAACTTAAAATTAACATGAAATTTGATTACAAAACATTAATTTAAATTTATTATTAAAAAACATAAATTTAATATTTATTATTAAAGTTTATTTTTTGGAAAAATGCATAAAAATGCGAAAACACAGTTAAAATGCAATTTATAAAATAAAAAAAAACAAAAATAACTAAATTATAAAATTTGAACTTGAAGTGTAATATGAGTGTAATATGACTATATTATATTACAAAAAATTATTGCATTTAAGATAAATTGTTGTTATAGAACTATGATTTATCACATTTTCAAAATGTCTTGACTACAATGTTGTTAAAATTTTTACATTAAAGTTAATACAATGTAGGTATTTCATTTATAAATATAATAAGGCTAAATATTTTAATAATAGTATACTCCAAGTTATCAAGAAGAAACATGGCTAAAAAAATAATTTTAAACAAATTTATTAATCCAGTCTCTGAAAATCTTCCGCGATTTTTAATCGAAAGTGAAAATGTAACGTACATTAAACGGTTCAACTTATACGGTCGGAAAACAAAGTTTGTAATTAGGGCAATACCGGTTAATAGAAATCCAATAGATTGGATTAAAGACGCCATCGAACAAATAATTAAACATGTAACTCGAGAAGTAAGTCCCATGGATAAGATCGGGATAACGTTTTGTGGTGAAAGTTTTCAAGATCGTCCAGCATTTCTCAACTTTAAAACTGCAAGCGACTTGAAGTTTAATGATATTCGGGATATAATACTGAAAGTTTTTCAGAGTAATTCAGAAGGTATATACACTCTAAGACTGTTTTTAAAGAATATTATTTATTTATTATTTCTTTTATTTGCAGGGTTAAGTACAGATAAATTTTGTTTGGACATCACTTATATTAAACTACCTACTGGAAGAGGAAGAACAAACAAATTTTCAAGCTACAATGAAGAATGCAAGAAAAGAAAAGGAATTATTGCTATCAAAAAACACGGATAATTTATATCTATCCCGCGCAATTATTGTTTCAATAGCGAAAGTTTAAAAATCTGTTAGTTATCGGAGTATCTTAAAGAATACAGGAGAACTTCAAACTACACTAGCTACAGAATTAACAAAAAGGGCAGGGGTAATTATACCACCAGATGGTTGTGGTATTCCTAAATTGAAAAAATATCAGGAGTATTTAACAAATTACAAAATAGTTGTCTATAAATATGGAACAAGAGGTAGGGATGTAATATTCAAAGGAACCAATGATGGTAAAAGATTAAATTTGTTACATTACAAACGACATTACAATGTAATCGGCTCCCTCACCGCTGCTTTTGTTGCAAGGTATTACTGTGAAGAATGTCACATTCCATACTCTGAACAAAATGCACATAGATGCTCAAAAAGCTGTCCTTGCTGTCAAAAAGAGCCCGCCTGTTCTAATAATATAAAAAATATATTGTGCAAAGACTGTAATCGATCTTTTCGAGGTCTTACATGTTTGGAGAATCATAAAGCTTCTACTTCAACCAAAATAAGCAAGTGTGAAGAAATTAAAAAATGTAAAAATTGCTTTAAAGTTTTTAAAACAAATAGAAATCATACATGTGGAGAGATTTTTTGCAAAAATTGTCAAAATTTTGTTCCAGATAATCACCTGTGCTACATTCAACAAAACAAAAATGAGAAGAAATTCCAAAATTTTTTATATATTTTTTATGATTTAGAGACAAGACAAGAAAAAGTTGTATCTAAGGATTTGAAACAGCATGAACCCAATTTGTGTGTCATTCAACAAAGATGTGATATCTGTATCAATATTGAATCTTTATTCTTTTGCCAAAAATGTAAATTTAGAACAACAATTTTCGAACAAGAAATGATAATAGATAAATTAATGGAACATATTTTAAAATTGAGAAAAACATTTAAAAATATCGTTGTCATTGCACACAATGGTCAAGCATTTGATCATCAGTTTGTTTTAAACTATGTATTGACTAAAACTGATCTTCAGCCAAAACTAATTATGCGAGGGACTAAAATTATACTAATGCTAATAGATAATATAAAATTTAAAGATTCTTTGAATTACTTCCCAATGTCTTTGGCAAAGTTACCAAAAGCTTTTGACCTCTCAAAAGAATTCAAAAAAGGTTATTTTCCTCATCTTTTCATCAAGAAAGAAAATGAAAATTATATTGGATGCTTACCACCAATGGAAAACTATAGTCCTGATAATATGAAAAGAGATGAATATGATGAGTTTTTAAATTGGTATGAAAAAAATAAAAATAGTGAATTCAACTTTCACAAAAATTTTGTGAGTTACTGCTTAAGTGATGTCGAAATATTAACCGAAGCATGTCTTAAATTCAGAAAAATGTTTTTAGAGGAATTCAATGTAGAACCCTTTTTGGAAGCCACTACGATAGCTTCAGCATGTAACCTTTTATTTCGTAGAAATTTTTTGAAAGCTAACACCATAGGTCTTATTCCAAAAAATGGGTATAGATTAGTAGATAACCATTCAAAAATATCTCTCCAGTGGTTGATTTGGGAAAAAAACTTGCGACAAATTGATATTCAGTGTGCACTTAATGGTAAAGAAAAAATTATTGGAGGTGTAAAGGTAGATGGATTTTGTGAGCAAACCAACGAAATATTTGAATTTCATGGTTGCTATTACCACGGACATCCAAAATGTTTAACAATTAACCGATATAAAACTTTATTCAACAGCAATGATGATACATTAAACCAAAGGTATGAGAGAAAATTAGCAAAATCTCAAAATTTAATATCACTGGGTTACAATTTAATTGAAATGTGGGAATGTGAATTTCAAGAACAAATGAAAATTAATAAAAACATGGATTATTTGCGAAATCATTCATCAATCAATAAAGTACCTTTGAATGCATTTTATGGAGGTAGAACAGGAAATATATATTCATACTATAAATGTAAACCTGGAGAAAAAATTAAATATATAGATGTGTGTTCTTTATATCCGTATGTGTGTAAATGGGGAAAATTTCCTATTGGTCACCCTAAAATTTATGTCGGAGAAGTGGATTGTTCTAAATTAAAAATAGATAACTAGATGGACTAATTAAATGCAAAATTTTACACCCCCGCACACTTACTACATCCTGTTCTTCCACTAAAACAAAATGACAAACTTATGTTTTCTTTATGTCGAACTTGCATTGAAAAAAAATATTTGGGGGAATTTTGTCTACATTCAGACGAAGAAAGGGCCTTTGTAGCAACATGGATAATTGATGAGGTTTCAAAAGCTGTTGAAAAGGAGTACAAACTGTTAGAAATTTATGAAATTTGGGAATATGAAACCGTAATCTTCTATATATATAAAAGGGAATGTTTGTTTGAATGTTTGTTTGTTTGTTTGTTTGTTTGTTTGTTTGTTTGTTTGTTTGTATGTAGCGAATGGACTCCTAAACTGCCCAGCCGATTTTCATGAAAATTTGTATATAGGGGTTTTTGGGTACGGAAAGAAATCGTGGCCCAAAAATTTTTCTCTAACGGACCGCCAAGTTGGGGCTGTGGTGCAAGTATTTAAACTTCTTTGTTCTAAAATGAAAACGGTTTGACAGATTGACTTCAAATTTTGTATACGTGATGTTCTTTGAGAATTGAGTAGACACTATTAACAGTTTTGGAATTTGTTAACCCATGTCGGGCCGATGGGTGGTCAAAAAAAATTTTGGGTCCAAATTTTGTCCGATTTTACGAAATTCTGCTTTACCTTTAAAGAAATCCCCAAAAAAAATTTTGTTGAGTTCCATTAACCCATTGCGACCCAAAAGCTTTTTATAGGTTTTTTCAATACTTTACTCTAAATTCGAAACGGTTCGACCAATTGACTTCAAATTTTGTATACGTGATGTTCCTTGAGAATTGAGTTCACACTTTTAACAGTTTTGGAATTTATTAACCCATGTCGGCCCGACGGTTGGTCAAAATAATTTTGGAAGCTAATATTGTCAAAATTTACGAAGTACTGCTTTGGCTAAGAAGAAAGCCTCAAAAAAATTTTGTTGAGTGATTTGGAAGCAAATTACGTCCAATTTTGCGCAATACTGCTTTGCCCAAAGTGAAAGTGTAGTTCCGTTAACCCAGTGGGGCACAGTGGCTTTTAATAGATTTTTGCGTTACTTAACTCTAAAGTAGAAACGATATGACCGGTTTACCTCAAATTTTATATGTGTGAAGCAACTTGAAAATGGAGTTGAGTCTGTTAACAGTCGGTCTTGCGATTTTTCAAAAAAATTTTTTGGAAGTAAATTACGTCAAAATTTGGAAAGTAGTTCGTACTGCTTTGAATTACAGAAAGTTTCAAAAATTACTAGAATAATCCTATAAAAATCGTTTTAAAAAGATTGCTTTCACACATTTTAAAATTTACATGTGTAAACCGTGTGAAGTTTTGGGTTAACTTTTTGCAGTAACATCAAATTCAATTAAACCTCCATTGAGAGGCGCAGCAACGCGCACCGGGTATTAGCTAGTGTATAATAAAAATAAAAATACGAGCGGATTATTCACCGATATGATGAATAAATTTATAAAAGTTAAACAAGAAGCTTCAGGTTGGCCAAACAAATGTGTGACCAATGAAGAAAAAATAAAATATATAGAAGATTTCTTAAATAAGGAGGATGTCAAACTGGAATCAACTAAAATAAACAAAAACCCAGGAAAGAGATCTTTAGCTAAATTAATTTTAAATTCATTCTGGGGTAAATTTGGACAAAAAGAAAATCAACAAAAAACTAAAATTATCAATAAAAGCTTTGAATTATATGTTATGTTGACAGATCCAGCTATTGAAGTCAATCATATTTTTCCAATTAATGAATATAATATCGTAGTTAGCTGGCAACATAAAGAGGAAGCAGCTGAACCATTGCCAACTGTCAATGTATGTATAGCAGCTTATACAACAGCGCAAGCACGCCTTAAACTTTACGGTTATTTGGAAAAACTTGGTAAAAGCGTTCTTTATTATGACACCGACTCTGTTTTGTATGTAAGCCGGGAAGGAGAATATGATCCTCCAACAGGAGAATTTATTGGAGACATGACAGATGAACTAGAATGCTATGGTTTGGGAAGTTATATAACTGAATTTGTGAGTGGGGGTCCTAAGAACTACGCTTACAAAATATATAGTACGAAATATAATACTGAAGAAAATGTATGTAAGGTTAAAGGAATTTGTTTAAATCATACAACCTTACAAAAAATTAATTTTGATACTATCAAAGAAGCAGTATTAAATTCAAATAACTGCAATGAAATTCATGTCATTTCACAAAAAATTAGAAGGAACAAAGAACATGAAGTTTTAACTGTTCAAGAAACAAAAAAATATCAACCAAAATCAGAAAAACGAAAATTCAATGAAGATGGCAGTTCAGTTCCCTTTGGGTATAAGAGAAAAAGGATACAATAAAATATGTGTTTTTATTTGTTTGTACATATATATTTATTTAAAACAATAAGGAATATAAAATATTCAATAGTTAAATAATATCTTTTTTATTTATCCATGTATTATGACTGTTATCAAATCCAAGCCATTTTACATATACTTTATTTCCTTGTTTTTTAATAATCTTCTCAACAAGGTAGGTATCTGGGTATTTTACAGGTATAAGCTCAGCTTGATAAAATCCTCCAGAAATTGGAGTGTCAGTGTAGTCTGATAATTGATATGAAACAGGATAAGTATTATTGATCTTTTCAATTTTGAATATTTCGGATGACCAATTCGGCTGATAACCTTTTTCGAAATGACCTTTATATTTACTTATTCTTACAAAATTTCCAACCTTATATTTATTTTTTTGGATAATTTTAGGTTCAGTATACACATTCCTTAGTATATTTTTTTCGTTCTTCTTTGTGATTTTTTCAGGGGGAAGTTTTGTTGTACTATGTTTTGTAAAATTATATTCTTTTAATAGTGTTTGTATAATAGGTAACCAATTATAATTCCCGTTTAAACTAAATTTTTTCCACATCGAATTTTTTAATGTGCGGTTGAATCGTTCAACAATTGATGTTTTTAATTCACTAAATGTATGATAATGATTGATTGATTTTTCTTTCATATAATTTTGAAATTGTGAATTAAAAAATTCCTTACCCTGATCAGAGTGAATGTTTTTTGGTATAACTTTAGCTCTACTAATAATCGATTTTAAGGCATTTAAAACATTTTCAGCATTTTTTGTTTTCACAGGTTCAGCATAGGCATATTTGGAAAAAGTGTCAATGACTGTCAACATATATTTATAACCTTCATTAAACTTTGCATATGGTAACATTTCTACTAAATCAATTTGCCTTGTGTCATTTAAACCCTTTTGTTTGAATTTTCTTCTAAGAAATTTACGTCTTGCCTGTCTATGAATTTCAGCCACTATTTGAGCTCTTGACATTTTGTTATAAAAATGTTAAAGGTAATGGTAATTATTATACATAAAATGATAGATCAAAGCATGGTTTAAACTAATCATCTGATTGAGTTTAATTTGCTTTTATACTTTTCTACATGAGTATATAACTGGGCTTTTATTTTCAATTTTGTTTCATTTCCATTTTGACTATTATTAACAACTCAATAAAATGCAGCCTGATTCTACAACATATCCGTTTCATAAAACGGACTATGTAAATACAGAATGCCAAATACAAGAGAATGAAATTACGTCCACCATAGACGATGAAGAATTAACAGAAACGGAGGAATTTATACCTCCCTTTCACATAGTTGAATCGGAAGATGAGGAAGAAGAAGTGGAAGAAGAAATTCCTGAAGATGAGGAAGGAGTTCCATTTAACGAAATTTGGGGTATAAATAATCAGCAGGGAGATCCTGACTACTTTGCAGATATTTTTAGAAATAATTTTTAGTCTGTTTAAATAACTATATAAATAAAAATAAAAAATAGTTATATTATTCATTGTGATTTATTTTATTCATTTATGGAGATTGTTACAAATTTTTTGTTTTAACATTACAGGGATTTCAAAAAATAATCTTGAATAATTACATTGTACATTAAAACGCTGCATTGGTATATAAATTTCTTTCTGTAACCTTAATACTTTTTGTTCGTCACATAATTTCAGATATTCTGCAACATATTCTTTTACATTTAACTCAGCAGATTTATACTGTGTCATCACTGCTTGAATAAAATCGGTTAAATTGTAAAACAGTTCTGCTTCTTCTCTGTTAATACTTATGCTTTGCCCATTCACAGATCTTAACCCATGATGTAAGCTCTCTTTTATGTCTTTTATCATCTGCATATCGAGTTTTGCGTTAAATTGATAATAAAATTTAGTCCATTCGTGATATTTTAAGACAATCTCCCTTTTACCAATACGATGAAATATGCATGAAGCTTCAAACGTCTTACAGTCAAATCCAACAGAAATTTTTAATGTGTGACTTTTATTGAGGAAATATGTATAGCTTAGCAATAAATTATAACTCTGACCTAATGCCTCCATTTCTTTAATTTTACTAACATTTATTTATAGTGTTTTAATACTTATACGTTTTAGGAACACAAACTTGTAACGACTTGTATTTTCCAAAAAGCTTTTGAAAGGTATTTATAATTAATTTGTCGTTTTCTACATGATTACCTTTATTAATTTTTTTTAAAAAGGTATTCATACTATAACCGCAACATCTATACCATGAATAAATACAACAATACTGTCCACAGACATCTGAATAATTGCTTTGTAATTGTTTTTCATTAAAAACTACACATTGATTTTTTAAGTAACTTAAAATTTCTAATTTATCAGGTTTTCTGCCAAAAGAATCAAAATATTCGATACAACCACGTTTAGGAATATAAATAACCAACCAATGTGTTCCTGGATCTTTTGCTTTATCTGTGTTTACAATTAAAAAAGTTTGTTTTTTAATTGTTTTGGGGAGTTGATCTAAAACAAAAACTCCTTTAAAAATTTTACTCGTTTGTTTGTTACATCACAACACGTTATTTATCTCCAGTGAGTTCATTAATCAAATTGACTCAAGTCATATACCTTGGTTGCTTCTTTTATGTAGTTCGATAAAAAACTCTTTTTTAATTTTTTTATTTGTTATAATAACATCAAATTTTTCTAGTATTATAGTATTTTATCGTTATGCACAGTTCCAAAAGAATAATTTTCAAAATTATCATTTATAAATTCTTTCATTGGAAATTTATACTTGAGCTCTTTCACAAACTTTTTACAAGGTTCTTTGATACCAACTATACAAATATCTTTTACAAATAAGGTATTATTATCATCGCAACAAAACGTTACATCCAGTAGTGCACAAGACAGCGACATTTTGTCAATTATTTAAATTCATTTTTATGTGTGGTATTTATAGATTTGTAAATATATTTTGTAAGCTTGCATCAAATTCTCCATAAACAATAGCGGTTAGTGTAGATGGAAGTGGTTTTGATAATCTTGCCTCAATTCTAACTGTACCCTGATTTAATAAACCTTGACACACTTCATTTCCTGATGCATCTTGAGTTAAGTCAAAAGCTAACATGAAAAATCCATTACTAAACATAGACTTTGTTATCTGATGACGTTTATCATTGTGGTAAATTCCAGTACCAGAAAATAGTGTACTGTATGCTCTTGTGTAGCAACTATTTTCATCCGAAAAACTGGTTTCAATTGCTGAATTAGGTATTTGAACTCCATTTACGTTTAAAACAAATTGTGAAATATCAAAATGTTTAAAATTGTATGGGTTTTTTGATCTTTTTCCAGAATAACCTATATTTTCTGTCATACAAAATATTATTGAATTTGGTAACTGACAAATGAAAACATTATCAAGTAATATCGATGAACTATTCTGTGGAATGGTAAAACTTTTTACCTCTACACGTTTGTAATTGTACTTGGCATTAGTTTTATCTAATACAGCATTGTGTGCTAATAGTACACTTGGATTAATAGTTACATGTCTCATAAATAAAGTAGCTTCTAAAATTTTTAGTTGAGATTCGTCAGAATCATCGGCAAAAAAGTAAAAGTCTGGTTTTTCAAGTGTTAAAAGAATTCGAATATCAACATTGTTTATGAGGAGTGTAGGTTGATTGAACATGTCTAAATGTAGTTTCCCCATAAGTTCTACTACATTGCTATTTTGGTATAATTTTTGACGTTCTTTTGAACCACTATTATCAGGTTTTCCTATATTTGGTTTATCGAGATTCCATCCTGCACATTCCAAATGAGTAGTAGCGGCATCTGTACCATAATTTAATAATGATTCAATATAAGCTCTATAATGATAATTTCCATCAAATGGAGATATATTCTTTCCATTTAGCTGAACGTTACATTGTTTTATTAATGAATGTAAAAGATTATTGACTACACTTGGTTGTTGAATTAATTTGCCTTCAGTGTTTTTATCATTATTCCATTGAGTTCCATCTTTTTTTAAAATTTGTACTTTCGATTTTAGATATGCAGAAGAAAGATCCCTGTATGTGTCCCCATGACCTAATGAAACAAATTCTATGACTGATGGACTATAACCCCCTTTGGTAAGGTACAACTGAATGCAGCAAAGGGTCAATATCGTCAAGACCTTTTCCTGATTGAACTAAAAAATATTTTTAGTATGCTCTCTCCATAATGTTTAAATAAATAATATATAATGTTTTAAATTCCTTTTATTTATACTTTTTTGAAATGCAATACAACTTTTGTGGGAATACTACTTCCGGAGAAATTTATTTTATAACTATATTTATCACATAATAATATCGAAATACTATCAAATGATTTTTTCACATTGCAATATTGAATATTGTTTTATTCCTTCACTATGTTTGTAAAAGTGTTCTCTATGTTGATAGTTCTTAAACATCTTACATCTTTTCCACCTACATTCTGTGGTTTAATAATATCAGTATATATAAAAAGCATATCAGGTTTTCCTATAGGAAATAAACCTAAACTATTAATTAAAAGTTTGTAAGCTTCAAGTACTCGAGGTTAATGTTGTTTACGCTCCACCTTTGTCTTGATTAATACTTGCTGAAAACATGTTTTTAAAAGTGACTCTAAAGTATATGCGAATTCTGTTCTGATCTTAATATCTACCTTTGGTTTACTTAAACAGATAGTAGTATATGTCAAATTTGTAGGAAATTCATCCTTTTTATCTGATGCAGTGTAGTTTTTATCATCATTCAAAAAGTTAAAAATTCCCCAAATCAACTGCCGCACAACTTCGTTCCTAGAATAACCAGGAAATGGTCGTACATTTTGAATTAATGTTGGTATTAAAAATATCTTCCAGTCGCATAACATTTGTGTTGAATTGTATGGTATGTATGTAGAACCTACCCAAAGCATATCGTTTTTCATACCTGAGATATAAATTTGTGTACCTTTATCCCACTCTTCACCGTAAACATTTGGTATAAAATTATTAACATATATTTCAGAAATACCGACTTTCCAATTTGAATCAATCATGTATTTATCCATTTTATTTGTAAACGAGGAAGATTATAGTTGCCCTTGTCAACTTTTAGATACCCGTGCATTCCCACTATGGTGTATAAAATAAACCGTAATTTACTTCCCTTATACATTTAACTCATTACTCCATAATTTTGAGGTAAAAAAAAAAAAAAAAATTAACAAAACAAAAAAAACAATTACAAAACAAAAAACAAAATTTTCATTCATTGACCCATAACTTTAGCATAAAAAAAAAAAAAAAAAAAATTTTCATTCATTGTCCCATAACTTTAGCTTAAAAAAAAAAAAAACAAAAAACACAAAAAAAAAAAAAATGGCCCACCCTAAAATTCCGATGGTCCGAGTGATGTCCAACTTTGCCAACTAACTTGCCCTATTACTTTACCTGCCCAATTTTAATTTTAACCTTGTAGCTTCATTAGATTCACAGTTATTGAATCGAAAACTTTGTATGGCAGCCCCCCAAAATGGGGCCGTAACATTTTGAAACTTCATATAAGTGCTCGATTCATTATATAAATAACCGTGTGTAATTTTCAGCCTCGTAGTATAATTAGTTTTGAAGAAATTCATATTGGTGCAAAGAAGTTGTATGGCAGCCCCCCGAAAATGGGGTCCTAACATTTTGAAACTTCATATAAATGCTCGATTCATTATATAACTAACCGTGTGTAATTTTCATCCGCGTAGTATAATTAGTTTTGAAGAAATTCATATTGGTGCAAAGAAGTTGTATGGCAGCCCCCCGAAAATGGTGCCCTAACATTTTGAAACTTCATATAAGTGCTCGATTCATTATATAACTAACCGTGTGTAATTTTCACCCTCGTAGTATAATCAGTTTCCAAGAAATTCATATTGGTGCAAAGAAGTTGTATGGCAGCCCCCCGAAAATGGGGCCCTAACATTTTGAAACTTCATACAAGTGCCGGAGTCATTATAAAACTAACCGTGGGTAATTTTCGTCCCCGTAGTATAATTAGTTTTGAAGAATGTCATATTGGCGCAAAAAAGTTGTATGGCAGCTCCCCGAAGCCTTGGTCCGATTTTAACCAAAAACAATAGGGAACCTAGAAATTGTCTAAAACTCACTTTGTGTGAATTTCAAGACTCTAGTCCTTTTAGTTTTTGAGTTATCGTGCTGACACACGGACGGACGGACAGACAGACACACATAGCTAGATCGACTAATTTTTCGATTCTGAGCCGATACGTACCCTTGACACTATATCTAGCTCGCCTAGATCGATGCGTTACAAACGGAGGAGTAATTTTAATATACCCGATGTCATATATGTATGCACGGGTATAAAGAGGACAATGTATTTTCAGTGAAATAATAATTGGATGAATCGCTTAGTAAAGTGACGTAAAATTCATCATTTACTTGTATGTTGTCCATGAGCTTGTTGATTTATTTTTTCGTATTGAAAAATTAAGTTCTGTTTGAGTATTACCTGCTGCTGACCGTAAAACACGCCTTGCTGAACTATTTAACTCTTTGCTATTTATAGTTTTTTCTTTCTTCGTTGGTGGGCTTGGGCTGTCTAAAGGAACTGATATTATGTCTCCTGTATCAGTTTCAAAAATTTGTACATTTTTATTTCTAATAGATTTTCTTTTTCTTAGACGTTCTCCAGCTGAAGCAGCAGACAATGCTTTTTTAAAAACTTCGTCTTCCATTTCGTCATCGAATACTTCTTCAACTTCTTTTTCATATAGGTACATCTTCTTGAGAAAAAGCTTGTGTTGCAGCATCCTTATATACAGGAACATTTGATTGAGTTTCTACATCTACATACATAGGTTTTGCACGAGTTTGAGTGCCCTTTGTTTCTGTAATTTTTACTTGCTCCTCTTTATTTGGAGGAAGAACTCTATTTCTGTTTCTGACTTTAAATAGATTTTGACGATATAAATACCATTTTTGTGTATCTGTAAGGTGTTTATTTAACAAAATTTTTTTCATAGCTTTATCCAATTCATTCACTTCTACGTCTGCATTTTGTTTCATTTTCTCATAAACTTCTGGTTTTTGTATAATCATTTTGTTAAATGTTGTATTATTCATTTTATAAAATTTCCTATTATTCCTGAAAGTAGTGCACCAAGAAGTGTAGGTAAAAATCCACCTCGTTGAATAATGATTTTTCTTTTGCTATTTGTAGATTTTTTACGGCAAATGAGTGATCTCAATTCCTTTTTATACTTTCGTAATTGAGTTGTTGCTTTTTTACTCAGATTACAATTGCCTTTTAAAATACTTAAAGCAATTTCACAAAAAGTTTTTATTACTTCGGCATCACAATGTTTTATTATTACTTTTTGAAATTTTGGTTTAGAACTTTTTAATAGATGCAATATGTGTCGATTGGTTTTCAAACGTTTCATATTCTCTGCCAAATTGGTCTAATCAATCTCTTGTACAAAAGCAGAAATTTTTTCCAAATATACCACTTCTTAATCGAAATATATCATTAATGTCTTGAGTAAGATCTATTAATATATACCCGTATGGGTCTGACGTCACTTCATTATATACTTTTTCAAATGCTTTGATTTGATTTGGATAAATCTGACGAGCTAAAGGTAATATCTGTGATTTATCTCTTGGATTTTTAAAAAGAACTAGGTATTTACAGTTAAGTGAAATATCTCTTGAAAATTTACCTTGATGAAATATATTTTGAGTTACAAATATTACAGACAAATTCCTATGATGTGAACCTCTAGTAAATAAATCACACACATTCTTATCATGAGAATTTAACATCATATCATCGATTACAATCAACAAAGGTTCTTGATTATCTTTTAAATCTGGTATAGTTTTACTATATTCAACATCTTTCATATATTGCGGAACTGCATTTTTATCTGGATTACACCAAACAATTCTATTAATTTCTGGTTGCATATTTTCTTTTAATTAAATTATGAATAAAAGTGATTTTACCATAACAGGATGGTCCTGCCACCATCATAGTAAATGGGTGAAACAACATAGTTATATTAGTGAACACTAATATTACTAACCTATATTTATATAAAAACTATTTTTAAAAATGAATATTAATAGAACTTTCAATAATGAAAAGGTTATTCCATCAATATCCTTCAACATAGTTAAACAAGTTTTAGTAGTTGATCTTAAATTTTTATCAGAAAATGATAAGCAAAATTTCATAAAAGAGCTGGCCATACTTGAAAAAGGAAGTTTAATTCCTACTGTATATCACTTTAAGCCACCATACCCTGCAGAAAAACTTAGTCAAGAAGTCAGATATACTAATCAGCATTGCGAAAATAAAATAAATGGACTTAAATAGGGTAGTGATTTAGTTGAATATTGAGATGTAAAATGTATAATAAAACATTATTTAGAACCAGCTGAAAAAATTTATGTTAAAGGAGAACAAAAAAAACTTTTCCTTCAAAAGTACATTAACAGTTTCAAAATAGAAGATCTAAGCAGAGTTTTGCCGCCATTAGAAAAGATTGATAACTTTAAAACATCATGTCCTATACATTTATCAAACCACAATTTTAGATGTGCAGTTAAAAATTGTTTTAACGTATATATGTATCTTTTAAAAGAAAAACTTCTAAACTAAGACCTTCACACATGCAATATGAAATTAAATAATAAAAGTAAAAAAGTTCACTTCAACACAAATATAGAAATTCAAGTCATGCATGTATGGGACTATGCCTACAGAGCTGCTCGCAAAGGTCATTGGCAACAATACGCATGTGATAGAAGTAGATTTCAAAGACGCATTAAAAATGTTGGTATCATTATTTCTAGAATTTTAACATCTGATCATCGCAAAATTGTTAAAGCTTTTTCAGTTAAATAAAAATTATTAAAATATATTAACTCATCTGTTTTGTTTTTTACTATAGGTACCAAAAGCATTTAACCTGTTTTTATTTTTCATTCTTTACAGCAAGGTTATATATGTAGATCAGACATAGCAGTAAGTATATATGTTCAGTATCAGACAATCTTATTACATAATTATTAATTGAACTTTTGTTTTCTTTCTTTCTTTATATAAAGGTACACAACACATCTTCTTTACCAAGAGTTACTTTTTTCTCGTTATCTATTATTCGCATATTCAAAACTACATTTTTTTAAACACAAAAAACTGGTTTACTTTTAAAGAATTTGCATTTTTTTTTTTTTTTTAAATCCAAACGAATCTTAATAAATTATAAATCTTTTATGAAATCAGAAAATTAAAAAGTAAAAAACTGGTTAGCACTTATTTTTTTTTTTCTTTATTACAAAAGATTAAAGATTGTTGACCTTTAAATTTTTTTATATTTTACTCTTCCAATTTTATAAAAACATATTTTTTTACTACTTTTTCATGTGCACCTATTACTTTAAACCAAGTAGACAAACTTGTTTATTAAGAGTTAACCTACTTTCGGGTGGTTAACCTGGCCATTAATCAAAAATGTAGGTCAACATGTCAAACTATTGCTGTCTCTTTCTGGCTCAGAATTCCCAGGACAAAGTGCCCCATTACCTACTAGTAAATAATATTACCTAGAAGCAAGTTTTAAAGATTTTATATCAATTTAAAAAAAGTTCTAATAGTAGTAATATAATTTAGGAAGACTGAAATAAAGACGAAACGTTGGCGAAAAGGTAAAAAATAAACTGTGTTTAATCGTCCTAGTATCAGATACTAAAGTAAAAAAAAAAAAACATTATAATAAGAACACTAAATTTACTCAGAATAATGGAAAATACACCTGGTTTCTTCGATGCTATTAGAATAAGATACAATAATGAAGCAGTAAAATAATGAAAAACATTTTTAATCTTACTTAAAACTAAGCTTCTAATAATAATAGGAGAGTAATCTTTCTTCAATGTAGAATAAAAAAAATATTTTTCGTAATCATCATCAATCAATCAAGAAAATTAAATTAATTTTTTCGGTACAATTACGAAGTCATCCGTTCACTAAAGATACACAAATATTTTTGCATAATTTTTGGCAATGCATATTAAATTTAGATAATTAGAATTGCAATATTTAAAATTAATCAACTTAACCATAATATAAATTTATATGTGAAATCCTTAGCCTTCGTGTTGAACGGTCGTCTTACTAGGAAAATTTCTAAAATAAAACTAATTCGAAATTAAATTAAAAAATATATACGCTCATATATATTATTTTAAATACCAAATTTTGATTGAATAATTAGCCTTAAATTAACAGAAAATATTTTTTTTATGAAAAAAAAAGGTGTGAAAGTAATGGGCTGCAATCATGCCGGCCTAAAACATTGAAAAAAAATAGACTAAGAAGCTCTATTAATAACAAATTGTTCGATTTAGTTGATAAAGGCGAAATAATAGACTCAAAACCCGCTCGTGAAATAAGTGATCTAAAAAATTTAGTTGAAAAAATATCCAAAATAAATAAAACGAGGAAGATTATAGTTGCCCTTGTCAACTTTTAGATACCAGTGCGTGTATTAAATAAATAAGAATTTCATATATTACTATTGAACTGTTTGACAGAAAATTCAAAATATTTGTTTTTTTATATTTAATTACAAAAAAAATTAATAAAAAAAAATTAATTAAAAAAAAAGATGAATTTAAAAAAAAACCAGGAAGATTATAGTTGCCCTTGTCAACTTTTAGATACCCGTGCATACCACTAACCGTTATTTATTTCCCCTATGCTATTACAAATATTACAAAAAAAATATAAGAAAGTAAAATAGTTTAAAAAAAATTTAACTTATTAGGTATCCCATAATTTTTGATTAACTTATTATCCCATAAAAAAAAAAAAAAATAGCCCACCACCCTAAAAGTTGGTCCGAGTGATGTCCAACTTTGCCACCTAACTTCTCCTATTATTTTATCTGCCCAGTTTTGATTTTAACCTCGTAGCTTCATTAGATTCACAGTTATCGAATTGATTACTTTGTATGGCAGCTACCCGAAAACGGGTCCGTAACATTTTGAAACTTCATATAAGTGTTCGATTCATTATATAACTAACAGTGTGTAATTTTTATCCCCGTAGTATAATCAGTTTCCAAGAAATTCATATTGGTGCAAAGAAGTTGTATAGCAGCCCCCGAAAATGGGGCCGTAACATTTTGAAACTTCATATAAGTGCTCGATCCATTATATAACTAACAGTGTGTAATTTTCATCCTCGTAGTATAATCAGTTTCTAAGAAATTCATATTGGTGCAAAGAAGTTGTGTGGCAGCTCCCCAAAACCTTGATCTGGTCTTAACCAAAAAGAATAGGGAACCTCAAAAATGTCCAAAAAAATGTTTTGTGTGATTTTGAAAACTCTTGCTCTAATTTTTCAATTCTATCTCTTATAATTAATTTTTAATTCACCAATATATTAAACTTAAGCAAAATCAACTTCATATGATCATATTAATATAATAATCATCATATTCATAATCTATCAATCTATCAATATCAATAAGCCATTTACTTAAAAAAAATCTTTGTCTTCTTTTTTGCTTATCTTAAATAAACTACGCATCATTTGAATCATATGAAATTCTAACTCGAAATCGTTATCTACAAAAAAACAAAAAACAAAAAAAAAAAAAAAAAAATTCATATAATTTCATGTTAAATACAAGATGCATAGCAAAATTTCAAATTTTTGTATGAAAATATTGGAGTTGAAAAAGTTAGTTGTTCGAGAGCTACCCGAAGTTTTGGTCCGATCTTAACCAAAAAAAATAGGGAACCTAGAAATTGATTGAAAAATATTTTGTGAAAATTTCAAAACTGTAGCTCTTTTAGTTTCTGAGTTATCGTGCTGACACACAGACGGACGGACAGACACACATAGCTAGATCGACTCATTTTTCGATTCTGAGCCGATACGTACCCTTGAAACTATATCTAGCTAGTCTAGATCGATGCGTTACAAACGGAGGAGCAAATCTAATATACCCGATGTCATATATTTATGCATGGGTATAAATATGCTCTGAACGAGATTCAAACCCACACTTTTCAATTAAAATGTCGACGTCCTAACCACTAAGCCATCGACTTTATATTCATCTCAATTTTTTTTTTTAATTATTATCGTTGCGATGGTATCAATTGTTTGTTTTGAATAACTGTTTTGAATTTTTTAAAAATGTATTAAAAAAAATTAAATAATTTATAAATGTGAGTTTTAAGATAAATTAAAAAAAAAAAAAAATTTTTGTCCCAGCCAGAAATCGAACCGAAACGTTTTGACTGCTAGTCTCATGTCCTAACCACTACATCATAGAACAATAAATAATTTGCCTACAAAACGAGTTTTTATTTATCTTAATTTTTGCTACAAATAACATGTCCTAACCACTACACCATGAATCGATTAATAATTAGACAACAATTTGTTTATTTATATATTTGGTTTCTATTTCGTTATTAATTTTGAAAATATTTATAAAATTTCGAAAAATTTGTATGGCAGCTACCCGAAGCCTTTCTCCGATTTTAACCAAAAACAATAGGGAACCTACAAATTGTCTAAAAATTACTTTGTGAAAGTTTCAGAACTCTAGCTCTTATAGTTTTTGAGTTATCATGCTGACGGACGGATTCAGGTTTCGATGCTGATTCAATACGTATCCTTGACACTATATCTAGGTCGTATATTTCGATGCGTTACAAACGGAGGAGTAATTTTAATATACCCGATGTTCATATATGTATGCTTCCAGTGACGAAAAATTAAAAAATAATAACTATAATTCAAGTGTAGATAATAAACACCTTCCGATGATGAATCGGCAAATACTACTAAAGTATGCAACAAAAATATGAGTACAGAAGATAATTTGATAGAGTAAAAATATAACCTCAAAAAATCAAAAAAAAAATAAATGAAAAACACCTACTGGAAACAAAATACTAAACACCAATAAAATGCCGCCTATCATTTTTTTTGATACAAAGGTAAATAACTTAAAAAGCCTAATGAGAACTAAATTAGGAGTTTACAATTTCCTAATTAAACAATTGAATGATAATCATTCAATCTTATACACAAAGGATATTGAAGATTATAAAAAATCACGCCATTTTTTAAGTGGAGCTAGCATTAGGCACTACTCAAACACCGCAAAAGATGAAAAACAAAGTATCAATAGTTCTAAAGGTGTTAAACAATGCCTACTACACCAGAAGAAGTGCTCCAATTATTGAAAGCGCATTAAACAAATGTAACCAAGTTTGAAAAGGTTATCAGATTAACTTCTAAGTATTAAATTAAAATGAATATTGTTTTGCCATATTTCATCGTTCAAGCTGCACCGAGAAGCTCCATTAACGAAATAAGCAATATATCCGCACTGAATCACCAAATAATACACTGGGAAAAAATTCACAAACCAAACATTCTGCAATATACCAGATGTCACCAGATGCATTTAACACAGTAAAACTCGTCAACAAATTGCAAAATGGAGTTTTACTGTGTTAAATGCGGTGAAAACCACCATCCTGAAAACTGCACCATAAAACTTGAAAACCTCAGAGAAAAATTGTTCTGCACTTTATGTAAGAAACATGGAACCCAGCTTCTTTTAGTAAATGTCCGGAGCATAAAAAAAACCAAAAATGGAACAATTGAAGGAAGAACTTTAACAAAAAAACTTAAGTAAGCCCATTATTAATAATAATTTATATATCTTTTTTTTGAAATTGTAAAAAATAATTTAAATACAAATAAAAAAAAACTTAACACTAATTTAATAAATAACACAAATGCTTTAGATTTAAATAATAATATTTTATTAAAAATTCAATAACAAATTTAGAAAACAAATTACATATAGAAATTACAGAAAATAGAAATAAAATTAATTTAAACAGAAAAATAAAAATAAATAGAAAAAAAAAATAAACAACAAACCTGACATTATATGAATGAGTGAGATAAAACTAAAACCAACTAACCACATGGTGGTTGACAATTTTTAAATAATTGGAAAAGATAGAAATTTTGATTTAGAACGCGGGGGTGTTGCCATAGACATTAAAAATTAATTCCAATTTGAAATTGTAAATAATAGCATTTTCGATATTTTTTTATGTATCAAAACATGCATTATATCAATACAATTAAAGAAAAGAAAAAAATTATTCATAATTTCTTTTTTTGCATCGAATAGAAATTCACATAATTTTATAACAGAAATAGAAAAATTATTCCAAATTTTAAACTTAGCGAATATTTACAATTTTTACATATTAACTGGCGACTTCAATACCAAACATAAAACATGGCTTAATACTATTAACAATACCAGAGGAGTTCAACTAAACAAATGGTTTCAAGACAATAAAATTATATGTAAATGTAATTTGCTCTTAACTGATGCACCAACTCTTCCGTGCAAACTCTTATATTGATCTAGTTTTTTCCGATGCGAGAATAAATATTTGTTTCTCCGAAACTGATAACAAACTCTACAAAGTTTAAAGCTCTCAAAAACAAAATTTTTTCTGGTATCAATCAACCCCAGCAACTATAGGCCAATGAGCTTGATGGCAAACAGAAGTAAAATATTTGAAACTTTGATAAATGATAAAATTTCAATCATTGCACACCCAAAAAACCTCATATCTGGTAACCAGTTTGGGTTCAAACACAAACATGGTACAATTAACATAATATTTAAGTTAACTTCTGATATTTCCTGGTTTACAAATAAAAACTACAGCGTTGGTGCCCGTCTCATTTATTTAGAGAAGGCATTCAACTTGGTATGGTTGGACGGTTAAATATATAAATTAATAAAATATAAATTTCAAGTACGCTTAATAGTACTTTTTGAAAATATGTTATACAATAACAAATTTTTAGTACAGAGGCAAAATAATGTGTCTATGTTCTAAAAAAACTTTTCATTGAAAATTATCTCCAACAAGGTATTGTTAGCGCACCAATTCTTTTCTCGATCTACATAGCAGATCTTTTGCTTTGGTTAGACAGATTTAAGGGTAATAATTATGCCCTAGCGTTCGCAGACGACATAATAATGTACTCTGTAAACTGAATGACACTGTCAACAGCATTCAGTATACTCTTAAAACAAATGTTTAACATTGTGTAAGATTATTGAAAATAATAAATGTGAAACCGTGGTATTCCGCAACACGGTAGACAAAACAAGTTCAGACATTAGAACAAATTGGAAAAATTTTACCATTAAATCGCCTATTTCACCTCTTGCAAATAAAAAAGTCGTTAAATATCTTGGGGGTTCACCTTCATAGAAATCTAAACTTCATAGACCATATGAAATATACAAAAGAAAAGAGTAATAAATATTTTATGGCAGAAAAAAAACTCTTTTTACAATATAAACTAATATTTAGGGAGTCAAAATTATATGGTTTCAAACATTAATTAGGCCTACACTTGTATATGGTGTAGCCATAAATCAACATCAAAAAAACATCAGTGCAAGCTTAATGGAAAAAATCCGCATGTTCGAAAGAAACTGCTTAAAAGTTTGCATCAATAAATATAAAAAATCGGAGTCAGAGTACAAACAATTTTACTCCAATATATATTTGTACGAGGAATCAAAAATCTTAAGAATTGATAGTTTTATTATATACTTTTATATGAACTTGCCTGTATCTACGGCTTTATTTTTCATTCTGTCAGTTAGTGATACATTAAAAAAGAAATCTGCCCATAAATTTATAAGAATTGTATGGTTCAGTGGTTAGCAAAGTGGTTTAGAATTTACATAGGTCTGAGTTCGATACTCCTTCAAAGATAAAAACCTTTTTTTAAATTCAACAGAATAAATAAAAAAATTACAAATAAAATTAATTTATTTGGATAGTTTCTTTAAAAATTTGTAACTTTAAGAACTAAAATACTTCACTTTGATAATATAACAAGTAAAGAAACAGTCAGTCGGTGCAACCGACTTAGAAATACCCTACACCTATTTGGTTCAAATTTAAGGACATATCCATAAGTCATTTTAACACCATAGAAGCTGTTATAAATTTGATCGTAAGACGTAGCTAACCAAATTAACTGTATAATACTAAAAACATTTTCTAATTACCCTATCTATTAAAAAATACTACAAATTCTTACTAATTTATCTATTTAAAAATATTAAAAAACAAAAAAACTTGAAATAAATGAAAATATATTTATTCCAATTCAATTACAAAATGAAAAAATTCTAATTATTAAATTTTGTGATAAAAAGATAATCAAAGCATAATATATTTATTAATCCAAATTTTTAAAAATTGCAATTATTTTAAATGGTTAGTTTATATACCTAATAGAAAAACTTATAAACGCAAAATATGCAATAAATGTATCTCTAAAATACAATTAAAAATTTACACCTTTTCATATAATTCATTTAAATATAAAAATAAATTTTACATAAATGCAGCAAGTACCTTTGAACATAGCTGAACCACTACAATTAAGTCTAGATTTCGGAGACACATAGGACATAGGAAATATATTCTTTGGCTTCGAAATTAAACTCGACCACAACCAATTCCCATGGTACTTTCATTACTAGTAACCTACTGTTAAATTTCATCTAAATACCGGCATTATTTTTTGAGTTATGGTGTTTTTAAGATATATGATATATGAATTATGGTACGATTTCGACCATATGCAGTCCCGTCATACTTTCAATACTAGTTAACCCTTGTACACAATTGGAACGCTCTATCTTAATTTTAAGTTACTAGTTTTATTAATTTCGATGATAAGCTTTTACACATTGGGGGGTCTAAGATAGGTTCTGAACCACCACTCCAATTGATCCCAAATTAGGGGGGCACGCAAGAAATAGTAAAGAACACCCTTGTGGCAAATTGGAAGCTTCTACATTTGTTTCAAGTAACTATCTTTATTAATTTCGAAAATATGCTTTAAGGTCTTCGGAAATGTGTGGCTGGTCCCCGACCCACTACTCCAATGGGACCCAAATTCACAAGACACTTAGGAAATAGGAAGGGACACCCTGATACTAAATTTGGAGGTTCTATCTTCATTGGTTTCGGAATTATGCTCGTTTGGCCTAAATTCGATCAAAAAGTTCTAGGTTCCGAACCCATGGTCCAATCCCGACCTTACGCAATTCCCGAAGTGTTTTCATTACTAGTAACCTACAGCACAAATTTGATGAAGATAGCGTCATTAGTTGTTGAGTTATCGTGATTTTTTATATTTGTTCGTTAGCCCTGAAACCGATTAAAAGGTCCAGAATCCGAACCCATGGGCCGATTTTGCCCATATGCAATCCCCGCCGTACTTTCAGTCCTAGTAACCTACAGTTAAAATTTCATCAAGATAGCTCCATTCTTTTTTGAGTTATCGTGCCTACGGACGGACGGACGGACGGACGGACATGGCTATATCGACTAAGGCGGTCATGCTGATCACAAATATATATACTTTTCCATATCTAGCTCGCTTCCTTTAGGTGGTTACAAACACCATACCAAAGTTAATATATCTATAGGTGTAGGGTATAAAAACATAGACCAAATAATTATATAGACAATCAGTTTCATATAAAAAAATTTTAGAGTTTTTTTTTAAGTCAGTCCGTACATTTTTGGTTCATTAATTTAAAATTTATATACATAAAATTATATAATTTATATAAATTTAGGTACTTAAATAAAAAATAAAATTTAGATTGAAATTAAAATAAAAATTTCACCATGAAACGAATTTGAACCCACGATCCCAACATTTTATAAAATACGAAACATACAAAAAGTAAATTAAATACATAACTTATTTATTTTCAAATTTTTAAAATTCAACAAAGTGAATTAAGTGAATAGTTTTTATTAATGACATTAAATTTTTATTAAGATTTTTAACCATGTTATTGCTATATTATTATGAGCATATGTATGTATATGTATGCAGAAATATTATAAAATACCATAAACAAAGAAAGGTATTTACAAAAACATACATATATATGTACAATATGCAAGAAATGTATTCAGACTTAAAGATATCTAATAAATATAAAACAATTTTGATTAACAAATAAGATAGTAAGATAAAGATTTTATCAAGATAGTTAGATACAGATTTCATCAAGCTGGATTAAGACTATCTGAAAGAAGAACTGTCACCATTTCAGCATTTTACTTTTATACTAAAACACTTTTAAATGCAAAATATCTACCATCAATTTTTGGTTAATGAAAATTTTCAACATTTTAAGCTTAAAAGTTTTCAAACATAAAAGGAACTGTTTCTTATACCAGCAATTTACTTTTATATTAACACAGTAACAAATTCCCAAGATCTACTTTCAATGTTTTATTTTCTACATTTTAGGGGTCTAGTACTACTTTAATAAAAGTATATATTGAAAAAATATAGCTCTAAAACTTTGAAAGTTATAAAGTAAAAACTTTTTTGTGAATTACTAAGAATAAAATTTTTGTTACTATTTTATCTTCATATCAAAAGTGCACTTTGATTATTTTGTTATCATACGTTATTATCATATTTTTAAATTTCAAATGTTTTATGTAAATGGAAAACCAGTTTTGTTTTTAAATAAACAAAATATTATAAATGATTAATTGTAATTTTTATCATACAAAAAAAAAAAAAATTCAAATTTTGTTAAATTTATGAAATAAATTTCAGGTATCACAAAAAAGTTTTTACTTATATACTCAAAATGCAGGGAAAGAGAAGGGTAATATTTTGAAGTTAAAAAACTGTTATGTTAATACCGTTATTTTCTTGATAAAAGGGATTTAATTGATATTTTCTTAAAAATATTGGACTTTAAGCCCTTATAACCTCAGACTGAGAAACTTTAGAGTAATGTTTGATAGTAATTTAGAAATCTGCATTAATAAGCATTTAAATGCTATACTTACTTTTTTTTATCTTATTTAGTTCCAATTTTATCGAAATAAAACTATATTATGATTGAAAAATAGTTAAGGCCCCATAACTTCTAAACTAATGAAAATAGACCCCCCCCTTTCATACAATTTTTTGTTCTGCTCGATATGCCCGATCACCCATTTGAAGGAAGACCATCGAGTCGGGAACACCCTGTATAAAAATTGCGTTTTTAAACTTTTTGCAATTATTTAAAATTTAGAAATTAATACATACTTAAAGGTATAATTAAAATAGTTAGTAAACTCATAATCATTATTAGGACAAACAATTTAAAATAAAAAAAAAACACTTTAAAAAAAACATGTTAAATTCTAAAATAAGAAAAACCTTTTGTGTTAACTATTTTTGTAGTAAGTTATTATAAGTATGTAAGCAAAAAACAAAATGAAAGTTCAGTTAAAAAAAAAAATTCAGGAATGTTTTAATTTAATAAAACATTTGTTAGAAGTAAATCTGTAAACATCATAACTAATTTTTATAATAAAGTAAATAATTATAACAAATCCAATTAAAAAAAACGAGGAAGAGTGTAGTAGAGTAGACTGTGTCAACTCTGGGATACCCGTATGACCGTTATTTAAATATTATATCATTATTATTATAAACATTAATTACTTTTGGCAAAATCTCAAACATACCAGCTTTATTAGGAGTAGTGTAATGCTCATATAAAAGAAGGAGTTGAATGGCAGGTACTCGAACCCTCTGCAGTAGACCAACCAAATTTTGCTGTAACTTTGGCCATTACACTAAACTATTTTTGGCAAAATTTCAGATACCTAACTTTAATAGGTATAGAGTAACGCTCATATATAATAAGAAGTTGTATGGCAACTACTGGAACCCTTTGCAGTAGACCAACCAAATTCTGTATTAACTTTGGCCATTACACTAAACTATTTTTGGTAAAATTTCAAACACCCAGCTTTAATAGGTATAGAGTAATGCTCATATAAAACAGGAAGTTGTATGGCAGCTACTCGAACTCACTGCAACAGACCAACCAAATTTTGCAGAACCTTTGGCCATAAAACTAAACTAATTTTGCCAAAATTTCAGACACGTAGCTGTAATAGGTATAGAGAAATACTCATATAAAAAAGAAGTTGTATAGCAGCCACCCGAACCCATGGACCAAAATGGCTGGATTTAAATAGCGATGACGGCTATTGCAAAAAAACAAATTTGCGAAAATTTCAAGATTCCGGCTTCTTTAGTTTTTGAGTTATCGTGCGGAAGGACGGACGGACGGACGGACGGACATACATAGCTAAATCAATTTTTTTTTTCGATTCTGATCCGATCCATACACTTGAGTCTATATCTACCCCCTTTCCTTCTCTGCGTCACAAACGTAATGGCAAATTTATTATACCCTTTGACTATATAGTCATACGGGTATAATAAAGAATATGATATTACAAAGAAAATGACAATTTATGTATACTTAATAGTGATAAAGGTAACAGTACTGTTGTTATGCATAAAAATTAATATTAGCAGTAATGAACGAAATGGTTAGTGATAATAGCATGTACGCAATATTAAATAAAAATGCAACAATATAAAAAACTGTAATTATTTCGTTGAAAACACTTAAAATGTAATTTTACAGGACAATTATATATTAATGTCATTGGATGTAGTTTCATTATATACTAATATTCCGGAAGAATACCTGATCAATATAATTAAAATATAATGGAAAGAATTTGTAAATATACCAATATACCTTTGTATGTAATTTTAGAACTTTTAAACTTTATGTCAGTTCTTTTAAACTAATTACTAGAATTTTACATTTAATAAGAATATATATAAACAGTTGATGGTACAGCTATGGGGAATCCAGGTAGTCCAGTTTTGGCCAATATAGTAATGAATCATATAATTTAAAAAGGTGTATATCCATCATAAGTTTGCTAAGCAAAAATTTGGGAAGCTTCCTAATTAAAGGGCTACTAGGTCTTCAAAATTAAAACATTCATGTTTTTATAAAACAGTAAGTTGTTCACCAGTGTAAGTTTTTCCAAAATTAAACGTTAACATTGAAGCGTTCTAACATTATATTTCGCACTTATCAACAGGTTTTCTTGAGTGCATTGGGATTATATTCTAAGTATTTTACTATTAGTCATATAATTAATAAATTAATGAAATTATTAAATTATAATTCTATAATAATCATTGCTATTCAAATATACAAATACTTAGTAATACTAATTTTGATTTTAAGAAAAAAAAAAAGAGAAAAAATTTCTTATTTATTAACTTATTATTTTTAGAACTTTCTAAATTTACGATTACACTTCACTAATATTTGTAATATTTTTAATATTTTTAATATTACTAATTTTTTTTCTGTTAATCTATTGTTGTTATATTTTTTTTATTTTGATTATTGACATTTATTTTTTTTTGCCATTAATTATGAAACTAATTAAAACTTTTAAATTTACTGAGGATTCCTACAATTTTCCTACATTATTTTCATTCGATTATATAAATCTCCAATCGCATTTAATTTTTTATTATATTGTTTTGATTTCATTATTATTTAAAAAAAATAATCGATTATGTTTGTATATAATATTATCATAATATATTGTTTTGATTTTTTTATTCCATGTAAAAAATAATGCATTACATACGTCCATACTCAAATGTTTGCTTATCGAATTCATGTATATAAAAATCTTAATATCTTACATACTTTCATTACTCACATATTATATCATTTACCAAATATAAAAATTTTAAGTAAAAATGGAAACAGCTGATGAAATAAACCTAGACACAGGTAGGCAACCATTTAAATAATAATGAATATCGAAACAATGTTATTATTGTACCTAAATATGCAAAGTCTTCGCAACAAATTGAATGATTTGGAATTACTGATAAATTCATATGAATATGATATTCCTGTTATAGTCCTTTCAGAAATATGGTTAAATCAATCAGAAAATAAGTTTTTTTAAATTACCATCTTACAATGTATATTTATCCAATAGGAAAGATTCTTATGGAGGTGTTGCAATTTATGTCAGTGAAAAACTATGTAGTACATTAATTTTTGAAGAGGAATTCCAAGAATCTAATATAGTAGGTATTAACATAATAAAACATAATATTAATGTATTCAGTATATATAGGTCTCACAATACCCACGTTGCCGTTTTTCTTGAAAAATTAGATTTAATAACAAATAAATATAGAAACTCAATTATTTTAGGAGATATGAACATGAATTTATTAAACTCAAACAATAGTCAAATCAAAAACTATTCTAGTACATTACTTAGTAATGGTTTTGTTATATATAATAATAAAACTGATAGATACGCAACAAGAATTGGCAAAACATCTAAAACCATTATTGACCATTTTATCACTGATATGGTTAAATTCAAATATTTTTATACCCGTATGACTATATAGTCAAAGGGTATAATAAATTTGCCATTACGTTTGTGACGCAGAGAAGGAGGGGGGGTAGATATAGACTCAAGTGTATGAATCGGATCAGAATCGAAAAATAAAACGATTTAGCTATGTATGTCCGTCCGTCCGTCCGTCCGTCCGTCCGTCCGTCCGCACGATAACTCAAAAACTGAAGGAGCTAGGATCTTGAAATTTTCGCAAATTCGTTTTTTTGTAATAGCCGTCATCGCTATTTAAATTCAGCCATTTTGGTCCATGGGTTCGGGTAGCTGCCATACAACTTCTTTTTTTATATGAGCATTACTCTGTACCTATTACAGCTGCGTGTCTGAAATTTTGCCAAAAGTAGTTTAGTTTTATGGCCAAAGTTTCTGCAAAATTTGGTTGGTCTAGTGGAGTGGGTTTGGGTAGCTGCCATACAACTTCTTATTTTATATGAGCATTACTCTCCACTTAATGAAGCTGGATGTATGAATTTTTGCCAACAATTGTTTAGTGTAATGGCCAAAGTTTCTGCTAAATTTGGTTGGTCTGCTGCAGAGGGTTCGAGTAGCTGCCATACAACTCCTTATTTTATATGAGCATTACTCTCCATCTAATGTAGCTGGGTGTCTGAATTTTTGCCAAAAATTGTTTAGTGTAATGGCCAAAGTTTCTGCAAAATTTGGTTGGTCTACGACAGAGGGTTCGAGTAGCTGCCATACAACTCTTTATTTTATATGAGTATTCCACTACACTTAATAAAGCCAAAAGTAATTAACCGGATGTTATAATGTATATGTTACGGTCATACGGGTATCTCAGAGTTGACACAGTCTACTCTACTACACTCTTCCTCGTTTTTATTCTAAATACTTCACTATCTGACCACCAACGATTTTTATACCCGTATGACTATATAGTCATTATACCCGTATGACTATATAGTCAAAGGGTATAATAAATTTGCCATTACGTTTGTGACGCAGAGAAGGAGGGGGGGTAGATATAGACTCAAGTGTATGGATCGGATCAGAATCGAAAAATAAATCGATTTAGCTATGTATGTCCGTCCGTCCGTCCGTCCGTCTGTCCGTCCGTCCGTCTGTCCGTCTGTCCGTCCGTCCGTCTGTCCGTCTGTCTGTCTGTCCGTCCGCACGATAACTCAAAAACTAAAGGAGCTAGGATCTTGAAATTTTCGCAAATTCGTTTTTTTGTAATAGCCGTCATCGCTATTTAAATCCAGCCATTTTGGTCCATGGGTTCGGGTAGCTGCCATACAACTTCTTTTTTTATATGAGCATTACTAGGTACCTATTACAGCTGCGTGTCTGAAATTTTGCCAAAAGTAGTTTAGTTTTATGGCCAAAGTTTCTGCAAAATTTGGTTGGTCTAGTGGAGTGGGTTCGAGTAGCTGCCATACAACTTCTTCTTTTATATGAGCATTACTCTATACCTATTAAAGCTGGGTGTCTGAAATTTTGCCAAAAGTAGTTTAGTTTTATGGCCAAAGTTTCTGCAAAATTTGGTTGGTCTAGTGGAGTGGGTTCGAGTAGCTGCCATACAACTTCTTATTTTATATGAGCATTACTCTCCACCTAATGAAGCTGGATGTATGAATTTTTGCCAACAATTGTTTAGTGTAATGGCCAAAGTTTCTGCTAAATTTGGTTGGTCTGCTGCAGAGGGTTCGAGTAGCTGCCATACAACTTCTTATTTTATATGAGCATTACTCTCCACCTAATGAAGCTGGGTGTCTGAATTTTTGCCAACAATTGTTTAGTGTAATGGCCAAAGTTTCTGCAAAATTTGGTTGGTCTAGTGGAGTGGGTTCGAGTAGCTGCCATACAACTTCTTATTTTATATGAGCATTACTCTCCACCTAATGAAGCTGGGTGTCTGAATTTTTGCCAACAATTGTTTAGTGTAATGGCCAAAGTTTCTGCAAAATTTGGTTGGTCTGCTGCAGAGGGTTCGAGTAGCTGCCATACAACTTCTTATTTTATATGAGTATTTCTCTGTACCTATTACAGCTACGTGTCTGAAATTTTGGCAAAAGTAGTTTAGTTTTATGGCCAAAGTTTTTGCAAAATTTGGTTGGTCTACTGCTGAGGGTTCGAGTAGCTGCCATACAACTCCTTCTTTTATATGAGCATTACTCTATACCTATTAAAGCTGGGTGTCTGAAATTTTGCCAAAAATAGTTTAGTGTAATGGCCAAAGTTACTGCAAAATTTGGTTGGTCTACTGCAAAGGGTTCGAGTAGCTGCCATACAACTTCTTATATTATATGAGCATTACTCTATACCTATTGAAGTTGGGTGTCTGAAATTTTGCCAAAAAAAGTTTAGTGTAATGGCCAAAGTTACTGTAAAATTTGGTTGGTCTACTGCAGAGGGTTCGAGTAGCTGCCATACAACTCCTTCTTTTATTTGTTTGAAATTTTGCCAAAAGTAATTAATGTTTATAATAATAATGATATAATGTTTATATAACGGTCATACGGGTATCCCAGAGTTGACACAGTCTACTCTACTACACTCTTCCTCGTTTATAAGTGTTGATCTAAAACCTATCAAGAAAAATGAAAAGAAGGTCAAAAAAGTTCTAAATTATGCCAACCTAGAAAAAGATAAAATTTAGTCTAATTTGGGGTTATATAATGATTTCAATAAATTTGTATCTGATCTGACCACTTTGATAGAAAATAACGCACAAGTTTATAATTTTATTGAAAAGAAAAAAAAAGAATGGATAACAAATGAATAATAAACAAAATTTAAATTCTAGAATCATTTTATAAATATACCAAAAAATATCCAAATGACATCCGTTTTAAAGAGCTTTACAAAGATATTAAAGATAAAGTAAAAAATCTTGTTGCTGAAACAAAAAAAAAATTTTCCTTTGATGAATTTAATAGGGATCCGGGAAACAGTAAAAAACTGTGGGACTTATATAAAACAGTTATGTTTAATAAAGCTTCTTTGAATTCTTCTAATTATAGTAAACTATTAGAACACAACAATCAAATTATTTCTAATGAACAAATCATAGCTGAATCAATGAATAATTTTTTCATAAATGTTCCAGACAAACTTTACATTTCTACACTCGCTGTAGACTATGATTATGAATCAATTTTCAACTAACATTTATTCAAGCTTTAATCTGAGTCCAACCAATATTGAAGAAATCTCCGAGACGATTATTATGTTAAAAACAATTGCGGCAACTGGTTATGACAACATCTCGGCTAGATTTATTAGAAAATATTCAGATTTTTTAGCTCTGTTATTAGTCAAATTTGTTAATATTTCATTTCAAAACTCAACTTTTCCAGAAAGCTTAAAAACTGCGATTGTAACACCCATATTCAAAAGCGGTTGCGTAACTAAAAAAACAAATTACCGGACTATTTCAATTTTAAGTGCGTTTTCTAAAATAATTGAAATAGTTATTAAGAATAGAATTTAAAGTTCCTTAAGAATAGAATTGAAAGGGCCAGATTTATTTAAGATCTACATTAATGACCTTGCGAATTTAAGATTAAAAGGAACAATCCAAATGTATGCAGATGATACAGTTTTAAAATATTCTGAGAACTGTGAGGCTAACTTAAAAAATTCCATTAGTCACTATCTCAGTGTAATAGAAAGATGGCTCAATAATCATAAACTATTACTGAATACTAAAGAAACAAAAATTATTCTTTTCAGTAATAAATTATACAGTAGTTTGAATATGATTTTCAGAAACACCGCTCTAGAAGTAGTAAAAAACTATAACTATCTTGGACTAATTTTAGATAATAAATTAAAATGGTATGGTCATATTGATCATATTGTCAAAAAAACAAGCCCATATATTTTTAATCTACGACAGCTGAGAAATTTCTTTTCAAAAGACGTATTATATTATACATAATTTTTTCTTCATATGTTTTGTCAAATATTACTTATCTCAATCCTATATGGTCTGGGGCTCCACAAATTGCATTAAATAAATAAGCATTCTCCATAAGAAAGCTATTAAAGTAATTCACTTTCATTCTAATCTTTTTCCATCAAGATTGTTGTATACAGGTTGGTTCTTAAGTTTTGATAATATTTGCAAACGTGAGTTATATACTATTGCTTTTAAAATTATTAACAATTTCATTAAACATAATTTTCTATTAAATAGAATGATTGATATACATAACCATAACACCCGAAACAAGTCAAATTTTTATCTCACTCTTTTCAAAACCGATAGGCAAAAAAATAACTGCCTTTATAATTGCCTAAAATTATACAATGAATTACCCTATGAATATAAATTAATTAATTATTATTCTTTTATCCTAGAATTTATAAGAAAAATAACAGAATTTATAATTGAAAGACACGTAAGTAATTAATTGAATTATGTTAACTTTAATTTGTCTAGTCTAATTATGTGAAATACCTAAATTAAATATAAAATAGTGAATTGAATTTTAAAATAGGTATTGAATTTTAAAATATGTAAAATTGAACTTTGAAAAAAAACGAGGAAGATTATAGTTGCCCTTGTCAACTTTTAGATACCCGTGCGTGTATTAAATAAATAAGAATTTCATATTTTGCATTTGAACTGTTTGACAGAAAATTCAAAATACTTATTTGTTTTTTTATATTTAATTACAAACAAAATTAATAAAACAAAAAATGAATTATAAAAAAAGGTGAATTTAAAAAAAAAATATGCTCTGAACGAGATTCGAACCAACACTTTTCAATTAAAAGGTCGACGTCCTAACCACTAAGCCATCGACTTTTTGTTCATTTCATTTTTTTTAAATTGTTATAGTTGCTATGGTATCAATTGTTTGTTTTGAATAACTGTTTTGCTTTTTTTTAAAAATTCATTAAAAAAAAATAAATAATTTATAAATGAGAGTTTTAAGATAAATTAAAAAAAAGAAAAATTTTGCCCCAGCCAGAAATCGAACCCACACGTTTTGACTAGTAATCCCATATCCTAACCACCACACCATAGAACAATTAATAATTTGCCTACAAAACCAGTTTTTATTTATCTTAATTTTTTTTTAAATAATTGTACTTGCTATGGTATCAATTGTTTGTTTTAAATAACAGTTTTTATATAATTGTAGTTACTATGGTATCAATTGTTTGTTTTAAATAACAGTTTTTAAATAATTGTAGTTGCTATGGTAACAATTGTTTGTAACTATGGTAAACAGTTTTGAATTTTTTTATAAAAATATTTAAAAAATTAATAATTTTTAATATAAATGAGAGTTTTCTGTCAAATTTTCTATAAAATAAAATTTTTCATACATAAAATAAATACATTTTATTTGTTTTTATATTAGGTTTCTATTTAGTTATTAATTTTGAAAATATTCATATAATTTCGAAAAATTTGTATGGCAGCTACCCGAAGCCCTTGTCCTATTTTAACCAAAAACAATAGGGATTGTCTAAAAATTACTTTGTGAAAGTTTCAGAACCCTAGCTCTTATAGTTTTTGAGTTATCGTGCTGACGGACGGACGGACGGACGGACGGACGGACAGACGGACACACATAGCTAGATCGATTCACTTTTAGATGCTGATTCGATACGTACCCTTGAGACTATATCTAGCTCGTCTATTTCGATGCGTTACAAACAGAGGAGTAATTTTAATATACCCGATGTTCATATATGTATGCACGGGTATAAAGAGTAAAGTGTTTTTTTGTTTTTGATTTTTTACTTCGTTCTATTTTGGTTTAATTTTTTTTTATTATTTTTTTATGATTACGTTGAATTGTAATAATTATACTAAGAAAACAATGTGACCAAACAGCTAAGGCTAGGGTCTTTAGAAAAAAAAATTAACATACACAATTAAATTATTTTTGTAAAATAAAAATTACTGAATTAAATTAATAAAGAAAAAAAAAAATAAATAGTTAGTAAGAAACCGTATTTAGTTTTGAAAATGTGCTTTTTTAAAAAACCCTTGGTTTTTGTCATCACTTGTTTAGATATATGATTAATAAGAAACGACGATGGAAAAATAAGTGCTGAGTGGTACTTGAAACCTACCTCCTCAACAAGAGTGCTAAATTTCTTTCTGCACACGTTTACCAAATAAGAAGAATATTATTTATAACATGTTACATAATAATGTTATTTATAACATATTACATAAAATTACTAGGTACTTTATCCTCTGTTGAATATATACATAGGGAAATTTTAACAAAATGATAAATATTCTAACAGACAATAATTACCCTACATCAGTCACCAATAGAATAATTAAACAATTTTACCAAAAAAATTGAACAACTATTCAATGCTTAAGCGAACAGCAAAGTAGTATTTTATTAGACTAAAAAAGTTAACAATTTCTTCAGAAAAGTGAAAGACAAAGATGATATTATATTGTCACAACAAAATATAATATATAAAACAAATTGTAAAGACTGTGATAGTTGCTATATTAGCAAACTAAACAATATCTAAAAAATTCCGTTTAACGAAATAAATAGGAATTCAAAATTACCAATATCAATAAAACTGAAAAACAGCTCTTACTCAAGCTCATTTTTTTTTTTATATTATTTTTATTTTTATTTTACTTATTAATCCAAAACAAGGTTTTTACAAAAAATATCTTACAGCTATTGAAAAAAACAAAAAAAAATATAAAGCTAACAAAATGCACAAACAAAAAAAAAAAAAAATACAAATTTGATTACTAAGTTAAAAATTTACAATGAAAAATTAAAAAGTTGTACTATATACTAAATTTTAAAACAAAAAAGCAAAAATGCTTACAGGACAAAAACACAGTATGAGATATAAATAATTGGAATGTATGTGATATGTATATGAACTTGAACTTGAAATAATTTTAAATGTTTACAAAGTAATTAGGTAATTTAAGTATTTAGGTCATTTAGGAATTTCTGTTTTAATTTATGTTTAAAAGAGTTTCTTGATATGTCTGATGAAAAAAGATGACTGTGTTTGTTGAATATAGTGCAACATCTGTTTATTGGCTCATTTCTTCCGTTTCTGTTCTGTGTTTATTTTCTAATAAAAATTTAGTGTTTCTTGTATTTCTGACTACATTGTTTAATCTAATCTTATTTACTAAGAATTGAACGTCAATACTTTTTCATACCCTACACCTATAGAATAGGTAAAGGGGTATATTAACTTTGGTATGGTATTTGTAACCACCTAAAGGAAGCGAGCTAGATATGGAAAAGTATATATATTTGTGATCAGCGTGACCGCCTGAGTCGATATAGCCATGTCCGTCCGTCCGTAGGCACGATAACTCAAAAAATAATGGAGCTATCTTGATGAAATTTTGACTGTAGGTTACTAGGACTGAAAGTACGGCGGGGATTGCATATGGGCGAAATCGGCCCATGGGTTCGGATTCTGGACCTTTTAATCGATCGAAGGGCTAACGAACATATATAACAAGTTAAGAAACAGTCAGTCGGTGCAACCGACTTAGAAATACCCTACACCTATTTGGTTCAAATTTAAGGACATATCCATAAGTCATTTTAACACCATAAAAGCTGTTATTAATGTGATCGTAAAACATAGCTAACCAAATTAACTTTATAATACTAAAAACATTTTCTAATTACACTATCTATTAAAAAATATTACAAATTCTTACTAATTTATCTATTTAAAAATATTAAAAAACAAACAAACTTGAAATAAATGAAAATATATTTATTCCAATTCAATTACAAAATGAAAAAATTCTAATTATTAAATTTTGTGATAAAAAGATAATCAAAGCATAATATATTTAATAATCCAAATTTTTCAAAATTGCAATTATTTTAAATGGTTAGTTTATATACCTAATACAAAAGCTTACAAACGCAAAATATGCAATAAATGTATTTCTAAAATACAATTACAAATTTAGACCTTTTCATATAATTCATTTAAATATTCAAATAAATTTTACATAAATGCAGCAAGTACCTTTGAATATAGTTGAACCACTACAATTAAGTCTAGATTTCGGAGACACATAGGACATAGGAAATATATTCTTTGGCTTTGAAATTAAACTCAACCAGAACCAATTCCCATGGTACTTTCATTACTAGTAACCTAGAGTTTAAACTTCATCAAAATACCGGCATTATTTTTTGAGTTATGGTGTTTTAAGATATATGTTTGTTAGTCCTTGAACTTGTAAAAGGTTCCAGAACCCCAAACCACGGTACGATTTCGCCCATCTGCAGTCCCGTCATACTTTCAATACTAGTTAACCCTTGTATACAATTGGAACGTTCTATCTTAATTTAAAGTTACTAGTTTTATTAATTTCGATGATAAGCTTTTACACATTTGGGGGTCTAAGAGAGGTCCTGAACCACCAGTTTAAATGATCCCAAATTAGGGGGGCACGGAAGAAATAGTAAAGAACATCCTTGTGGCAAATTGGAAACTTCTACATTTTTTCAAGTTGTTATCTTTATTAATTTTAAAGATATGCTTTAAGGTCTTCGGAAATGTGTGGCTGGTCCCCGACCCAGTACTCTACTGGGACCCAAATTCCCAAGACACTTAGGAAATAGGAAGAGCAACCCTGATACCAAATTTGGAGGTTTTATCTTCATTGGTTTCGGAATTATGCTCGTTTGGTCTAAATTCGATCAAAAAGTTCTAGGTTCCGAACCCATTGTCCCATCTCGACCTTACGGAATCTCTGCCGTACTTTCAGTCCTAGTAACCTACAGTCAAAATTTCATCAAGATAGCTCCATTATTTTTTGAGTTATCGTGCCTACGGACGGACGGACGGACGGACGGACATGGCTATATCGACTCAGGCGGTCACGCTGATCACAAATATATATACTTTTCCATATCTAGCTCGCTTCCTTTAGGTGGTTACAAACACCATACCAAAGTTAATATACCCCTTTACCTATTCTATAGGTGTAGGGTATAAAAAATCACGATAACTCAACAACTAATGACGCTTTCTTCATCAAATTTTTGCTGTAGGTTACTAGTAATGAAACTACTTCGGGGATTCCGTAAGGTCGGGATTGGACCATGCGTTTGGAACCTAGAACTTTTTGATCGAATTTAGGCCAAACGAGCATAATTCCGAAACCAATGAAGATAGAACCTCCAAATTTGGTATCAGGGTGGCCCTTCCTATTTCCTAAGTGTCTTGGGAGTTTGGGTCCCATTGGAGTACTGGGTCGGGGACCAGCCACACATTTCCGAAGACCTTAAAGCATATCTTTAAAATTAATAAAGATAACAACTTGAAAAAATGTAGAAGTTTCCAATTTGCCACAAGGGTGTTCTTTACTATCTCTTGCGTGTTCCCTTAATTTGGGATCAATTGGAGTGGTGGTTCAGTACCCCTCTCAGACCACCCAAGTTTTAAAAGCTTATAATCGAAATTACTAAAAATAGTTACTTAAAATTAAGATAGACCGTTTAAATTGTGTACAAGGGTTAACTAGTACTATAAGTAAAGCGCGGGCTGTATAAGGGCGAAATCAGCCCATGGGTTCGAATTCTGGACCTTTTAGTCGGTGTCAGGTATAACGAACATATATTAAAAATCACGATAACTCAACAACTAATGAGGCTATCTTCATGAAATTTGTGCTGTAGGTTATTGGTAATGAAACTACGTCGGGGACTACGTACGGTGAGGATTGGACAATGGGTTCGGAACTGAGAACTTTTTGATCGAATTTAGGCCAAACTAGCGTAATTCCGAAACCAATGAAGATATAACCTCCAAATTTGGTATCAGGGTGTCCCTTCCTATTGCGTAAGTGTCTTTGAAATTTGGGCCCCATTGGACTAGTGGGTCGGGGACCAGGCACTCAGTTCCGAGGACCTTCAAGCATATTTTCGAAATTAATAAAAATAGTAACTTGAAACAAATGTAGAAGCTTCAAATTTGGCCCAGGATGTTCTTTACTATTTCTTCCGTCCCCCCCTAATTTGGGATCATTTGGAGTGGAGGTTCAGGACTTCTCTTAGACCCCCAAATGTGTAAAAGCTTATCATCGAAATTAATAAAACTAGTAACTTAAAATTAAGATAGAACGGTCCAATTGTATACAAGGGTTAACTGGTATTGAAAGTATGACGGGACTGCATATGGGCGAAATCGTACCATGGTTTGGGGTTCTGGAACCCTTTACAAGTTCAAGGACTAACAAACATATATCTTAAAAACACCATAACTCAAAAAATAATGCCGGTATTTTGATGAAATTTAAACTCTAGGCTACTAGTAATGAAAGTACCATGGGAATTGGTTCTGGTTGAGTTTAATTTCAAAGCCAAAGAATATATTTCCTATGTCCTATGTGTCTCCGAAATCTAGACTTAATTGTAGTGGTTCAGCTATATTCAAAGGTACTTGCTGCATTTATGTAAAATTTATTTGAATATTTAAATGAATTATATGAAAAGGTCTAAATTTGTAATTGTATTTTAGAAATACATTTATTGCATATTTTGCGTTTGTAAGCTTTTGTATTAGGTATATAAACTAACCATTTAAAATAATTGCAATTTTTAAAAAAATTTGGATTATTAAATATATTATGCTTTGATTATCTTTTTATCACAAAATTTAATAATTAGAATTTTATCATTTTGTAATTGAATTGGAATAAATATATTTTCATTTATTTCAAGTTTGTTTTTTTTTTTTAAATTTTTAAATAGATAAATTAGTAAGAATTTGTAATATTTTTTAATAGATAGTGTAATTAGAAAATGTTTTTAGTATTATAATGTTAATTTGGTTAGCTATGTTTTACGATCAAATTAATAACAGCTTTTATGGTGTTAAAATGACTTATGGATATGTCCTTAAATTTGAACCAAATAGGTGTAGGGTATTTCTAAGTCGGTTGCACCGACTGACTGTTTCTTAACTTGTTTTATGATGTCAAAGGTAAAGCAAGATGAAAGCATTTGCCTACGTGAAGATAAGGTTAACATATTCAATGAATTAAGTCTTACAGCTTAGCTTGGAAGAGTAGAATAGTCTGTAGGATTATAATGGTTTCTCAAGGCAAACAAAAGGAATTGTTTCTGAACGGATTCTATTCTATTGGAATGTAATTGAAACGCTGGATCCCATACGATGTTACCGTATTCTAGAATAGATCGAACTAACGAGCAATAGAGAGCTTTTTTTACTGCTGGGTTATTAAATTCTTTAGCTCTTCTCTTAATAAAACCTAACATTTTGCTTGCTTTGGAAATCATATGATCATAGTGAAGATGGAAGTTAATCTTATAGTCCAGAAGAATGTCAACATCGGTTATACTGGACACCCTTTCAAGAACTATGTTATCTATTGCATAGTCGAAAAACATTGTAGTTCTTTTACGTGTGAAGCTTATGACCTTGCATTTCGCTATGTTAAGTTCTAATTTATTGTAGAAACACCATTCTTGTAAACAATGTAAATTTGATTGAAGTAATGCCAAATCAGAACTGTTTTTGATAGCGTGGTAAATTTTAAGATCGTCAGCAAATGCAATATGTGATACACCCTCTAATTTTCTAGAAAGGTCTGAAATAAAAATATTAAACAGAAGTGGGCCTAAATGGCTACCTTGCGGCACTCCTGAGGTGATATTAATTGTGTTTGATAAATAACCTTGAAATTTAATATTTTGAGTTCTTTCAGTCAGATAAGAGCAAAGCCAAGCGAGGAAGAACCTGAAATGCCTAAAGTTTCCAGCTTTTTAAGCGAAATATTGTGATCCACACGATCGAAAGCTTTGCTAAAATCCGTGTAGATAGTATCAACTTGATAACCATTTTCCATTTCATTTAGTATTTCCGATATGTAAACCATAAGATTAGTTGTAGTAGAACGACCTTTTCTAAATCCATGTTGTTGTTCGTTTAATTTTGTATTTATGAAGGGTGTAATTTTACTAACTACAATTTTTTCGAACAATTTTGGAATAGTGGATAAGATAGCTATACCACGGTAGTTTTCGACGGAAGCTTTGTCACCCTTTTTATAAATGGGGGTCAAAAAAGAAGATTTCCACGCATACGGAAAAATGCCTGTCGAAAGGGATAGATTAAAAATAAAATGAAGCGGTTGCGTCAAATAATTGGCACAATTATATAAAAAAGAAGGTGGGATCAAGTCGGGTCCTACACCTTTTTTTGTATCAAGGTTGGTAATTGCTTCAAATATTTCGTTTTCAGAAAGATATAGGTCTGTAATAATTGAATTAGATCTATTAAGTGAGATAGGAAAAGCGAAATTGATACGCGAATCTAATGGCCTATAAACTTTTTGAAAACAATCTGCAAAGAAATTACAGATTACATTAGGGCAAGAAGAAAAAACATTATCTTTAGACATAGAACTTGGATATCCATATGTTTTTCGCTTTGTATTAATGAAGTCAAAAAACTTTTTTGGATCTGTAATTAATTTATTACCAATTTCATTGACATAATTATCGTATGCTAGATTTGATTTCTATTTAAATTCTAAAACAAGATCGTTGTACATGTTCAGTAAAATAACATCAGGGTCCTTCGTAACTTTAATTTTTTTGTAAAGTTTGTTGCGTTGATTACGCAATGTCCTAATTTCTCTATTAAGCCAAGGTTCTGTTGTTTTATCTTTTTTACGAATTTTTGGCACAAAGCAGTTAATTATGTCAAATATTTTTAAGTAAAAGATAGAGATTGAAGAGTTAATATCCTGTTGTATTAACAGGTTGTCCCAATTTAAAATTGATAAAGCATTATTAATGCTTTGATAATCAGCGTTAAAAAAGTCATATACAATATTATTATTGTAAGATTTCGCGAATTGAGGCATAGAAGTGGAAATTTCGAAGATGACTGCGTTATGATGAGGAGTGTTAGTGAACAGGTTGACTGCATCATCAGCGAGTTTTACCACCACTCTGTCATATGCATTTGAAAATGCAAGATCTAGCCACTTATTGTTTTTATTTGGAAAATTTATAATTTGTTGTAAATCATTACCATAGAACTCCGAAATAATGTCAAAATCAATTTCATCATGAAAGTTAATTGGTAATAACAAATTATCTGAATCATCTTCTATAAAAGATAATGATGGACGATTGAAATCGCCAAAAATAAAAATTGAATCATCCTCATTCATTTTAGATATAATATCGTGATAAATATCGAAAAATTCAGAATATGAGGAATTGTCAGAATTTAGTGGAAATTAAACAATTCCTAGGTAAAGAAAATTATTACGTAAGTTTACTCTAATAAATTGGTGATCAAAAGTGTGGGAGGTCCTAGTGATTAGTGGAATACTAGAAAGGTTATTATTTACTACAAGTAAAACCCCGCCTCCATGGGTGCAGTTTATAGAGAAAAAATCCCTATCCTTTCTATTAATCGACCAATTATTGTCCAGTATTTCTTCATTTATGAAGGAATCGTTTAGCCATGTTTCGGTAATAGCAAGCACAACGAAGTCACAAGACTTAGCATCAACATATAATTTTTTTAGTTTACCTCTCATACCACTACAGTTGTGGTAGTAGATTTTGAGATTGTCACTAAGATTACATTTATTATCTGTTGGTTTTAACTTCTTAAAGCTAGATCTTGTATTTACTAAAATAAGATTAGTGTTAATGTTATTTTCTTCCGCTAAGGGGACGAAAAAAATCATTACTACTTTTCCTAATTTTTTGCAAATAATCGATTCTCTTACTTTTAAGGTGACTACAATAAGCTTGTAAATCTTTTTCAACCGATTTGGACGAAGCACCGAAACCTTCAGGATATTTTAATTATAATTTCATTAATTCCTTAAGGTTAGAAGGCAAACCTTCTTGATCAATAAAAATTTTAATATTGAGTTTGGTTTTACCATCTACACAAAGGTCGTCATCCTCCTTATGTAAGTAAGCTAAATATAGCCTTACATTTTCGTACATTTTTTGATCTCTAAAACGTGATAAAACATACGTATGATCGTCATTAGCTACAGCATTTTTCGTTAATCTGACTATAGGAGGTAACATAGGATTAACAAAACTTGCAATAGATTGGGATGAAACCGATGCAATTGGCTTATCGTTAATTGAAGTCGTGTTACAGTTTACGTTTAAGCTCTGAGTAGACGGAGTGCCAGCATTAAAGGTTTGTCCCTGAATGAAGTTAGAATATTTTTGTTTAGACGTAATTGGTGTTGTTGTAATTAAATTTGAATTTGAATTTGAAATTGAAAATGAATTTTCAGAAATGACTGAATTGCACATTGTGCTAGAGAATGCACTTGAACTTGTATTAATGGCTGGAATCTCAATTAAATTGGGCTTATTTAGTGAATATGTAACTAAGTTCGACGGAGGCAAATAGTTTTGAAATTTAATAGGTGTTTGAGTTAATAAAATGGGTTGTGTTTTGTTTGAATTTAAAATATTATTATTATTATTATTATTATTATTCTTATTATTATTATTATTATTATTATTATTATTATTATTATTATTATTGTTATTATTATTATTGTTATCCTTTTTTTTGATTTGTTTATTTTTTGTTTTAATAATTTTAGGCAAATTAGTATTTCTATTGTTTGTATTTTTAGTGTTTGTTTTATTATTTTAGAATGTTTTGTGTTTATTGAATGTTGTGTGTTTGTCCTTAAATTATTTTTACCTAAATTTTTGAAACTGCTGATATTGGTTCCTATACGCCACAAGCTCCTGTTTTTAATTTCATTCACTTTTATGAAATATCGTCCTGTTTTTCCTTTGCTACATTTTTGAGTTTGTCTGACCCAGCGCAATTTATTTCGTTGAATTCGTCAAACAATGATTTAGGTAACTTATTTGAGCTGTATTGATTTGGATGAGAATTATTGTGGTTTTTCATAAATTCTTGCATCTCCTCCATTTTACTCTTGAGAATATCTAAATCAGTCAAAACTAAATCCCTGAAGCTCAATGAAATCTCATTCCTGCTCGCATTTTCAGAAATAGAAACACATATCTTAGATAAGTTATCAATTGAATCTTTTAGTTCCATATTATGTGAGTTATTTGTATCTTGAGGTAATTTATTGGAAATTAAAATTTCATTTTTTAATTTACCTATTTCAACTTTTATTATATCTCTAATAAATTTTTTGTTGTCTGTGTTGAAACTAATTACGCTATTGTTTAGCGATTCAAAATTTTTTTCCATTTCTGAAAAGTTGGCGGAGTTATTTTTTACAACTTCCAATAATTTAACAATTGTTCCTTGAAAGTTGTCCCTAACATCATTAATATTATTTTTGATATCCCGCGAAAATTGTCCGAGAGAATTTTGTTGATCCAGACAACTTTCACAAACAAAGTGCTGCGATAAAAAGCTGCTGTACCAGTTTCTCGGAGCGTTTAAGCAGACTCCATGAAATTTACGATTGCAGAAACCTTTGCATTTTATATCGAATTTCATATCGGTGACCAAACAATTTTCTACGCTGCATTTGAAATCCATTGTAAATTGTATATAATGTTAAGTAAAAAAATAAAGATGATGAATCACTTATTATTTGTATTCTGATTTTAATTTACTTTATTAGTTATTTATTGTTTAACTGTTTATTAATATTCTGACTTTACTTGTTAATGAAATTAAGTAGGTCACTATTTAAAAAAAATTTGCACTTGAAGAATTTTATTTTTAAATTTTAAATATTATATTTAAGTTCTTAATTAGGTTTAATTTTAATAACCTTGTTAATTAAGCAAAAAAAAAAAAATAAAAGAATTTTTTATTATTATTAAAAATAATTAAATATCAAAATTAGAGTAGAAAAAAAAAATACCACTAAACTTAATGAAGAATGAATAATGAAATAATGATAATGAAACCTCAATTTCAATGTTGGCGAAGTTAAGATAATGGATAAAGATATTAATTGGTATATAAGAAATATTAACGAAATGATATAAATAGAATTAAATAAAAATAACAATAATTTTAAAACAGAAACAAATAAATTAAATCCATTTAATAAAAGGTTAATACATAGCTACAAAAACATGAAATGGCAACAATAATTTTTAATAATCTAACATATAAAGAAGAAAATTTGTTTGTTTGTATGTTTGCCCAGGATTCACGTGAAAACCACTGGACAGATTGTAACAAAGTTTTAAAGGAATAATTCTGAGAGCCCGGGGGTTGACATAGGCTATGTCACATTTGTAAAAGTCAAAGCTTTTTCGTTTTTTTGATGTCGAGTCAAAACGGTTTGACCGATTGACTTGAAATTTTGTACAAATTTTCCCCTTAGTAACCGGAATTAGTTGTGTAAATTTGGTTGGAATAATTTAACCCCTTTCGGCCTGGCGGGCTTCTACAAAATTTTGTGTTTCCGATTTGTGTCCAATTTGACAGGGTGGTTTCGCAGTCGAAAAGAGATGCTGCAAAAAGTTATAGTTAAGTTCGATTAACCATTAACCCGTTTTCCACGACGACGCCATTAAGTTTTCTATAAATTTTATTTGCTTAAACTATTAAAAGAATTTTATTAAAAATATTGTACCAGCATGTTAACTATAAAACCCCACAGGGTCAATTTGGTTTTGACCTGTTTACGCGTTTTAAACATAGATTCAATGAAATTTTAAATTTTTTGGTATTAACGCAAGTTAACCTTTATTTTAAAAGTAAATATTTTGCTCTCATTAAATATTCTTAAATAGTCCAAAAGCTAAATGAGAGAATATTAATAATAATAACAATAAAGCTTATAAAGGATCCGAATAATAATATCTATAAATTTAAATAACATAACTTCTCTTCATTTTTTCGTAAGTCTTTTTATCTTTTTTGCAGTTGTTGTTTTTTAAAAATAGATTTCAGTGTAAAATTAGAGTTCTTCAAATAAAATTTAAAAATCAAAAAATTCAATTTCATATATATTATGCTTAAATACATGGTATTTTAAAATAGTTTTTCCAAAATAGAAGTCTACATTTCTCTCATAAAATCATAAAAAAAGGAGGAAAAGCGTAGTAGAATTCTCAGGTAAGTAAAAAACACAATATAAGTTAAAAAGCAGATTTTTAAACCTTTTCTAAACCATCGACTATATTTTATTCAAACATTGGAAATTCTAGAAAACTACTATTAACATGGTATAATGACATAATTGCAAATTCAGTATACCCTTTTGACCTATAGTCATTGTTAGTAATTCAATTGTTAGTATTAAAAATAACGAAATTTTTTTTTATGATAGATATTTCAGTTATAAGTAGGAACTTTTTTTCGGGTAGCACTTTGATCAACAGAATATTATTATTATAATATTATATTATTATATTATATAAATACAAATATTTGAAAAATACTGAAAAAATAAAAAAAAATAAAAACTGAAATTAAAAAAGTTACGGTTTGGGTTCGGTTCGAGTTCACACCCCCTCGGTTGATAATCGTGAAACATAACCACTACACCACACAGCCTTTAAATAATAAACTACATAAACGTATACTGTATATAAAAGAAGTTTCGTGAATTAAATAATATTTTTATATAATAATTAAATTTTGAACTCACAGATTAAATTTGTAAAATTTCAATTAAAAAGAATTAATTTTTGAATTAAAATCAAGTCAAACTATAAATTAAAGAAGAAAATATTAAAAATAAAGTGAAATAATAAATATTTTGAATTGCTATAGCGACAAAAGCGAAGAAAATCAATTTGTGTGAATTGGTACAATTTGGAGGCAATATCATAAATTTGTTTTTGGAATTTTTGTTTTTAATATTGAAAACTGGTGAATTAAATTACTTTAATTCAATAAAATTTTTATCTAAAAAATTGTTCCTGCTGAAAAAAATGTTGTTAACAAACTTTTATTTCTTATTATTAAGCTTTCAAAAACAACCAAATGCAAGAACGTGGAATGAAAATTATAGATTTTGTGATAATTTAAAAAATATTTAATTTTAATTTATTTTTTTTCTTATTAAATGGAGTATTTTTTGTTTTTATTATATATTTATTTATTTAGTTTTTAATAAAATAAACGCCTTAAAATAAATATGTTATAGCAATTCAAATATGCATTTGAATGTATGGGGTGTTTTCCACCCCTGGATAGTAACTACGTAAAGTAAATAGAGGGCAGTAACCTTAACCCTCGGTGATGTTATTAAGAAAAGTTAACACAAAAATTAAGTTAGAGATAATCGTTCAAACTGTTTTGCAAACTATTTTTTATAGTTTTGTTTGGCAATCGGTTAAAAGAACTCGACTAAACATTTTTTTTTAATTGATATTATGCTCAAAATGTAGGGGAGAAAAAAAGGAATAATTGATCCATAAAATGGACCATTTTTTTTTAAAACAGAAAAGCTTCAAATAAAATTTTTTTTTATAAAAAATTAACTCAAAAAAGAAATGAAAAGATTTTTCTAGCTCCCCCCAAGACAACGTTCTGCATACGCCACTGTATACCATAAAAGATATGTAGTTACAAAATTCAAAATTCATTCATATTTTTGGAAAGAAAACAAAAAATTTTTTATATTTAATAACAATTAAAAAAATGTGATACTTATATTAAGCTAAATTATATAATAAAATTTCGATATCAATATGCTCAAAACTTAGAAGCCATAATTTTCCATTTTTCAGAAAGGCATTTAAATTTCTAATAATTCTATTTACCAAGAGTAGCTTGTGAAATGAACGAGTAAATAATATATTATGAAAGTTACTATAGTTCGTGGTGCGAAATGAAAGAACGTTGACAAAAAATCCGAGATTGGAACGTAAACCATATACAGAAGGTAATATTCTACAATAAAAGTAATTTGAATGAAAATTCCAATATTAAAAGGTTTTTATAAATGTTACTTCCTTAATCTGAATAAAAGCAATGTGCAACGAAAATAAATGCTTACTAACTAGTATGAGCTAGCCAATTCATATTTCTATCTATAATAACTCCTAAATACCTAAAATAATCGGCAACCAAATGCAAAAGCACTTTAGCCCAGTTAAAGCCCAGTTACTTTAGCCCAGAACTTAGCCCAGTTAAAGCAAATGCCTCTTTTTGGTGCTAAGATACCTTCCAAAGCTAATGCCTCTTATGGAAATTCAGTACTTAGTAGTTAAAACAATGTTATATTTTGTTTGCATTTGCTGACTGTTTGCAATTTAAGCTAAAGTTTTCAAAAATTAAAAGAACTGTTTCTTATACCGGTAATTTACTTTTATATTAACATAGTAACAAATTCCGAAGATCGTCCTTCAATTTTTTATTTTCTACATTTTAGGGGGCTAGTACTACTTTAATAAAAGTATATATTGAAAACAAGATTTTTTTTATTTTATTTTGTTTTATACTTTTTAGTTTTATTTCAATTTATTTACACAATTATTTATATAAAATAATTAAATAAAATATTTAATTTGACAATTTCCAAGTTGGATCCAATTCATTAATAGTTATAATCGGTTTATCTATTACTAATCATAAATTATTAAAATATACACTCTAGTGAATTTATCTAAATTAATTTAAATTTTGTTAACAGAAGACAAAAATATCATTAACAAGTAAAGAAACAGTCAGTCGGTGCAACCGACTTAGAAATTCCCTGCACCTATTTGGTTCAAATTTAAAAGGAAGTCCATAAGTCATTTTAAAACCATAAAATTGTTATAAGTTTGTTCGTAAGACCTCGCTAACCAAATTAACTTTACAATACTAAAAACATTTTATAATTACTTTATCTATTCTTACAAATTCTTACTAATTTATCTATTTAAAAATGATTAGTAATAGATAAACAGATTATAACTACAAAAAAGCTTGAATTAAATGAAAATATATATATTTCAATTCAATTACAAAAGTGAAAAATTTTTAATTATTAAATTTTGTGATAAAAAGCTAATCAAAGCATAATATATTTAATAATTAAAATTTTTCAAAATTGCGAATAATTTAAATTGTTAGTTTATGTACCTATTACAAAAGCTTAAAAACGCAAAATATGCAATAAATGTATTTATAAAAAATAATTACAAATTTAGAACTTTTCATATAATTTATTTAAATATAACAATAAATTTTACATAAATGCAGCAAGTACCTTTGAATATAACTTACGTATTGTACACAATGTCTTAATTATATATCACCGATGGTAATAATTCAATAAAATATATGATATAATAAAATATAAAAAAAAGGAATTTAATCGTTTATTAAAAAAAATACTTTGTTTTTAATTTATAAAATATTATACAAAATATGTTTTATGGTAACATTCTTAACCTTTTAAAAATATAAAAGTGTTAAAAAAACAAGTGATGATAAAAAACCAAGAGTTTTTAAAAAAGCACATTTTCAAAATAATATAGTGTTCATACTAAGTATTTTATCGGAATATAATGTTCAAGCTTCAATATTAACGTTTAAGGAAATATATACGTTGGTGACTAAGTTACTGCTTACTTATAAAAAAAGTAAATATTTTATTTGAAAGTTCTAATAGCCCTTCAATGGGGAAGGTTACCAAATTTCTCAAGGACCTAACTTAATCTCCTCCCCCCCCTTCCCCTCCATTTTTGTAGTTTCTAGGAATTAAACCAAAATTTGGAATTTTACTTAGAATTTTATTATCTAAGAAAAAATGGGTAAAACTGAGAGACACTTTCTTCAATTTAAGGAACCGCTTTTAAATTTAAGAAAAACCTTTAGCATATGTTAAAATATAATGTTGGACCTTCAAATTTTGCATATTAATAAAAAAAAAGTTAGACAGGTATTCAAGTTACAGGTGCTTAAAAATAGCAAAATTTAAATTTTCGAGCCCTTATAGCTTCTAAACAGGGGGGTTGACAAAAAAATTTTCTTAACCGACTCCTACTAACTTTTAAGGATCTAACTTCTCCAAAAATTTCAAGACCCTATCTAAAACCGTTTAAGAGATATGAGGAGCCAAAAATTTTGCAAAAATTGAGTTTTATATAATGCTAAATTTTAGTACCGTATGGCAACCCTATATATTAAATCGACCAATTTTTGTTAAGTCTATAAAAGCAGCTCTCTTATACCGTTTTTCGATTGTAAATAAACCTAACAGAACTCTTGCTATATAAATTTAAATATAGAGCTTTTTTGGAATTTGCGGGGGCTGTAGCTTCGTAACCCTTTAAAATTAAGAAAAACCTTTGACACATGTTGAAATATAATTATAGAGCTTTAAATTTTGTATATCATTAAAAAAAAATTTGGACAGGTATTCAAGTTACAGGTGTTTAAAAATAGCAAAATTTCAATTTTTGAGCCCTTATAGCTCCTAAATAGGGGGCTTGATAAAAAAATTTTGTTAACCGACTCCTACTAATTTCTGATTATCTAACTTCTCCCAAAATTTCAAGACCCTAGTTTGAACCGTTCAGAAGATATGTGGGATCAAAAATTTTGCAAAAATAGAGTTTTGTGTAATGTTAAATTTTAGTACCGTCTGGTAACCCTAAACATTTGCCTGTCAAAAATTTATAAAGTTTATGAAACCAGCTATCGTTTGCCGTTTTCAGATTGAAAATATATTTAACCGAACTCTTTTTATAACCATTTAAATATAGGGCTTTTTCCAACTTTGGGGGGCTGTAGCCCCGTAACAGGTGGGGCTACAGAAAAAAATTCTTCTACGAAATTATTTTTTTTGCAAAAACTACCCATGGTTAAAATTTTTTTACTTTATTTCAAACGGTGTAAAAGTTTTTGTAAACATACGGACGGACGGACGGACAGAGTGAAGCTATATAGGCACATTTTTACAAAATTTTTTGAAAATGTGCTAAAAACGGAAATAGGAAGGAACCCTCGTGTATCAAATTTAAAGTTTCTATCTTCATGAATTTCGAAGATAAATTTTTTACTTTTGGGATTTCTTAGGAGCCACCTGAACCACCACTACAATTAAGTCTAAATTTCGGGGACACATAGGAAATAGGAAATATATTCTTTGGCTTCGAAATTCCACTCGTCTGGCCTCAAATCGATCAAAAGCTCCTAGAATCCGAACTCATTGTCCGAACTCGACAAGAACCAATTCCCATGGTACTTTCATTACTTGTAACCTAGAGTTTAAATTTCATCAAAATAGCGGCATTATTTTTTGAGCTATACTGCTTTTAAGATATATGTTCGTAATCCTTTGAATTTTTCAAAAGTTCCAGAACCCGAAACCATGATACGATTTCGCTCATATGCAGTCCCCGTCATACTTTCAATACTAGTTAACCCTTGTACACAATTGGAACGTTCTATATTAACTTTAAGTTACTATTTTTAGTAATTTCGATTGTAAGCTTTTAAACCTTTGGAGGTCTAAGAGACGTACTAAAGCACCTTGCAATAGATCCCAAATCAGGGGGACACACAAGAAATAGTTATGGCCAAATTTAAAGCTTCTACATTTTTTCAAGTTGCTATTTTTATTAATTTTAAAGATATGCTTAAAGTTATTCAGAAATGTTTGGCTGGTCCCCGACCCACTACTCCAATGGGGCCCAAATTTTAATGAAACTAAGGAAATAAGAAGCGACACCCTGATATCAAATTTGGAGGATTTTATCTTCATTAGTTTCGGAATTATACGCGTTTGGCCTAAATTCGATCAAAAAATTCTAGGTTCCGAACCTAAAGTCCAATCTCGACCGTACGCAATCCGCGCCATAATCTCGTTACTAGTAACCTACAGCACAAATTTGATGAAGATAGCTTCATTACTTGCCGAGTTATCATGATTTTTTATATATGTTCGATAGCCGTTGGACCGATTAAAAGGTCCAGAATCCGAACCGAAGTGCCGATTTCACCCATTTGCGTTCCCCGCCGTACTTTCAGTCCTAGTAACCTACAGTTAAAATTTCATCAAGATAGTTCCATCATTTTTTGAGTTATCGTGCCTACGGACGGACGGACGGACATGGCTATATCGACTCAGGAGGTCAAGCTGATTACAAATATTTATAGTTTTCCATATCTAGCTCGCTTCCTTTAGGTGGCTAGAAACACCATACCAAAGTTGATATACCCCTTTACCTATTCTATAAGTGTCGGGTATAAAATGTGTGATAAGTACGTACTTGATAAAATCTTTATCTAACTATCTAGTTTGTTAAACAAAATTGTTTTATGTTTTTAGGTATCTTTAAGTCTGAATAGATTTTTACACATTGTACTTATATGTGTATGTATGTTTGTAAATGTTCCACATATTGTAGTGTATTCTAATTAGAAATATTAAAGTCATTAATGAAAATTATTCATTACATTATTTTTTGCTAACATTTGCACATACACCAAAAACAAAATACGCACTCGCTTATTCATATAAGATCATAATCTTACAAAATACAAATAAACTTACAATTAGACTATATTTTATACACATTATATATTTATATACTATAATTTAAATACACACATATAATTTATATACACATATATTGCATATCGACACAAATTAATAAAATCATTTCGTGACCTTACATTTTGTATTACGCAGATTATGCTTCGATTCTAATATAAACATACAGAAAAAGTAAACAAAAACAAATGACTGATAAATTTTTAGCACATTTTCAAAAAACTTTGTAAAAATGTGCCTATATAGCTTCACTCAGTCCGTTCGTCCGTCCGTCCGTATGTTTACAAAAAATTTTACACCGTTTGAAATAGAGTAAAGAAATTTTAACCATGGTAGTTTTTGCAAAAAAAATAATTTCGTAGAAGAATTTTTTTCTGTAGCCCTACCTGTTACGGGGCTACAGCCCCCCAAACTTGGAAAATATATTTAAAATGTTATAACAAGAGTTCTGTTAGATATATTTTCAATCTGAAAACGGCAAACGATAGCTGGTTTCATAAACTTAATAAATATTTAAAAGAAAAATGTTTAGGGTTGCCATACGGTACTAAGATTTAACATTGCACAAAACTCAATTTTTGCAAAATTTTTGGCCACACATATCTTCTGAACGGTTCAAGCTAGGGTCTTGAAATTTTGGGAGAAGTTAGATACTCAGAAATTAGTAGGAGTCGGTTAACAAATTTTTTTTGTCCAGCCCCATTTTTAGGAACTATAAGGGCTCGAAAATTGAAATTTTGCTATTTTTAAACACCTGTAACTTGAATACCTGTCCAAATTTTTTTTTAGTGATATACAAAATTCAAAGCTCTATAATTATATTTCAACATGTGTCAAAGGTTTTTCTTAATTTTGAAGGGTGACGAAGCTACAGCCCCTGCAAATTCCAAAAAAGCCCTATATTTAAATTGATATAACAAGAGTTCTGTTAGGTTTATTTTCAATCGAAAAACGGTAGAAGAGAGCTGCTTTTATACGCTTTACAAAAATATCTTGCCCAAATGCCTAGGATTGCCATACGGTACTAAAATTTACCATTATATAAAACTCAATTTTTGCAAAAATGTTGGTCCCATAACGGTTTAAGATAGGGTTCTGAAATTTTGGGAAAAGTAAGATGCTCAAATATTAGTAGAAGTCGGTTAACAAAATTTTTTTGTCGAGCCCCCTGTTTAGGAACTATAAGGGCTCGCAAATTTAAATTTTGCTATTTTTAAGCACCTGTAACTTGAATACCTGTCCAATTTTTTTTTTATTAATATGCAAAATTTAAAGGCCCAATATTATATTTTAACATATGTTAAAGGTTTTTCTTAAATTTAAAATCGGTTCCTTAAATTGAAGAAAGTGTCTCTCAGTTTTACCCATTTTTGCTTAGATTGTATAATTCTAAGTAAAATTCCAAATTTTTGTGGGATTCACAATTTAATTCCTAGAACCTAACAAAAGAAGGGGTCGGAAGGGGGAGGGGAGTTAGATGAAGTTAGGTCCTTGGGAATCTTGGCAACCTTCCCCATTGAAGAGCTATAACAACTTTAAAATAAAAACTTTACTGTTAGCAGTAAATTTTATAAGTAAGCAGTAACTATTTTCAAGTAAATATTTCCAAAGTTAAACTCAGTTTGTAATACAATATAATTTTGAAAATGTGCTTTTTTAAAAACCCTTGGTTTTTTTTCATCACTTGTTGTTGTTGCATTTTAAAAATTTGAAGATGAATAAGTTACGAATTTTACTTTATGTATGTTTCGTATTTTATAAAATGTTGCTGTCGGACTGACTTAAGAAAACTCTAAAAAAGTTTTATATGAAACAGATCGTCTATATAATTATTTGTTCTATGGTTTTATATTACCAAAGTGAATTATTTTAGTAGAATTTTGTTTAAGAAAACAAAAAAAAATCTTATCTTTTAAGGAGAATATAACTCAGATCTATTTACACCCTAAGCCACTTTGCTAACTATTGAACCATACAATTCTTATAAATTTTTGGTCAAATTTCTAATATAAATATATCACTAACTGACAGAATGAAAAATAAAGCCATAAACTCAGGCAAGTTAATTTAAAAGGATATAATAAAGTAGTTCCAAATTTTGACGTTTTATAAAATTAAAAATCAATTCTGTGGTATGTTTTCATTGTGTCAGACTAATAACGGGCTGTCAATATGTTTTCTTTTTTGTGTAAAAAAAAAGTTAAATTTTATTTAAGACTAAAATCGAACCAAATGTGAGTAAATTAAAATAAAATTGTACTTTTGTCAGAGAGATTCTCATTCGAGCGTCTTAAGAGTATACATGTGTTTTTATCATACGGAGTAATTTAATTAAAAATAATTAAAATAAAAATATTAAAAAGAAAAACCAAACTAACTTTGTTGTGAAATTACTATGAGTGAAAATTCTAGTGGATTTTCAGAAAAAATAATTGGAAAAACTAATATTTTAAAAAGAAAAAGTGAAATTATTAATAGTGATGACGAAAGAAAACAAATCAAAATGGTAAAATCCAAACCAAAAACAAAACAAGACTTAAAACAATAAAATATTGACTTAAAAAATAAAATAAATAAATTAGAGCAACAAGTCACAAATTTAATTAAAACAAGTAAAGAAACAGTCAGTCGGTGCAACCGACTTAGAAATACCCTACACCTATTTGGTTCAAATTAAATGGGAAGTCCATAAGTCATTTTAAAACCATAAAAGCTGTTATTAGTTTGATCGTAAGACGTAGCTAACCAAATTAACAATACATTATAATACAAAAAACATTTTTTAATTACTTTTCTAATTTATTTACAAATTCTTACTAAATTATCTATATAAAAATATTAAAAAACAAAAAAACTTGAAATATATTTATTTCGATTCAAATACAAAAGTTAAAAAATTTGAATTATTAAATTTTGTGATAAAAAGCTAATCAAAGCATAATATATTTAATAATTCAAATTTTTCAAATCGAACAAAGGCTTTTTTTTTTTTTTTTTTTCTTTATTTAATTCATTTAATAATATATTCAATACATAATTTAATTCATTAAGTTAACAATAATAATACAACTCTGTTAACAATATAATACAACTCATGTTGTTTGAAATTAATAAACTATAATTATTTTTTTACGACCCTAGCCTTAGCCTTTTGGTCTAATAATTTTAAAAAAACAAGATTGTTATTTATACTATTCTCAAAACATAACAAAAAAAAAAAAAAAAGAATCAAAAATATAATACAAATTAATAAAAACAAAAAAACAAAATAAAAAATTTAATGTATGTAAATTTTATAAAATTAAAAGAATGATCAAAAGAAACAAGAAAAAGAAAAAAACAAGTTATTTTAGTTTGCGTTAATTATTATAATCATTTTCACATTTTTAGGATTCCAAAATGAAAGTTTTTATACTTTTTTTAAAAATTGCAACATTTTCGATTATTTTCAATTCATTTGGTAATTCATTAAAAACTTTGAGACAATTATACAGACAGTTACTTTTTTGTTTATTAGTTTTGAAGAGTTGTAAATAAAAATTTGCCTTGTTTCTAGTGTTATAATTGTGTATATCAATCATTCTATTTAGTATAAAGTTATGCTTTATTTCATTGTTAATAATTTTGAAGGCTACTATATAAAGTTCTTTTTTACAAATATTTGACAAACTTAAATATTGCTCTGTATATAAGTTGCTTGTCGGAAATCTTGCAGGATAATAGTGAATTATTTTTATGGCTCTTTTATGTAGTATGTCTAACTTACTTAATGCATACTGCGTAGATCTGCTCCAGATGGGATTGAGATATGTGATGTTGGACAAAATATATGATGAATATAAAATATATAGAACTTCCCGAGAGAAGAAATTTCTAAGCCGTCGAAGGATAAAAATATATGGACTAATTTTCTTATTAACATGTTAAATATGCTTTTGCCAATTATTTTTACTGTCTAAAATTAAACCCAAATAGTTGAATGTTTTTGTTATTTCCAGGTTATGATTTTTGTAGAATATTTTAAAATTATGAAAAATTTTATTATCAAAAGTTAGAATTTTAGTTTTGTTAATATTTAATAAGAGTTTATGATCATTAAGCCATTCTTCAACAATACATAAATCGTGAGAAATTGATATTTTTAATGATTCTTCGCTATCTTCTGCATATTTGATTACAGCGTCATCAGCATAGAGTTGAACGCTTCCTATTAATAATAGACGGGTAATATCATCGACATAGAGCTTAAACATATCCGGGCCTAGGATAGAACTTTGTGGAACACCTTTTCTTACTACTGCACCAGAACTGAGACAGTTATTAATTCGAACAATTTGATTCCTGTTGTCCAAATACGACTTGAAAAATTTTATCTGATTATCCGAAAATTTGATCAAGGCTTCTATAATCCGAACTCATTGACCAAACTCGACCAGAACCAATTCTCATGATACTTTCATTACTAGTAACGTACAGTTTAAATTTCATCAAAATAGCGGCGTCATTTTTTGAGTTATGCTATTTTTAAGATATATGTTTGTTAGCCCTTGAACTTTTCAAAGATTCCCGAACCCGAAACCATGGTACGATTTCGCCCATATGCAGTCTGCGCTGAGTTTTAAATACTAGTGAACCCTTGTACGCAATTGAAACGTTCTATCTTAATTTTAAGTAATTTCTATTATAAGCTTTTAAACCTTGGTAGGTCTAAGAGGGGTACTGAACCACCACCCCAATTTATCCCAATTTAAGGGGCCACACAAATAGTAAAGAACATCCTTGTGCCGAATTTGAAGCTTCTACATTTGTTTCAAGTTGCTATCTTTATTAATTTTATAGATATGCTTTAAGGTCTTCGGAAATGTGTGGCTGGTCCCCAACCCACTACTCCAAAATTCAAGCCTAAAAATCAAGGGCACTAAAGAAATGGGAATGGACACCTTGATACCAAATTTGGAGGTTCTATCTTCATTGATTTCGGCATTATGCTCGTTTGGCCTAAGTTCGATTAAAAAGTTCTAGGTTCCGAACCCATGGTCGAATCCCCCAGTATACCTACATGACCCTTACCGACCCAGTATACCTACTTTATTCTTTATTCTTAATAAAACAAAATGTAGACTATCATTAAAATTTTTATTTACAGCAAGTAGTAAGTCTGCTAAGGCAAAAAGTAGTAGAAAGCGAAAAAGCATCCCGAATTGTGTACAAAGGTTAACTAGTATTAAAAGTATGGCGGGGACTACACATTGCCGAAATCGGGGCATGGTTTCGGCACCAATTCAATTACAAAAGTGAAAAAATTTGAATTATTAAATTTTGTGATAAAAAGCTAATCAAAGCATAATATATTTAATAATTCAAATTTTTCAAATTGCAAATTATTTTAAATTGTTAGTTTATGTACCTATTAGAAAAGCTTATAAACGCAAAATATGCTATAAATATATTTCTAAAGTACAATTACAATTTTAGAACTTTTCATATAATTCATTTAAATATAAAAATAAATTTTACATAAATGCAGCAAGTACCTTTGAATACAGCTTAACTATTGTATACAATATCTTAATTATATATCACTTTTGGTAATAATTCAATAAAATATATGATATGATTAACATTAAAAAAAAGGAATTTAACCGTTTATTAAAAAAATATTTTGTTTTTAACTTATAAAATATTATACAAAATATGTTTTATGGTAAAATTCTTAGCCTTTCAAAAATATAAAAGTGTTAAATAAAAACGGAAATAGGAAAGAACCCTCGTGTATCAAATTTTAAGTTTCTATCTTCTTGAATTTCGAAGATAAGCTTTTTAGTTTTGGGATTTCTTAGGAGGCATCTGAGGAAATATATTCTTTGGCTTCGAAATTATACTCGTTTGGCCTCAGATCGATCAAAATCTTCTAGAATCCGAACTCGACCAGAACGATTTCCCATGGTACTTTCATTATTAGTTACCTAGAGTTTAAATTTCATCAAAATAGCGGAATTATTTTTTGAGTTATACTGCTTTTAAGATATATGTTCGTTAGCCTTTGAACTTTTAAAGGTTCCAGAACCCGAAACCATGGTACGATTTCGCCCATATGCAGTCCTCGTCATACTTTCAATACTAGTTAACCCTTTACACAATTGGAAAGTAGTTAGTATATGAGAGAGCTAATGTATGAAAAACGCAAAAAGTTGTCATTTGCCGTTATTGGCCACTAGATGTCAGTAATTTGCCGCTAGTGTCGACTAGATGTCGGTGTATTTGCCGTTAGTGGTCACTAGATGTCGATGAGTGTTTGAGAGAGCTAATGTATGAAAAACGCAAAAAGTTGTTATTTGCCGTTAGTGGTCACTAGATGTGTGTGAATGTATTATTTGCCGTTAGTGGTCACTAGATATCGGTACGTCGAATAAATTATATGAGAGAGCTTATGTATGAAAAACGCAAAAAGTTGTTATTTGCCGTTAGTGGTCGCCAATGTAGAAAATCCCAAAAAGTTGTTATTTGCCGTTAGTGGTCACTAGATGTCGGTGAATGTAAAAATTAAAGATTAGGGTTGTGTACAGGGTAAAAAATGAAGAAAAAATGGGATCGTGTACAGATCGTTTACATTGGTGGAGACAGTGGCGGTGGCAGCGGCAGTGATTGAAAGGGCTTTGGAGATAATTTTTTTGTTATGAAGCGTTTGTTTAAGACAAGTTAATTTAATAAATAAAAAAAAAAATTTAAATATGCTGATAAGAAAATATAATATTTTTAAAGCATGAGCTTTTTTTGGATTGTTGAATTAAATTATATTGATAAGAAATTTAAAATTTTCAAAAAGTGAAACATAATGTAAAAAGCAAATAAAATAAAAAAATGTTTAAATGACGTCAGGGGGATTCCTATTGTTAATTTAAAAAGAAAAAACAAAAAAAATAAAAAAGTTATCATAAATAATATATTTTGAATATTATATTTTAATAATTATTTTGTTTGTTTAAGACAAGGTAATAAATAAAAACAAAAATATTTAAAATTGATCATAAAAAAATTAAACTAGAATTTTGTTGTGATGTTTGTAAAAAAACATTCAAACGAAAATATGATTTGGAACGACATAAAATAATACATAAATACTGTTCTTATTGCAAAATATTTACAGTAAACTGGGTTTATCATTTAAGAACAAATTTACATAAAATGAATGCAGCAGAAAAATTGAGGATCAATGTTAGAGTGATCAATGAATCATTTGAAAGAAGACTTCAAAGATTTTTAATTGATAATGATGATGAGGGATTATTGTTCCAATCGAATTTTTAAATAAAAATAAGGATAATATACTTACTATTCTGAGGAATTCATTATTGAAACATAAATTTTACAAAATGAACTTCGAACTGTTTGTTGAATATGTAAAACCTTATTCTGATGGTGACGGTGATGATAACGATGAATTGCAATTAAGCATTAAATCATTTCAATCAAAAATGGTTTTAATTTTAAATGAAGTTGATATCAATTCTAATTACAGCGAAATTATAGAGAGTATAATAAAAAGAAGTGAAGAATTTCAAGAAATGGACAGTGGATGGGCGTTACTTCGTATTATTGGACTCGAAATAAATATAAATAAATATGAACCAATAAAAGGATCACAGTACATTCAACTTCCCAAATCAGTAGAAAAGAAAAAGGCATGCATAAATGTGAAAAATTCTGATGAATATTGTTTTAAATGGGTATTGATATCAGCTTTAAAGCCTGCAGTAATTGAATCATGGAATCCAAGTAGTTATAATATAATTGATATAGCGGCGGCAGAAATTTTTTTTAATGGTGGAAAAGTAGAAAATTTAAAATTTGGAAATATATTATTTCCTATTGAAATAGACGATATTTATAAATTTGAGGAACTCAACACTGATGTAAGTGTGAGTTTTTTTGGTCTTAATTTAAAATCAAAGAAAAATAATGAACACGAATTGATTGGTCCATATTTTTTAACAAAAAATGAAAAACAGCATCATATAAATTTATTGATGATTGAATCGACTGAAAGATATCATTTTGTTTATATAAAGGATTTATCGAAATTTTTAAGAAAATCTCTTACGAGACATAATGGTCGAATATACATTTGCAATAGTTGTTTGCGGTGCAGGGTCAGTACTCCCAGGGTCATAAGTCCCTTAGGGACTTATGACCCACTTAAAAATTTTTAGGTGGGACATAAGTCCCTTTACAAGTGGGTCATAAGTCCCTTTATTAAATTATCAGTTCCTTTAGGGACTTATGACCCACTAAGTGAGTCATAACTCCCTTTTTTAAATTTTGAGTTATAAAATCATATAACTTAAATTGTGTGATTGAGTGTAATATATGAAAGTCGAAATTTTGAAATAATTTCTGAAAGTCTTTTCTGATCTTTATAATTTAAAGTATGATAATATAAAAATATATGTAAGTAAAATATTAGATGTACAACAATATGTATTTATATATTTATCTATGCGAAATACTATATATTAGGAAGCATATTTGGGTTTGTTAAAAATCGAAGTTTACCCTTTTTCCAGAATATTTATAAATTCATGTATGAAAAATTTGGTTATAAAATCAGGATTGCCCTTTTTTTCAAAATCTTTATATATCTCTACTTCATTTTCTAATAAAAAATAATTAAATAAACTAAAATAATTTAAAATCAAGTAATAGAGTAAATAACAACAAATTGTTATTGTCATAATTTTTATCAGTAAAACTTACTGCAGGTGCAAATAAATTTATATTATTTTATATTTTTTCAAAAACAAAACAATTATTAGTGGCGTAGCATTTTATAAGTTGAAGGTATATAATGTAATTTCATACTTTTTACAATTACACTTTTTTCCTTTTTTATTAAAGATGAACTCCAATAACAAAAATATTATTAAAAGAAAAAAATTAGATGCTATGAAAAAATTTCTAAATAAGATGGATATAACGGACTTTTCAAAAGTACCAGACCATATTGTGGAAGCTTTTTTTGAAAAGGCAAGCTATAAGTCAAGAATGCTTGTTACTGTCTTTGCTTTTGTTAATGGTATAAACATAAACCAATTATTTGAACTTTTGAAAAAAAAATTATTAACAAAAGAGGACAAAACAAAAATAATATATTTATTCAACGCTTTGAAAAATCGCGTATTTTCTTATAAATATTATAGTTATAATGTAATACGGAATTTAATAATTTTTTGTAATGGTGATATTCGTCGATATGGTAAAAGAATTGAAAAAATAGCTTTTTAAAATGTAGTTTATATGTAAAATTTTGTTTTTTTCTTTATTTTGGAAAAAGGGAATACCCTAGTTTCTAATCCAACTGCAAAATATGTGCTAATTATTTTTGAAATTATAGTTCAAGAGACTCTGTATATATCGTACCCGTCACTCATGTTGCTGTTATTTTATATAATATAAAGTAGAAAAATATATTATATTCTCAACATTGAAATGTATAAGTAGTGTTTCTTTTCTATAAAGCTTCTACATAACTTCTTGCAGTTCAGTTCTAATTTTGTAGTGCAGTTTAAAAGTAAAAGTAAAAGAAATAAATTAAATAAAAATAATTATTTTTAATTCATAATTTAAATTAAAATATGGATAATAATACGGATAATGACAATAATTGTTTTGAGGTTCTTCAGGGATTTAGAAAAAACAGTCAAATAATTTATGTGCCTGCTGAAAAACAACTATATATTAAAAAATCGAAACAAAAAGAAAACATTTTTCGATGTATATGCTACTATAATAACACAAGGCATTGTAAGGCCAGTATAATAATTGACTTTGAGAATAATACAATTATAAAAAAAAATGAAACTTTGCATCCTCACTTTTATGCAGAAGATACAAGAAATAAAATGAAATTAATTAATTCAATGAAAAATGATTCTAAATCCGTCACAACGTCTTTGAAAAGACAATATTCAGCTAGAGAAATTTTTGATGTAAACCGACAAAATAATCCTACTGCAGCGAATTTGATACAATTTAAAACAATTAAAAGATCTATAAATAGAATTAAGAGTGAAGCACTTCCGAAACCACCAACAACTCCAACTGAAATTAAACAAATTTTTGAAGAAAATGAAATTAAAATTTAAATTTTTTACATTATCAGAATTATTATTTTAGTTAAGTTTTTGTTTTATATATATAATTAATATATATGTACACATATGTTATGAATGTATTACAAATTTTTCATTATAATTTTTATTTTTTATTAAAAATTTTACTTTAAATAATTGAAATTGACTTTGTTAATAAAAATATAATTAAAATTAATATGTATTTGTTTTAATATTACTACCTTTCAGCTGAGAACTGTAAAAGGGAGTTATGACCCACCACGGTGAGTCAAAACACCCTAGGGTCATAAGTCCCTTAGGGACTTATGACCCACTTTAATGAGTCATAAGTCCCTTAGGGAGTTATGACCCTGGGAGTACTGACCCTGCACCGTTGTTTGCAATATTTTGATGAATTGGAAAAATATGCGATTCCAAAAAATCAATGCGGAAAGATTGTTTGCAACTTATCAGATGAAGAAAATAAAATTTTGAAGTATGCTGATTATCGACTTCAAATAAAAGCACCATGCGGAATATATGCAGACTGCGAGAGTTTATTGAAACCGATAGCAACATTTAAACCAGATGTAAATGGTCCTTCAACTACTAATATTAAGGAGCATGTTGCGATTGCATTTGCATATTTTATAAAATGTTCCTTTAATGAAAATTTGAATAAATATGTGGAATGTGTAGGAGCAGATTGTGCACAAAAATTTATATTATCACTAATTAATGATTGTAGTGAGCTTTATAGAAATTTCAATTTGAAAAGTCAAAAATGAAACCTTTAACACTAGACGAAGAATTACAACAGTTAACGGATTCCTGTTGCAGTATTTGTGGTAAGCAATTAGATTATATTAATAGAGTAAGAGATCATTGCCACTATAGTGGTAATTATAGAGGTCCAGCACATAAAGAATGTTATTTACTTTTTAAAAAACCTACATTTTTTCCAATATTTTTCCATAATTTTTCGGGTTATGATTGTCATTTATTGTTTAGATCTTTAAATTGTGTTGAGTGAAGCATTAGTGTTTTACCGCTAAATAAAGAAAAATACATATCTTTAACTAAACGAATTTATCTTTTAGAAGAGAATGTTAGCTTTTCTTTAAGATTTCTCGACAGCTTTCGATTTATGAGTGAAAGTCTCAATAGTTTGTTTAATAATCTAGATGATAACAAAAAGCATCACATTAAAAATAATTTTGGAGAGCACTATAATTTTATAATAAAGAAAGGTATATTTCCCTACGAATATTTAGATTCTTTCGAAAAATTAAATGATACTTTCCCATCTCAAGCTGCATTTTATAATGAATTAACAAAAACACCATGTTCAGATTCTGAATACAATTACGCATATACAGTCTGGAGAACTTTCAAATGTTGTAATTTGTTAGATTATATGAAAATTTATTTGAAAACGGATGCCTTAATATTGACTGATGTTTCCGAAAGTTTTCGAGAAATATGTATGAAAATTTATGATTTAGACCCTTCTAATTTTTATACTGCACCAGGGCTTTCTTGGCAAGCAATGTTGAAATATACGGAAATTGAATTAGAACTATTTACTGATGTGAATATGTACAGCTTTATTAAAAGCGGAATGCGTAGTGGAATAAGTCAATGTTATTTAGGTCATTCAACTGCAAATAACAAATATATGAAGGAAAAATTTAATAAAAATGATCTAACACAATATACAGCATCTAAGTAAATCTTTACGGTTATGCAATGTCACAATATTTACCGTATAAGAATTTTAAATAATGGAAAAATCTTTAATATCAAATTTCGATATTACAAAAGTATCGGATAATTCAAATCTTGGTTATATTTTAGAAGTAGATTTGGAATATCCAGAAAGTTTACATGATTTGCATAATGATTTACCATTTTGCGCAGCAAAGGAAACTCCCCCGAATGGGAAAATTGGCAAACTATTGACTACATTGTATAATAAAACTAACTATATAATTCATTATAAAAATCTTAAGCAATGTCTTCGCAACAATTTAAAATTGAAAAAAATTCATAGAATTTTGCAATTTGAGCAATCAGATTGGCTTAAAAAATACGTTGCTTTGAATACTCGATATAGGAAAAATTCTAAAAATGAATTTGAAAAAAAATTCTTTAAATTGCAAGTTAATGCAGTTTTTGGTAAAACAATGGAGAACTTTGAGAAATATCGGGTCATCCGAATAGCTGATACTTGGGAAAGTAAAGAAAAATATTTAGGTGCGAAAGCTTATATAGCAAGATCTGATTTTCATAATTTATCGTCTTTTACAAATAACTTAGTGGCAATAGAAATGAAAAAAACAAAAATTTGTTATAACAAACCTATATATGCAGGTTTCAGTATATTAGAGCTATCAAAAGCTTTGATGTATGATTTTCATTATGATTTCATGAAAATGAAATTTAAAAATAAAATTCAATTGAATTATATGGATACTGACAGTTTTGTCTATACTATTCAAACTGAAGATTTTTATGAAGAAATCAAACCTGATCTTCATAAATTTTTTGATACTTCAGACTATGAAGTAAATAACCCTTATGGTTATCCATCCCTAAATAAAAAAGTATTAGGGATGTTTAAAGATGAAATGAATGGAAAAATTATTTTGGAATTTGTAGATTTACGTTCAAAAATGTATTCCATTAAAGCGGACAAAAATAATGTTATTAAAAAATCTAAAGGTATAAAAAAAATTGTTGTTGATAATTTAAGCACTGATGATTATAGAAATTGTTTAAACACTAAAAAAATATTTTATAAAGTATGCAAATTTTTAAGTCTAAACTGCATACAATTTACACTTAAGAAATCAACAAAGTTGTTTTAAATTGTTTAGATAATAAGAAGTATGTAATGCATGATAATATTAGAAGATAAGCTATGTCACTCCGAGACCAAAAATCCCATGTATTTTAAAGGGGTCAAAATTCAGATATTTTCCAGTGTGGCCGTTGTATCTAAACTTTGCGGTACATGCTAATGAACTAAACTGCAAAGCTTTTTCCATTGTAAATTATACTACCATGAAATGAAAAAGCTTTTTCTAGAAAGATTACATATCCATACATACACTTTATCATAAGAGCAGTATGGAGAAAAAAATGTTAAAGAAAAACCCCATATAAACTAAATAACAACAAAAAGGAAAAAAAAAAATTTAAAAATATTAATTAAACCTATGCACATTTTTTTACAGCTTTTCTTGAACGATTTAATGTAAACTAGATTTATTACATTTCGCATATAGAGTAGATTTACTACATTAAAAACATTATTTGTACCTTAAAAATGATTTGAAGTTTTACCAGAAATTATATATAAATCGTAGTTTTACTTATTAGGAACATTTATGAATTATGAAAAGAAAATTTATTGAAAAATAAATTGAAAAAAACAAAAAAAAAAAAAAATAAATTGAAAAAAACAAAAAAAAAAAAATATTTTATTTTAAAGTTTCAGATACCCAGGAAATTTGAATATTTGATTTTTTACTACATCAAAAAAAAAATTATTTTATTTTAAAGTTTCAGCTACCCAGGAAATTTAAATACCTTAATACTAAAATATATTTTCTAAAAATTAGTAGCCGACAATAAAAAAAACTTTTTTAAAGTCCTCTGCAATTATCAAGTTATACAAAATTCAAAACTTAAAATCAATTAAAATTTGTTTGTACGAAAATAGAAAAATAATAGAGAATTTTTATTGTCTTATAACCGTATTATTCCAATTGATTCCAATTCTCATTTAACGCATATAATATGAAATAAAAAAATCAGATATAAAAATCTTTGCATATACACATTATTTTATATTTTAAACTTTTATAAAAATAAGCATTCGTCGTGGGGAAAAAATCATGTCATATCGCATTGCCTACCAATATTGCACGACACATTGACCTACATTTTTGATTAATGACCAAGTCCCCCCAGAAGTAGGGCACCTGTAAGTAGGTTAACTCTTAATAAACAAGTTTGTTTACTTGGTATAAAGTAATAGGTAAGTAGTAAGCAAAATAATTTTTATAATTATAAATGGAAAAGAGAAAAAAAAAATTTCTCATTTGAAGATATAGCAAAGTGTATTTTACTATACCCTACACCTATAGAATAGGTAAAGGGGTATATTACTTTGGTATGGTGTTTGTAACCACCTAAACGAAGCGAGCTAGATATGGAAAAGTATATATATTTGTGATCAGTGTGACCGCCTTAGTCGATATAGACATGGCCGTCCGTCCGTCCGTCCGTCCGTAGGCACGATAACTCAAAAAATAATAGAGCTATCTTGATGAAATTTTAACTGTAGGTTACTAGGACTGAAAGTATGGCGGGGATTGTATATGGGAGAAATCGGCCCATGGGTTCGGAAACTGGACCTTTTAATCGATCGAAGGGCTTACGAACATATACAAAAAATCACGATAACTCAACAACTAATGACGCTATCTTCATCAAATTTGTGCCGTAGGTTACTAGTAATGAAACTACTTCGAGGACTGCGTAAGTTCGGGATTGGACCATGGGTTCGGAACCTAGAGCTTTTTGATCGAATTTAGGCCAAACGAGCATAATTCCGTAGCCAATGAAGAAAGAACCTGCAAATTTGGTATCAGGGTGTCTCTTTTTATTTCTTTAGTGTCCTTGAAATTTGGACCAATTGAAGTGGTGGGTACGGGACCAGTCACACGGTTCCGAGGACCTTAAATCATATTTTCGAATTTAATAAAGATAGTAACTTGAAACAAGTGTAGAAGTTTCAAGTTTCGCATATGGGTGTTATTTACTATTTCCTGCTCTTCCCCATAATTTGGGATCAATTGAGGTGGTGGTTCAGTACTTCTCTTAAACCCCTTCAAGTTTTAAAAGCTTATCATCGAAATTAATAAAAATCATAACTTAAAATTAAGATAGAACCTCCAATTGTGTTGGATTAACTAGTATTGAAAGTACGTCGGGGACTACATATGGGCGAAATCGCAACACGGGTTCGGGTCCTGGAACTTTTGATCGTTTGTGTAAATTAAAATTTAATAGTGAGGTAAGTAATAATTTCCAAATAAAAAAATATATAATAGTATATAATATAATAATTCATATTATTACTAATTCGGTAATTATATAAATTCTTTTTTATGTTATTTTATGATATGTATATATATATATATATATATATATATATATATATATATATAATATATTTTATATTTATCAAAATAAAAATAATAAAATAGATTTTCAATTTAATAAAAAAAAATTTATTATTTTATAAAACTTTGGGAATGTACCTACCTAAATATTATACACCTGTATGCATTTATTAACTTATAATTATATATTTTGTATGTATTTAATTAATGAGAAGATGTATATTTTACTTATAAAACAAAATTATTTAAAAAATTTTTTAAGTAAAATGTTTTTCTAAATTACACTTATTATATTATATTTAATTTTTTTTATGTTTGAATTTGCTTTAAATTAAAGATCTAGCACATATTATATTAAAGAGGGTCTAGAACGGAGTGATAGTGTTCCTTTTATTAAATTTTAAACATTAGTCTCAGGTTCAAATCCTGGTGGTTGTGGATGACACATTTTATTTTTTTAATTTGTTTTTTTTCATTTTAAATTATTTTTTTTTTGTAATATTTATAAATTTATTTTTTATGTTATTCTTAATTTTTTATATATAAATTTTCATATATATGAAATAAATTTTTAATGTAATAAAAAAATTAATTAAATTATAAAATTATTTTTGCGACTGTACCTCCCAAATATTTTACAAATGTATGGATTCATAAATTCATAATTATTTACTTTGTGTGTATTTAATTAATTAGAAGATGTACACTTACAATTAAAACAAAATTATTTTAATAAAATTTTTTAAGAAAACTGTTTTCCTAAACTACAGTTATTAAAATTAATTTAATTTAATTTTTAAAGTTTGAATTTGCTTTAAATTAAAGATCTATCTCAAATAATTTCAGAGTGGGTATAGAACGGAGTGGTAGTGTTTACATTATCAAATTTTAAACATTTTGTATAGCCTTCGGTTCAAATCCTGATTTTGGTGGGATGATATAAGTTTTTTTTTAATTTATTTTTTTTTTAATTATTTTTTTTTAATAAAAGTTTTTTTATATTTATAATTATATTTATAATTTTAATTTTTTTTTATGTTATTCTTTTATATATAAACTTGCATAAATGAAAATAAATTTTTAATTTAATAGCAAAATTAATTAAATTTTCAAAATCATTTTGCGGCTGTACCTACCTAAACATTATACATATGAAAGCATTCATATATTCATAATTATTTATTTTGTGTGTGTATTTAATTATTGGGAAGATGTATATTACACTTACTATTAAAACAAAATTATTTTAATAAAATTTTTTAAGAAAACTGTTTTCCTAAACTACAGTTATTAAAATTAATTTAATTTTTTAAGTTTGAATTTTCTTTAAATTAAAGATTTATCTCAAATAATTTCTGAGTGGGTATAGAACGGAGTGGTAGTGTTTACATTATCAAATTTTAATTATTATATATAGTCTCTGGTTAAAATTCTGATGGTGGTGGATGACAGAATTTTTTTTTTTTTTAACTTAAATGTTTTTTTATACCCTACACCTATAGAATAGGTAAAGGGGTATATTAACTTTGGTACGGTGTTTGTAACCACCTAAAGGAAGCGAGCTAGATATGGAAAAGTATATATATTTGTGATCAGCGTGACCGCCTGAGTCGATATAGCCATGTCCGTCCGTCCGTAGGCACGATAACTCAAAAAAATAATGGAGCTATCTTGATGAAATTTTAACTGTAGATTACTAGGACTGAAAGTACGGCGGGGATTGCATATGGGCGAAATCGGCCCATGGGTTCGGAATCTGGACCTTTTAATCGGTTTCAGGGCTAACGAACAAATATAAAAAATCACGATAACTCAACAACTAATGACGCTATCTTCATCAAATTTGTGCTGTAGGTTACTAGTAATGAAACTACTTCGGGAATTGCGTAAGGTCGGGATTGGACCATGGGTTCGGAACCTAGAACTTTTTGATCGAATTTAGGCCAAACGAGCATAATTCCGAAACCAATGAAGATAGAACCTCCAAATTTGGTATCAGGGTGTCCCTTCCTATTTCCTAAGTGTCTTGTGAATTTGGGTCCCATTGGAGTAGTGGGTCGGGGACCTGCCACACATTTCCGAAGACCTTAAAGCATATCTTTAAAATTAATAAAGATAACAACTTGAAAAAATGTAGAAGCTTCCAATTTGCCACAAGGGTGTTCTTTACTATCTCTTGCTTGTTTCCCTAATTTGGGATCAATTGGAGTGGTGGTTCTGTACCCCTCTCAGACCTCCCAAGTTTTAAAGGCTTATAATCGAAATTACTAAAAATAGTTTAAATTGTGTACAAGGGTTAACTAGTACTATAAGTACAGCGCGGACTATATAAGGGCAAAATCAGCCCAACGGTTCGGATTCCGGACCTTTTAATCGATGTCAGGGCTAACGAACATATATAAAAAGTCACGATAACTCAACAACTAGTGAGGCTATCTTCATGAAATTTGTGCTGTAGGTTGTTGGTAATGAAACTACGGCGGTGGTTACGTACGGTGAGGATTGGACAATGAGTTCGGAACTTAGAACTTTTTGATCGAATTTAGGCCAAACGAGCATAATTCCGAAACCAATGAAGATAGAATCTCCAAATTTGGTACCACTACCCCATTGGAGTATTGGGTTGGGGACCAGCCACTCAGTTCTTAGGACCTTAAAGCATATTTTCGAAATTAATAAAAATAGTAACTTGAAACAAATGCAGAAGCTTCAAATTTGGCCCAGGGTGTGCTTTACTATTTCTTCCGTGCCCCCCTGATTTGGGATCATTTGGAGTGGTGGTTCAGGACCTCTCTTAGACCCGCAAATGTGTACAAGCTTATCATCGAAATTAATAAAACTAGTAACTTAAAATTAAGATAGAACGTTCCAATTGTATACAATGGTTAACTAGTATTGAAAATATGACGGGACTGCATATGGGCGAGATCGTGTCATAATTTCGGGTTCTGGAACCCTTGAAAAGTTCAAGGACTAACAAACATATATCTTAAAAACACCATAACTCAAAAAATAGTGCCGGTATTTTGATGAAATTTAACACTAGGTTACTAGTAATGAAAGTACCATGGGAATTGGTTGTGGTCGAGTTTAATTTCGAAGCCAAAGAATATATTTCCTATGTCCTATGTGTCTCCGAAATCTAGACTTAATTGTAGTGGTTCAGTTATGTTCAAAGTTACTTGCTGCATTTATGTAAAATTTATTTTTATATTTAAATGAATTATATGAAAAGGTTTAAATTTGTAATTGTATTTCAGAAATACATTTATTGCATATTTTGCGTTTATAAGCTTTTCTGTTAGGTATATAAACTAACCATTTAAAATAATCGCAATTTTTAAAAATTTGGATTATTAAATATATTATGCTTTGATTATCCTTTTATCACAAAATTTAATAATTAGAATTTTTTCATTTTGTAATTAAATTGGAATAAATATATTTTCATTTATTTCAAGTTTTTTTGTTTTTTAATATTTTTAAATAGATAAATTAGTAAGAATTTGTAATATTTTTTAATAGATAGTGTAATTAGAAAATGTTTTTAGTATTATAAAGTTAATTTGGTTAGCTATGTCTTACGATCAAATTAATAACAGCTTTTATGGTGTTAAAGTGACTTATGGACATGTCCTTAAATTTGAACCAAATAGGTGTAGGGTATTTCTAAGTCGGTTGCACCGACTAACTGTTGCTTTACTTGTTTTTATTAATATTTTGATATGAATGAAAAGAAAATGCCAATAAGAATTATGTAATATAAAATGCATCGAGAAAAAAAAAAATGCAAATTCCTTAAAAGTAAACCAGTATTCTGTGTTTGAAAAAAAAAAAAAAAAAAGAAAAAAGGTTGTTTTAAATATACGAATTATAGATAACAAGACAAAAAAAAAACAAATTCTTGGTAAAGAAGATGTGTAGTGTACTTTTACATAAAGAAAGAAACCAAAAGTTCAATGATCATGGTGTAATATGTAGTAACATTATCTGTTTTATGACTATAGTTGAATCTTTGTATTATTTAAAAATGCTTTATAATAAAATAAAAAAATTATAATAAAGAAATTGAAAGTTTAGAATGATTCTGAAAATATATACTTACTGCTATGTCTGATAGATATACATATATAACATTGCTGTAAGGAATGAAAAATAAAAACAGGTTAATTGTTTTTGGTACCTATAGCAATGATAATGAATATAACTAGATGCGCACAGTTCATATAAAACCTTAAAATTCAAGCTCTTTAAAATAAAAAGAAAGAAATAAAATAAAAAGAAAAAAAAGCTTAAAGCTTTATACTCTATTCATTATTAAACTTAAATCAGACAACGAAAAAAAAAATAAAAACAAAAACAAAATAAAAGCTTTGTTGACTTTATTTTTTTAATAAAAATTTTGAACTATGAATAAATACGATTTATGAATTATATATCGATGGCTCCAAGCTATAACGATGTAAGTCTGAAATATATTTTATTATAAATTTGTTATTTTTAAATAAATTAAGAATACAATTTTATTAGGAATACATTAAGAATACAATTTTATTAAGAATACAATTAGAAATTCACGATTTTAAATGTAAAGTTAAAAAACCTTTGAAAAATATTGAAAACAATTTTATTATGTGATCTTCAAGACTTACAACGTTCTTTACGAGTTATTATTTTTTATTTCTCTTAAAAATGCTAATGTAAGAGGGCTTACATTGTTCTTATCCGAAAATGTTCACTCTATACCATTCGATTAACAAAAATATACAATTAAAAATGACGTAACTAAGCATAGAACAACGAAAAAGTAGCTTTTTTTAATTTTGTTTCGTTGTAACTATACTTAAAACCAAAAAAATGTTATTTATAAAACTATGAAATATAAAAATTAACAAGTAAAAGAGATATGAATTTACTTATACCTATTGTAATCGTGATATCAAACTTGACTTCCATAAAAAACCTTTTAGTTCAGTAAAAATAAAATCTATTAAGATTCATTCAACAAAAATAATATTTAATAATGTATACGTGTTCGCATAATAATAATAACTAGTATCGCCCTGTGCTCGAAATTCGAGCTATTTTTGCTTTTAAGTTAACATATAAATATCGTTTTGTGTAAATTATATTAGACTATACATAATAAAAATTATGCCAACAGTGTTGTCAACAATTCTTACGCTTGAAATTTGCTTAAAAAAATTTATAATTTTTCTTAATTATTAAAACATTGTTAAGTACCGATTTTTGAGTTTTATTTCTATAGCTTAAGCCGCTTTAAAGAGAGGATAAATTGGTACAGTTAAATTAAATTAAAATTCTAAATACATATAAATATTATTCTAATAAATACATATTTCTAAACATACACATATATTTATTGAAGTCAGGAACCCAAAATTCGAGTTAATGCTGTCTTTCATATAGCAAACTGTACTTTTTTCTAAACATTTTAGTACGATATGAACTATGTTGTACGTATTCTGTATCCTAATTAAAAAACTCTATGAATACATAATATGTACAACAAAATATAACATATCATAATTCATAAGTTTAGTAATTAGTATTATATTATATTGAAGCTGCTAGAAGTACAAATAATAGGCAAGCTGACCGAAGTCTTTTTTTAAATTTCAATCTTAAGATTTATAGCAAAAAAAAAATTTTTTCAATAAATCAAAGAATAAATTTTTCCTACCCTTTTTTCATTTTTAAATTTAATAGCTACATGTAAATTTTTACTACAAATGTATGCCTATTTAAAGTTCTGAAAACATGGGAAAAATGATTCTGAATTGCTTAGTTTACTTTATACCTTTTTGTCTAGTTTATTTATTTAATATTTCCTATTTTTTTTATTGACAAAAATATATTTCTATACATGGTCATGAGCCATGACTCATAAGTTTCTTAAAACAAATAAATATTATTGCTTTTATTCCTTTAAGGGGAGTAAACTCTTTTCTACTCTCAACTATTGCCAGCTACTTCAGCCCTTGTAAAAGAGTATATGACAGAGTAGATAAATAATTTCCGGCAGATGGCTTTAATTAAAATTCTCTTGAATAGGTTATGTTAAATCATATTTTTTATTTGATAACCAATAAGAACTTACCCCCTTCCATTTTAAAAAATATTCTTTATATTTATATCAGCAATAAACCTTAATTTTTTCACTTTATTAATATTTAAATACTATTAAATATAATTAACTTCTCAAATGACAGGTAGTTTTAAAATGTCAAATATATATATATATGATGATAATCTGACAATTATGTACTCCTGAAACAAAAATATGCGTTCCATTTACAAACTACGCCTATCTAATCTTCATGTACACTTTTTGATATATAAAATTCGTTCGTTTTGTCAAAGTAAAACTAAAAATAGTTTTTTAATTATAAAAAAACATTATTCGATGTTGAAAGTGTGAAATAAACTTTTCAATTATTAGAATGAAATCAAAACATACGTCAATACGTCTGTCTGCATATCCATTATCGGTAAATCGATACGCGCGTACAATATTTAATTTATCAAAAATATTTATTTGAATGTTTTAATTTAGTACCTACAAAAAATATTTTTAATTTCGTATTATAGGTATTTTGAATATATGATATTTTTTAATAAAAATTATTGAAAAAAAATATTATTTTTAAAACATAATATTAGAAATATGAGAAAAACCAATAATAATATTTTTATACATTTTGTCAATATTTGTAAATTTTAAAAATCCGAGATACAGTACATTGCGTTACGCGTATTTTCGCTGCTCTAATGTAAATTTATGAACCTATTTATTTCTCAATTTTTTGACAGAAATTATACGCTGCGCGCTTTTATTTAGGTTAGGACCTAAGGAACAAATAACTTTTTTTGTGAAAGATAATTTTTTTAGTTTTGCAAACATATTGTATTGTAGGTATTTTCAATTTATTTGAATATTTGTATGTTTTAAACTAAATTATTTAAAAAAAAAGGCTATTTTAACATATTTTATTTTTAAAATTTAATCGCAGCAGCATAAGAAAAAACAATTACAATATGTATTTTTATACACTTTGTCAATTTTTAAATTTTAAAATTTAAAACGTCGCGTATGCTTTCATGTAAATTTTTTTACATAACTAATTATTTCATACTTTTTGGACAGAAACTGAATGCCCGACATGCTGATTTTGGCTGATCCATAAGAAACAAATCATTTTTCTTAGAAATATTATTTTTTTTTTAAGTTTCTGCATATTTCAGAATTCGGTTTTTAATTTTACAAAAAACTTAACAAAAAGCAACCACAATTTACGATTTACAAAAAATTTTTTTTAGTACCTACTGTATTTATTTTTTTTTTTTTTATACCCGTATGACTATATAGCCAAAGGGTATAATAAGTTTGCCATTACGTTTGTAACGCAGAGAAGGAGGGGGGGTAGATATTGATTCAAGTGTATGGATCGGATCAGAATCGAAAAAAAAATCGATTTAGCTATGTATGTCCGTCCGTCCGTCCGTCTGTCCGTCCGTCCGTCCGTCCGCACGATAACTCAAAAACTAAAGCAGCTAGAATCTTTAAATTTTCGCAAATTCGTTTTTTTGTAATAGCCGTCATCGCTATTTAAATCCAGCCATTTCGGTCCATGGGTTCGGGTAGCTGCCATACAACTTCTTTTTTTATATGAGTATTTCTCTGTACCTATTACACCTACGTGTCTGAAATTTTGGCAAAAGTAGTTTAGTTTTATGGCCAAAGTTTCTGCAAAATTTGGTTGGTCGGTTGCAGTGAGTTCGAGTAGCTGCCATACAACTTCCTGTTTTATATGAGCATTACTCTATACCTATTAAAGCTGGGTGTCTGAAATTTTGCCAAAAATAGTTTAGTGTAATGGCCAAAGTTACTGCAAAATTTGCTTAGTCTACTGCAAAGGGTTCGAGTAGCTGCCATACAACTTCTTATTTTATATGAGCATTTTACATAACTAATTATTTCATACTTTTTGGACAGAAACTGAATGCCCGACATGCTGATTTTGGCTGATCCATAAGAAACAAATCATTTTTCTTAGAAATATTATTTTTTTTTTAAGTTTCTGCATATTTCAGAATTCGGTTTTTAATTTTACAAAAAACTTAACAAAAAGCAACCACAATTTACGATTTACAAAAAATTTTTTTTAGTACCTACTGTATTTATTTTTTTTTTTTTTTATACCCGTATGACTATATAGCCAAAGGGTATAATAAGTTTGCCATTACGTTTGTAACGCAGAGAAGGAGGGGGGGTAGATATTGATTCAAGTGTATGGATCGGATCAGAATCGAAAAAAAAATCGATTTAGCTATGTATGTCCGTCCGTCCGTCCGTCTGTCCGTCCGTCCGTCCGTCCGCACGATAACTCAAAAACTAAAGCAGCTAGAATCTTTAAATTTTCGCAAATTCGTTTTTTTGTAATAGCCGTCATCGCTATTTAAATCCAGCCATTTCGGTCCATGGGTTCGGGTAGCTGCCATACAACTTCTTTTTTTATATGAGTATTTCTCTGTACCTATTACACCTACGTGTCTGAAATTTTGGCAAAAGTAGTTTAGTTTTATGGCCAAAGTTTCTGCAAAATTTGGTTGGTCGGTTGCAGTGAGTTCGAGTAGCTGCCATACAACTTCCTGTTTTATATGAGCATTACTCTATACCTATTAAAGCTGGGTGTCTGAAATTTTGCCAAAAATAGTTTAGTGTAATGGCCAAAGTTACTGCAAAATTTGCTTAGTCTACTGCAAAGGGTTCGAGTAGCTGCCATACAACTTCTTATTTTATATGAGCATTACTCTATACCTATTAAAGTTAGGTGTCTGAAATTTTGCCAAAAATAGTTTAGTGTAATGGCCAAAGCTACTGCCAAATTTGGTTGGTCTACTGCAGAGGGTTCGAGTAGCTGCCATACAACTCCTTCTTTTATATGAGCATTACACTACACCTAATAAAGCTGGTATGTTTGAAATTTTAATAATGTTTATATAACGGTCATACGGGTATCCCAGAGTTGACACAGTCTACTCTACTACACTCTTCCTCGTTTTTTTTTTATTTAATTTTTTATTTAATTTCAGATAATTTTACAATAATATATAAAATTATGTATAAGAAATTAAGTAATTCTTAAACTACAGCTTATAACTAACATTTAATAACTTAAAATTTTTTACAATTTTTCTAATTTCCAGTTTTTTTTTAATTTTTTGTTTTTTTTAAATTTTCAAATTCTAAGATTTTTTACAAATTTTCTAAGTTTGCTTTTAAATATTTTTAAATTTTGACAGTTTTTAATTTCTACCGGTAGCGAGTTGAAAAGTTTTATTGCGCTGCATTTTAGACTTTTTAGCTTCAATGTTGTTTTGGCATTAGGAATTTCGATATTTTTCCTGTTTCTGGTTAGAAAATTATGAATATTCTCCCTATTTTGAAGTTTTACTTTTGACTTAATATTATTGTTCAGGATATTATACATGTATTTACATTTTTCAAAGTAAATTAGTTGGTTAATATCCAGTGTATCAATTATTTTATATAAATTATTGGTTCTAGTTCTTATATTCAAATTAAATAAAGTTTTGAGGCCTCTATTCATTACCGCACTCATTTTATTTTTATGAAAATATGAACAATGACTCCAACTGCATATATTATACCTAATTCTTGATAATATATGGCCATTATATATAAGTTTAGCAGCATAATTCGGAATACTCCCCATCCTTCTGACAGCCATTGTTATAGGAATAATTTTTAGCACATTTTCCAAAAATTTTGTAAAAATGTGCCTATATAGCTTCACTCTGTCCGTCCGTCCGTCCCTTTTTACCTACGATTGACCAAAAAATATCAGAAATGGGTAGGTATTGCAATAAAAATAATTTAATGTTAAAACTTTTTTTTGTAGCCCCCCCGTTACGGAGCTACAGCCCCACAAAGTCGCAAAATGCCCCATATTTAAACAGTTATAATTAGAGTTCTATAAGGTATATCTCCAACCTGAAAACGGTAACAGACAGCTGTTTTTATAAGCTTTGAAAGTTTTTAAAAGCCAATTGTACAGGGTTACCATACGGTAACAAAATTTTTGGTCCCTCATAACTTCAGAACGGCTAAATCTAGAAACTTGAAATTTTGGGAGAAGTTAGATCCTTAGAAATAAGTAAGAGTTAGTTAACAAAGTTTTTTTGTCACGCCCCCTCTTTAGGAGCTGTAAGGGGTCGAAAATTGAAATTTTGCTAAAAATTTAGCTTTTAAACACCTATAACTTGAATACCAGTCAAAATTTTTTTTTATTTGTATACAAAATTGAAAGCTCCAAAACGAAAGTTTCAATAAGTGTCAAAGGTTTTTCTTAATTTTGACTTTGTCCGTCCGTCCGTCCGTCCGTATGTTTACAAAAATTTTTACACCGTTTGAAATAGATTAAAGAAATTTTAACCACGGGTAGATATTACAAAAAAATTAATTTCGTAGAAGAATTTTTTTCTGTAGCCCCACCCGTTACGGAGCTACAGCCCCCCAAAATTGGAAAAAGTCCTATATTTAAATTGTTATAACAAGAGTTTCTTTAAGTGTATTTTTAATCTGCGAACGGCAAAAGATAGCTGGTTTTATTGGCTTTACAAAAATATAAGGTTTAAATGTATAGGGTTACCATACAGTACTAAAATTTACCATTAAGCAAAACTCAACTTTTGCTAAATTTTTGGCCCCATATATCTTCTAAGCCGTTCAACCTAGGGTCTTTGGGAGAAGTTAGGTCCTCCAAAACTAGTAGGAGTCGGTTAACAAAATTTTTTTGTCACGCCCTGTTTAGGAGCTATAAGGGCTCGAAAATTGAAATTTTGCTATTTTCAACCACCTGTAACTTTAACACCTGTTCAAATTTTTTTTTACAAATATGCAAAATTTATAGCTGCAGCATTATATTTCAACATACGTTAAAGGTTTTTCTTAAATTTGAAAGGGTTTCATTAAATTGAAGAAATTGTCTCTTAGTTTTAACCATTTTTGCTTAGATAATAATATTATAGGTAAAATTCCAAATTTTGTTGGAGTTCAAAATTGATTTCCTAGAACATGAAAAAAATGGAAGAGTGAAGACAGGAGGGGGGTGAGCAGATCCATCATAAGTTTGCTAAGCAAAAATTTGGGAACCTTCCCCATTGAAGGGCTACTAGGTCTTCAAAATTAAAACTTTTATGTTCTAAATTAATACTTTTATACGTTCTAACAGTAACTTATTTACCAGTGTAAGTTTTTCCAAAATTAAACGTTAACATTGAAGCACCAACATTATATTTTGCACTTATTAACAGGTTTTCTTGAGTGCATTGGGGTTATATTCTAAGTAATTCACTATTAGTCATATATGTAATTATTAATGAAATAACAAAATTATAATATTATCATAATATATATTTTTATAAAAATAAATGATAAAACACTCAGTAAGAAACCGTATATAATTTTGAAAATGTGCTTTTTAAAAACCCTTGGTTTTTTCCCTCACTAGTTTTTTTAATGCTTTTTATATGTTTATCCCATCTTAAGTTTTCATCAATTATCATTCCACAGTACTTAACATTATCAACTTGTTCTATTATAGTATCCTTTACCTTATAAGCGTAATCTTATCATTTGTTTTCTTTTGCATTTTGAATATCATATAATTAGTTTTTTTCGCATTTATACATAATTCATTTTGGTCCAACCAACTGCAATATATCTTTAAGTCATCATTTAGTATATTTTGAAGCTCTTCTAATGTTTTCGCTTTTGCTATAAGGTTAGTGTCATCTGCATAAATGTTGTACTTTGACTTAATATTGTTTTTAGGTAAGTCCATTATATACAGCAGGAATAATAACGGCCCCAGTAAGGAACCTTGTGGTACGCCTGTTTTTATTACTAGTTCATCACTTAGTACTTCATTAACTTTAGCACATTGAGTTCTATTTGTCAAATAACTTTTTAGTAAAAGATTACTGTTACCTCGAATTCCTAAGTTATCTAGCAATCTGATAAGTCTGGAATGACTTACCATATCAAATGCTTTTGTTAAGTCAATAAAAACTGCGCCAACATAGTATCCGTCATCCAACGCATCGTAAATATGTTCCAAGGTTGCTGCGATAGCTGATTCTGTACCACTTTTTTCTAAGAAATCGTACTGATTAGCATCAAAGCCTATTGTTTTAGTAATGAAACTTCTTATTCTTGAATTAATAACTTTTTCATATATTTTCGAAATTGAGTTTAGAATTGAAATTGGTCTATAGTTACCACAGTCTTCTTTTGACCCACTTTTGTGAATAGGAACTAAATATGCTTTTTTTAACGAATCAGGAAATATACCATTAGTGAAACTTTCATTTATCAGTTTCACTAAAGATGGGGTTATAATATTGACCAACTCTTGTAGATCTCTCACTGTAATTTTATCCAATCCTGGAGTTGCATTTTTATTTAAATTTATAATAATTTGATGGATTTCTGGTTCTATAACTGGAATAAGAAACAACGAGTTGCTATTGAATAGATTTTGTGAGCAGCTAGTAACATCGTTGGTATTTAGAATGTTTTTTTTAATACGTTCTCCTATTTCAGTAAAAAAATTATTGAGAGTATTTGCAGTTTCAACATCATTTTTAGTTTTTTCACCAATGCTTTTAATAACATGACTGACATTTTTCAGTTTATCTTCATTGGTATTTTTTATAGAATTATTCAATATTTTCCATAATTTCCTAGAATCGCTCCCGGCTTTTTCAATATTTCTATTAATATAATTTTTTTTTCTTCTTTTATTAATTGTTCTACCATTTTCTTCATTTTTATATATTTTGCCTTTTTTTCACTATTGGTCGGATCATTTTTATGTCGATTATATAATGCTTTTCTTATTTTCAGCTTGTCATGAATAAAAGGTGTTATCCAGCTATTATTTCTCGTTCTCATCGGTATTGTCTTAGTACATAATCTTTTTGCTTCTTGTATAATTTTTACTAAAGTTTCGATTTCTGGTATATTATTATTTTCAATTTTGTATTTTACTATGGAACGCATTTGATTATAATCGATTTTGTTTATGTTGTACTTTTTCATTGGTAACTTCTCAATGTTAATTGCTTTAATAGTTACTATTGCCAATTGATGGTCCGATAGGCAGATATTTTCTATTATATAATTAACATCATAATTGCCATTTATGTTTGTTATTATGTGATCAATTAAGGTGCTAGAGTTAGTTGTATTTCTTGTACTTTCCGTTTTATTAACTATGCTATATCCAGAAGTTGCTATAATATCCTTATACTTAATAATTACATTGGAGTTCTCAAATAGATTTAGATTGGTATCTGCAAAAAATATATGGTTTGCCTTATCAACGAGTTTAGGTTCAAGAAACTCCATAAATAGGTCGCTGTTTTCCACTGGAGCTTTATAAAATGTACCGATTTTTAATTTTGGTTTTAAGTTAAGGATTTCAATTACAGTAAAGTTATATTTTTCATCTTTACATATTTCATTGAAACTGATATTATTTTTAATAAAAATGGCAGTCCCACCTCCTCTTTTTTTATTTCTACAGTTGTAAACTGCTTGATAATTGGGGATGTTGTAGGTATCTTTTTCATAATCATAAATCCAAACCTCTGTAATTATTACTATCATTGGTTTGATTAATTATATCATTTTTTATCTTACTAATACTATCATTTTCTCTTTTTTCTGTATTTTTATCATAGCTTGGGTTAATTTTATCGTTTTTAATTTTACTTTTTACATTATCATTGGTTCAATGAATTCTATCGTTTTTAATCTTACTTGTACTATCATTTTCTACTTTTTCTGTATTATTAATATTATTATTATCATTTTTTTGGTTAATTTTATCATTTCTAATGCTACTTTTTGAATTATTATTAATAGCTTTATTTATTTTTATATTACTTTTAAGGATAGTGTTCTTATTTGACCATCATTTTGGAAAATATGAAAGAATATAGTTACGCTTCTTTTTATCTTTATTATAATCAATTTTGTTAGTCTTTTCACTGTTATGGTTAATATTATTATTATTACTATTATTATTATTATTTTCATTGTTATTATTTCAATTTTTTATAAGAGTTATATCACTGTTAGTGTCCCTAATATTATTTTTACTTGGTTTAACATTAGTATTATTCTTATTAATATTATCATTAACATTATCAGTTCTGCATGCAGAATCACTTTTTTTATTTTCATTTACATTTATATTTAATTTGTTATCTTCCTCTTCTATTTTCCTTAATTGCTAGTATCCGAGTTTTTGTTTTCTTATACTTAATTTATTTTTATACACTGGACATGATCTACTAAAAGTTTTATGATTAACATCCAACCCCAAACTGAATTTTTCGTTCGATTTTAAGCAATTAATGCATTTATTAATTTCCTCTTTTTGGCATTCACTTGTCTTGTGTTGTTGGTGGCACTTCAAGCATGTTTCTTTATTCGTGCATTCCGCAGCCCTATGGTTAAATCCTTTACATTTATAACATCTAGAGACTTTTATGGCATCAAAGACTTTGCACCTTTCCCATCCAATACTGAATTTTTCGTTAGCTATTATTTTTGGGAATGATTCCTTATCCACTTCTATAATTGCATTAAACATTTCTTTGTTGTATTTTTTCACTGGATATATCTTTAATACTTTAAGTTCACTCATTTGTAGAAAAGAATTTTGTTTTTTAAGTTTTTCCACAATATCATTTTCACTAAATTTATTATTCATGTGCACAATTTCTATGTTAGGTTTAATGACCACAGGTATTTTGATATCATAATTATCTTTCATTTTTTCTTCTAATTTCTTTTTGATATTTTCACGATCTTCGATGGTTTCCGTTTCTATTAAAATCATCCCATTACTTTTGTTTTCAATATTCTTTATTTTCAAATTTTTTGGGTCCACCAAATCACTTTTTGTTTTTTCAGTTTTCTGCTTATTCTTCGGTTTTATTATTCAAGGTAACGCTTTCTTCATTTTTAAATTTACACTTGCTTTAGTATTTTTAATTACATCAGCAAATGACAGGGTTTGACCCATATTCGAATTTATATTATTTGTAACATTAATTTTTTTGCAGACCTTATCATTTTTTTTAATTGCACTAACAAATGATTCATTCACTTTTTCTGTTTCAATTTTGAAGACTTCAGTAAATTTTTGCATTTTCTCTATTTCTTTTTGTTGACTGGCTTTAATTTCTTCCAATCTCTTCATGTAATTAGTTTCAATAGCCTTAAGTAAATCAACGACTTCATTTTCATTTTTTTTTATTGCACGTTCAAATTCCTCTTTATATTCCTTAAGGTACTCATTATTTTTTGAAACTGCACTGTCCATGTTTTGTAAGACCAAATCAACATTTTGTATATATTGAATACAGTCGTCACAAATAAACTTAATATTCCTATTGGTGTATACTAAGTTCACCGTAGACTGATCCATTCCTGAACATTTTAACGCCTCATCATTAAATTTTTTGCACACACCTGCACATTCTACACCCGTTTCTCATTTAATTTTTAGTTTGCACTTTTGGCACGAAGCCATTTCGCGTAATTAATATATATAACTAGCTAATACCCGGTGCGCGTTTCAATGGAGCCTCTCAATGGAGGTTTAATTGAATTTGATGTTACTGCAAAAAGTTAACACAAAACTTCACACGGTTTACACATGTAAATTTTAAAATGTGTGAAAGCAATCTTTTTAAAACGATTTTTCTAGGATTATTCTAGTAATTTTTGAAACTTTCTGTAATTCAAAGCAGTACGAACTACTTTCCAAATTTTGACGTAATTTACTTCCAAAAAATTTTTTTGAAAAATCGCAAGACCGACTGTTAACAGACTTAACTCCATTTTCAAGTTGCTTCACACATATAAAATTTGAGTCAAATCCGGTAACATTAAACCGGTCAAATCGTTTCTACTTTAGAGTTAAGTAACGCAAAAATCTATTAAAAGCCACTGTGCCCCACTGGGTTAACGGAACTACACTTTCTCTTTGGGCAAAGCAGTATTGCGCAAAATTGGACGTAATTTGCTTCCAGATCACTCAACAAAATTTTTTTGGGGCTTTCTTTTTAGCCAAAGCAGTACTTCGCAAATTTTGACAATATTAGCTTCCAAAATTATTTTGACCAACCGTCGGGCCGACATGGATTAACAAATTCCATATCTGTTAATAGTGTCAACTCAATTCTCACAGGGGAGCACGTATACAAAATTTAAAGAAAATCGGTCAAATCGTTTTTAATTTAGAGTTAAGTATTGAAAAAACCTATAAAAAGCTGTTGGCCCCAATGGGTTATTGCTAGACCATCCAACTTGACTATTCGAATACTTGATATTCGAATATATTTGCATGTTTTTTGACTATTTGATATTCGAATATTTGTTCCAAATATTCGAATAATTTCAAAAATGTAAATCACAGTAAGCTTTGAAAAAAGTACGGTTAATTTCTCTCTTCTTACAAGAAAAAAACAAATAAACCCTGAAATAAAAAACAAATCTAAGAATTTTTATATAGAACTAGTATTATTTTAAAGTTTCTATTTTTATTTTTCGCTTTGTCATTTTGTAAATCCGAGGTACCAGTACGTCGCGTATTTCGATTGCTCAGATGTAAATTCATGTAACTAACTATAAATTTCAAAATTTTCTAGAAATTTCCAGAAATTATACACCGTACGCGTTGGTTAGGCCCTAATTAACAAATCATTTGAATTACAAAAAACGATCGGATACGCTGGACGTTTTGTATAATGCTCTTATAACAATACGGCCTACTTCAACAGCTTCTGAAAGAGTATTCTCAACAGCAGGCTCAATCAAAACAAAAAGACGAACCAGTTTAAATCATGAAACATTTAATTCAATTTTATTTTTAAAATATATGTTTTTAGAAAAAAAATAATGTTTTAAATAATAAAATAGTTCAAAACTAAACGCTTTTCTTTATTAAAATATAACTATTTTTCTTTTTGTTGATATGTCTAAATTATTCGAGTATTCGATTACTCGAATATTTTAAGATTTTTCTATTTGATATTCGAATAGTTGAAAAGCTCGAATATTTGGATGGTCTAGTTATTGCAAGTCAATAAAATTTTTTTCTGGGTTTTCTTTTTAGCCAAAGCAGAATTTCATAAAATCGGACAAAATTCGGACCCAACATTTTTTTTGACACCCCGTCGGCCCAACATGGGTTAATAAATTCCAAAACTGTTAATAGTGTCAACTCAATTCTCAAGGAGCATCACGTATACAAAATTTGAAGTCAATTGGTCGAACCGTTTCGAATTTAGAGTAAAGTATTGAAAAAACCTATAAAAAGCTTTTGGGCCGCAATGGGTTAATGGAACTCAATAAAATTTTTTTCGGGGATTTCTTTAAAGGTAAAGCAGAATTTCGTAAAATCGGACAAAATTTGGACCCAAAATTTTTTTTGACCACCCGTCGGCCCGGCATGGGTTAACAAATTCCAAAACTGTCAATAGTGTCAACTCAATTCTCAAAGAGCATCACGTATACAAAATTTGAAGTCAATCGGTCAAACCGTTTCGAAGTTAGAGTAAAGTATAGAAAAAACCTATTAAAAGCTTTTGGGCCGCAATGGGTTAATGGAACTCAATAAAATTTTTTTTGGGGATTTCTTTAAAAGTAAAGCAGAATTTCGTAAAATCGGACAAAGTTTGGACCCAACATTTTTTTGACCACCCGTCGGCCCGACATGGGTTAATAAATTCCAAAACTGTTAATAGTGTCTACTCAATTCTCAAAGAGCATCACGTATACAAAATTTGAAGTCAATCGGTCAAACCGTTTTCATTTTAGAACAAAGAAGTTTAAATACTTGCACCACAGCCCCAACTTGGCGGTCCGTTAGAGCAAAATTTTTGGGCCACGATTTCTTTCCGTACCCAAAAACCCCTATATATAAATTTTCATGAAAATCGGCTGGACAGTTTAGGAGTCTATTAGTCTATTTTTAGGAGTCAGTCTATTCGCTACATACAAACAAACAAACAAACAAACAAACAAACAAACAAACAAACATACAAACAAACATTCCCTTTTATATATATAGATAATTTTTTTTTTTTTTTTGCGTAATTGCTGATTATACTTTTTTCTGTTTATCTTTTATTAATTAAAATAATTATAATCGATAAAGAAAAAGTAAACACATCCGCACCGTATTGTAGTAAATTAATTACTGCAAACAATAAATTGCAAACAAAAACAAAATACAGTACTTTTCGGTTATAACGACAATTATGGGACTGAAAATATTCGTCGTAATAAACGAATGTCGTTTTAAAAGAATGCTGTGAATTTTGAAAAATTAGTATAAGACTTGAACATTGTAGAATATGCAGATTCTAGAATGGACACTTTGAACTCATTTGCTAACATTTTATTTGATGTGTCTCAAATAAAATGTTAAGCCTATGTATAGTGCTTTTTCTTCTATTGAATTTTTTTTTGTATTTTTGATGCGTTATTATGATTGTTTTTATATTCAAAACTAAATAAAAAACACTTAATTAATCGCTAAGCAACATTATTAGATATAATAAGTATAAATAAAAGAAATATCAATGTAATAAAAAACTTACATTTTTAGGTAAAATTTAATTCTTTATCAAAAAGTAAAAAGTTTATTATAATTAAAAATTAAAATTGAACCGAGTTCGTTATAAATGAAAACTACTGTATAAACCAAATGTATTGCTTTCATTTCAAACAGCTCTCATGTAAATTCATGTACCTACCTATTTATTTGTAAATTTTTTGACAAAAATTATACGTCAACTTTTATTTCAGTAGAATATTATTTTTTAGTTTTTTTTGCGAACATATTAAGGTATTTTCAATTATTTGGAATGTATGTTTTTTTAAAAAAAAATATTATTTTAAAATATTTTATTTTGAAAACTTAATCGTAGCAACATCAGAAAAAACAATTACAATATTTTTATACCCTTTGTCAAATTTTAAATTCCGAAGTACATTACATAACATACCTACTTATTTCAAAATTTTTTGACAGAAACTGCACGCCGTATGCATTTATTCTGGTTGATTCCTAATGAACATATTATAATTTTTCCTAAGAAATGTAATTTTTTTGTTTCTGCAAACATATAGCAAAAAAAAAAAATACAGTAAAGCTCGCTTATAACGACCATGAAGAGACAGAAAATATTCGTCGTAATAAACAAATGTCGTTTTAAAAGAATGCTGTGAATTTTGAAAAATTAGTATAAGAATTGAACTTTGTAGATTGTGCTAGTTCTAGAATGGGCACTTAGAACTTATTTGCTAGATTTTTATTTGGTGTGTCAGCCTCAGCTCTATGTTTATAGATGTATATATGCTTTATCTTGTAATGAAATTTTTTTTGTATTTTTGATGCGTTATTATGATTTTTTTTTATTTCAAAAATATATATAAAAATACTAAAATAATCACCAAGCAACATTATTAGATATAATAAGTTTAAATAAAAGAAATATAAATGTAATAAACAACTTACATTTTTAGGTAAAATTTAATTCATTGGCAAAAAGTGTTACGTTTATTATAATTAAAATTGAACCGAGTTCATTATAAATGAAAACTACTGTAATAGTGGACTAAATATTTTTTTTTATTGTAAAGAGTAGCCATGAGTTTTATCTGTTTTGAATTGGGGGGTGATTTATGTTCAGCACAAAATGGTAGATCTGAATGTGAGTCACGTAAATAATCTGGGTAATCTTAGTCTACCTCCAAAATATAACCAATTGATGAGTTCGCATCTATATCATTAACATTAAAGTTTTTAACATTATCGACCCATTGAAAGTTGCTATGTGGAAGAAATTGTGACATTGCCCAACCATATTGATTATTAATATCATCATATATTAAATATGTTGATGGCTTAGAGGGGTCATAGTTTGTACAATATTTATTATTTGCTTTAGCATATCGTTTTGAGCATTGGCTAAGACCACCACGAACGCCTCGTTCAATAAACATCAACATATCTATATCAGTTAAAAGCTCTAAATTTATTCTAATGTTAAGTAGCATTGCATCCCAAGTATACCCCGGTAGGGTGTAATAATGAGCTGGATCTAGTTTATATGTCTTGATGCAACTCGAACGAAACTGTTCAAACACATCTTCTAAAAGAAGGACATAAGTTTTTAAATAGAGATCGGAGTATTCTCCTAAATTTTTTATCCCTAACTGATCCCACACATTTTTTGCATGCGTATATTCCTCTTCACTAATATTACTTTCATTTAATTTATTATAAAACTTATCAATAGGAGGTAATGAGCTTTCAGAAAATTTATCTGAAGAATCAAAGTAATCGTAAGGATAGACTCCTTTTCGAGTGAATAATGCTATTTGATTAGTTTCTAAATATTTAAACGCTGATTTCAAAACAGGCAAATCATTCAAATACGATGAAAAAGTATCTAAACCGGCTGCCATGAATCTGTAGGAATCAATAAAGCGGAAATTTATAGGATAATCATTCAAAATTTTTGTAAATGAAATGTACTTTCCTTATTGACTGGTAGTAAATTTATTCTACCCTCTATATCTGTTGCTAACTGTTTTATTATGAAATGAGAATCATATCCACTTAAATTATGGAATACGACGGGAACTGTATGGTTGTCTTGGAAAATTAAATTACAGTTATTATGTACAGCCCCGCGATATTTTCCTGTTAAATGACAGTGATCTCTGACTTTAATATTATTTTCATCAAACGCTTTTTCACAAATAAAATAAACTTCAGATGATAAGAACAGTGCTTCTTCATCCTCTAACAATTTTTGCATTGTTAAAATTTTAAGAAATATCGATGTTAAATTTTCAGCAAAATTTAATAATTCTTTAGTAAACCATTCAATACAGTTTTCATCCCGATAGCTCTTATAAAAAGATAGCTTGGGGTCATATGAGCTTTTAACGTAATATCCTACACTACAAGGTTTATGAATTTGATACTTATTTTTTATTTTAGTTGATTCTAATAAGCATTCCAAATCCGCGTATATTAAAAACGGAGCACTAATTTTATTTTTATAATTTTTAAATTGCAAAGTTTTTTCTTTTTTCGTTGGTAATCTTATTCTGCAGCGATTGTATAGTTTACAGTCTTCCATATATGTATTCAACTCTTCTTTAGTCCAGAAATAATGAAGGCATCTATCACAAAAATATTTTTGATGTCGGTTTTTGGCTAGCTGTGATGATAGTAATCGAGATAAACTTTTAATCCAAACATAATGATATTTAATGGGTTCATACATTTCCTCATCTTCATTGGATTCATCTTGTTCGTCATATTCATCATAATATTTGTTTTGTTTCATTAAAAGAATATTATGCTTTGTTTTTATCCCCTACACCTATAGAATAGGTAAAAGGGTATATTAACTTTGGTGTGGTGTTTGTAACCACCTAAAGGAAGCGAGCTAGATATGGCAAAGTATATATATTTGTGATCAGCGTGACCGCCTTGGTCGATATAGCAATGTCCGCCCGTCCGTCTGTCCGTCCGTACGTCCGTAGGCACGATAACTCAAAAAATAATGGAGCTATCTTGATGAAATTTTAACTGTAGGTTACTAGGACTGAAAGTACGGCGGGGATTGCATATGGGCGAAATCGGACTATGGGTTCGGATTCTGGACCTTTTAATCGATCGAAGGGCTAACCAACATATATAAAAAATCACGATAACTCAACAACTAATGACGCTATCTTCATCAAATTTGTGCTGTAGGTTACTAGTAATGAAACTACTTCGAGGACTGCGTGGGTTCGGGATTGGACCATGGGTTCGGAACCTAGAGCTTTTTGATCGAATTTAGGCCAAACAAGCATAATTCCGAAATCAATGAAGATAGAACCTCCAAATTTGGTACCAGGGTGTCCCTTCCTATTTACTTAGTGTCCTTGAAATTTGGGCCCCATTGGAGTAGTGGGTCGGGGACCAGCCACACATTTCCGAAGACCTTAAATCATATCTTTAAAATTAATAAAGATAGCAATTTGAAAAAATATAGAAGCTTCAAATTTGGCACAAGGATGTTCTTTACTATTTCTTGTATGCCCGCCTAATTTGGAATCTATTGGAGTGGTGGTTCAGTACCCCTTTTAGACTTCCAAAAGTTAAAAAGCTTATAATCGAAATTACTAAAAATAATAACTTAAAATTAATATATAACGTTCCAATTGTGTACAAGGGTTAACTAGTATTGAAAGTATGACGGGACTGCATATGGGCGAAATTGTACTATGGTTTCGGGTTCTGGAACCCTTGGCAAGTTCAAGGACTAAAAAACATATATCTTAAAAACACCATAACTCAAAAAAAAATGTCGGTATTTTGATGAAATTTAAACTCTAGGTTACTAGTAATGAAAGTACCATGGGAATTGGTTCTGGTCGAGTTTAATTTCAAAGCCAAGGAATATATTTCCGATGTCCTATGTGTCTCCGAAATCTAGACTTAATTTTAGTGGTTCAGCTATGTTCAAAGGTACTTGCAGCATTTATGTAAAATTTATTTGAATATTTAAATGAATTATATGAAAAGGTCTAAATTTGTAATTGTATTTTAGAAATACATTTATTGTATATTTTGCGTTTATAAGCTTTTCTATTAGGTATATAAACTAACCATTTAAAATAATTGCAATTTTGAAAAATTTGGATTATTAAATATATTATGCTTTGATTATCTTTTTATCACAAAATTTAATAATTAGAATTTTTTCATTTTGTAATTGAATTGGAATAAATATATTTTCATTTATTTCAAGTTTGTTTGTTTTTTAATATTTTTAAATTGATAAATTAGTAAGAATTTGTAATATTTTTTAATAGATAGTGTAATTAGAAAATGTTTTTAGTATTATAAAATTAATTTGGTTAGCTATGTCTTACGATCAAATTAATAACAGCTTTTATGGTGTTAAAATGACTTATGGATATGTCCTTAAATTTAAACCAAATAGGTGTATGGTATTTCTAAGTCGGTTGCACCGACTGACTGTTGCTTTACTTGTTTAAGTTTCCTTTTTTACAAGATTATAATTAATTTTTCAAATTTTCACAATCAAATTTAATTTTTTTTTTAATGCTTTTAGCACTTGTCACGACTAAGGTTCTAAGGGAACTGAATTTTTTTCCGTTAGTTTAACAAATAAATAACAGTTTCTTCTCTCATTCACACATTCTCAATTGTTTGTGTTAATTATGTATTTTTCAATGCTGCCATTGCATATTACTATTTTGAACTATATATTACTATTTATTACTATCATGACTTTCTATTTTTAACATGACTTGATCAGAAATGAGAGTATCAATATAGAAGCATAAAGAAGAACAAGAATTGTGAAATTACATGTATCAATGCGATTATGTTTGATGCAACGATCAAAGCTTTTCTTATATTTTTCTATAGGTGTTATACAGGTACATAATATTATATTAACGAAATATAAGAAATAATTGATTAATAACTATATCTTCATGTGTCAAGTTCAACACTGAAAGTTTTAAATTTTACTTTGTTTTCATTTAAAAGAATTTTTAATTTCATGCTATTTTTATTTCACCTTTATCTCTACAAATTTATTCTAAACAACAAAACCTTCTGTTACATTTATATTTAAGAATGCAGAAACCTATAATATTTTATTTTTCCATTAACAAGTAGAATTAACCAAAAAATACGAAAGATGCTTGCATCTTACACTTTAAAACTTAATCTTACTTTTTATCTTTTACGTCATATGTAATTAATTTACTTTATGCTTTATTATTACATGGAAATATATTTTTTTGATCCTTCTTCATTCCATTAAATGGTTACATAAAATTTTTATACAGGTAAAATAACTAAAGCATAAACGAAAAACTTTAAAGAATTCAAAACCTGACTTTAAAAATATAATTCTTAATAATTACTCGTAAACACGTAAATTAATATTATTCCTGTAAATTTTTTATGAAAATTGTATCAACATAAAAGGAATTGCAATTGTTTATTTTTTTGTAAAGTTTAGATTTTTAAAATAAATTTTCAGCAAACTGATCAAAACCTTCTTACCATAAAAAAACAAGTGAGGGGAAAAAACCAAGGGTTTTTAAAAAGCACATTTTTAAAATTATATACGGTTTCTTACTGAGTATTTTATCATGTATTTTTATAAAAATATATATTATGATAATATTATAATTTTGTTATTTCATTAATAATTAATTATAAGACTAATAGTGAATTACTTAGAATATAACCCCAATGCACTCAAGAAAACCTGTTAATAAGTGCAAAATATAATGTTGGAGCTTCAATGTTAACGTTTAATTTTGGAAAAACTTACACTGGTGAATAAGTTACTGTTTTATAAGAACATAAAAGTTTTAATTTTGAAGACCTAGTAGCCCTTCAATGGGGAAGGTTCCCAAATTTTTGCTTAGCAAACTTATGATGGATCTGCCCACCCCCTCCTGTCCTCACCCATCCATTTTTTTCGGTTCTAGGAAATCAATTTTGAACTCCAACAAAATTTGGAATTTTGCCTAGAATATTATTATCAAACCAAAAATGGTTAAGACAAAGAACAATTTCTTCAATTTAAAGAGACCCTTTCAAATTTAAGAAAAACCTTTAACGTATGTTGAAATATGATGCTACAGCTATAAATTTTGCATATTTGTAAAAAAAAATTTGAACAGGTGTTAAAGTTACAGGTGGTTGAAAATAGCAAAATTTCAATTTTCGAGCCCTTATAGCTCCTAAACAGGGGGCGTGACAAAAAAATTTTGTTAACCGACTCCTATTAATTTTGGAGGACCTAACTTCTCCCAAAATTTCAAGACCCTAGGTTGAACCGTTTAGAAGATATATGGGGCCAAAAATTTTGCAAAAGTTGAGTTTAGCTTAAGGTAAATTTTAGTACCGTATGGTAACCCTATACATTTTAGCTTTATATTTTTGTAAAGCTTATAAAACTAGCTATCTTTTGCCGTTTTCAGATTGAAAATACACTTAACAAAACTCATGTTATAATAATTTAAAAATAGGGCTTTTTCCAATTTTGAAGGGCTGTAGCTCCGTAACGGGTGGGGCTACAGAAAAAAATTCTTCTACGAAATTATTTTTTTTGTAATATCTACCCGTGGTTAAAATTTCTTTACTCTATTTCAAACGGTGTAAAAGTTTTTGTAAACATACGGACGGACGGACAAAGTCAAAATTAAGAAAAACCTTTGACACTTATTGAAACCTTCGTTTTGGAGCTTTCAATTTTGTATACAAATAAAAAAAAATTTAAACTGGTATTCAAGTTATAGGTGTTTAAAAGCTAAATTTTTAGGAAAATTTCAATTTTCGACCCCTTACAGCTCCTAAAGAGGGGGGGTGACAAAAAAAATTTGTTAACTGACTCTTACTTATTTCTAAGGATCTAACTTCTCCCAAAATTTCAAGTTTCTAGGTTTAGCCGTTCCGAAGTTATGAGGGACCAAAAATTTTGTAAAACTTAGTTTTGAATAACGGTAAATTTTAGTACCGTATGGTAACTCTATACAATTGGTTTTTAAAAGTTTTTAAAGCTTATAAGAACAGCTGTCTGTTACCGTTTTCAGGTTGGAAATGTACCTTATAGAACTCTAATTATAACTGTTTAAATATAGGGCTTTTTTCGACTTTGTGGGGCTGTAGCTCCGTAACGGGGGGGGCTGCAAAAAAAAGTTTTAACATTAAATTATTTTTATTGCAAAACCTACCCATTTCTGATATTTTTTAGCCAATCGTAGGTAAAAAGGGACGGACGGACGGACGGACAGAGTGAAGCTATATAGGCACATTTTTACAAAATTTTTTGAAAATGTGCTAAAAACAGCTTTTTTACCATAAAATATCTCTGCAATTTTTTTTTTCTTTTTATAGTCAAAACCAATTTTTATAATCTCTTTTGTTTTTATTTTACAAATATAAAGATGACCACGAAATTTTTTTTTTGTTTTTTTAACTAAATAATTACATTTTCTTATCACAAAAACTTTATTAGCATAAATGAAAAACTTATAATAGCACTATATTGAGTTAATATAACTATGTATGTATATCTATACAATTATTACACATCAATAAATTTTCTTTTCATAATTCATAAATGTTCCTAATTAGTAAAACTAGGATTTATATATAATTTCTGGTAAAACTTCAATTCATTTTTAAGCTACAAATAATGTTTTTAACGTAGTAAATCTACTCTACATGCGAAATGTTGAGTTGCGAAATATTGAAGCTGTAAAAAAATCTGCATAGGTTTAATTAATATTTTTAAATTTTTTTTTTTTGCTTTTTGTTGTTATTTAGTTTATATGGCGTTTTTCTTTAACATTTTATTCTCCATACTGCTCTTATGATAAAGTGTATGTATGGATATGTAATCTTTCTAGAAAAAGCTTTTTCATTTCATGGTAGTATAATTTACAATGGAAAAAGCTTTGCAGTTTAGTACATTAGCATGCACCGCAAAGTTTAGCTACAACGGCCATACTGGAAAATATCTGAATTTTGCCCCCTTTAAAATACATGGTATTTTTTCGCTCGGAGTGACGTAGCTTATCTACTAATATTAGAAAATTGTCTTGGGGACATAAAAATATTTTGTAAAAAAAAAATTTCTGAAATAAAATATTCAGCATCTTCCTTGCAGTCAAATTCAGCAACATAATACTGTAAATGGAAAGTTGACCACCAAGATTTTTTTGAACTCTCCTCCATTTGCAAAAAGCAATTTACACAAAAAACCTGCTCTGGGGAAGTATGACGTTGACAGACTTGCTGAAATCATAATCATCCCAGAGCAGATCATAGAATCTGTATACAGCACAGTAAGGCTTTCCCATGTTTGCAGCTTCCATAATTTGATATTCACATGGTAAACCATATGTTGAATATCCTTTTTTCCATTTTCCGACTTTGTGGGTATTTTTCTTTACCGAAATAATTAAATCTTAACTAATGAAACTTTACTAATTTATAATTTGTCTAATTATGTGAAATACCTGAATTAAATATAAAAAAGCTAAGCAAACAACTAAGGCTAGGGTCTTTAGAAAACAAATTATAATACACAATTAAATTATATTTGTAAAATAAAAACTACTGAACCAAATTAATAAAGAAAAAAAAAAAAAAAATACTTAGTAAGAAACCGTATTTAGTTTTGAAAATGTGCGTTTTTTAAAAAACCCTTGGTTTTTGTCATTACTTGTTTAGATATATGATTAATAAGAAACGACGATGGAAAAATAAGTTCTGAGTGGTACTTGAAACCTTCCTCCTCAACAAGAGTGCTAAATTTTTTTCTGCACACGTTTACCAAACAAGAAAAATGTTATTTATAACATGTTACATAATAATGTTATTTATAACATATTACATAAAATTACTAGGTACTTTATCCTCTGTTGAATATATATATAGGGAAATTTTAACAAAATGATAAATATTCTAACAGACAATAATTACCCTACATCAGACAGATTGTAACAAAGTTTTAAAGGAATAATTCTGAGAGCCCGGGTGTTGACATAGGCTATATCACATTTTTAAAAGTCAACAGGTTGCGGCAGAGCCGTTTTAAGCTTTTTGGTTTTTTTGATGTCAAGTCAAAACGGTTTGACCGATTGACTTGAAATTTTGCACAAATGTTCCCTTTAGTAACCGAAATTAGTTGTGTAAATTTGGTTGGAATAAATTAACCTATTTCAGCCTGGCGGACTTCCAATAAATTTTGTGTTTCCGATTTGTGCCCAATTTTAAAGGGTGATTTTGCTGTCTAAAAGAGAGGCTGACACAAATTTTTGTTGAGTTCGGTTAATCCGTTTGGGCACGAGGGCGCAATGAACCTTTTTCAATATTTTTCTTCTTAGCAACCGGAATTAGTAGTAAAAATTTGGATGGAATGAATTATTTCATTGCGGCCTGGCGGGCTTCTACAAAATTTTGTGTTTCCGATTTGTGTCCAATTTGACAGGGTGGTTTCGCAGTCGAAAAGAGAGGCCAACACAAATTTTTTTTGAGGTCGGTTAACCCTTTTGGGCACGAGGGTGCAATGAAGCTTTTTCAATGTTTTTGATGTCAAAGCAAAACGGTTTGACCGATTGACTTGAAATTTTGCACAAATGTTCCCCTTTGAAACCGGAATTTTGTTGTGTAAATTTGGTTGGAATAATTTAACCCCTTGGTAGTATAATTTACAATGCAAAAAGCTTTGTAGTTTAGTTCATTAGCATGTACCGCAAAATTTAGCTACAACGGCCATACTGCAAAATATCTGAATTTTGCCCCCTTTAAAATACATGGGATTTTTTCGCTCGGAGTGACATAGCTTATCTACTAATATTAGAACATTGTCTTGGGGACATAAAAATATTTTGTAAAAAAAAAATTTCTGAAATAAAATATTCAGCATCTTCCTTGCAGTAAAATTCAGCAACATAATACTGTAAATGGAAAGTTGACCACCAAGATTTTTTTGAACTCTCCTCCATTTGTAAAAAGCACTTTACACAAAAAACCTGCTCTGGGGAAGTATGACGTTGACAGACTTGCTTGAAATCATAATCATCCCAGAGCAGATCATAGAATCTGTATACAGCACAGCAAGGCTTTCCCATGTTTGCAGCTTCCATAATTTGATATTCACATGGTAAACCATATGGTGAATATCCTTTTTTCCATTTTCCGACTTTGTGGGTATTTTTCTTTACCGAAATAATTAAATCTTAACTAATGAAACTTTACTAATTTATAATTTGTCTAATTATGTGAAATACCTAAATTAAATATAAAAAAGTGAATTGAATTTTAAAATAGGTATTGAATTTAAAAATATGTAAAATAGAACTTTGAAAAAAAAAGAGTAAATTGTTTTTTTGTTTTTGATTTTTTATTTCGTTCTATTTTGGTTTAATTTTTTTTTATTATTTTTTTATGATTACGTTGAATTGTAATAATTATACTAAGAAAACAATGTGACCAAACAGCTAAGGCTAGGGTCTTTAGAAAACAAATTATAATACACAATTAAATTATTTTTGTAAAATAAAAACTACTGAACTAAATTAATAAAGAAAAAATAATTGGAATAATTGAATAATTTAACCCCTTTCGGCCTGGCGGGCTTTCAATAAATTTTGTGTTTTCGATTTGTGTCCAATTTTACAGGTTGATTTTGCAGTCTAAAAGAGATGCTGCAAAAAGTTATAGTTAAGTTCGATTAACCATTAACCCGTTTTCCACGACGACGCCATTAAGTTTTCTATAAATTTTATTTGCTTAAACTATTAAAAGAATTTTATTAAAAATATTGTACCAGCATGTTAACTATAAAACCCCACAGGGTCAATTTGGTTTTGACCTGTTTACGCGTTTTAAACATAGATTCAATGAAATTTTAAATTTTTTGGTATTAACGCAAGTTACCTTTATTTTAAAAGTAAATTTTTTGCTCTCATTAAATAGTCTTAAATAGTCCAAAAGCTAAATGAGATAATATTAATAATAATAACAAAAAAGCTTATAAAGGATCCGAATAATAATATCTTTAAATTTAAATAACATAACTTCTCTTCATTTTTTCGTAAGTCTTTGCTTTTTATCTTTTTTGCAATTGTTGTTTTTTAAAAATAGATTTCAGTGTAAAATTAGAGTTCTTCAAATAAAATTTAAAAATCAAAAAATTCAATTTCATATATATTATGCTTAAATACATGGTATTTTAAAATAGTTTTTCCAAAATAGAAGTCTACATTTCTCTCATAAAATCATAAAAAAAGGAGGAAAAGCGTAGTAGAATTCTCAGGTAAGTAAAAAACACAATATAAGTTAAAAAGCAGATTTTTAAACCTTTTCTAAACCATCGACTATATTTTATTCAAACATTGGAAATTCTAGAAAACTACTATTAACATGGTATAATGACATAATTGCAAATTCAGTATACCCTTTTGACCTATAATCATTGTTAGTAATTCAATTGTTAGTATTAAAAATAACGAATTTTTTTTTTATGATAGATATTTCAGTTATAAGTAGGAACTTTTTTTCGGGTAGCAATTTGATCAACAGAATATTATTATTATAATATTATATTATATAAATATAAATATTTGAAAAATACTGAAAAAATAAAAAAAAATAAAAACTGAAATTAAAAAAGTTACGGTTTGGGTTCGGTTCGAGCTCACACCCCCTCGGTTGATAATCGTGAAACATAACCACTACACCACACAGCCTTTAAATAATAAACTACATAAAAGTATACTGTATATAAAAGAAGTTTCGGGAATTATATAATATTTTTATATAATAATTAAATTTTGAACTCACAGATTAAATTTGTAAAATTTCAATTAAAAAGAATTAATTTTTGAATTAAAATCAAGTCAAACTATAAATTAAAGAAGAAAATATTAAAAATAAAGTGAAATAATAAATATTTTGAATTGCTATAGCGACAAAAGCGAAGAAAATCAATTTGTGTGAATTGGTACAATTTGGAGGCAATATCATAAATTTGTTTTTGGAATTTTTGTTTTTAATATTGAAAACTGGTGAATTAAATTACTTTAATTCAATAAAATTTTTATCTAAAAAATTGTTCCTGCTGAAAAAAATGTTGTTAACAAACTTTTATTTCTTATTATTAAGCTTTCAAAAACAACCAAATGCAAGAACGTGGAATGAAAATTATAGATTTTGTGATAATTTAAAAAATATTTAATTTTAATTTATTTTTTTTCTTATTAAATGGAGTATTTTTTGTTTTTATTATATATTTATTTATTTAGTTTTTAATAAAATAAACGCCTTAAAATAAATATGTTATAGCAATTCAAATATGCATTTGAATGTATGGGGTGTTTTCCACCCCTGGATAGTAACTACGTAAAGTAAATAGAGGGCAGTAACCTTAACCCTCGGTGATGTTATTAAGAAAAGTTAACACAAAAATTAAGTTAGAGATAATCGTTCAAACTGTTTTGCAAACTATTTTTTATAGTTTTGTTTGGCAATCGGTTAAAAGAACTCGACTAAACATTTTTTTTTAATTGATATTATGCTCAAAATGTAGGGGAGAAAAAAAGGAATAATTGATCCATAAAATGGACCATTTTTTTTTAAAACAGAAAAGCTTCAAATAAAATTTTTTTTTATAAAAAATTAACTCAAAAAAGAAATGAAAAGATTTTTCTAGCTCCCCCCAAGACAACGTTCTGCATACGCCACTGTATACCATAAAAGATATGTAGTTACAAAATTCAAAATTCATTCATATTTTTGGAAAGAAAACAAAAAATTTTTTATATTTAATAACAATTAAAAAAATGTGATACTTATATTAAGCTAAATTATATAATAAAACTAGCTAATACCCGGTGCGCGTTGCTGCGCCTCTTAATGGTTGAATAATACTCCAAAAAGTTAACACAAAAATTACACACGGTTTACACATGTAAATTTTAAAATGTATGAAAGCAATCTTTTTAAAAAGATTTTTCTAGGATTATTCTAGTAATTTTTGAAACTTTCTGTAATTCAAAGCAGTACAAACTACTTTCCAAAATTTGAGGTAATTTACTTCCAAAAAAATTTTTTTGACTAATCGTAGGACCGACTGTTAACAGGCTTAACTCCATTTTCAAGTTGCTTCACACATATAAAATTTCAGGTCAACCGGTCAAATCGTTTCTATTTTAGGGTAAAATAACCAAAAACTTTATAAAAAGCTGTTGGGCCGCAATGGGTTAATGGAACTTAACAAAATTTATTTTGGGACTATCTTGAAAGCCAAAGCAGAATTTTGTAAAATCGGACAAAATTTGCACCCAAAATTTTTTTTGAGCAACCGTCGGCCCGACATGGGTTAACAAATTCCAAAACTGTTAATAGTGTCTACTCAATTCTCAAAGACCATCACGTATACAAAATTTGAAGTCAATTGGTCGAACAGTTTCGAATTTAGAGTAAAGTATTGAAAAAACTTATAAAAAGCTGTTGCGCCGCAATGGGTTAATGGAACTCAACAAAAATTTTTTTGGGGCTTTCTTTTAATCCAAAGCAGAATTTCGTAAAATCGGACATAATTTGGACCCAAAATTTTTTTGACCAACCGTCGGCCCGGCATGGGTTAACAAATTCCAAAAATGTTAATAGTGTCTAATCAATTCTCAAAGACCATCACGTATACAAAATTTGAAGTCAATCGGTCAAACCGTTTTCATTTTAGAACAAAGAAGTTTAAATAATTGCACCACAGCCCCAACTTGGCGGTCCGTTAGAGCAAAATTTTTGGGCCACGATTTCTTTCCGTACCCAAAAACCTCTATACACAAATTTTCATGAAAATCGGCTGGGCAGTTTAGGAGTCTATTCGCTGCAAACAAACAAACAAACAAAGTTTCATTTTTATATATATAGATTTAGATATTAATATGCTCAAAACTTAGAAGCCATAATTTTCCATTTTTCAGAAAGGCATTAAAATTTCTGATAATTCTATTTACCAAGAGTAGCTTGTGAAATGAACGAGTAAATAATATATTATGAAAGTTACTATAGTTCGTGGTGCGAAATGAAAGAACGTTGACAAAAAATCCGAGATTGGAACGTAAACCATATACAGAAGGTAATATTCTACAATAAAAGTAATTTGATTGAAAATTCCAATATTAAAAGGTTTTTATAAATGTTACTTCCTTAATCTGAATAAAAGCAATGTGCAACGAAAATAATTGCTTACTAACTCGTATGAGCTAGCCAATTCATATTTCTATCTATAATAACTCCTAAATACCTAAAATAATCGGCAACCAAATGCAAAAGCACGCCGAATTATAGCTCAAGATACAATTAAACAGTCAGTCTTTTCAGGAAATAAGTCAGTCTTTTCCTGTAACTTAGCCCAGTTAAAGCAAATGCCTCTTTTTGGTGCTAAGATATCTTCCAAAGATAATGCCTCTTATGGAAATTCAGTACTTAGTAGTTAAAACAATGTTATATTTTGTTTGCATTTGCTGACTGTTTGCAATTTAAGCTAAAGTTTTCAAAAATTAAAAGAACTGTTTCTTATACCGGTAATTTACTTTTATATTAACATAGTAACAAATTCCGAAGATCGTCCTTCAATTTTTTATTTTCTACATTTTAGGGGGCTAGTACTACTTTAATAAAAGTATATATTGAAAACAAGATTTTTTTTATTTTATTTTATTTTATACTTTTTAGTTTTATTTCAATTTATTTACACAATTACTTATATAAAATAATTAAATAAAATATTTAATTTGACAATTTCCAAGTTGGATCCAATTCATTAATAGTTATAATCGGTTTATCTATTACTAATCATAAATTGGTAAAATATACACTCTAGTAAATTTATCTAAATTAATTTTAATTTTGTTAACAGAAGACAAAAATATCATTAACATGTAAAGAAACATTCAGTCGGTGCAACCGACTTAGAAATTTCCTACACCTATTTGGTTCAAATTTAAAGGGAAGTCCATAAGTCATTTTAAAACCATAAAATTGTTATAAGTTTGTTCGTAAGACCTCGCTAACCAAATTAACTTTACAATACTAAAAACATTTTATAATTACTTTATCTATTCTTACAAATTCTTACTAATTTATCTATTTAAAAATGATTAGTAATAGATAAACAGATTATAACTACAAAAACGCTTGAATTAAATGAAAATATATTTATTTCAATTCAATTATAAAAGTGAAAAATTGCGAATAATTTAAATTGTTAGTTTATGTACCTATTAGAAAAGCTTAAAAACGCAAAATATGCAATAAATGTATTTCTAAAGTACAATTACAATTTTAGAACTTTTGATATAATTTATTTAAATATAACAATAAATTTTACATAAATGCAGCAAGTACCTTTGAATATAGCTTACGTATTGTACACAATGTCTTAATTATATATCACCGATGGTAATAATTCAATAAAATATATGATATAATAAAAATTAAAAAAAAAGGAATTTAATCGTTTATTAAAAAAATACTTTGTTTTTAATTTATAAAATATTATACAAAATATGTTTTATGGTAACATTCTTAGGAAGGTAACGGAAATAGGAAGGAACCCTCGTGTATCAAATTTTATGTTTCTATCTTCATGAATTTCGAAGATAAATTTTTTACTTTTGGGATTTCTTAGGAGCCACCTGAACCACCACTACAATTAAGTCTAAATTTCGGGGACACATAGGAAATAGGAAATATATTCTTTGGCTTCGAAATTACACTCGTTTGGCCTCAGATCGATCAAAAGCTCCTAGAATCCGAACTCATTGTCCGAACTCGACCAGAACCAATTCCCATGGTACTTTCATTACTAGTAACCTAGAGTTTAAATTTCATCAAAATAGCGGCATTATTTTTTGAGCTATACTGCTTTTAAAATATATGTTCGTAATCCTTTGAATTTTTCAAAAGTTCCAGAACCCGAAACCATGATACGATTTCGCTCATATGCAGTCCCCGTCATACTTTCAATACTAGTTAACCCTTGTACACAATTGGAACGTTCTATATTAACTTTAAGTTACTATTTTTAGTAATTTCGATTATAAGCTTTTAAACCTTTGGAGGTCCAAGAGGGGTACTGAAGCACCACTGCAATAGATCCCAAATCAGGGGGACACACAAGAAATAGTTATGGCCAAATTTAAAGCTTCTACATTTTTTCAAGTTGCTATTTTTATTAATTTTAAAGATATGCTTAAAGTTATTCAGAAATGTTTGGCTGGTCCCCGACCCACTACTCAAATGGGGCCCAAATTTTAATGACACTAAGGAAATAAGAAGCGACACCCTGATATCAAATTTTGAGGATTTTATCTTCATTAGTTTCAGAGTTATACGCGTTTGGCCTAAATTCGATCAAAAAATTCTAGGTTCCGAACCCAAAGTCCAATCTCGACCGTACGCAATCCCCGCCATAGTCTCGTTACTAGTAACCTACAGCACAAATTTGATGAAGATAGCTTCATTAGTTGTTGAGTTATCATGATTTTTTATATATGTTCGATAGCCGTTGGACCGATTAAAAGGACCAGAATCCGAACCGATGTGCCGATTTCACCCATTTGCGTTCCCCGCCGTACTTTCAGTCCTAGTAACCTACAGTTAAAATTTCATCAAGATAGCTCCATCATTTTTTGAGTTATCGTGCCTACGGACGGACGGACGGACATGGCTATATCGACTCAGGAGGTCAAGCTGATTACAAATATATATAGTTTTCCATATCTATTTCGCTTCCTTTATGTGGCTAGAAACACCATACCAAAGTTGATATACCCCTTTACCTATTCTATAAGTGTCGGGTATAAAATGTGTGATTAGTACGTACTTGATAAAATCTTTATCTAACTATCTAGTTTGTTAAACAAAATTGTTTTATATTTATTAGGTATCTTTAAGTCTGAATAGATTTTTACACATTGTACTTATATGTGTATGTATGTTTGTAAATGTTCCACATATTGTAGTGTATTCTAATTAGAAATATTAAAGTCATTAATGAAAATTATTCATTAAATTATTTTTTGCTAACATTTGCACATACACCAAAAACAAAATACGCACTCACTTATTCATATAAGATCATAATCTTACAAAATACAAATAAACTTACAATTAGACTATAATTTATACACATTATATATTTATATACTATAATTTAAATACACACATATAATTTATATATACACATATATTGCATATCGACACAAATTAATAAAATCATTTCGTGACCTTACATTTTGTATTACGCAGATTGTGCTTCGATTCTAATATACACATACAGAAAAAGTAAACAAAAACAAATGACTGATAAATTTTTGTTGTTGCATTTTAAAAATTTGAAGATGAATAAGTTACGAATTTTACTTTTTGTATGTTTCGTATTTTATAAAATGTTGCTGTCGGACTGACTTAAGAAAACTCTAAAAAAGTTTTATATGAAACAGATCGTCTATATAATTATTTGTTCTATGGTTTTATATTACCAAAGTGAATTATTTTAGTAGAATTTTGTTTAGAAAAACAAAAAAAAAATCTTATCTTTTAAGGAGAATAAAACTCAGATCTATTTACACCCTAAGCCACTTTGCTAACTATTAAACCATACAATTCTTATAAATTTATGGTCAAATTTCTAATATAAATATATCACTAACTGACAGAGTGAAAAATAAAGCCATAAACTCAGGCAAGTTAATTTAAAAGGATATAATAAAGCAGTTCCAAATTTTGACGTTTTATAAAATTAAAAATCAATTCTGTGGTATGTTTTCATTGTGGCAGACTAATAACGGGCTGTCAATATGTTTTTTTTTTTGTGTAAAAAAAAAGTTAAATTTTATTTAAGACTAAAATTGAACCAAATGTGAGTAAATAAAAATAAAATTGTTCTTTTGTCAGAGAGATTCTCATTCGAGCGTCTTGAGAGTATGCATGTGTTTTTATCATACGGAGTAATTTAATTAAAAATAATTAAAATAAAAATATTAAAAAGAAAAACCAAGCTAACTTTGTTGTGAAATTACTATGAGTGAAAATTCTAGTGGATTTTCAGAAAAATAATTGGAAAAACTAATATTTTAAAAAGAAAAAGTGAAATTATTAATAGTGATAACTGATGACGAAAGAAAACAAATCAAAATGGTAAAATCCAAAGCAAAAACAAAACAAGACTTAAAACAATAATATATTGACTTAAAAAATAAAATAAATAAATTAGAGCAACAAGTGACAAATTTAATTAAAACAAGTAAAGAAACAGTCAGTTGGTGCAACCGACTTAGAAATACCTTACACCTATTTGGTTCAAATTTAATGGGAAGTTAATGAGTCATTTTAAAACCATAAAAGATTTTATTAGTTTGATCATAAGACATGGCTAACCAAATTAACTTTATAGTACTAAAAAACATTTTCTATTTACTTTAGCTATTCAAAAATATTACAAATTCTTATTAATTTATCTATATAAAAATATTAAAAAACAAAAAAACTTGAAATAAATGAAATATATTTATTTCGATTCAAATACAAAAGTTAAAAAATTTTAATTATTAAATTTTGTGATAAAAAGCTAATCAAAGCATAATATATTTAATAATTCAAATTTTTCAAATCGATCAAAAGCTTCTATAATCCGAATTCATTGACCAAACTTGACCAGAACCAATTCTCATGATACTTTCATTACTAGTAACGTACAGTTTAAATTTCATCAAAATAGCGGCATCATTTTTTGAGTTATGCTATTTTTAAAATATATGTTTGTTAGCCCTTGAACTTTTCAAAGGTTCCCGAACCCGAAACCATGGTACAATTTCGCCCATATGCAGTCCGCGCTGAGTTTTAAATACTAGTGAACCCTTGTACACAATTGAAACGTTCTATCTTAATTTTAAGTAATTTCTATTATAAGCTTTTAAACCTTGGTAGGTCTAAGAGGGGTACTGAACCACCACCCCAATTTATCCCAATTTAAGGGGCCACACAAATAGTAAAGAACATCCTTGTGCCGAATTTGAAGCTTCTAAATTTGTTTCAAGTTGCTATCTTTATTAATTTTATAGATATGCTTTGAGGTCTTCGGAAATGTGTGGCTGGTCCCCAACCCACTACTCCAAAATTCAAGCCTAAAAATCAAGGGCACTACAGAAATGGGAATGGACACCTTGATACCAAATTTGGAGGTTCTATCATCATTGGTTTCGGCATTATGCTCGTTTGGCCTAAATTCGTTTAAAAAGTTCTAGGTTCCGAACCCATGGTCGAATCTCCCAGTATACCTACATGACCCTTACCGACCCAGTATACCTACTTTATTCTTTATTCTTAATGAAACAAAATGTAGACTATCATAAAAATTTTTATTTACAGCAAGTAGTAAGTCTGCTAATGCAAAAAGTAGTAGAAAGCGTAAAAAGCATCCCGAATTGTGTACAAAGGTTAACTAGTATTAAAGGTATGACGCGGACTACACATTGCCGAAATCGGGGCATGGTTTCGGCACCAATTCAATTACAAAAGTGAAAAAATTTGAATTATTAAATTTTGTGATAAAAAGCTAATCAAAGCATAATATATTTAATAATTCAAATTTTTCAAAATTGCAATTATTTTAAATTGTTAGTTTATGTACCTATTAGAAAAGCTTATAAACGCAAAATATGCTATAAATATATTTCTAAAGTACAATTACAATTTTAGAACTTTTCATATAATTCATTCAAATATAAAAATAAATTTTACATAAATGCAGCAAGTACCTTTGAATATAGCTTAAGTATTGTACACAATATCTTAATAAATTATATATCACTTTTGGTAATAATTCAATAAAATATATGATATGATTAACATTAAAAAAAAGGAATTTAACCGTTTATTAAAAAAATATTTTGTTTTTAACTTATAAAATATTATACAAAATATGTTTTATGGTAAAATTCTTAGCCTTTCAAAAATATAAAAGTGTTAAATAAAAACGGAAATAGGAAAGAACCCTCGTGTATCAAATTTTAAGTTTCTATCTTCTTGAATTTCGAAGATAAGCTTTTTAGTTTTGGGATTTCTTAGGAGGCATATGAACCAATACAACAATTAAGTCTAAATTTCGGGGATACATAAGAAATAGGAGATATATTCTTTGGCTCCGAAATTATACTCGTTTGGCCTCAGATCGATCAAAATCTTCTAGAATTCGAACTCATTGTCCGAATTCGACCAGAACGAATTCCCATGGTACTTTCATTATTAGTAACCTAGAGTTTAAGTTTCATCAAAATAGCGGAATTATTTTTTGAGTTATACTGCTTTTAAGATATATGTTCGTTAGCCTTTGAACTTTTAAAGGTTCCAGAACCCGAAACCATGGTACGATTTCGCCCATATGCAGTCCTCGTCATAATTTCAATACTAGTTAACCCTTTACACAATTGGAAAGTAGTTAGTATATGAGAGAGCTAATGTATGAAAAACGCAAAAAGTTGCCATTTGCCGTTATTGGCCACTAGATGTCGGTAATTTGCCGCTAGTGTCGACTAGATGTCGGTGTATTTGCCGTTAGTGGTCACTAGATGTCGATGAGTGTTTGAGAGAGCTAATGTATGAAAAACGCAAAAAGTTGTTATTTGCCGTTAGTGGTCACTAGATGTGTGTGAATGTATTATTTGCCGTTAGTGGTCACTATATATCGGTACGTCGAATAAATTATATGAGAGAGCTAATGTATGAAAAACTTAAAAAGTTGTTATTTTCCGTTAGTGGTCGCCAATGTAGAAAAACCCAAAAAGTTGTTATTTGCCGTTAGTGGTCACTAGATGTCGGTGAATGTAAAAATTAAAAAGATTAGGGTTGTGTACAGGGTAAAAAAAGAAGAAAACATGGGATCGTGTACAGATCGTTTACATTGTTGGAGACAGTGGCGGTGGCAGCGGCAGTGATTGAAAGGGCTTTGGTGATAATTTTTGTGTTATGAAGCGATTGTTTAAGACAAGTTAATTTAATAAATAAAAAACAAATATTTAAATATGCTGATAAGAAAATAAAATATTTTTAAAGCATGAGTTTTTTTTGGATTGTTGAATTGAATTATATTGATAAGAAATTTAAAATTTTCAAAAAGTGAAACATAATGTAAAAAGCAAATAAAATAAAAAAATGTTTAAATGACGTCAGGGGGATTCCTATTGTTAATTTAAAAAGAAAAAACAAAAAAAATAAAAAAGTTATCATAAATAATATATTTTGAATATTATATTTTAATAATTATTTTGTTTGTTTAAGACAAGGTAATAAATAAAAACAAAAATATTTAAAATTGATCATAAAAAAATTAAACTAGAATTTTGTTGTGATGTTTGTAAAAAAACATTCAAACGAAAATATGATTTGGAACGACATAAAATAATACATAAATACTGTTCTTATTGCAAAATGGGTTTATTATTTAATAACAAATTTACATAAAATGAATGCAGCAGAAAAATTGAGGATCAATGTTAGAGTGATCAATGAATCATTTGAAAGAAGACTTCAAAGATTTTTAATTGATAATGATGATGAGGGGATTATTGTTCCAATCGAATTTTTAAATAAAAATAAGGATAATATACTTTCTATTCTGAGGAATTCATTATTGAAACATAAATTTTGCAAAATGAACTTCGAACTGTTTGTTGAATATGTAAAACCTTATTCAGATGGTGACGGTGATGATAACGATGAATTGCAATTAAGCATTAAATCATTTCAATCAAAAATGGTTTTAATTTTAAATGAAGTTGATATCAATTCTAATTATAGCGAAATTATAGAGAGTATAATAAAAAGAAGTGAAGAATTTCAAGAAATGGACAGTGGATGGGCGTTACTTCGTATTGTTGGATTCGAAATAAATATAAATAAATATGAACCAATAAAAGGATCACAGTACATTCAACTTCCCAAATCAGTAGAAAAGAAAAAGGCATGCATAAATGTGAAAAATTTTGATGAATATTGTTTTAAATGGGCATTGATATCAGCTTTAAATCCTGCAGTAAATGAATCATGGAATCCAAGTAGTTATAATATAATTGATATAGCGGCGGCAGAAATTTTTTTTAATGGTGGAAAAGTAGAAAATTTAAAATTTGGAAATATATTATTTCCTATTGAAATAGACGATATTTATAAATTTGAGGAACTCAACACTGATGTAAGTGTGAGTTTTTTTGGTCTTAATTTAAAATCAAAGAAAAATAATGAACACGAATTGATTGGTCCATATTTTTTTTATACTATCTTTTAAAAGTAAATCCATAAAGAATGTAATTTACTTTTTAAAAAACCTACATTTTTTCCAATATTTTTCCATAATTTTTCGGGTTATGATTGTCATTTATTGTTTAGATCTTTAAATTGTGTTGAGGGAAGCATTAGTGTTTTACCGCTAAATAAAGAAAAATACATATCTTTAACTAAACGAATTTATCTTTTAGAAGAGAATGTTAGCTTTTCTTTAAGATTTCTCGACAGCTTTCGATTTATGATTGAAAGTCTCAATAGTTTGTTTAATAATCTAGATGATAACAAAAATCATCACATTAAAAATAATTTTGGAGAGCACTATAATTTGATAACAAAGAAAGGTATATTTCCCTACGAATATTTAGATTCTTTCAAAAAATTAAATGATACTTTCCCATCTCAAGCTGCATTTTATAATGAATTAACAAAAACACCATGTTCAGATTCTGAATACAATTACGCATATACAGTCTGGAGAACTTTTAAATGTTGTAATTTGTTAGATTATATGAAAATTTATTTGAAAACGGATGCCTTAATATTGACTGATGTTTTCGAAAGTTTTCGAGAAAGATGTATGAAAAATTATGATTTTGATCCTTCTAATTTTTATACTGCACCAGGGCTTTCTTGGCAAGCGATGTTGAAATATACGAAAATTGAATTAGAACTATTTACTGATGTGAATATGTACAGCTTTATTAAAAGCGGAATGCGTGGTGGAATAAGTCAATGTTATTTACGTCATTCAACTGCAAATAACAAATATATGAAGAAAAAATTTAATAAAAATGATCTAACACAATATATTGTGTATTTAGATGCTGTAAATCTTTACGGTTATGCAATGTCACAATATTTACCGTATAAGAATTTTAAATAATGGAAAAATCTTTAATATCAAATTTCGATATTACAAAAGTATCGGATAATTCAAATCTTGGTTATATTTTAGAAGTAGATTTGGAATATCCAGAAAGTTTACATGATTTGTATAATGACTTACTGTTTTGCGCAGCAAAGGAAACTCCCCCGAATGGGAAAATTGGCAAACTATTGACTACATTGTATAATAAAACTAACTATATAATTCATTATAAAAATCTTAAGCAATGTCTTCGCAACAATTTAAAATTGAAAAAAATTCATAGAATTTTGCAATTTGAGCAATCAGATTGGCTTAAAAAATACGTTGCTTTGAATACTCGATATAGGAAAAATTCTAAAAATGAATTTGAAAAAAAATTCTTTAAATTGCAAGTTAATCCAGTTTTTGGTAAAACAATGGAGAACGTTGAGAAATATCGGGTCATCCGAATAGCTGATACTTGGAAAAGTAAAGGAAAACATTTAGGTACGAAAGCTTATATAGCAAGACGCGATATTCATAATTTATCATATTTTTCAAATAACTTAGTGGCAATAGAAATGAAAAAACAAAAATTTGTTATAACAAACCTATATATGCAGGTTTCAGTATATTAGAGCTATCAAAAGTTTTGATGTATGATTTTCATTATGATTTCATGAAAATGAAATTTAAAAATAAAATTCAATTGAATTATATGGATACTGACAGTTTTGTCTATACTATTCAAACTGAAGATTTTTATGAAAAAATCAAACCTGATCTTCATAAATTTTTTGATACTTCAGACTATGAAGTAAATAACCCTTATGGTTATCCATCCCTAAATAAAAAAGTATTAGGGATGTTTAAAGATGAAATGAATGGAAAAATTATTTTGGAATTTGTAGGTTTACGTTCAAAAATGTATTCCATTAAAGCGGACAAAAATAATGTTATTAAAAAATCTAAAGGTATAAAAAAAATTGTTGTTGATAATTTAAGCATTGATGATTATAGAAATTGTTTAAATACTAAAAAAATATTTTATGAAAGTATGCAAATTTTTAAGTCTAAACTGCATACAATTTATACTCAAGATCTCAACAAAGTTGTTTTAAATTGTTTAGATAATAAGAAGTATGTAATGCATGATAATATTAGAACATTGTCTTGGGGACATAAAAATATTTTGTAAAAAAAAAAATTTCTGAAATAAAATTATTTGAAAATAAAGTACATATTATATTTAAATTAAATAAATTCAAAAAAATTTTTATTTTAAATTTTTATTTCACCATTTTCCCATATAAAATTGACGAATTTCAACAGCCTTTTCATCATAATAGGCTGCTGAGATTATTTTACATAAATTTTTTTTTATAGGGCAGCTAATACACTCGGGTCCTTGATGAGATATAAAATATTCAGCATCTTCCTTGCAGTCAAATTCAGCAACATAATACTGTAAATGGAAAGTTGACCACCAAGATTTTTTTGAACTCTCCTCCATTTCCAAAAAGCACTTTACACAGAAAACCTTCCCTGGGGAAGTATGACGTTGACAGACTTGCTTGAAATCATAATCATCCCAGAGCAGATCATAGAATCTGTATACAGCAAAGCAAGGCTTTCTCGTGTTTGCAGCTTCCATAATTTGATATTCACATGGTAAACCACATGATGAATATCCCATTTTTTCAATTTCCGACTTTGTGGGAATTTTTCTTTACCGAAATAATTAAATCTTAACTAATGAAAACTTTACTAATTTATAATTAATTTTGTTTATTTGCTACTGCTAAAAAAAGAAAACAAAATAAATTAAAAAAAAATTTTAAAAATTTAAAAAAACAGCTTCTTATCATAGAAGTACAGCATAAACCGCAAAGATATATTCTTTAGTATATATATTCTTATACATTTCTTGTTCTTGTTCTGAATTAAAGTGTGTTAAATTTTTTTCTTATTACCAAAAATTTGAAATGATCTAATTCGATTCTTATCATAGAAGTACAGTTTAAATCGTAAATCAAGTAAGCATTTGAATGTTTTGTAGAAGTAAGATGTAGAATGTTTTGTAAGAAATTTTGGGTACTATAAAACCACAATCATCCTACTAAAAAAAACAAAAAAACAAAAAAAACCAAGTCCAATAATTTTCTAAGAAAAAAAAAATCTATCCAATTCCAATAATTTTCTTGAGAAAAAAAATATTGTTATCAAAAAAATCTATCCAAGTCCAATAATTTTCTTAAGAAAAAAATATGGTTCTATCATATTGTTATGTTCTTATCAAATTATGTATGTAGTAAATAAGTGATTTAGAATTTATAGAAATTTCTACACCATAAAACCGCATACATCGTTTCATATTAGAAGATTTGAATTTTATAAGGCTAATTGCTAACAATTATTTTCATATAAATTACATGTTATTTCTTCAAGACTATTTGTATTCAAAAGCTATTCAAACTATTTACTTAAAAGTCGGACAATAAACCATTAAAATATGGAAAAAATGGAAAATTTTGCAGGAAGCATCAACAAAAAATTCAGCGTTTTAGAAGTGCCTACAATAAAAATGAGCGAAGGAGCAAAGGAAAAATTTCAACATTAATTGTTTAAAACGTGTTGCAACAATATATCGAGGAAGAATAGTTCTAGAAACCAGTGAGTTTAAAGTATTTTTACCCATCCGTTACAAAACATTAACGGATAAAGAAATCAAAACTTTAAGTTCTGGAAGTTTCGTATTGTTTGTAAAGCAAAAATAATAAAACGAGGTGTTTCAAGTTCCGCAGCTATTTTAACATTTCAAATATGATGTATAGTTCCAGCTGGTAATTCCCAATTTCTAAAAGGAATTTTCATAACTGACCCATTTTCAATACTTTTGTATAAATTTAATTTAAGATAATCAGCTTAGTTAATATGTTGAATCTTCCAATATATTTTTGTAATATTAATTTTTGGTTTTTCACTTGCATTAGCGGTGCTACATAATAATGAATTGTCATTAGATCGAGAGCGAGTTAATATTAACTCATGTTTTGCATTTGGAATAATGTTTTTGTAGTCTTCAGCAAACCCTATTAATCTTTTTAAGGGTATACAAAAATTAAAATATAAATTATTTATTTTAATTGATGCATCAGGTGGCCAACTTCCATTATATAAAGTTGTACTTTCATTTTGGTTCAGTGAAATATAGTTTTTTAATGTTGAAGTAATTCCAACATTACGATTATGATCAATGTCCTTACCATTAAGTTCATAGCGAATTTCATCAAATAGAAATGGTATAGCATTATTAACTAGTTTAGTGTTAGTGACAGCTGTTCCATCATGTATTGATACATAACCTTCAATGTAGATTAGACTTGTTGAGGGTAATATATTTAAGTTTTGATTTTGTATTTGTATTCGTATAATATCACTTAATCCGAATGTGTTTAAGAATGGTGAATATGAATGCCAATGAGCACTAGTTATAGTTTCATCAAAAATAGGATCATTAAAGAGTTCCATTTTAATTTACTTTTAGCAGATATCCAAGAGTTTTTAAATATTCTTTATTTTTAAATGATAATCGTTTTTTGTACTTTAAATGCTGAGTTACACCTTCTCCTTCGACTGCCTTTAAAGAATTAAGGTGATGTTTATCATTCTGTGAATGTATATTGGATTAATAATTTTGATTAAATACGATCATTCTGAAGCTTTAAGTGTAATCTTATTGTTATTGTTTCTCAACGAAAATTTATTATATTACCGTTCTGATCAAGGAGTTTTACAGTAATAGAACTCATCTGATTAATAGTTACCGGTAAATAAATTACATTCTTAGGAACTTCAATTATTTTATAGCCAGGACTGACGTTAATAGAGAATTCATGTAAAGTGTGAGCCTCTACATTAATATAAGCTCCAGAAACAATATTGCATTCTACTGTTATTATATTTGTTTTATTAATATCAACAAAAAGATCTGAAGTATGCAATTTATTTGCTAATAATTTCTTCTTACTGAAACCTAATAATCCGCCAATTGTATCTTCTCTTTCAAAATCAATATCCTTATCAGCAAAAATTTCACACTTTAATGTATTATTATTTGCTCTTATAATTAATTTTTCCTTATCTGTTACATTCAGCGTTTTCCTAAGAAATAGTTCAATATCACCAATTTCATATGAACCTGTTGGAATTGTAATAGGTTTATCATCAATAATAAATGTATTATTCTCCTCATCTATATTAGGTATTGAGTTATACGTTTGGAAATCAACTAAACCGCAGGTATATTCTCTTCCCCTTAAATCTATAGGGGGGAAATAATTGATTGTCAATATGGAAGAATTTTCGTTTAAAGTTAATGTTATTGACATGTTTTTAATTGATACAATGAGATATTTTAGTAGTATATTCTGTTTTTATATAAGTTTTTAAGGCTAATCCCAAAATTCAACGATTTAGATTTAAGGTTAATACGCATTAATAATATAATATACATACAAAAATCTTTCGTTTCAATTTCTTTTGATATAACTAAATTCTAATTATTCTTTATCAGTTAGTTTTTTTATTTCATTTATGTTCAAATATAGGGAAATAACCTTGAACTTGAACAAAATTATTAATGTAGGTCAGTTTAAATAAAGCTAACTAAAAATAAAACAAATTTTTTTTTTTTTTTTGTTTTATTATGTTTTATTTACTGATAATTTTGTTTTCTTAACAATAAGAATAAAAATTCTAAACATAAATGCCCACGATTGTAAGAATTAAAATTTTGATATTTATTATAATTATATGTAAGCTTATCTCCTAAATATTTTATTACTTCTAATGGTGGTCTTAAATTTCCAAAACTATCGAAATAATGAGTTATTTCAATATTTTTAAAATAAGCTAACCAAAGCGTTCCATCTGCAATAGAATTATCTAAATTTATTACACCGCATTCATATTTCCAAGGTCTACCTATTGGTAAATTATCTCTCATAAAAACTTCTCAAAAATATTTTAAGTATTTTTTAGCAAAGTTTTCTAAATCAATATTTGTAAGAGCTCTATTGGGTAGATTAGTTAATGGTTTTTTGGATTCAAAGCAATCTATTACCTCCTTTTAATGCTATCGCCTCCATCATTTTATTATGACGTTGACTTTCTTTTAACTCTTTGTGAGCATTTTTAGCCTCGTTAACTTTAGTTATTCCTGCAGCGCCACCTGAAAGTGCTCCAATAGCTGATAGACCTGCAAATATAGGGATTAAAGGCAAAACTCCTCCAATTTTTGGTACAGGAATTATTCGAGGAATGTTAATGTTTTTATACCCTACACCTATAGAATAGGTAAAAGGGAATATTAACCTTGGTATGGTATTTGTAACCACTTAAAGGAAGCGAGCTAGATATGGAAAAGTATATATATTTGTGATCAGCGTGACCTTCTGAGTCGATATAGCCATGTCCGTCCGTCCGTAGGCACGATAACTCAAAAAATAATGGAGCTGTGTTGATGAAATTTTAACTGGAGGTTACTAGAACTGAAAGTACGGCGGGGATTGCATATGGGCGAAATCGGCCCATTGGTTCGGATTCTGGACCTTTTAATCGATCGAAGGGCTAACGATCATATATAAAAAATCACAATAACTCAACAACTAAAGACGCTTTCTTCATCAAATTTGTGCTGTAGGTTACTAGTAATGAAACTACTTCGGGGATTGCGTAAGTTCGGGATTGGACCATGGGTTCGGAACCTAGAACTTTTTGATCGAATTTAGGCCAAACGAGCATAATTCCGAAGCCAAAGAAAATAGAACCTCCAAATTTTGTATCAGGGTGTCCCTTCCTATTTCCTTAATGTCTTTGAAATTTGGGCCCCATTGGAGTAGTGGGTCGGAGACCAGCCATACATTTCCGAAGACCTTAAAGCATATCTTTAAAATTAATAAAGATAACAACTTAAAAAAATGTAGGAGCTTCAAATTTGGCACAAGGGTGTTCTTTACTATCCCTTGCGTGTCCCCCTAATTTTTTATTTATTTATTTATTTAATAAAAAGAAATATAAGTTACAATTATTATTAAAATTGGTATAAAAAGTCTTAGCAGTTATAAAGCTTATATAAACAATTATACAATATAAATACAAAAATAGCTATATATTCATACATATATATACACATATACATATATATACATATATATACATATACACATATATTCATATACACATGCTTACATATACATTTAATTTATTATAAGCCAAATAAATCATTAACAATAGTAGTAACATTTTTATATTTTATTAACATTTCCATTTTATTAATTTTTATACCCGTATGACTATATAGTCAAAGGGTATAATAAATTTGCCATTACGTTTGTGACGCAGAGAAGGAGGGGGGTAGATATAGACTCAAGTGTATGGATCGGATCAGAATCGAAAAATAAATCGATTTAGCTATGTATGTCCGTCCGTCTGTCCGTCCGTCTGTCCGTCTGTCCGTCCGCACGATAACTCAAAAACTAAAGGATCTAGAATCTTGAAATTTTCGCAAATTCATTTTTTTGCAATAGCCGTCATCGCTATTTAAATCCAGCCATTTTGGTCCATGGGTTCGGGTAGCTGCCATACAACTTCTTTTTTTATATGAGTATTTCTCTGTACCTATTACAGCTGCTTGTCTGAAATTTTGCCAAAAGTAGTTTAGTTTTATGGCCAAAGTTTCTGCAAAATTTGGTTGGTCTCCTGCAGTGGGTTCGTGTAGCTGCCATACAACTTCCTACTTTATATAAGCATTACTCTCCACCTAATGAAGCTGGGTGTCTGAAATTTTGCCAAAAATAGTTTAGTGTATTGGCCAAGGTTACAGCAAAATTTGGTTGGTCTATTGCAGAGGGTTCGAGTAGCTGCCATAAAACTCCTTCTTTTATATGAGTAATCCATTAAACTTAATAAAGTATGTTTGAAATTTTGCCAAAAGTAATTAACCGGATGATAAAATGTATATGTTACGGTCATACGGGTATCCCAGAGTTGACACAGTCTACTCTACTACACTCTTCCTCGTTTGTTATAGTTCTAATAACCTTCCTAATAAAATTGAATCATTTTTTATCAAAAACTTAAATTTAGTTGTAAATCTACCCATGTCACTGCATTTTTTTAAATCCTGAGGAAGACTGTTATAGATTCTGATTGAGGAGAAAAAATTACTTTTATTAGCCAATTCAGTTCTAGCTTTTTTGTGACACAATTTATCCATATTTCTTGTATTATAGTTGTGTATATTCCTTCTCTTTTTTAATAAAGTTTTGTTTTTAGTTATGCCCTTTTCAATTTTGTGATTTATTTTAGCCTTTTCCAATATTATTAATTCATTTAGCTTAAGAAAACCTGTTCTACTATATACTTCTTCAGTAGGTGTGCGCCAATTTAACCCATATAGTATCTTGATGGCTTTATTAATCGCTGTGCTCACTTTCTTTCTTAGTGTGGCAGTACAACACGACCATGTCGCCACATTGTATCGGATATGGGACATGATGTGTGCGTGAAACAACAGTCTAGCTGATTTATCCTCTAATTTCAACCCACATCTCTTAATAGCACCTAGTAGTGGCATAATTTTTTTCAAAATGCAATTAACATGATCGTACCATGATAGTTTAGAATCTATGGTAATGCCAAGATATTTATAAGATTGTTCCCTTTTGATTTTTTTGTTCCCAATACAAATTTATAGATTAATATCAGGTTTATTGCCCATTCTAAATATCATATACTTTGTTTTTTCCACATTCACTGTTAGTTTATTTCCATTTACCCATTTCCTATATCTATCTAGATCCTCATTTACAAGTCTTTCCAGAGACTCATCATTTTTTCCTGTATATATAAGTAAAGTATCATCAGCGAATATTTTATAGTCCGCTTTTAAGTTAGCATATTGCATATTATGTACATATAGTAGATATAGTGTTGGTCCAAGTTCAGATCCTTGCGGGACCTAATTTGGGATTAATTCGAGTGGTGGTTCAGTATCCCTCTTAGACCTCTTAAGTTTTAAAAGCTTATAATAGAAATTATTAAAAATAGTAACTTTAAATTAAGATAGAACGTTCAAATTGTGTACAGGGTACATTGTGCAATTAGAAAATGTTTTTAGTATTATAAAGTTAATTTGGTTAGCTATGTCTTACGATCAAATTAATAACAGCTTTTATGGTGTTAAAATGACTTATGGATATGTCTTAAAATTTGAACCAAATAGGTGTAGGGTATTTCTAAGTCGGTTGCACCGACTGACTGTTTCTTTACTTGTTTATAGTTTTAACAGCTATTTTAGCTTCCTTTATAACATTTTTCAAGAGCTTTTTTCTCGAAGTTTTCTTTTTTCTTAAAATTTTCTTTTTTTTTCTTTTTTAAACCCATACCCAGCCTAATTTTATCTTTCATTGAGTTTGTAACTAGATGTGAATTTAACCGTTCGCCAAAACTTGAGTCTTTAGCTTTAGCTCTTTGCCAAGCTTTCTCTGCTAATATTTTATCAGGTATATAAAATACATTGATTTTTGTCAGTATTTTGAGAATATGCTATATCATGCTCTCGACAAGCCTCATCTAAACCATTGATTCCTTTATCACCTCGAGCTAATCGTTTTGTTAGTTTTGTTCCAGGACCGCAATAGTTATAGCTATGTAAATTTACTTCAAATGGTAGTTTATTAATTAGAGAATTAACTAAACCTTTTCCATTAACAGTTTTTTGGTTACTGATTGAATATTTATTAGGAAGAGGCATGTTACACCGATTAGTTTAAGACATTACTGAAACATTAAGTAACTTTTAAGAAATGAAATTTATAAAAGTAGATAACGTACTTAAAGTAAAAAATTTTGATCGAAACTCAAAAAACAAATAAAAAAAAAACATGATGAATGCTTTCCAGATAGTATAAGAGTACTAATAGTTGGACCTTCAAATTGTGCTAAAACTAATGTTATGTTGAGTATGCTTTTAGATCTCAAAGGGTTGAAATTTAAAATTATACATTATACAAAATCATTACATCAACCTAAATATGAATATTTAAAAAAATTAATAAAACCAATCAAAGGAATGGGATATAGCGAATTTTCAAATAATGTTGATGTAATTGAACCATCAGCCTCACAACCAGATTCAATATTTATTTTCGATGATGTAGCTTGTGATAAGCAAGATAATGTAAGAGCTTATTTTTGTATGAGACGTTGTCATGAAGTAGATAGCTTTTATTTATGTCAGTCATATACAAGAATTCCAAAGCACTTAGTTAGGGATAATGCTAAGTTTTTAATGATATTTAAGCAAGATGATTTAAATTTAAAACATATATATGATGATCATGTAAATTCTGATATGACTTTTAATTAATTTAAAAAATTGAGTTCATCCTGCTGGAATGATAATTATGGGTTTCTAACAATTGAAGGGGTAAGTGGATAAAGGTGTTAAGTGACATTTTTGCAAAAATTGAGCTGTTCGGACAGAATATAATTTTATAATCCATATTTTCAACTGTGAAGGGTTTTAAAGCTATAAAGTTAATACATTGCGAGATTTTCGATGGATAAAGGAGTTAAATACAATAAAACTGATTAATTGTTCAATTTTTCAATGCATAAAAGTGTTAAGATCCCTTAATACTTTCTTACTAAATTTGGAGACGATTATGATTTATGTTTCAATTGAAGAAAGTGTTAAGTGAATTATTTAACACCTTCTTCCACTTAAAACATCAATCATAACAGTCGGCAAATTTAATAACAAAGTATTAACACTTAACACCCTTTTTAGTACATTTTCAAAAAATTTTGTAAAAATGTACCTATATAGTTTCACTCTGTCCGTCCGTCTGTCCGTCCCTTTTTACGTACGATTGACAAAAAAAATACCAGCAACGGGTAGGTATTGCAATAAAAATAATTTAATGTTAAAACTTTTTTCTATTACCCCTCCCGTTACGGAGCTACAGCCCCTCAAAGTCGGAAAAAGCCCTATATTTAAATAGTTATAACAAGAGTTTTATAAGGTATATTTTCAACCTGAAAACGGTAAAAGACAGCTGCTTTTATAAGCTTTACGAACTTTTAAGAGCCAAATGTATAGGGTTACCATTCGGTATTAAAATTTACCGTTATCTAATACAAAGTTTTGCAAAATTTTTGGCTCTTCATAACTTCTGAACGGCTCAATCTAGAAACTTGAAATTTTAGGAAAAGCTAGATCCTTAGAAATAAGTAGGAGTCAGTTAAGAATTTTTTTTTGTTTCGCCCCCTGTTTAGGAGCTGTAAGGGGTCCAAAACCTTAAATTTTGCTATAAATTTAGCTTTTAAACACCTATAGCTTGAACACCTGTCAATATTTTTTTTTATTTATATACAAAATTGAAAGCTCCAAAACGGAAGTTTCAACCAGTGTCAAAGGTTTTTCTTAATTTTAACTTTGTCCGTCCGTCTGTCTGTCTGTCCGTATGTTTACACAAAGTTTTACACCGTTTGAAATAGAGAGAAGAAATTTTAACTACGAGTAGGTATTGCAAAAAAAATAATTTCATGGAAGAACTTTTTTCTGTAGCCCCACCCGTTACGAAGCTACAGCCCCTCAAATTTGGAAGAAACCCTTTATTTAAAACGTTATAACAAAAGTTCTATGAAGTATTTTTTCAATCTGGAAACGTCGAAAGAAAGCTGCTTTTATAAACCTTACAAACTGTTAAAAAACTTATTCATTGGGTTGCCATCGGTACTAAAATTTACCGTTATCCAATACTCAATTTTTGCAAAATTTTTGGCCCCACATAACTTCTGAACGGCTCAAGCTAGAAACTTGAAATTTTGGGAGATGTTAGATCAAGAGGTTAAGAAAATTTTTTTGTTGCGCCCCCCTTTTAAGAGCTGTAAGGGGTCCAAAATTGAAATTTGGCTTTTTTTAAGCCTCTGTAACTTGAATACCTGTCCACATTTTTTTCTATTAATATATAAAATTCAAAGGTCCAACATTATATTTTAACATATGTTAAAGGTTTTTCTTAAATTCAAAAGCGGTTCTTTAAATTGAAGAAAGTGTCTCTCAGTTTTATCCATTTTTGCTTAGATAGTAAAATTCTAAGTAAAATTCGAAATTTTGGTTTAATTCCTAGAACCTAAAAAAATGGAGGGAGGGAGGGGGTGGTGAGTGAGATTAGATCCTTGAGAAATTTGGTAACCTTCCCCATTGAAGAGTTATTAAGACTTAAAAATTAAAAATTTACTATTTTTACAAGTAAGCAGTGACTTATTCCTCCATAGTATATATTTCCAAAAATAAACTGAGTTTTTAGCACAATATAATTTTGAAAATGTGCTTTTTTGAAAACCCTTGGTTTTTTTCATCACTTGTTAATGTTTATAATTTTATTTTCTTTAAAAATAGGTACAATTTTTTAAATCAGAAAGTGACGGTATAAAGAACAAAAAAAAGAAAAAGCAAAAAAAATAAGTATACTAGTGTACAATATGTATGTACGCATTATTATAGTTAGTGCATTAAAAAAAAATATGTTTTTGCTAAAATTACTGAAAATTTTGTAGTAGCAAATATTTTTAATAAAAATATTGTTTAGAAAATAAAATTTTGTGTTCAGTTTCATGTTTGAATATGAACTAGAGAGAACTAGTTAGCTATTTTTTGTGTAAAATTTTATGAAAAAAAATTATTTAAAATGAATCGCGGGAAGAGAATGGTCCAATTAATACTCGAAAAGAAAAAATTAGAGAAGAAGTTTAAAGAAAATATTGAAGAAGATAAGAGTTCTCTTGAGGACTTTTCTGGTTCAGATACCGAATATGCTCCAAGTTGTTTTGAAAATACTAATTATTTGTCAGGTAGATATTATTTAAAAATTTTCGGTAAAGTTTGATTTTGACATAATTTTTATTTTAGAATCTAGTAAAGTTCATCTTGAACCGAGTTTAATAAAAATGAATTATTATTATCAGGTATATATTATTTAAAATGTTCGGTAGTAAGTTTTCTTTTAACATAATTTTTATTTTAGAATCTAGTAATGATAATCTTGAAAACGAGTCTAATAAAAATGAATTATTATTATCAGGTATATATTATTTAAAATGTTCGGTAGTAAGTTTCCTTTTGAAATAAATTTTATTTTAGAATCTAGTAGTGATAATCTTGAAATCGAGTCTAATAAAAATGTTGAATTAAATGAATTATTATTAACAGGTAGATATTATATTACTTAAAATTTTTGGTTTTGCAACATATAAATTTTTGGAATAATAATTTTAAAAACCTTGTACTGAAAGTCTGGTAGCAAGGTCTGGCCATCAGAAAAACAAAAAAAAAAAATATTTCCATTATATATAAAGTTAACCTTTCTTATTATCGATATATTTTCGACAATTATTTTAATTTATCATTTTCTTGCCCGAAAAGTGATACATGCAGTATTTGTGATTCTGGAAAAAGTAATGAGGAGCACCAAGAAAATTATAAAATAGTTTTTGAATTGCAACAACTGGACAGAAAATTGGCGAAATCTGATACTAATGTCTGTTACATAACTGTTGATTTGCAGCAAACAATGCCTTTACCAAAACTAACAACATCCAAGGCATTTTATTCCAGGCAGCTTTGGTTTTATAATTTAGGAATCCACTGCATTACAACGGAAGGTCATAAAAGTTTTATGCATACTTGGACGGAAGATGAGGCTAATCGTGGAAGTCTCGAAGTTATTAGTTTTTTATGGATGCTTATTAATAATAATCCGGAAATAAATAAGCGTCGCCATTTAATAATTTGGTCAGACTCATGTGCCGGCCAAAACAAAAACTTTAATATGATTTGTTTGCACCAAGCATTGATATTGAAGTATTTTGACCTGATCGATCATAAGTTCCCTGAAGTTGGCCACTCCTATTTAGACAGTGATAGAGATTTCGGGCGAATTGAAAAGGATCCTCGCAAACATGAAAATATTTACACACCTGACCAATATAACCAAATAATCAGGGAAGCAATAGGTAAAAATGGAATAGTTACCGAAATGAAGAACCATTTTAGAGCGGTCAATTTATTACAAAAAAAATTAAAAATAACTAATAGCAAAATGAATGTACTTAAAGAAAAGGTTCCATTCAAAACCGGTATTAAATGGTTTTGTATAGAAAAGTATGGATACTATTTATATAAAACCAACTATGATATAAATTCGCCATTTTTAAAGGTTGAAATTTCTCATAAAGAACCACCAGATAGTCAAACAGATTTGTTTCCAAGGGAGAAGATAATGAAGCAAATTTCAGTTGAAAAACTGAAAGATATAAAAGGGTTAATGCCTTTCGTTCCTCAAGAACATAAATGGTTCTGCGAAAATTTAATCAAATAAATAATTTTGTAAATTAATGTTTAATTAATCTTTATTTAATATTTTTAATTACTTTTGTTTTTTCTGTTACAATTTTTTAATTTCTAATGAATAATTTTTATGTTAATATTTTTTGTTTAAATAAAATGAAATAATAACTAAATTTTATAATATTTTTTAATAGAAATTTAATGATGAATAGTATTTAACACCATTTTAGTTTTTTCTAAGCACTTTTTACAAATGTAAATGTTTGTCGAAGAAGGAGTTAAGTGCACAAATTCTTAAATACCGTTATTTTCAAATGGAAAATCCAAAAAAATTTTATTGCATTTGCTAAATTTTAGTTAACTCAAGAGCTATTAGCAGTTCGCAGTTACTAACTGAACAGGTCATTAATAGATATGGGGTAATAGTTAGCAGATAATAGGTAGCAGTTACCAGTCAGCAGTTACCGATTATCAGTTAACAGTTAGCAAGAGAACAGTTCAGTCGATAATCCACAGTTATTAATTGAACTAATCCATAAAAAAAATGGATAAACAACTTATGAAAGATTTAATTAAAACTCGTAAAAATTTAAAAAGGAAATTTCAATCTTTAAAAGTTCAGAAGCTATCGGAAGACCATAATCGGGAAGAAGCTTTCACTCCAATTATAAAACCATTGAAAGAATTAACAAATGTTGTTAAACAACAACAGCAACAACAATTTTCAAATAATGTTATCAAACCGGAAATTAAATTGTCTGCTGGTGATGATAACACCTTAAAATTAATGAGATCATTTAAGCCGGAAGTTAAAACCCCTAGCAACAAAAGTAATACTTACAGTAAATTTATAACTTCAACACCAAATACAATAAAATTTGAAACACCATCTATAACTGATAATATTATTGATGAAACATCAATTTCACAATTTCCTGTTCTAAACGAGTCACAACTTGATAAGTCATATGGACCCTATTTTGATGAGTCATTAAATGTTCAAAAACTTGGGAATGCTAATTTTGAAATAGATGAAACTACTAAAGATATTTTGATTGATAATGAAGTTTTTAAAGGAACTAATGGTGTATATGAATTGATATTTAAAAAAAAACCAATAAACTATACTGAAGGTGATTTAAAAACATATCATCAGATACTTAACAAAACGAATGCACATAGAAGAAATTATGATCATTTACAGCAAATAAAAGGAAACAAAGGTTTTAAATACAAAAATATATTAAGAAAATTATATATACATGATTATAACACTAGACATAAAAAAACTGGTTCAGATTGTTAGAAAAAAAATTGTACTAATTGTATTAATAAATCTTCTTCACCAGAAACCCATTTAAAATATACAAATCAATCATCTCAGTATGTTTATTGGGATGATCCTAATGAATTAGTTGACAGATTAAGACTTTAAATTGCATCAGAAACAGCTGGTAACAACAATCATCATAATGAAATTGTTAGTATAATTGAAGAGTTGAGAGAAGCAAATATAATACAATAACTATTTACATTAACAATCAGTTAAAACCATAATAAGCCTGCATAAGCCTGCACGAAGAAATTTTAAAAAACGTAGAGTTATAATTAAAGAATTTGATGATCTTTGGCAAGCTGATTTAGTAGAAATGGGTTCATATGGTAAAGAGAACAAAGGTTTTAAGTTTTTATTAACTGTAATTGATACCTTTTCCAAGTTTGCATGGGCAATCCCTTTAAAAGCAAAAACTTCAGAGAATGTCACAAAAGCAATGTAAAATATTTTTCTAACTTCTAAAAGACATCCTCAAAATTTACAAACTGATGATGAAAAAGAATTCTTCAATAAAATATTCAAAATTTTATGAATAAATATCAAATAAATCATTACTCAACATTTAGCATATTAAAAGCCTCTATTGTAGAGCGTTTTAATAGAACTTTAAAAGAAAAGATGTGAAAGAATTTAGTTTTATTGGAAATTATAAATGGATTAACCTAATTCTAGAATTAACCAAACAATATAACAACACTAAACATCGAACAATTCAAAAACGACCGTCAGATGTCAATAAAGATAATGCTGAAAATTTGTTTAAAACTGTATATAATCATAATTAAAATTGCTTCACCTGCAATATATAAAGTTAATGATTCAGTTCGAATAAGCAAATTCTAACATATTTTTGAAAAGGGGTATACACCTAACTGGACAACTGAAATATTTAAAATCAGAAAAGTTCAAATTACCAACCCAGTAACATACTTATTAGAAGACTATCAAGGACAACCAATACAAGGCAGTTTCTATGAATATGAATTGTTAAAAACTAATAAAAAACAAGTTTTTTTGATTGAAAAAATTCTTAAAACTAGTGATAATAAAATTTTTGTTAAATAGTTAGGGTTTACTTCTGATCATAACTCATGGATAAATAAAAAAGATTTATTATAAAAACAATTATTTATTTTATTATTATTTTACAATTATTACAATCTTTCTTTTTATATTAATTTTATATAATTTCCTGATATGATGACTTTTGTTTTATTGAACCCAAATCAAGTATAGTGTAATCAGATTTATAATTTGTGTCTATTACAGGAATAGTTTCTACTTCTCCATTACTTAAAATTCTTTCTGCTTGCATTTCTCGATATTCAAAACATTGTATTTTGAGAAACCTTCTATAAAATTGCTATCATATTCACATCTTAAGTTAATATCTTTGTTATCACCATATTCCAATTGAAAATGTCTGTAAAATTTATGTTCACTATTTATAATTCCACCAATATTACGTTTTTTTTAAATTAAGTGCTGTTGTTGTTGTTGTTGTTACAATTTTTGATTCAATTGTTGTTGCTGTGCTTAATTCTGATGAAATTACATGTTTCAACAGTTGAACTGATAAATTTACTTTCACTGTCTCATTATTTGGAAGTAAAATATTAAAGTATGTACTACCATAAGCTGATTCATCTAATCTAATATTTGAAATTGGAGCTGAATTTGCTTGAATAATGAACAGACTAAATATAAATAACAAAAATGATTTCATTGTCACAAAAATATTGATCTATCTTCGTTCAAACTTCATTTAGTAATGCACGATTGGAAATGATAAATATATAATTTAAACTTTTTATTTTCTAGAAATTTCTTTATTATGTACAAACTTTACTTGACTTATAATAGAACACACATACATAAAGAGCGGTAAAAATCTCTTCCATATAATCTAAATATTCCTCTTTTAAACTTTCAAGAAATTTTCTAAATTTAATTAACACGTCACCAATTTTTGATTTTTTATTTTTTTCATTATATGTATTTTCTATTGAATATATAAATATAATTCCTTCATCGATTCGTTTCCTTATCACTGACTTTTTCAATTCATTCTGATTTTCTTCATATTAATTTCTTGTCAATAAATCAATATGTTCAGTAATTCCTTTATTCTTACCAGCTGGCAGAACATTTGAAATATTCTTTTCAATCAGCATGAAAATAATTAGGTGCTGGCTTTTTTTTATATGTTAAACCTCTTATTTTACCAATAATAGATATGTCACCGCCATATACTTCTATTTTTAGATGTTGCCAATCCAAAGGAGATAAATCGAATTGGTTAGTAAATGATTCACCATTTGTAATTTTAAATAAAAAAAATTTTTCACCGTCTTCTGGAGTTATATATACCTACAAAAAATCGTGAAATATTCTCCAATTAATTATTTTAATTGAAGCCCATTTCCGACCACAAATACAATATTTATATCCAAGTAAAATATTATCAGCCCAAAACATTATGATGCTAATACTTAATAGTCTAATCAGATTATGCTATATTTCATATTAGAATTAGTCTTTTATAGAATTTTGAGTATCAAATTATTATTAGAAAAAAAAAAAAATACATATAAATATTTTAAATTATTTATTTATTATAAACACCTAAATAAATGTTACATTTCGAACAATAATGATTCACATTTTTCATGTTATTAGTACAATATGGAATGCAACAACAACAACATAATCCTATCAAACACATTAGTAGACCTGCAATATGAGTTTTGTTAACATTTTCATATTCAACTTTCGTTACGTTTCTTTCACCACAATTGAAACATATTGCAACTTGAGGATAAGGTCCAAATGATGTTTTAAATGCTTGTCGTACAAATACAGTTGAACCAATACATCCTTGGTTTGTGTTGTATGACGATGATGAATCCATGAATCTCTTTGGTTAACTAAATTCTTTAGAAAAAATTATAAAATCTTCTGTGGGTAAGAGCATAGCATTGGAATTGAACCTTATACTAATAAACTTACCTAATAGATTTTACTATTTTATAACACCCTCCCACTCCTACCCACAAAAGACTGTACCTATTAGTTCTCGTTATTTTTGTATTTTATTTGTAAATTAATTACTTAATTAGTGTTTTAGATTTAATCACAAAATGGAGTTCGTAAGAACATTTCTTATGTTCAAAAAAATTTTATTTGGCAAATAAAATATTTTTCAGAAAGAAATACAAGAAAGAAATTAAGTATCATATCAGGTTTCTGAACAATTATGCTGATTCAACATTAAGAAAATTCAAATCACTTAGAGAAAATGAAGATGATAAATGGATGGAATTATTTGCCCTAAATAAAATCGAATTTTTCAATAGATGTTTATTGAGATTAGCTAAAATTGTAAAAAAATTTAAAGAAAATATAATTATAAATATCGAAAAACTTTAAAAAATAAATAAAAAAACTTTGTAATACTAATATTTTTTGTTTTTTCTTTTTAAATTAACAATAGGAATCCCCCTGACGTCATTTAAACATTTTTTTATTTTATTTGCTTTTTACATTATGTTTCACTTTTTGAAAATTTTAAATTTCTTATCAATATAATTCAATTCAACAATCCAAAAAAAGCTCATGCTTTAAAAATATTTTATTTTCTTATCAGCATATATAAATATTTTTTTTTATTTATTGAATTAACTTGTCTTAAACAAAGGCTTTATAACACAAAAATTATCACCAAAGACCTTTCAATCACTGCCCCTGTCTCCACCAATGTACACGATCTGTACACGATCCAATTTTTTCTTCACTTTTTACCCTGTACACAACCCTAATCTTTAATTTTTACATTGACCGACATCTAGTGACCACTAACGGCAAATAACAATTTTTTGGGTTTTTCTACATTAGCGACCACTAACGGAAAATAACAACTTTTTGAGTTTTTCATACATTAGCTCTCTCATACACTCATCGACATCTAGTGACCACTAACGGCAAATACACCGACATCTAGTCGACACTAGCGGCAAATTACCGACATCTAGTGGCCAATAACGGCAAATGACAACTTTTTGCGTTTTTCATACATTAGCTCTCTCATATCCTAACTACTTTGGAACGTTCTATCTTAATTTTAAGTTAATATTTTTATTAATTTCGATGATGCTTTTAAACCTTGGGGGGTCTAAGAGGGGTACTGAACCACCACTCTGATTAATCGAAAATTTGGAGAACATGCAGGAAATAGTAAAGAGCACCCATGTACCAAATTTGAAACTTCTAAATTTGTTACTATCTTTATTAATTTCGAAAATATGCTTTAATGTCTTCGGAAATGTGCGGCTGGTCCCCGACCCACTACTCCAATGGGGCCCAAATATCAAAGACACTAAGGAAATAGAAAGAGACACCCTGATACCAAGTTTGGAGGTTCTATCTTCATTGGTTTCGGAATTATGCTCGTTTGGCCTAAATTCGATCAAAAAGTTTTAAGTTCCGAATCCTTTGTACATTACCCACCGAACGCAATCCCCGCCGTAGTTTCATTATCAGTACCCTACACCACAAATTTTATGAAAATGGCGTCATTAGTTGTTGAGTTATCGTAATTTTTTAGATATGTTTGTTAGCCCTTAGACTGATTAAAAGGTCCAGAATCTGAACCCATGGCCCGATTTCGCCCATTTGCAATCCCTGCCATACTTTCAGTCCTAGTATCCTACAGTTAAAGTTCATCAAGATAGCTCCATTATTTTTTGAGTTATCGTGCCTACGGACGGACGGACATGGCTATATCGACTCAGGAGGTCACGCTGATCACAAATATATATACTTTTCCATATCTAGCTCGCTTCCTTTAGGTGGTTACAAACACCATACCAAAGTTAATATACCCCTTTACCTATTCTATAGGTGTAGGGTATAATAAATGGGAGAAATTCGAACGGTAAAGATAATTGTTCTCAAATAAAAGAGACATGTAATCTAATACAGAAATAAGTACTGATAACAAAAACAAATTAAAAGAATCCACATGTGGAACAAATGAAACTAAAGAAAATTAAATAAACAATAACTTTCAAGAATCACAAGATATGAAAATAAGCGTAAACATTGATGATTTCAATAAAATAATTAATAATGATAATGATATTATATCACCATTAATAATACACGATTGAAAATTTAGGTATAAAAATTAATAAGTTTTTTTGTATAACCCTTATAAATACACTTTTTTCTATAAAATTAATACATTGCTGAATTTTAAATCATATTTATCTCATTATTCTTATAAATGTAATATGAACTTCGTATGTATTCTTAAATAATAAACTTAAATCATAAAGTAACATATAATATAGAGTATTCACGTAGAGTAAAATTTTTTTACCAATTTTTTTAAAAAATATTTTTCGTTTTTACTCAGTACTCAAAAATTATTCTCATAACAATTATTTTTACTTAAAAATTGAGAATAATTTGTTTTTAAACTCATAAATAAAAAAAAATTCTTCTCAATTTCTTGTTTTGAGTATTTATTAATATACCTTTAAAAAACTATATGAAGGGTATATACATACATACATACATATATATTTATTTTTATACATTATTCTTCTTATTCCATATAAAAGTATGAAAAGCTAAATCTATACTGCATGCATAGTGTATAGGTATATTAACACATATAAAATATTTAAGGTCTTTTTACTTTTTTTTCGTTACTTTGATTTGAAATTAAAACAAGTGATGAAAAAAACCAAGGGTTTTCAAAAAAGCACATTTTCAAAATTATATTGTGCTAAAAACTCAGTTTAATTTTGGAAATATATACTATGGAGGAATAAGTCACTGCTTACTTGTAAAAATAGTAAATTTTTAATTTTTAAGTCTTAATAACTCTTCAATGGGGAAGGTTACCAAATTTCTCAAGGATCTAATCTCACTCACCACCCCCTCCCTCCCTCCATTTTTTTAGGTTCTAGGAATTAAACCAAAATTTCGAATTTTACTTAGAATTTTACTATCTAAGCAAAAATGGATAAAACTGAGAGACACTTTCTTCAATTTAAAGAACCGCTTTTGAATTTAAGAAAAACCTTTAACATATGTTAAAATATAATGTTGGACCTTTGAATTTTATATATTAATAGAAAAAAATGTGGACAGGTATTCAAGTTACAGAGGCTTAAAAAAAGCCAAATTTCAATTTTGGACCCCTTACAGCTCTTAAAAGGGGGGCGCAACAAAAAAATTTTCTTAACCTCTTGATCTAACATCTCCCAAAATTTCAAGTTTCTAGCTTGAGCCGTTCAGAAGTTATGTGGGGCCAAAAATTTTGCAAAAATTGAGTATTGGATAACGGTAAATTTTAGTACCGATGGCAACCCAATGAATAAGTTTTTTAACAGTTTGTAATGTTACTTTATGCTTAAATATATAAAACTAATAAATACTATTATTATATTTATATTTAAAATATATTTATTTTGATAAGCCTAATTTATAAATTCTGTTCATAAAATGGAAATATTATTATAATATAAAAAAATTATAGAATTTATTCTTATACTATATAAATTTTATAAGTTACTTTATTACTTTATTAAATTTAATACAATTTTTTTATTACAAAATTTTTTTTTTGTTTATTTAACGAAAATTTAAATTTGTTCAAATGCGCTTAAACCACTTTGGTTTTGCTTTCATAACAATACTTATAAAATTAATAAGTTTTACTTATTAAAATGATACAACTTTTCGTTTCTCTTAATTTTTTTTCTTGGTGACAAAACGACACCTAAAAGTAACGGAACAATATAAAGCGTAAAATATTAGTTTCATATTCTACATTATTTAATTAACAAGACTTTTTTATTATTTTAATAAGAACTATGTATTAATTATATAAATATTAATACAAAATTAAAGCGATTTTAGATAAAAACAAACAAAAATATATGTGAGGAATTTTATACAACTTTAGTTTTAAATGTGAAGTGGATCAGTCTTGATCATTATAGAGTTATGCTCTTAAAGTGTTTTTCGAAAAGTTCGAAAAAAATAACTCTAAAGAAGATAACAATAGGATTCATTCATTTAACTATGGATTTGTTCACAGAAAAGCTATTCCAACCTCTTCTATTAAGAAAGATTCATTAGGACTTTCAGCATCTCAATGTCATTGTTTATTTCTCCATTTGCCTTTCATATTTGGTAATCTCATAATAAATACTTCAGATTTAGAAAAATGGAAAGGGATAACAACTATACTTAAAACTTTAAAAATTTTTATTAAATTATCTTACTTTAATTGAAAAGAAAAATTGAAAATTATTTAATTATTGTTATTTTCATCTTATTTATTTATTTAATAAAATATAATATTTTTGATACATATTTTTTATTTATTTAAATCTAAATAAAACCATTTGTTTACAACAAGCTAAAGGTCTTACGTGGGAAGGTGGTTCTCTATCCCTGCAAAAAAACGACAACAATATATGTATTTTTCCATTTTATAAAAACAATATGAAATGGTTATAAAAACTATATTATAATGATCCCAAGCAATTTATATATTTTTCTTATTACTTTGATATAATTTTGGTATAAAATCTAATAATTTGTTCCTTATTATTTTAATAACTTATTCCTATTAATAGTAATATGAAATTTACTTATTAAATTAATAATATTTAAGTATCAAAAATTTTAATACCTGCAGTCATATTAAATTAATACATTACTATATGTCAAATACTTTTATATTGTTACTTATTAAATCAATCAAGAAAACTTATTAGGTTTAATAAGTTCTGTATTTTTTTTTTTTCTTCATTTATTTAATTTAGTAGTTTTTATTTTACAAAAGTTATTTTATTGAGTATTATAATTTGTTTTCTAAAACCCTAGCCTAAATCAATCATTCTATTTAATAGAAAATTATGTTTAATGAAATTGTTAATAATTTTAAAAGCAATAATATATAACTCACGTTTGCAAATATTATCAAAACTTAAGAACCTACCTGTATACAACAATCTTGATGGAAAAAGATTAGAATGAAAGTGAATTACTTTAATAGCTTTCTTATGGAGAATGTTTATTTATTTAATGCAATTTGTGGAGCCCCAGACCATGTAGGATTGAGATAGGTAATATTTGACAAAACATATGACGAAAAAATTATGTATAATACGTCTTTTGAAAAGAAATTTCTCAGATGTCGTAGAATAAAAATATATGGGCTTGTTATACCCTACACCTATAGAATAGGTAAAGGGGTATATTAACTTTGGTATGGTGTTTGTAACCACCTAAAGGAAGCGAGCTAGATATGGAAAAGTATATATATTTGTGATCAGCGAGACCGCCTTAGTCGATATAGCCATGTCCGTCCGTCCGTCCGTAGGCACGATAACTCAAAAAATAATGGAGATATCTTGATGAAATTTTAACTGTAGGTTACTAGGACTCAAAGTACGGCGGGGATTGCATATGGGCGAAATCGGCCCATGGGTTCGGATTTTGGACCTTTTAATCGATCGAAGGGCTAACGAACATATAAAAAAAATCACGATAACTCAACAACTAATGACGCTATCTTCATCAAATTTGTGCTGTAGGTTACTAGTAATGAAACTACTTCGGGAACTGCGTTAGTTCGGAATTGGACCAAGGGTTCGGAACCTAGAACTTTTTGATCGAATTTAGGCCAAACGAGCATAATTCCGAAACCAAAGAAGATAGAACCTCCAAATTTTGTATCAGGGTGTCCCTTCCTATTTTCCTAATGTCTTTGAAATTTGGGCCCCATTGGAGTAGTGGGTCGGGGACCAGCCACACATTTCCGAAGACCTTAAAGCATATCTATAAAATTAATAAAGATAACAACTTGAAAAAATGTAGAAGCTTCAAATTTGGCACAAGGGTGTTCTTTACTATCCCTTGCGTGTCCCCCTAATTTGGGATCAATTGAAGTGGTGGTTCAGTATCCCTCTTAGACCCTCTTAAGTATTAAGAGCTTATAATCGAAATTATTAAAAATAGTAACTTAAAATTAAGATAGAACGTTCAAATTGTGTACAAGGGTTAACTAGTGCTTAAAGTAAAGCGTGGACTGCATAAGGGCGAAATCAGCCCATGGGTTCGGATTCTGGACCTTTTAATCGGTTTCAGGGCTAACGAACATATATAGATAATCACGATAAATCAACAACTAATGAGGCTATCTTCATGAAATTTGTGCTGTAGGTTATTGGTAATGAAACTACGGCGGCGATTGCGTACGGTGAGGATTGGACAATGGGTTCGGAACTTAGAACTTTTTGATCGAATTTAGGCCAAACTAGCATAATTCCGAAACCAATGAAAATAGAACCTCCAAATTTGGTTTCAGGGTGTCGCTTTCGATTTCTGTAGTGTCCTTGAAATTCGAGCCCAATTGGAGTACTGGGTGTGGACCAGCCACTCAGTTCCAAGGACCTTAAAGCATATTTTCGAAATTAATAAAGATAGTAACTTGAAACAAATGTACAAGCTTCAAATTTAGCACATGGCTGTTCTTTACTATTTCCTGCGTGTCCCTCTAATTTTGTACCTTTCTTAGACCCGGGGACTGCATATGGGCGAATCGTACTATGGTTTCGGATTCTGCAACCTTTGAAAAGTTCAAGGGCTAACAAACATATATCTTAAAAACACCATAACTCAAAAAATAATGATATAATAATAAATCGCTTTTTTGATGAAATTTAAACTTTAGGTTACTAGTAATGAAAGTATCATTGGAATTGGTTCTGGTCGAGTTTGGTCAATGAGTTCGGATTCTAGAAGCTTTTGATCGATTTGGGGCCGAACGAGTACAATTTCGAAGCCAAAGACTAGAAATCATATCATATGTGTTCCCGAAATTTAGACTTAATTGTAGTGGTTCAGCTTTCTTCAAAGGAACTTGCTGCATTTATGTAAAATTTATTTTTATATTTAAATGAATTGTATGAAAAGGTGTAAATTAGTAATTGTATTTTAAAAATACATTTATTGCAGATTTTGCGTATAAGCTTTTCTATTAGGTATATTAACTAGCCATTTAAAATAATTGCAATTTTGAAAAATTTGGGTTATTATATATATTATGCTTTGATCTGATTTTTATCAAAAAATTTAATAACTAGAATTTTTTCATTTTGTAATTGAAGTGGAATAAATATATTTTCATTTATAACAAGTTTTTTTGTTTTTTAATATTTTTAAATAAATAAATTAGTAAGAATTTGTAATATTTTTTAAGAGATAGTGTAATTAGAAAATGTTTTTAGTATTATAAAGTTAATTTGGTTAGCTATGTCTTACAATCAAATTAATAACAGCTTTTATGGCGTTAAAATGACTTATGGATATGTCATTAAATTTGAACCAAATAGGTGTAGGGTATTTCTTAGTCGGTTGCACCGAATGATTGTTTCTTTACTTGTTTTTTTAACAATAAGATCAATATGACCATACCATTTTAATTTATTATCTAAAATTAGTCCAAGATAGTTATAGTTTTTTACTACTTCTAGAGCGGTGTTTCTATAAATCATATTAAAACTACTGTATAATTTATTACCGAAAAGAATAATTTTTGATTTTTTATTATTCAGTAAAAGTTTATGATTATTGAGCCATCTTTCTATTACACTGAGATCGTGACTAATGAAATTTTTTAAGTTAGCCTCACAGTTCTCAGAATATTTTAAAACTGTATCATCTGCATACATTTTGATTGTTCCTTTTAATCCTAAATTCGCAAGGTCAATAATGTAGATATTAAATAAATCTGGCCCTAGAATTGACCCTTGCGGAACTCACTTTCTAATGACACTAGAGGTACTAGTGGCGCAATTATTTTTATTTTTTTGTTTCCGATTTAGCAAATATGTAGTTGTTGTTATTTGAGTAATATAGTTATATATTTTATAACTTAAAAGTTATACCGAACATATTAATATACATTTGTATATATATATATATATATATATATATTTTTATAAAAATTTATTAGATTGTGATTGAAATTTAGTTTTTTAAGTTTATAAAGCAGAATGTTATGTTCTACGCAGTCAAATACTTTTTGGAAGTCTAAAAATTTACATGCAACATATCTACCACTTTCTATGTTTTTAGTAACAAAATCAGTTAGATTAAGACAGGCCGCGGTTGTGTTGGAGTTTTTTCAAACCCATATTGCTCGCTATGTAAAATATTATTACTTTTAAGAAAACTTTCAATTCTATTCTTAATAACTATTTCAAATACTTTAGAAAACGCACTTAAAATTGAAATGGGCCGGTAATTTGTTTTTTAGTTACGCAACCGCATTTGAATATGGGTGTTACAATCGCAGTTTTTAAGCTTTCTGGAAAAGTTGAGTTTTGAAATGAAATATTAACAAATTTGACTAATAACGGAGCTAAAAAATCTGAAAATTTTCTAATAAATCTAGCCGAGATGTTGTCATAACCAGTTTCCGCATTTGTTTTTAACATATTAACCATCTCGCAGATTTCTTCAATATTGGTTGGACTCAGATTAAAGCTTGAATAAAATTTTAGTTGAAAATTGCTTCAAATAATCATAGTCTACAGTGAGTGTAGAAATGTAAAGTTCGTCTAGAACATTTATGAAAAAATTATTCATTGATTCAGCTATGATTTGTTCATTAGAAATAATTTGATTGTTCTGTTCTAATAGTTTAATATAATTAGAAGAATTCAAAGAAGCTTTATTAAACATAACTTTTTTATATAAGTCCCACAGTTTTTTACTGTTTCCCGGATCCCTGTTAAATTCATCAGATTAAAATTTTTTTGCTTCAGCAACAAGATTTTTTACTTCCTCTTTAATATCTTTGTAAAATTCTTTAATACGAATGTCATTTGGATATTTTTTGGTATATTTATAAAATGATTCTCAAATTTAAATTTTGTTTATTATATCATTTGTTATCCATTCATTTTTTTTTTCAACAACATTATAAACTTGTGTGTTATTTTCTATCACAGTGCTGAGATCAGATACAAATTTATTGAAATCATTATATAACCCCAAATTAGACAAAATTTTATTTTTTCTAGGTTGGCATAATTTAGAACTTTTTTGACCTTGTTTTCATTTTCCTTGATAGGTTTTAGATCAACACTTATAAAAAATCGTTGGTGGTCAGATAGTGAAGTATTTAGAATATAAAAAAATATATTTGGATTTAACCATATCAGTGATAAAATGGTCAATAATGGTTTTAGATTTTTTGCCAATTCTTGTTGCGTATTTATCAGTTTTATTATTATATATAACAAAACCATTTTAGTAATGTACTAGAATAGTTTTTGATTTCACTATTGTTTGAGTTTAATAAATTCATGTTCATATCTCCTAAAATAATTGAATTTCGATACTTATTTGTTATTAAATCTAATTTTTCAAGAAAAACGGCAACGTGGGTATTGTGAGATCTATATATACTGAATACATTAATATTATGTTTTATTATGTTAATACCTACTATATTAGATTCTTGGAATTCCTCTTCAAAAATTAATGTACTACATAGTTTTTCACTGACATAAATTGCAACACCTCCATAAGAATCTTTCCTATTGGATAAATATACATTGTAAAATGGTAAGTTAAAAAACTTATTTTCTGATTGACTTAACCATATTTCTGAAAGCACTATAACAAGAATATCATATTCCTATGAATTTCTCAGTAATTCCAAATCATTCAATTTATTGCGAAGACTTTGCATATTTAGGTACAATATATTATCATTGTTTCGATATTCATTATTATTTAAATGGTTGCCTACCTCTGTATAATAATTAACTAATAAATCTGTGTCTAGGTTTATTTCATCAGCTGTTTAAATTTTTATATTTGGTAAATGATATAATATGTGAGTAATGAAAGTATGAAAGTATGTAAGATATTAAGATTTTTATATACATGAATTCGATAAGTAAACATTTGAGTATAGACGTATATAATGCATTATTTTTTACATGGAATAAAAAATCAAAACAATATATGATAATATTATGTACAAACATAATCGATTTTTTTTTTTTTAAATATAATGAAATCAAAACAATATAATAAAAAATTAAATGCGATTGCAGATTTATAAAATCGAATGAAAATTATGTAGGAAAATTGTAGGAATTCTCAGTAAATTTAAAAGTTTTAATTAGTGTCATAATTACTGGCAAAAAAAAAATGTCAATAATCAATATAAAAAAAAATAACAAAAATAGATTAACAGAGAAAAAATTAGTAATATTAAAAATATTAGTGAAGTGTAATCGCAAATTTAGAAAGTTGTAAAAATATTAAGTTAATAAATAAGAAATTTTTTTTCTTTTTTTTTTCTTTAAATCAAAATTAGTATTACTAAATATTTGTATATTTGAATAGCAATGTAAATTATTTAAGGTTATGTAATAGAATAAAAATAAAAAATATTTTATAAATTTATCGTGGAAATATAACATTCTTTTTTTTTAGTAAATTAAGATAATAATTTAAAGTGGAATTCTTATTAATCAAAAAAAAATTGAATAATGAATTACCATTTTTTTTCATTTCTTTTTTTGAGTTAAAATTAGTATTAAAAAATTTGATGTTTAAATAGTTAAATAAAGTGCTTGTATTTGGAAAAATAACTAAGAAAGTCACCTTAGCAATTCCTTTTAGCTGTAACCACGTTTTGCGTTGCTCTTGCAAAACAGTACTTCTCCATGTTTTCCTTGGTCTACCCACTCGTCGTCTGCCTTGTGAATTTCACTCAAAGTATTGCCTTGTAATGTTTTCTTCTGGCTTCCTCAAGGTGTGTCCGATCCATCGCCATTTTCTCTCTCGGATCTCGATCTCAATTATCTTTTAGTTTGTTTTTTGCCCCAAGTGTGTGTTCGTAATGATTTGCGGCCAACGAACCCTTCAGATGCGGCGTATACAACGCTTTATATACGTTTGAAACTATTTGGTGATAATGGCGGTTACCTTCCATGTTTCACAGCCATATAGAAGTACTGATTTGACGTTTGTTTCAAATATTTTTAGCTTTGTATGCAGGGCTTTATTATTTGACTGCCATATGTTTGATAGAGTTCCAAAAGCAGCTCTAGCTTTATTTATTCTGCTGTCAACATCAACTTCTGTTCCCCCATTTTAATTGTCACCATGCTTCCTAAACAATTGAACTGCTCTACTTCTTCAATTTGGCTTTCTTCTAGTAGAATTTGCTGATTTGTGGAGTGATCTGTACGCATGCTCTTGGTCTTAGCTGCATTTATTTTTAGACAAGCTCGTTTACCATATTTGTTCAAATTTTCGTTCAGACCACTTCTTGTGTGTGCCAAGAAAACTACATCATCAGCATAATCTAAGTGGCTTAAACGTTTTCCTAGTCGCCACTGAATGCCATACCTCTCGTCAAGGCCAACGGTTGCAGTTAAAATTTCGTCCATTACAACCAAAAATAATGTATATTAATGTAGGCGACAATATAAAGCCTTGCCTTACACCCTGCTGCACGTCAAACGAATCAGTCAAGTGTCCATTGTGTAAGACTCGACACCTCGCATTTTTGTAGGGTTCCTTAATAATGGCAATAATTTTCTCCGGGATACCCCACCTACTAAGAGCTCTCCATATATACTCGCGGTTTACACGATCAAAGCTTTCTCGAAGTCTACAAACATGAAATGTAGCGGCGACCCGAACTCTGTTGATTGCTCGAGTATTATTCGTAGCGTGTTGATATGGTCAACACAAGAGTGACCACTGCGAAAGTCAACTTGATGTCTTTTCAATATATTTTCAGTTCTGATTTTGATAATTTCGAGTATAATATTTGCCATTATTTTCGAGAAGCCTGAATCAAAGGGAGAAGTATATCTGCCGTTGCGGGGATGTCTGCTTTTAGAAGTTCGGCGAGTATTTGGTCAAATCCTGCATCTTTGTTATCTTTCGCTCTTGAATGGCACTTTCGATTTCAGGTTTCGTGGGTGGTGCTGTACTAATACCCCTGTGTGATCGACGCAACTCAGGTTCTTCAGAGATTTCTGATGTAGATTGCTGTATAAAATGTTCGTTTAGCAAACGTCAAAAGTAGTATTTCCATCTCCGTAATTGATCATCCATTGACACCAGAAGCCTCCTATCTTCGTCCAAGATAATATTTTGCTGCTTTGTTGAATGACCTAAAAGAACTTTTGTTATCTTATATAAGGCTTTGCCATCACCTATTCTTGCTGCTATCTCTGCTTCCGTAGCAAAGTTTTCTATTTGTCTCCTTCTGTTTCGTCTTACACTTATCTGCGCGATTTTATGTGCTCCGTTATACTCGCTGCGAAGCCAACCCAATAGCCGCGGATCCTGCTCAGAGTTTATTTTGTTTTTCAGCTCTTTACGTCTGGCTATGTTTTCCCACGAAATTCGTGAGTTTCTCTTCCAGTTTCTATAAATGATTGTTTTACTTTATCCCACTTTTCATCTATAGAAACTGCCCCGTCCTCTCGTTCATTTGCTTCATTCAATTTCGATGCCCTTTCTCGGAATTTTGTTACCTTATGACATGACTTATGTGGAAACAACGTACCGCCAATGACTAACTGGCGTGAATTGCAAAAATCCACGAGCCTTTCGCCATTGTCGTTTCTTACCCCAATGCCATGCCGTCTCATGACTCGTTCTAAACCAGATTTTCCGTTCCGACTTTCGCATTTAGATCACCCAATATAATCTTTATGTCGGCTCTGGGAGCGTTATCATATGTTGTCCCAAGTAAAGTGTAAAAATTCATCTTTTCTTCATCTTCTGCTCTTCGGTACGAGCGTAACATTGTATTATGGTTATATTTCGGAACCTGGATTTGAATCTGGCAGTCATCAATCTGCGCGATATTAGTTTCCAAGAGATAAGACTGCGTCTTGGTTCAGCATTTAGCATAATTCCTACTCTACTGCGCCTTATTCCTGTTTCTGCTTCATCATCTCCTGAGTAAAGCATGTGAGTTAAATTACTGTCTGAAATAATTTCGATATTAAAATACCATATAGTGTGCCCACGTTTCATGCTCCGATTAGCGTCCTCTTCTTGTAGCCAAAAGTTTTTACTATTTCACGTGACCGGTTTCTTGAACTTGTGTTCGATTCTCTTATCCTGTTTGTATTTAAACATGAATTTATCTGCACCCCCAAATCCGATGTGCAGTTTACATTGACCGCAGAAGTCAAAAAAGGATTCACCATATTACTATGATTACTCCTTGGGGGAATATATCCATTTGCATTTTTGTTCACGTTTGCATATTTTATACAGTTAGTGTTTTATGAGATATAGTTGATAACCCCATAAGCTCATGTCTGTAGGCACACTTGCCTTTTGGTTGAACAGACACATCTCACACACGTTTATATAGCGAGCCGCTTGTTTCAAGACAGACACCCGCTTGGAGCCGCCAATTCTTGGTGCAGGCGCTTCTAAATAAAGCCTATGTTTTGAATACATAAGACTCGACCCGCCAAAATCTCGTTGGTTTGTCGATCCAACTTACTCAACCTGGGTTGGGTACCAGATCTTCCGGTAGGATTATTTTTATTTTATTTTATTTTATTTTACAGACCAAAACAAGGTCGTTACAAAAAAAAATTCTTAAAAATTATTACTTATATTTAAAATTATACAATATAATGACTTAAACAATAAAAAAAAAAATGCTTATTCTTGCATTCTTAAAAAGAAAAAACACTACACTAATTTTATATACAAAATTATGTACATATAGGTATACATGCGTGTATAGAATAAATATTTATTTTGGTAGCATACTAAAAAGTAATTTGATATGTTGTTATTAAAAAAAAAAAAACAAAACATAAATAGCAATTTTGTTGTATTTTAATGCAATACAGTAAGTGTGCTGTGTGTTATGTTTTAATTATATTATAGTTTAATTGTCTGAGGTCATTAAATTAAAAAAATGTTTATGTAAAGTGTGTTTAAAAGTAGCTTTGGAGATAGATGTAGAATAAAGATGACTAATTTTGTTGAAAGTAATGCAACATCTATTGATGGGTTCATTTTTACCATACTCTGTATTATGTTGATAATCCATTAAAAATCTTGTATTTCTAGTTTGCCGAACATTAGCGTTAAGTCTAAAGTTATTATTAAGAAATTGAATAAAAATACTGTTATTTAAAATATCAAAAGTAAAACATGATGACAAGAGTTGTCTTCGTGAAGATAAAGAAAGCATATTTAAGGACTTAAGTCTTGTGTTGTAGCTAGGAAGAATAACAAAATTAGAAGGATTATACATATTTCTTAATGCAAATAAGAGAAATTGCTTTTGAACTGATTCAATTCTATTGGAGTGAACTTGAAAGGCTGGATCCCAAATTATGTTACCGTATTCTAAAATTGATCGAACAAGGGAACAATAGAGGGATTTTGTCACAGCTAAATCATTAAATTCTTTAGCTCTTCTCTTAATGAAACCTAACATTTTATTAGCCTTAGAAACTAATTGGTCAAAGTGAAGATTATAATTAAGTTTATTATTGAGAAGAATGCCTAAATCAGAAATGCTAGAAACCCTTTCAAGAGTTACATTATCTATCTTATAGTCATATACTAAAGAAGATCGTTTTCGGGTAAAGCTGATAACCTTACATTTCTGTATGTTCAGTTCCAATTTATTTGATGTGCACCAAGTTTGTAAATCTGATAAGCTTGATTGAAGTATAACTGCATCAGAATTATCTTTTACAACATTATACATTTTTAAGTCGTCAGCAAAAGCAATATGTGGTATGGCGTCTAAATATTCCGAAAGGTCAGAAATAAAGACATTGAAAAGAAGTGGCCCCAAATGACTACCTTGTGGTACACCAGAAGTAACATTAATAGATTTGGATAACAGACCTTGAAATTTGACGTTTTGGGTTCTTTCTGATAGATAAGAATTAAGCCAAGAAAGAAAAGAACCCGTAATGCCAAAAGTTGATAGCTTATTTAGCAAAATTAAGTGATCTACACGATCGAAAGCTTTACTAAAATCTGTGTAAATTGCATCAACTTGGTATCCTTTCTCCATTTGGTTCAGTATTTCGGACGTATACATCATAAGGTTAGTTGTAGTAGAACGACCCTTTCTGAAACCATGTTGTTGTTCATTAAGTTTAACATTAATAATAGGGGTAATTCTATCAACGACAATCTTTTCAAATAATTTAGGAATAGCTGATAGAATGGCTATACCCCGATAGTTTATAACTGAAGCTCTATCACCTTTTTTAAAAATGGGAGTTAAATGGGAGGATTTCCACACTTGTGGAAAAATGCCATCTAAAAGCGACTTGTTGAAGATGGAGTGAAGAGGGATAATTAGATTTTGAGCACAGTTGTGTAAAAAGATTGGGGGGATAAGATCTGGACCAGCACCTTTTTTTATATCCAGACTAAAAATTGCTTCAAGAATATCATTTTGTGAAAGACGTAAGTTTGAAATTAGCAAATTTGAGCTGGTAGATAAAGAATTAGCAGAAAAAGCCATTGGTGCCTTAGGACGATAAATTTTCTGAAAATTATCTGAAAAGAAGTTACAAATTTCTTTAGGACAAGAAGAAAGCACATTGTTCATGGACAACATTGAGTTAGGATATCCAAATAACTTACGCTTTGTGTTAACAAAGTCGAAAAATTTTTTGGGTTGAGCGATTAGTTTGTTGCCCATATCAGCAACATAGTTATCGTATGCTGTATTTGCTTTGTGTTTAAATTCAATGGCAAGTTGCTTATAATAATTCAATAAATCGTCGCTTGGTGCTGATGAATAATTTGGATAATTATTGCTTTTATTTAATTCAGCTTCATTGTTATTATTTAAACCCAGTTTCAACGTTACACCTTGAACAAAATTTCCATCTTTTTTTCTTACCGAGGATTGTTTATCAGTGTTAATTGTTTGAGTGCTGAAATGAACTTTTTTTGGTTTAACAGTGTTAAAAGGGATAGCAAAAGGATTGAGAATAGTTTTATTTGAGCTTGTGTTTGATTTGTTTAGTGTAGAATCTTTAAAGTGTTGAACTATGGTACCTTTTTTCCATTGTTTATAAGCTATTATATCATTAACATTGGAAATAGGTACCATAACCTTGAACGATTTGTATTTCGGTTTATATTTTAAATTTTTTGGTGTAATGTTAACTATACTAATATTATTACATTTAAACTTATTTTTTAAAAAACTATTTTAACTTCTTACGGTTGTAAATGCTGGACATTTTGAAAAGTAAAGGGCGATGTTACCAGATGTGCCGTTGAATGTAGGTTGATTTGAAAAGTTGGTGGAACCATTGGTTGGTAAGGTAGCAATATTTGCTGTGTTAGAAGAAGATTCCGCTTTTGCTAATTCACTATGTAATGAGATGTCATTCCCGGCATTAGCGGATAAACTCGACATTGTTTTGACAGCTGATACAGTAGTTGTCGGTTTGAAGTACTCAGGCACCAAAGTAGTAGTAGCAGTATCGATAGAAGAAATAAAACTGACAAACTGATCCGTTTGCGACCAAACTTCTTTAACGGTCTTTTTTTCATTTATTTGAAAGCATTTCTTCACATGACAGCCGGCTTCGACTTTTTCAGAAAGCTTCCTTATATCTGTTTTTAGTGAACAGATCTCGTCTTTCAGTTTGTCTACATTATTTATAGACGTATTGGAGGCTTTCGACCCAATGACACAAAGCTTCCTAATATCCGCTTTAAGAGAGGATATTTCATCCTCTAGTCTGTCCATTTTATTTATTTTTTCCAATTTATCGAAGATCATTGATTTCAATTCTGCCAGGTTGTGGGCAACTTCGTTCTTTATATCTGCAATCGTCACCGTCTCGTTAGTTGACATAGATAAAACTAATGGATTTGTGTCGTCAAAGCGTTGACACAAATCCAATAAGACATTGTTTGTGTTGTCTATAACTTTAATCGCTTTATTTAACACTTGCATCTGATCATCTTTGATATCAAGCAAGCTTGTTAAGTTTTTGTTGTTCATATTTGCCAAGAGATCATGAATGTTAAGGCATTTATCACACACGAAATTGTTACAAACTCTAGAAGAATGCCAATTTCTTTCTAGACCTACACAAGTTCCATGTAGTTTTTTACCGCAGAAGCCTTTACATTTCAGCAAATCCAATTTTGCGTCATGATTACCGCACGTGACATGAGCACATTTAATTGCGGAAAAATTGTTGTTAAGAATTTTGTTTGACATTGTGAATAGTTAATGAAAATAGAGGTCAACAAACAAAACAATTATTAATTAGCACAAAATTCAAAAGTTTGCGAAATTATTATACACTTTAGTATAAGACGATATAATAATTTAGTATTTAACTAGACGTAACAGGGGGGACCAACGTGAAGGTGAGATTTGACTTGATGTAGTAGAGGCTAGGCCAACGTACCAGGATACCCATCAGCTGTAATTGCATACTACACCCATATGCATACATAAAATTTATTAATTTTATACTTAAATTTTCAACCGTGTACAAAATGAACAGGAACGCAATAAACAATCCATAGATTATGGACGTAATAAAGCACAAAATGGGAAAAAAACCAAAGACAAAAATGACCAAACGTTAACTAAAGCAAGGGAGGAACAAAAAGAAAAAAATCCGGCGGCAAACAATTTAGAATCTTGATTATGATAGTGATCATAGCGGAATAATAATTCGCGTACAAAATGAAGAAGAAAACTTTTTAATGGAAGCGGAACCTAAAAAAATGTTAATTCATTATAAAAAAAACAAATGGGATGGGATTATAGAACACCTTTAATAATAAAATTGCAAAAATCAAAAACCGATTTCATATCAAAACTAAATATATTAAAAAGAAATAATTTTAATAATCGTAACGAAATGCAAATAAATAGAATGAAATCAATAGTTAACAATTTAAGGAGAATAATAATAGACAAAGTTTCAATCGAAATATCTAAGTATTGGCATAACAGAATATAAAAATTGAGTAATAAAAATAATAATATGCTTTCAGAAGTAAGGAAAATATTCGGAAAAAAAGCGAATTTAAGTTTCTCAAATATAAAAATAAATAGCACTGAAATATTAACAAACCTTGGTATAAATGTAAACGAAATTGAAAAAGATAAATATTACGCATATATTATAAAAGATAGCATACAAAAATTTAAAGTATTAGGAAGTTGTTATGAAAAAGTGTATTAATTGAACACGAATAACACAAATGAGAGAATAGATAGAAAAGTATACGAGAAGTTAAGACAATTTAAAGAACAATTACAAAGGAGAGAAACGATAACAGAGTTTAATAATCAAATAAAAGCAAGTGGAGAAGAACTAAATCAAAATATTTTTACTAATTACGAAGAGGTCGAGTATATTTTCAAAACATTAAATAATAAAAAATCAACAGGAGTAGATAATCAACCAATATAGACATTAACTAAAGCAAGGCAGGAACAAAAAGAAAAAATTCCACCCACATATATTTATACAAAAAATATTGAAAATGTGCAAAAAGCAATAACAAACATTCTTAAAGTTAACAATTTTGGAATCAGAAAAATCAATACAAGTAAATACTTAATTATTACTTAACAATTGACAAACTTTAAAAACGGTAAAAAAATGTTAGAGGAAACAAAATGCCAATCTCATCACCCCAAAACAAGATATATTTAGATCACTTCAATTAAAAGGGCTTGATTCAAAAGACGAACTAAATAAAATCTTAGAAAACTTAAAAGATAAATAAAACACAAATGTAAAATTTATGAATATTTTAAGATTCAAAACAAAATACTCAATTTTAAATAAAAAAGATACGTCGCTTTTCATTGTGCAGGTTTCACCCGATACAAACCTTAATGAAGTTTACCAAATAAAAAATTTAAATTACAGGATTATAAATTGGGAGAAAATAATTAAAAACGAGGAAGAGTGTAGAAGAGGAGACTGTGTCAACTTTGGGATACCCGTATGACCGTAACATATACATCATCCGGCTAATTACTTTTGGCAACATTTCAAACATACACCTTTATTAGAATACTTATATAAAAGAAGGAGTTGTATGGCAGCTACTCGAATATTCTGCAGTAGTCCAACCAAATTTTGCTGTAACTTTGGCCATTACACTAAACTATTTTTGGCAAAATTTTAGACACCCAGCTTCATTAGGTGCAGTGTAATGCTCATATAAAAGAAGGAGTTGTATGGGAGCTACTCGAACCCTCTGCAGTAGACCAACCAAATTTTGCAGAAACTTTGGCCATAAAACTGAATTACTTTTGGCAAATTTTCAGATACGTAGCTGTAATAAGTACAGAGAAATACTTATATAAAAAAATAAGTTGTATGACAGCTACCCGAACCCATGGACAAAAATGGCTGGATTTAAATAGCGATGGCGGCTGTTTGAAAAAAAACGAATTTGCGAAAATTTCAAGATCCTAGCTCCTTTATTTTTTGAGTTATCGTGGTGACGGACAGACAGACGGACGGACGGACATACATAGCTAAATCGATTTATTTTTCGATTCTGATCCAATCCATACACTTGATTCTATATCTACCTCCCCTCCTTCTCAGCGTCACAAAAGTAATGGCAAATTTATTATTCCCTTTGACTATATAGTCATACGGGTATAAAGACGATATAAATCAATGTTTTAAATGCCAAAGATTTGGGCATACAGCAAGTAATTGTACGTTAGAATATCGATGTGTCAAATGTGGTGAGAATCATTGGCCCAATAATTGTAAAATTGAAGAACAATTACCAAGGAAAATCTTTACTGCATCATATGCAAAGAAAAGGAACATCCTGCATCATTCAAGGGATGTAAAAAATATAATTTTTTTTGGAATTGAAAGATAAAATTAAAAAGAAAAAACAAGAAAAACTAGTAAATAAAACATAAAAACTAATACGGATATAAATAATTATATTAATCCAAATGTAAGTTTTTCTAATCTACTAAAAAATTCATGTAAAGATTTAAATAATACCACTAAAAGTAATATTAATGATGAATTAAAAAATATAAAATGTTTCAGGATATATTGAATAGGTTTAACAAATTTGATAATAGATTAAAAAAATTAGAAAAAAATGTTAGTGATAACACACAAAAAATTGATATTTACTACAATGATGATAGTCATGAATAATATTAATATAAAAACATTAAATATTTTTGCAATTAATGTAAATTCCTTAATTTCAATTGAAAAAAGACTATATATCACACAATTTTTAGAAATTCATGAACCTGACTTTGTATTTGTAAATGAAACAAAATTAAACGAAAAATATAATTTAAATTTTGAGAATTATAATTGTATCAGAACAGATAGAAAAGTAGGTTTAAAAGGTGGAGGAACTGCCATAATAATTAAAAAATTTAAATTTAATATAATTTCAAAAAATAATATAAGTAAATATAAATGTTTGGAAACAACAATTGTTAACATTAAATTGCTAAATAATAAAAATATAGTTTTGATATCAGCCTATGCATCAGAAAATTATAGAAAATGCTTTAATGTAGAATTTGATTATTAGTTAGAGTTAGGTAAACTTGAAAATTATTATATTTTGGCAGGGGATCTGACACCGAAAATAATGTCCGCGAAAATTTCATAAAAAATTGGATAAATAATAGTGATATACAATATAAATATAAATTAGTCTCAAGTAAGTTTCCAACTTTCAGATCAGGTTCATACTTAGATATAAGAATAATAGATGTTAGACTGAAATTAAATCTAGCGGAAAACAATTTACAATCTTTTCATTATGATAGTGATCATAGCGGAATAATAATTCGCGTACAAAATGAAGAAGAAAACTTTTTAATGGAAGCGGAACCTAAAAAAATGTTAATTAATTATAAAAAAAACAAATTGGGATAAGTTTAGAATAGCGGCAAAAAAAAAAATTAGAAGAGATATCAAACAGAGGAGGCAATTTAATTCCTAAAAACAAGAACCTTCACAATTATGAAATAAAGGAATATATAACAAAAATGGAAGAAATCATAAAAAAAACAATAGATGAAAATATTCCAAAATTTGCAAACAAGCCCATAACCGATAATTATAGAACACCTTTGATAATAACATTGCAAAAATCAAAAACCGATTTCATATCAAAACTAAATAAATTAAAAAGAAATAATTTTAATAATTGTAACGAAATGCAAATAAATAGAATGAAATCAATTGTTAACAATTTAAGGAGAATAATAATAGATAAAGTTTCAATCGAAATATCTAAGTATTGGCATAACAGAATATAAAAATTGAGTAATAAAAATAATAATATGTTTTCAGAAGTAAGGAAAATATTCGGAAAAAAAGCGAATTTAAGTTTCTCAAATATAAAAATAAATAGCACTGAAATATTAACAAACCTTGGTATAAATGTAAACGAAATTGAAAAAGATGAATATAACGCATATATTATAAAAGATAGCATACAAAAATTGAAAGTATTAGGAAGTTGTTATGAAAAAGTGTATTAATTGAACACGAATAACACAAATGAGAGAATAGATAGAAAAGTATACGAGAAGTTAAGACAATTTAAAGAACAATTACAAAGGGGAGAAACGATAACAGAGTTTAATAATCAAATAAAAGCAAGTGGAGAAGAACTAAATCAAAATATTTTTACTAATTACGAAGAGGTCGAGTATATTTTCAAAACATTAAATAATAAAAAATCAGCAGGAGTAGATAATCAACCAAGTATTGTTCTTAAAAATCTACCAAACTTATACATAAAAGAATACAGTTTTTTATTTAAACAGATAATAAACAATATTAATGATAGATAGATGGAAAACATCTAAGATATTTCCAATTTTAAAACCAGGAAAAGATCCAACAAAGCTGAAAACTATAAACCAAAAGCTGAAAGCTATAAACCAAAAAACCTATTAACTAACCCTAGCAAATTATTGGAAAAAATTATATTATCTAAAATTAAAAAATGTTTATCAACATTGGAAATCCTTCCTGATTCCCAGTATGGATTTAGAAAAATGTACTCCACTATACTTTAATAAAATAGCATCCGACATATGTCGGACTTTTGAATAATAAAAATTGTGTGGAAGCATGTTTTATAGATACGAAAACAGCATTTGATATTTTGTGGACAGATGGACTAATATATAAACTAATTAAATATAACTTTCCAGAAAATCTTATAAATATTATATATAAAATAATAACAAATAAAAAATTGTGTCGGATGGTAATATTACATCAGAAAAAATATTTCAAGTAATGAATGACCTTCAACAGGGCACAATATTAGCACCTATACTATTTAATATATTTATTGGAGAAATTTTTAGATCAAACCACAAGGGTTAAATATTCGTAATTAAAACAATATTCGTTATTTAGGAATAATACTAATTCATATATACAAATAATAGATTAAGTTATAATCAACACATAGACACCAAGTTAAATAAAGCTAAAAAAGTGTTTATGTTATGTAAGAAATTGTTCTATAATAAAACTTTATCAAATAACGTGAAACTAATTTGTTATAAGTCTTAAATTCGTCAAATATTAATATATGGGTCACCCATTTAGGTTCAATATTAGTTCAACCAATATGCAAAAGCTTTGCAAATTCGAAAGGAACAGTATAAGAGCGTGTAATAATACTCTAACATATATATATATAACACGGCAAGCATAAGTAGAATTGATAACTTCATAATTAAGTTAAACAGAAAATATTTTAACAAACTCAATTTCGAAATTAATAGAAAATTCATATATTTCACATCATAATATTTAATCGGCTTATTTTTTCCCATACAACTATAAACATCCCCTTTCAAGGTAAACTATAAGACCAATTTTAATGAAACAACAACCAAAAGAAAGGTTTTTTCTGTTTTCATAGGAAAATGATATTTTTTTTAGAATATTGAGTTTTTTCAAGTGAAACCCCGTCTTTAATTTAACGTAAATTTGAATTTAACGGTCACGCTGTTAAAAGTTAAGGCTTATGACTCTAATATTATGTGCCGACTTTCTGGGTAAAAGTAATTGATTTTCGGTTGTAACTCGCAGCTCAATCAAACTATTATATGCGCCGACTTATGTCTTTCTTTTTTTTTTTTAGTTCAAATGTTCAATAAACAAGGAGATTGAAATTTTTTTTAAAATTTTTGTTTTGTTTTTGTTTTTTTTTTTTTATCTTAAAAAGTGAACGAAAAAATGAGTTCTATTCGAAATGAAAGCAATATATGTGGTTTATACAGTAATTTTCATTTATAACGAACCCTGTTTAATTTTAATTATAATAAACGTTACACTTTTTGCCAAAGAATTAAATTTTACCTAAAAATGTAAATGATTTATTACACTCATATCATATTTCTTTTATTTAAACTTATTATATCTAATAGTGTTGCTTGGTGATTATTTTAGTATTTTTATATTTATTTTTGAATATCAACACATCAAATAAAATTCTAGAAAATGAGTTTGAAGTGTCCATTCTAGAATTAGCACATTCTACAATGTTCAAGTTTTATACTAATTCACAGCATTCTTTTAAAACGACATTCGTTTATTACGACGAATATTTTCTGTCTCTTCATGGTCGTTATAAGCGAAAAGTACTGCATGTTTTTTTTTTTTTTCTAAAGAAATTATTTTGGTACTTCGTATATTGTTGTTGCTTTTTGTGAAATTTTTTATAATAATAAAATAACCGACTTTTGAAACAGATTCTGTAGTTTCCATTACGTTTGAGAGATGTATAACAAATAATTTGCAATTTAAATGATTTGCTCCTTAAAGCCTAACCAAAATCAACGCTTATGGTGTATAATTGCTAACAAAAAGTTTTATATTAGTAGTTAAGTACATGATATTACTTGAGAATAACTTACTGTATGTACCTCGAATTTTTAAAATTTAAACAATGACAAAGCATATAAAAATGTTATTGTTTTTTCTTATGTTGTTATTATTCTAAAAATAAAATATTCTAAAATAATATTATTTTTAAAAATACCTATATTTTTTTAAAAAATACTTTACATATATTCAATATAATTGAAATACCTATAGTATGTTTGCAGAAACAAAAAAATAACATTTCTTAAGAAAAATTATATTGTGTTCTTTATAGATCAACCAGAATAAACGCGTACGGCGTGCAGTTTCTGTCAAAAAATTTTGAAATAAGTAGGTATGTTATGTACTGTACTTCGGAATTTAAAATTTTAAAATTTGACAAAGCGTATAAAAATATTGTAATTGTTTTTTCTGATGTTGCTACGATTAAGTTTTCAAAATAAAAAATTTTAAAATAATATTTTTTTTTAAAAAAACATACATTCAAAATAATTGAAAATAGTTATAATATGTTCGCAAAAAAAAACTAAAAAATAATCTTAAACTTAAATAAAAGTTGACGTATAATTTCTGTCAAAAATTTTGCAAATAAATAGGTATATGAATTTACATGAGAGCAACCAAAATACGCGTAACGCGATGTACTGTAAATAAAATTTACAAATAGACAAATGGTTTTTCTTATATTTCTAAGATTATCTTTTAAAAAATATCTTATATTGAAAAAAATTCAAAATATACCTATTATATGAAATTATTAAAATTTTTTGTACTAAATTAAAACATTCAAATAAATATTTTTGTGTGTACGCAAAATATATTTACTAATATATAGATAGACATATTGAAATAAATAAATATTTAATTATCTACTCCTTTCATCTACTATTTTTCAAGAGGCAGTGTGGTGTAGCTGTAAAAAGAGTAGTTTCCTATACAAGTAGGTATAATATAAAGTAAAGTAAAGAATTTAGAACCATTTTTTGTATAATGTACATACATTTGTAGTAAAAATTTTAGATTTTATTATTGAAAAGTAGTGCTTATTTGTCTATGTAGCTACTAAATTTAAAAATGGAATAAGGGGAGGAAAAATTCATCAATATAGATATGTTATAAATCTTAAAATTGTGGTTTTAAAAAAAATCTCGACTTCTGTCACCTTAACTATTATTTTGTATTTTGGCAGCTTCAATATAATATAATACTAAATACTTAACTTATTTACTTATGAATTATGATAGGTATGTTAAATTTTGTTGTAAATATTATGCTCTATGAATAAGCTTTTTAATTAAGATACAGAATACATCATCATCAAATTTTCAGAACATTATATAATATTAGAGCACTATTTATATTTAGAATGTAAATCGCGTTTTTTGTGTAATAATTGTACAAAATTATACTCTCTTTATAGCGCGTTAAGCTACAGGTATAAAATTCAAAAACGTTTTTATAATTGAAAAAATCATAAATTTTTTTTTTGCCATACATTTTATTATGTATAGGAAAAAAAAATTAGTTTATCCGTTTTATTTAGATATTGAACAATTAATACAAAATTCGGAGGGCGTACCAATATTATACCATACAAATAGAAGAGTAACAGATGGGACTATAAATGAAAATAAATATGAATATGATCAATTAAAATTTGACAGAAAAGTACCTATCAAATATTTAAAGATTTTAAATAATTATAGAAAAAATATATGGTGAAAAAATGCACAAACATAAAAAAAGAAAACAAAAAAAAAAATAGAAATACAAGGTCAGAAATAAAAGTTTTAGTTTTGTTTTTGAAATAATTTTAGGCATTAAGATTAGTATTAGGTAGGTTAAGTTTAAAAAATTGTACTTTTATCTTATACAGAAAAAAATATTAATATGCATTTGATTAATTTTCAAAATTTGAATTTTAATAATATTTAAATCAAAAAATAAAAAGGTTATAAATAGAATTATAGAAATGATTTTGAATACCATAGAAATTTTGCATTTTGTCCATAATTTAAGTAAATTAAATAAAATAAAAATATACCAAAAGTCACTCAAAATCAAATGTTATTTAATTTTGCTGTAAATTATTTAATACAACAATCTAGCGCTAGAAGCTACACCGCTACGATTCAGTGTAGCGCTACTCATTTTGGAGGTGACTATTGCTTAAATTTTTTCTAAGATTTTTTACATCAAAAAAAAGGGTACAAAACAAATATATTATCGGAGTAGGCTACATGCAAAAAAAAGATCTGAAAAAAGACATTTTATTAGTGGAGTGGTGTTTTTCGTAGTTTATTTCAAATATTACAAAAAGATGAGTCAAAAAATTAAAATATTTTGAATTTGATATACATATATTAATTCCACAAACATGTTAGCGAGACTTAGGTATCACATCACAATTCATTTTCATACAATGTAATTCTATCATCAATTGTATTGATAGAACAGCAACAGATATGTATATGAAATAGAATAAAGAGACAAATATAAAAAAAAAATTAATATGAATTGAATTTTTATACCCTACACCTATAGAATAGGTAAAGGGGTATATTAACTTTGGTATGGTGTTTGTAACCACCTAAAGGAAGCGAGCTAGATATGGAAAAGTATATATATTTGTGATCAGCGTGACCGCCTTAGTCGATATAGCCATGTCCGTCCGTCCGTCCGTCCGTAGGCACGATAACTCAAAAAATAATGGAGCTATCTTGATGAAATTTTAACTGTAGGTTACTAGGACTGAAAGTACGGCGGGGATTGCATATGGGCGAAATCGGCCCATGGGTTCGGATTCTGGACCTTTTTATCGGTTTCAGGGCTAACGAACAAATATAAAAAATCACGATAACTCAACAACTAATGACGCTATCTTCATCAAATTTGTGCTGTAGGTTACTAGTAATGAAACTACTTCGGGAATTGCGTAAGGTCGGGATTGGACCATGGGTTCGGAACCTAGAACTTTTTGATCCAATTTAGGCCAAACGAGCATAATTCCGAAACCAATGAAGATAGAACCTCCAAATTTAGTATCAGAGTGTCCCTTCCTATTTCCTAAGTGTCTTATGAATTTGGGTCCCATTGGAGTAGTGGGTCGGGGACCAGCCACACATTTCCGAAGACCTTAAAGCATATCTTTAAAATTAATAAAGATAACAACTTGAAAAAATGTAGAAGCTTCCAATTTGCCACAAGGGTGTTCTTTACTATCTCTTGCGTGTTCCCCTAATTTGGGATCAATTGGAGTGGTGGTTCTGTACCCCTCTCAGACCTCCCAAGTTTTAAAGGCTTATATTCGAAATTACTAAAAATAGTTACTTAAAATTTGGATAGACCGTTCAAATTGTGTACAAGGGTTAACTAGTACTATAAGTACAGCGCGAACTATATAAGGGCGAAATCAGCCCAACGGTTCGGATTCCGGACCTTTTAATCGATGTCAGGGCTAAGGAACATATATAAAAAATCACGATAACTCAACAACTAATGAGGCTATCTTCATGAAATTTGTGCTGTAGGTTATTGGCAGCGAATTTACGGCGGTGATTACGTACGGTGAGGATTGGACAATGGGTTCGGAACTTAGAACTTTTTTTCGAGGCGAACCTAAATTCGAGGCCAAACGAGCATAATTCCGAAACCAATGAAGATAGAACCTCCAAATTTGGTATCAGGGTGTCCCTTCCTATTTCGTAAGTGTCTTTGAAATTTGGGCCCCATTGGAGTAGTGGATCGGGGACCAGCCACTCAGTTCTTAGGCCCTTAAAGCATATTTTCGAAATTAATAAAGATAGTAACTTGAAACAAATGAAGAAGCTTCCAATTTGCCACAAGGGTGTTCTTTACTATTTCTTGCGTGCCCCCCTAATTTGGGATCAATTGGAGTGGTGGTTCAGAACCTCTCTTAGACCCCCCAATGTATAAAAGCTTATCATCGAAATTAATAAAACTAGTAACTTAAAATTAAGATAGAGCGTTCCAATTGTGCACAAGGGTTAACTAGTATTGAAAGTATGACGGGACTGCATATGGGCGAAATCGTACCATAATTTGGGGTCCTGGAACCCTTGAAAAGTTCAAGGATTAACAAACATATATCTTACAAACACCATAACTCAAAAAATAATGCCGGTATTTTGATGAAATTTAACAGTAGGTTACTAGTAATGAAAGTACCATGGGAATTGGTTGTGGTCGAGTTTAATTTCGAAGCCAAAGAATATATTTCCTATGTCCTATGTGTCTCCGAAATCTAGACTTAATTGTAGTGGTTCAGCTATGTTCAAAGGTACTTGCTGCATTTATGTAAAATTTATTTTTATATTTAAATGAATTATATGAAAAGGTGTAAATTTTTAATTGTATTTTAGAAATACATTTATTGTATATTTTGCGTTTATAAGCTTTTCTATTAGGTATATAAACTAACCATTTAAAATAATTGCAATTTTTAAAAATTTGGATTATTAAATATATTATGCTTTGATTATCTTTTTATCACAAAATTTAATAATTAGAATTTTTTCATTTTGTAATTGAATTGGAATAAATATATTTTCATTTATTTCAAGTTTGTTTGTTATTTAATATTTTTAAATAGATAAATTAGTAAGAATTTGTAGTATTTTTTAATAGATAGAGTAATTAGAAAATGTTTTTAGTATTATACAGTTAATTTGGTTAGCTATGTCTTACGATCAAATTAATAACAGCTTCTATGGTGTTAAAGTGACTTATGGATATGTCCTTAAATTTGAACCAAATAGGTGTAGGGTATTTCTAAGTCGGTGCACCGACTGACTGTTTCTTTACTTGTTTTTTGTTAATATTGTAATAGGAATCATACCTGCAATTAAAAAAAATTGTAAAGTACTAAAAAGATGATGATTTTAGTTTCACACTAATCAAATTGGTAACGCATTCGAAAATAAATTTTTAAAAACCTGAATTTTTATTTTTTTTAGCATATCTTAATATATAACGAGGAAGATTATAGTTGCGCTTTTTAACTTTTAGATACCCGTGCGTACTCTATTACGTATTAAATAAATAAGAATTTCATATATTGCAATTGAACTGTTTGACAGATAATTCAAAATATTTGTTTTTTTATATTTAATTAAAAACAAAATTAATAAAAAAAATATGAATTAAAAAAAGAGATGAATTTAAAAAAAAAAATATGCACTGAACGATATTCGAACCCACACTTTTCAATTGAAAGGCCGACGTCCTAACCAATAAGCCATCGATTTTTTATTTATCTTAATTTTTTTTTGAAAATTATTATAGTTGCTATGGTATCAATTGTATTGTTTTGAATTTTGTTATAAAAATATTTAAAAAAAATTAATAATTTATAATATAAATGAGAGTTTTCTGTCAAATTTTCTATAAAATAAAATTTCTCATACATAAAATAAATACAGATTTAATTTTAATTAAAAAGAAAATAGATAAAAGAAGATGAATTTAAAAAAAAATAAAAAATTTATGCCCCAGCTTGGATTCGAACCGAGGCGTTTTGACTACTAGTCACATGTCCTAACCACTACACCATGAAACGATTAATAATTTTCCTACACAACGAGATTTTATTTATATTAATTTTTTTTTTGAAAATAATTATAGTTGCTATGGTATCAATTGTTTGTTTTGAATAACTGTTTTGAATTTTTTTATAAAAATATAAAAAAAAATTAAAAATTTTTAATATAAATGAGAGTTTTTTGTCAAATTTTCTATAAAATAAAATTTCTCATACATAAAATAAATATTTATATTTTATTACAAAGAAAATAAAAGAAGAAAATTGATAACAAAAAATGAATTTAAAAAAATAAAAAAATTTTGACCTAGCATGGATTCGAACCGAGACCTTTGAATTACAAATCGCATGACCTAACCAATACACCATGAAGCGATTAATAATTTAACTACATTTTGTTTTTTTTTTTTATATTTGATTTCTATTTAGTTATTAATTTGAAAATATTCATATAATTTCTAAAAATTTGTATGACAACTACCCGAAGCCTTTGTCCAATTTTAACCAAAAACAATAGGGAGCCTACAAATTGTTCAAAAATTACTTTGTGAAAGTTTCAGAACTCTAGCTCTTATAGTTTTTGAGTTATCGTGCTGACGGACGGAAATTACAGAAACACCCTCTGAGCCTAACGAAATTCTACACGGAGATTTGTTCTTCTGTTATAAAGAGGTTTATCTCACCCTTATCGATAAGTTTACAAAACATATAATGATTCAAAGACTGAATGACAGAAACGCTGTCACTATCATTCACTCTTTAAAAAATATATTTTCTATATTTGGGAAACCTAAGAAAATCGTGTTTGATAACGAATTCAATAGCATTAATATAAAAGATTGTTTGAGACAAGAAGGTATTGAAGTACACTTCACTTTACCTCGTTCTCACACGGGTAATTCACCCATTGGAAGAGTTCACGGGACTCTGAACGAACATCTACGAATTCTAGAAGCTCAGAAATCTAAACTTTCTCCTTTAGAAAAGATTTTATTTGCAGCTGAAAACTATAACAACTCTATTCACTCTGTAACATTAGTAAGACCAATAGATTTTCTAAGAAATAAAGTTCCAAGTTTATTAGTTATCAAGGAAAGATTAGAGAATGTAAAAAATAAAACAATAGGAAAATTAATGAAAAAAGGAAATCCTTTATACCTCAGGGAGACTCAGAAATTATTATAGAAAACCCAGAAGCAGTACGTTATAAACATAAACAAAAATATATAAAAATTAAACCAAAACTTCGTGATAATAAATTAATAGATATAGGTAAGAAATAAAGATATTCATCCATCTCGGATTAAAAGAAGCTTTAAATATTTTTCAGAAAACAAAAACACCGAAACTAATAATAAAATCACTTCTATTCAAAATATTACTAACAAGCCTAATGCTGCGAATTGCTCTACTAACTAATTTTACTAACGCAGACATTAAAATAACAAAACTAGAAGGACAAAGTGGATTACAAATTATAAAACAAGATGAAATGCCTTTAATTCAAAATTTTTCAAAAATTTTACATATTATAGACCCTTAAGAACTAGAAACAGCACTAGATAAAATTAACGAAACAATAACTATCGTATTCTCATCAGACAAAGATAAACTACTAAAAAATCAACTTGTAACTCAAGTGACCCAAACAAGACATAAAATTAAAACTATAATTTCTCACCGCCATAAACGAGGACTTTTGAACATAGGTGGGAAAGTTGCAAACTGGCTTTTCGGACTTGTAGATAACAATGACAAAATTGAAATTGAAGAACATTTAAAAAGCTTAGACTTAAACAATCATCAACTCATCGCAAATTCGAACAAACAAATTCAAATTAACTCGAATTTTCAAAACAATATCGAAACATTAAAACAACATATTTCTGAAAATAGAGTTCTTACTTTAAAAGCATTAAATCAAACAACTGATATAACAAGAAAAAGTATTAAAAATATACATTTCCTTTCTGTCCTATCTAACATTAATCTTCTAAATTCAGAAATAATCAAAATCCAACAAAACATCGCATTTGCAAAATATAATATTATGAGTAACTCTATACTAACAAACGAAGAAATTGACGAATATGATATAGATATTTTAAAATACAAGAATTTAAAATTCTCTTTTCTAAAATTAATAATAAACTAATTTTTGTAATATTAATTCCAAATTTTACAAAAGATCTTGCCGTAAAATACAAAGTAATTCCAGTTTCAAATAACAATTTTGAAGAAATTCATATAGAAAATACTAATATTTTAAAATATAAAAATAAGCTACTTATTGATAATGAAGAAATTAATATTAGACTATTAAAAAAATTTGAAGTTTGTTCCAATAGTTTACTAAATGAAAACTATAATAAATGTAAAAAAGTAATAAATAAAAACTATGAATTAGTAGAAATTTTACCAAATATGATATTGGTCAAAAATGCTAAAAATATAACTTTATCAAATAATTGTAATAACGTTGATTATAAGTTAGAGAAAAATATTATTGTAATATTTAATAATTGTGCCATAAAAATTAATGATGTCATATTTTCAAATTTAGAAAAATCTGTAAAAATCATATAATTTTGTCTAACTATTTAGAAATTGAAAAAAATTTTACAATAAAAACAAATATTGAAAACATTGATATTAAGCAACTTGAAAATATAAAAGAAATAAATAAAATGAAGCTTAAAACCAATAAACATTCAATAATGTATTATATGATCATATTTTTAATAATAATTTTAATAATACTAGGGTTAACGACTGTTATTCTAATTTATGTAAAACCCAAATATTGTAAAACCAAAACAAAAAAAGATAAAATTGAACTTCAGAACACTCAGAAGATTGTTCAGCCTAACGTTGGGGGTCATCATAAGTTTTTCGCGACAAATTAAATCGCGTTCAATAAATTTTCTCATTAGAATTTTTTTGTGATTTAATCAGTATGATTAATTCTTTAATTAGAAGTTTCTCACAGTATAGTTTATGCTAACCAAACAAAATAATAATATAAAATGACCAATTATTGGTAGTAACAGTTCAGTCTTGTCTTTTCCTAATAACGGAACAAATCAAATCAAACTTACAAACTGAGGTTTATAAGTTATAAAAATTAAAATAAATAAATTGTAAAGAAATAATATTGTAAAAAAAAAAATCGAGATTTGTAAAAATTAAAACAAATATAAAGTGTAACTAATTAAGAGAATAAATAAAATAATAATTTTATTTTTTTTTAATATATTATTATTAATATTTTATTATTTCTTGCATGGATATAAAGAAGAAAATTTGTTTGTTTGTTTGTTTATTTGTTTGTTTGTTTTTTTGTTTGTCGAGGATTCACGTGAAAACCACTGGTCCGATTGTCACAAACTTTTAAAGAGCTCTCAGAATTAAGCCCGGGGGTGACATAGGCTATGTCACATTTTTATAAGTCAACATGTTGCGGCTCCAGAGCCGTTTTGAGCTTTTTCATTTTTTGGATGTCGAGTCAAAACGGCTTGCCCGATTGATTTGAAATTTTGCAAAAATGTCCCTATTAGCAACCGGAATTTGTTGTATAAATTTGGTTGGAATAAATTAACCCATTTCGACGTGGCGGGCTTCCAAAAAATTTTGTGTTTTCGATTTGTGTCCAATTTTACAGGTTGATATTGCAGTCAAAAAGAGAGGCTGCAAAAAGTTTTAGTTAAGTTCGATTAACCCGTTTTCCACAACGACGCCATTAAGTTAGCTATTAATTCTATTTGCTTAAACGATCAAAAGAATTTTATTGAAAATTTTGTACTTTAATAGCATTTTAATTATAAAAACCCACAGGGTTAATTTGGTTTTGACCTGCTTACGCGTTTTGCAAAATCATTCCATGAAATTTCTCTAATTTTTGGTATTAACGCAAGTTAACCTTTATTCCAAAAGCTCACTTAATTAATAAGACTAATTTTTGTGCTCTCATTAAAGAGTCTCAAACAGTGCAAAAGCTAAATAATAATAAAAATAAATCTTAAAAAGAATCCGAATAATTTAAATAACGTAACATTTTCCTTCTCTACATTTTTGCGTAAGTCTTTATTTTTTATCTTTTTTGTAGTTGTTGTTTTTTAAAAATAGATTTCAGTGAAAAATTGGAGTTCTTCGAATAAAATCTAAAAATCAAAAAATTCAATTTCGAATATATTATGCTTAAATACATAGTATTTTAAAATAGTTTTTCCAACAAAGAAGCTAACATTTCTCTCATAAAATCATAAAAAAAAGAGAAAGAGCGTAGTAGAACTTTCAGGTAAGTACAAAACACAATATAAGTTGAAAAGCAGATTTTTAAACCTACTCTTAACCATCGACTATATTTTATTCAAAAGTTGGTAATTCAAGAAAACTACTATTGACATAGTATAATGACATAATGGCAAATTTAGTTTACCCTTTTGACCTATAGTCTCAATGGAGTTTTAATTTAAGTTGATGTTATTGAAAAAAGTTAACACAAAAATTACACATGGTGTAGATGTTGATTTTAAAATGTAATAAAGAAATTTTTTAAAACGGTTTTTTTAGAATTATTCTTGCAATTTTTCAACAAATTTATCAAATTTCATTTGAAACTTTTCATAATTATTAAATAATAATAAAATTGCAAATTTTAATTCAGTTAAAATTATTCGCCGGAAACCCGCCATCATCAACTCTATCGAAAAGGAGAACCAAATTGTCAAGAAGCACCACGTATTTTTTTAAAGTTTTTGTTTTGCAATCGGTTAAAAGAACTCGACAAAACATTTTTTTAAACATTCCCCTAATTCAGAGAAGTTTGACCTTCTTTCAAAAATTGGACGTAACTTACTTACAAAATTTTTTTTTTTGAATAATCGTACGAATGATAAGTATATACATGTAGACAAAGTTGTATGTAATATCCGATCAATATTTTTTTTTTTTGAAAAATTGTCGGGTGGCAATGGTTAACAAATTTTAAGTCTGTTAATAGAGTGAACTCCATTCTCAAAGAGAGACACATATACAAAGTTAGAAGAAGAATAATTTATAGCAAAGTAACGAAAAAACATATAAAAAGCTGTTGGGCCACAATGGGTTACCGCAACTCCACATATATTTTTTGAAACTTTTTTTTTAACCAAAAATTGGCAAAAACGTGCTTTTTACTATTTGGACGCTCCCGGGCAACGCCGGGTAAGTCTGCTAGTTAAGTATAATGGCCAATCTAAATGTAAATATTATAATTATAGACATATCAAAATAAATGAAATAAACAAATTTAATAACAAATTATAAAAACAAAAATTAAAAATAAATAAAAATAAAAAGTTTTTAAATGATTTAAACCACTTCATAAATTATTATAGTGCAAGATATGATTAGATTATGCATTACCCAAATTATTATAATATTCTTTTCAGGTAGAAAAGATTAGAATCAAAAGGTCTTTTATCATTTTTTTATATATTAGTTTTGTTATTATTTTATCGATGAATGAATAAACTTTCGTATGTGTCAAGGTATGCGGGATAGTTAATGACTTTTTTAACTTGTACATTTGATGAATTAAAACCATGTCCACTTTCTATCAAATGTTTCGCTAAGACTGATTTGTTCGGTTGATTTAAAAAAAAGTCGTATAATGCTCTTTAACACTTTGTTTAATTTCTCCTGTCCATAATTTATGGAGTCACAGTTGTCGCATTTTATAGCGTAAATCCCTGATTGTTGAATTTTATTTGTTTTCGTTTTTGTGTTTCCTAATAAATTTTTTAGTTTAACGTAGAGATGTCAATTATCCGGACTTTCTGGTATCCGGATATCAAATAGATTAAACATGAAATATCCGGATATCCGGATACTATTCGGATATTTGCCAATTCTGAAATTTAGAAAAAAAAATCAAAATATTTTAGTTTTTAAGTTCATTTTATTTAATTCAAGAAAAAGAAAGTATAATATAAAGAAAGTATATAATAATATAGTTTTATGATTTAATTAAATTAATATAGTTTTATTATTTTTAATCATTATTAATTTATTATTCATTATTAAAATAATATTTCAAGAATACCAAAGCATTCAACAATGGAAACTGAAGTCTACTTCTTAATTTTGTTGAAAATGTACCAGCCACCGAGAAAACTCTCTCACTGCTAGTGGAGGTTGGTTGAATCGTATTAAGAGCATTCAAAAGTTTTTCTAAGTTGTGAGTTAGTTTTCCATTGCCTTCAAGAAGTTTAAATTCTTTTTGTAAAGAGTCAAAATTATTTTTTTGAAATTTTGTTGGATTTTCACTGCTCATGGAAGCTATAGATTTTTTCAATTCCATAACCAATGTAATCGGTTCGCAAATTTCATCCTCAGATCCGGACGAAGACACATGATTTTCATCTTCTGGAATTGCATACAATCGACTCATTGTATCTTTTGCATAGGCATAGATTGCTGGTTTCGAAGCATATGTAATATCATCAAAATTATCATCTCGGGAGATTGATGAATTTTGTAGAAATTTCATCAAAGATACTACTTCTTTATTTCTCCGTTTTAAAATTTCTGTTTTTAATGACGTCAACATTTCATTGCTCAAATCTGAATCAATATCGTTTAATTTTTTAAACATAAATTTAAAAACACCTTCGCTAGATAAAAGTGTTGCTTGTTCGTTACTCAACTCTTTTACACCTAATTCAAGTGGTTTTAAGATATTTAACATATTTTCTAGGATTACGAAATTTTGTTCATTGTAATATTCTTTTTCCGTTCCTAATAAGTCAATCAATGATTGTTTAATACATTTTTTTAACTTTAGGAGTCGCTCAATCATAGGGACCAATGAGTTCCACCTGGTTTTGCAATCCAACAGTAAATGTAATTCTTTTTTTTATTGTTCCATAACATATTTTTGAAGAACATTTTTTCGAACAGCAGAAAATTTAAAAAATTTTATAAGCCTCCGTGATTCAGATATAACAACATTAATGTCAGGTCTCATAAGTATATTATTAACACCAGTATTATCAAATCCTAAATTCATATTTTCGTGTTCAATATCACTATTTTCATAATCATAATCAGAATCGTTTTCAGACTGCTCATCAAATTCGCTATTATTTTCATCATCAGATGTCGTAACCGTTCCTGTTTTTTTATAAAAAACACCAATCACGGCCAAATGAATGGCGTGATTGTAGCACAATTGACTGATTGCAGAAATATTTCGCCCATACTTCTGCATAACAGCAGCACCATCATGCGTGGAGGCAACAATATCTGAAAACTGAATACCGAATTCTAAAAGTTTATCTTCCACTATTTTTTTAGTTTTTTCAGCGTCACAAGATCCATCGATTTTTGCCAATCCTAATTTATAACAGATACTCTTGCTATGTAGTGTAACATTCATATAACGCTTCATATTTATGTCCGTCCATTCATCGACTGTAATACTGAATTTTTGTTCATTTTTTTTTTTTGTATTTAGATTGTTTTTAAGTTCTTCTCGTTTCTGTTCGTAAAACTGAATTATAAGTTTTTTAACTGTGTTTCGACTACGTGGCATTTCGAATCCTCTTTTATGTATAAATTCTCTAATTGCTGATGAATTAGTTATTGCGTGGATTGAAAATCCATCTTTTGCAGCACATTTTGCTAATAACTCACCTAAGCTTTCTCTCTTAACAAACTTTAAAATTTGTTGTGAATTTACAATTTTTGGAGATTTGGCCACACTTGTAGTTTCTTCTTGATTCGACGTTCTTTTGTTGATATAAATTTCATGTCTTTTCAAATGATTTATGAGTGGAGTTGTAGAAGATCCTTTACATTTGATATTATTACCACATTTTCTACATGTCGCCTCCTCAGAACTATGTTTTTCAAAGTGAATCCAAACCTCCGATTTTTTTGAAGACATTATTATAACGATAACCCTTCAAAATACAAACTAATATATAAATTTTTAAAATTTTAAATATATTCATACCAGTGGCGGCTTCTCCTAAGATTCAACTGATTCATTGAATCAGTTGTAATTTTTGCTTTACTGAAAATCTAAAAGTTTTAAAAAAACTTATATTTTTATAAATTTATATTATTTCGAACAAAACAAAAGAAAACACATATTTTGGTCCAAATGCCAATATCAATTTTACCTTAGATTCAGTAGAACAAATTGAATCCACAATATTAAATCTTCTTCGTATATTTTTATTTTTATTATTTGCATACATTTAAAAATGTTCAATACCTATATTTATTATTCGCGTTAAGTTGTATGTATGTATTATATTATTATGTTAAAGTATGCAATGTAATATAGTACCATGTGCATGCCCATACATTCAATTTAGTTATTTGAATCTATGAAGTATAAACTATGAAGAAAATATGAACCAACGACAAAATTTGATTTTTATTTTCTCTTCGGCGATTTCGATATTTTTTTTTTAACGAAGATTCAATTTTATGTTTTGAATCTAAGGAAAAAAGAAGAATAAGTACCTATTTTGACTATTGAGCATTGTATTTTATAAAAACAAAAATAAAAAAAAAAACAAAATAAAAACAACGAAAACCATAGCGACGAAGAGAGAATCAATAAACAAACGAAAAATTGAGATTACTTTTAATACTTTTAGTTTTTACTTATAATTTCATAATAGAATACATAGTTGTTATACGTATACCATACCAATACAATAGTACAAACGACTTATGAGAGATACCTATATTAAATATCATTTTTTCGTTGTTGTATATATGCATATTATTCATATATGAATAAAAAAAATGACATTTCTCCTAATAAGAAACGCCAGCAATCTAGAAAGATTCAATTGTATATTTTGAATCTAGGCAAATTTCTTATATAACAAAATAACAAAAATAAAAATAGAAAAAGTAAAACAAAAATCTCTAAATGTAATGTTAGTGCACAGCCAACTCTGATTATGGTATAAAAATTCAAATTTTTGAAACGATAAAAATTTACTTTTTCGAAAATCAAATATCCGGATAATTGATTCAAAGTATCCGGATTTCGAATTATCTGTAATTCAGAAAATATCCGGATAGTTCAAACCGAATATTATCCGGATTGCCATCCCTAGTTTAACGTCATTGTTGCATACACTTTCAATATTTTGTGTTTTTTTTAAGTTTTGACAAGTGTAATTAAATGAATTCCATTATATGAGAATTTTATTTGTATTTTTAATATCTAAGTCTTTCATTGTTTTTCGATGGGTAATCTCTTACAATTTAACCATTTTCTGGTGGTTTTAACTAGGTTATCAATGGTTGAAAGACAGTAACCATTGCATTTAGCAATTCGATTAACATTATCTAGTTCTACCATATTTGATTTTAGTTGCAACCTGCACGATCTGTACATCATGCTATTAAAAGCAACCATTTTATATTGATATGTATTTCAGCAATTCGGCTATACCAAGCAAAAACACAGTAACAAACAATATGATCAAATTCGAGTTAAGAGCAAAAATGAACTTACTATGTTGTTTCCTAACATTGTACATTGTCACTTTTACGATCTGAACCCTCAGTGAGTAAAAATGATGCTTCCAAAACACAGTAAGTGCATTGTTTACATCACGATTCCTAGTTCAAAACACAGTAACAAACAAATCCCAAATTAAAACACAGTAATTGCAATGAGTTACTGTGTTCTAATTTGGTGTTTGTTCTTACTGTGTTTTAAAAGTGAAAAATAGTTCGGTTTTGTGTAATCACAAAGCGGCTGTCCCAAGCAAAAACACATTAACTGGCAAAATTAAATTGTTTTTTTTTTTAATTCTCTTTTTTCAATGTTTACTTGTTTCTTGTACTCTATTTTTAATGTAATAAATTGTACAGCGCAAAACAAAAACTGGGTGATTTCTCTGCGCTTTAAATGAAGTTCGCTTTAAATTCCTTACTAAAGGTCATACCCATATGAGTGCTGATGGAGTACATGGGAACATTGAAAAAAAAAATAGGCAGGAAGCGAAATAAACACAAAGAGCTTGTAAACACAAAACTTTCAACAAATGTATTTTTAAAATTCAATGACAAACTTAGAACTTCTCATATAGTTAATTTAAATATAATAATAAATTTTACATACATGCAAGAAGTACCTTTGAGCATAAGTTAAGTATCGTACACAATATCTTAATTTGCAATACAATATATGACAAAATAAAAATTAAAAAAAGGAAATTGAATCGTTTATAAAAAATATATTTTGCTATTAATTTATTAAGTATAATACATAATACGTTTTATGCAAAAAACGTAAAATATAAAAGAACCCTCGAGTATCAGAACTTAAAGTTTCTACATTCATAATTTTCGAAGATGGGATTTTTAATTTTATTAAAAAAAGGTGCATCTTAGGAGGCACCGGAACCACCACAAGGGGTCATACCCATACCCATATGAGGTCATACCCATATGAGTGCTGATGGAGTACATGGGAACATTGAAAAAAAAAATAGGCAGGAAGCGAAATATTTATGATTTCCAAGAAGTATGTGAGGTAATAGAAAGTTCACGTAAAAATTTACGAATTTTAAAATTGGAACAGTTTCATCAATGGAAGTCAGGTAAACGGTCTTTAATGAAAAAGAAAATATTGAAAATATTGAAAATTTTAAATTGTGCGATTTGGTGGAAGTAAAATTTACAAAAGGATGCCGAACAATTGAATATAAAAACGATTTCGATGAAAATTTCAAGTTACTGGACTTTCTAAAGAAAAAAGAAAATATAAACAACGTTCCATGCTTAATCGAACACCGTGGTGTGCAGAAAAGGAAACAATAATAAAAGGAGCTTGTTCAATTAATGCCAGTTAATAGGCGCTCATTTTGGAATAATCTAAATGAGTCTGAAACATCAAAAGACTTAGTTACTTTTGACCCCAATAACGTGGAAGAATAACAAATTACATAATATTTTGTACGAATTAATCTAAATTACATTTTTTATAATTAATTATTTTTTATAATTTCTTAGTAGATAAGACTGAATTATTTTTGTTTAGTTTTTATTTTCAGATGAATTATTTTTGTCCAGTTATAATTTGTATTTTCAAATGAAATTTTTTTGTTTAGTTTTAATTTTTATTTTCAATGAATTATTTTTTTTTGTTAAGTTTTTATTTTAATGAATTTTTTATATTTTAATAAAGTGTTTTATTGTTATAGTGATTTAAAAATTTCAATAATTTTTCTTTTATGATAATGTAAAGGCAATACCTACTGTGTTTTTGTTTTCAGATTTAATTATTAAATTAATACTTGCTTTACTTTAAAAACACAGTAAATTCAAATACTGTGTTTTTACCTGGTTTTTTTCGCTTAAATTTTCAATAATATCCATTTAAAACAAAAAAGCTTTTCGAAATTACCCAAAATTAAGAGTAATCGAATCGAAATGGTATTAAAAAGATTCAATTTATAAGAAAAAATTACATAGACCGCAAATTTTTAAAAGATGTTGAGAGGCTTCAAAATTTAGTGTTTTGCTTAATTTCTCGAAAGTATACTTCAATCAATTACTGTGTTTTTGCTTGGGACAGCCGAATTATGGTTCTGTCTGTATTAGTTTGTTTTCTATATATTGAAATATCTAATTTGTTATTGTTTTTTGTTATGAGTAGATCAAGGAAAGGCAAGCTATTGTTTGATTCCATTTCTGTTGTAAATTTAATTGTTTCAGTTTGATTATTTAGTTACTTTTGTAATTTTTCAATGTTTTCTTTTTTTGTAATAATGAAAATATCATCTACATATCTGTGCCAGTATTTTCGAAACAAAGTTTTATCTCTTAATTTCTATTCGATATCTGCCATAAAAATGTTCTCGATAAAACATGAAAGAGGATTGCCCATACATCAACCAAATTTTTGTTTATAAATTTTTTCTTTAAAGTTTGGGTATAATGCTGTAACATCAAAGGAGACCAAAAATTCTTTTTAATAATTTCTTTATTTTTTAGGTCATCTGCTAATTCAAATGAATTTTTTACAAATAAATAATTTGCTGGTGTTTAATTCTTAAATTGTTTTATAAGCCATTTAGTAATTTTGCTATTTGGTGAATCATAGCATGCTATTATCGTTCTACAGTTTGAATCCCAAAACTTTAAGTTTTGTTTTTGGTATCTGAAATACTTGTTCGATCATTTTGAGGGTGATATTAACTTCATTGTTCATTTTACTTAAAGGATTTTTTATTTTAATTTCTTCGAAAATGTTATCATTTAGCTTTTCTAGAACCCTATTGTCATAATCTTCTTTATCCATGAAAACGAATAAAACTTTCATGTAATGGTAAGCATTCAATTACACTTGCCAAAATTAAAAAAAAAAAAACAAAATATTATAAGTGTATACAGCAATGATGGTAAACTCAAAAATTTATTAGGAAACACAAAAACGTAAACAGATAAAATGCAACAATCAGAGATTAATACTATAAAATGTGACAACCGTGACTCCATATATTATGGAGAAACAAGCCGACAAATTAAACAAAGGGTTAAAGAACAGAAAATACGGCTTTTATTAACAATCAACCTGACAAATCCGCCTTAGAGAAACATTTGATAGAAAGTGGACATGATTTTTATTTATCTAATGTACAAGTTAAAAAAGTCATAAACTATTAATTCCTCGGCAAAATAATAACAAAACAAATATATTAAATAAAAAAGCAATCTTGTAGTGCAACCGACTTAGAAATACCCTACACCTATTTAGTTCAAATTTAATGAGAAGTCCATAAGTAATTTTAAAACCATAAAAGTTTTTATTAGTTTGATTGTAAGACATAGCTAACCAAATTAACTTTATAATATAGTAATAACTTATTTATCTTTTTAAAAACCGACATATTTAAAAATTTTAAAAAACAAAAAAACTTGAAATAAATGAGAATACATTTCTTCCAATTGAATTACAAAATTGAAAAAATTTGAATTATTAAATTTTGTGATAAAAAGCTAACATATTTCTATAATTCAAATTTTTCAAAATTGATATTATTTTTAATTGTTAGTTTATTACATAGTAGAGAGCTTGTAAACACAAAACTTTCAACAAATGTATTTTTAAAATTCAATGACAAACTTAGAACTTCTCATATAGTTAATTTAAATATAATAATAAATTTTACATACATGCAAGAAGTACCTTTGAGCATAAGTTAAGTATCGTACACAATATCTTAATTTGCAATACAATATATGACAAAATAAAAATTAAAAAAAGGAAATTGAATCGTTTATAAAAAATATATTTTGCTATTAATTTATTAAGTATAATACATAATACGTTTTATGCAAAAAACGTAAAATATAAAAGAACCCTCGAGTATCAGAACTTAAAGTTTCTACATTCATAATTTTCGAAGATGGGATTTTTAATTTTATTAAAAAAAGGTGCATCTTAGGAGGCACCGGAACCACCACAACATTTAAAGTTTAAATTTCAGGGACACAAAGGAAACTGGTTAAACGGCAGCAAGTACCTTTAAGCGCAACTTAAGTATGGTACCAAATTTAAAGCTTCTAATAAATGTAGATATAAATATATCAAGTTAATCTTTTTTTTTTGTTTTGTTTTTATTTATTTTATTTAATTAAATATAATTATATGTTATGAAATTACAAATACAATTTTACATTATACTAGACTTAGACAATAACTTAAAATCGGTATAAAAGTTTTAGCAATTATAATAAATACATTTACATTTATATACAGAATCGGTTATAACTCATTTTCGGTTATAACTCGCAGCTCAATCACACTATTATATGTGCCGACTTATGCCTTTCTTTTTTTTGTTTAGCTCAAATGTTCAATGAAGAAGGAGATTGAAATTTTTTTTTTTTTGTTTCTTTATCTCGCTAACATTGCAGTGAAAAAAAAATGAATTCTGTTCGAAATGAAAGCAATACATTTGCTTTATACAGTAGTTTTCATTTATAACGAACTCTGTTCAATTTTAATTATAATAAACGTTACACTTTTTGACAAACAATTAAATTTTACCTAAAAATGTAAGTTGTTTATTACATTCATATTTCTTTTATTTAAACTTATTATATCTAATAATGTTGTTTGGTGATTAATTTAGTATTTTTATATTTAATTTTGAATATAAAAAGAAAATCATAATAACGTATCAAAAATACAAAAAAAAAATTTCATTAGAAGGAAAAACAGTATACATAAGCTTGAGGCTGACACATCAAATAAAATTCTTGCAAATGAGTTCGAAGTGTCCATTCTAGAATTAACACATTCTACAATGTCCAAGTCTTATACTAATTTTTAAAATTTCACAGCATTCAAAACGACACTCGTTTATTACAACGAATTTTTTCCGTCTCTTCATGGTCGTTATAAGCGAAAAGTACTGTATGTTTTTTGTTTTTCTAAAAAAAATATTTTGCTACTTCGTATATTGTTGTTGCTTTTTGTGAAGTTTTTTATAATAATAAAATAACCGACTTTTAAATATATTCGGTAATTGACATTACGTTTGAGAGATGTATAACAAAAATTGTTATAAAATATGTTTGCAAAAAATTAACAACGAAAAATCTTTCTTAAAAAAATAATTTGTAATTTAAATGATTTGCTCCTTAAAGCCTAACCAAAATCAACGCTTATGGTGTATAATTGCTAACAAAAAGTTTTATATTAGTAGTTAAGTACATGATATTACTTGAGAATAACTTACTGTATGTACCTCGAATTTTTAAAATTTAAACAATGACAAAGCATATAAAAATGTTATTGCTTTTTCTTATGTTGTTATTGTTCTAAAAATAAAATATTTGAAATTAATTTTTTTTTAAAAATACCTATATTTTTTTTAACAAGTGAGGGAAAAAAACCAAGGGTTTTTAAAAAGCACATTTTCAATAAAAATAATCAATATTTTTTATAAAAATATATATTATGATAATATTATAATTTTGTTATTTCATTAATAATTAATTATATGACTAATAGTGAAATACTTAGAATATAACGCCAATGCCCTTAAGAAAACCTGTTAATAAGTGCAAAATATAATGTTGGAGCTTCAATGTTAACGTTTAATTTCGGAAAAACTTACTATAAGTTACTATAAGTTATTGTTTTATAAGAACATAAAAGTTTTAATTTTGAAGACCTAGTAACCCTTCAATGGGGAAGGTTCCCAAATTTTTGCTTAGAAAACTTATGATGGATCTGCCCGACCCCCTCCTGTCTTCACCATTCCATTTCTTTTCGGTTCTAGGAAATCAATTTTGAACTCCAACAAAATTTGGAATTTTACCTAGAACATTATTATCTAACCAAAAATGGTAAAGACTAAGAAACAACTTCTTCAATTTAAAGAGACCCTTTCAAATTTAAGAAAAACCTTTAACATATGTTGAAACATAATGCTGCAGCTGTAAATTTTGCATATTTGTAAAAAAAAATTTGAACAGGAACAAGTTACAGGTGGTTGAAAATACCAAAATTTCAATTTTCGAGCTCTTATAGTTTCTTAAGAGGGGGCGTGACAAAAAAATTTTGTTAACCCAATCCTACTACATAATTTTGGAAGACCTAACTTCTCCCAAAATTTCAAAACCCTAGGTTGAACCGTTTAGAAGATATATGGGGCCAAAAATTTTGCAAAAGTTGAGTTTAGCTTAATGGTAAATTTTAGTACCGTATGGTAACCCTATGCATTTTAGCTTTATATTTTTGTGAAGCTTATAAAACCAGCTATCTTTTTCCGTTTTCAGATTGAAAATACACTTAACAAAACTCTTGTTATAACAATTTAAAAATAGGGCTTCTTCCAACTTTGGGGAGCTGTAGCTCCATAACGTGTGGGGCTACAGAAATAAATTCTTCTACGAAATTAATTTTTTTGTAATATCTACCTGTGGTGAAAATTTCTTTACTCTATTTCAAACGGCGTAAAAGTTTTTGTAAACATACGGACGGACAAAGTCAAAATTAAGAAAAACCTTTGACACTTATGGAAACTTTCGTTTTGGAGCTTTTAATTTTGTATACAAATAAAAAAAAATTTTGACAGTTCAAGTTATAGGTGTTTAAAAGCTAAATTTTTAGCAAAATTTCAATTTTCGACCCCTTACAACTCCTTAAGAGGGGGCGTGACAAAAAAATTTTGTTAACTGACTCTTATTTATTTCTAAAGATCTAACTTCTCCCAAAATTTCAAGTTTCTAGATTTAGCCGTTCAGAAGTTATGAGGGACCAAATATTTTGTAAAACTTAGTTTTGAATAACGGTAAATTTTAGTACCGTATGGTAACCCTATACAATTGGTTTTTAAAAATTTGTAAAGACTATAAGAACCGCTGTCTGCTACCGTTTTCAGGTTCGAAATATACCTTATAGAACTCTAATTATAACTGTTTAAATATAGGGCTTTTTTCGAATTTGTGGGGCTGTAGCTCCGTAACGGGGGGGGGCTACAAAAAAAAATTTTAACATTAAATTATTTTTATTGCAATACCTACCCATTTCTGATATTATTTAGTCAGTCGTAGGTAAAAAGGGACGGACGGACGGACGGACGGACAGAGTGAAGCTATATAGCCATATTTTTACAAAATTTTTTGAAAATGTGCTAAAAAAACACATTAGAAATTCAAAATAATTGAAATACCTATAATATGGTTGCAGAAACAAAAAGAAAATAACATTTCTTAAAAAAAACATGAAAACTTGTTATAAATGAAAATATATTTATTCCAATTCAATTACAAAATGAAAAAATTCTAGCTATTAAATTTTGTGATAAAAAGCTAATCAAAGCATAATATATTTAATAATCCAAATTTATCAAAATTGCAATTATTTTATATGGTTAGTTTATATAGCTAATAGAAAAGCTTATAAATGCAAAATATACAATAAATGTATTTCTAAAATACAATTACAAATTTAGACCTTTTCATATAATTCATTTAAATATAAAAATAAATTTTACATAAATGCAGCAAGTACCTTTGAACATAGCTGAACCACTACAATTAAGTCTAAATTTCGGGGACACATAGGAAATAGGAAATATATTCTTTGGCTTCAAAATTATACTCGTTCGGCCTCAAATCGATCAAAAGCTTCTAGAATCCGAACTCATTGACCAAACTCGACCAGAACCAATTCCAATGGTACTTTCATTACTAGTAACCTAGAGTTTAAATTTCATCAAAATAGCGGCATTATTTTTTGAGTTATGGTGTTTTTAAGATATATGTTTGTTAGCCCTTGAACTTTTCAAGGGTTCCAGAACTCGAAATTATGGTACGATTTCGCCCATATGCAAACGTTCTATCTTAATTTTAAGTTACTAGTTTTATTAATTTCGATGATAAACATTTACACATTGGGGATTCTAAGAAAGGTACTGAACCACCACTTCAATTGATCCAAAATTAGAGGGACACGCAGGAAATAGTAAAGAACACCCATGTGCCAAATTTGAAGCTTCTACATTTGTTTCAAGTTACTATCTTTATTAATTTCGAAAATATGCTTTAAGGTCCTCGGAACTGAGTGGCTGGTCAACACCCACTACTTCAATTGGGCTTAAATTTGAAGGACACTAAAGAAATCGAAATCGACACCCTGAAACCAAATTTGGAGGTTCTATCTTCATTGGTTTCGGAATTATGCTAGTTTGGACGAAATTCGATCAAAAAGTTCTAAGTTCCGAACCCATTTTCCAATCCTCACCGTACGCAATCGCCGTCGTAGTTTCATTACCAATAACCTACAGCACAAATTTCATGAAGATAGCGTCATTAGTTGTTGTACTATTTTTAATAATTTCGATTGTAAGCTTTTAAAACTTAAGAGGTCTAAGAGGGATACTGAACCACCACTCCAATTGATCCCAAATTAGGGGGACACACAAGAGATAGTAAAGAACACCCTTGTGCCAAATTTGAAGCTTCTACATTTTTTCAAGTTGTTATCTTTATTAATTTTAAATGCGCGTATCAAAAAATTTTGAAATAAGTAGGTATGTTATGTACTGTATTTCAGAATTTTAAAATTGTTTTTTCTTATGTTGCTACGATTAAGTTTCTTAAAATAAAATATTTTAAAATATATTGTTTTTAAAAAAACATATATTCGAATTAATTGAAAATACCTATTATTATGTTCGCAAAAAAAATTAACAAATAATCTTCAACTTAAATAAAAGCGTTCGACGTATAATTTCTGTCAAAAAATTTACAAATAAATAATTTGCATAATTGCAACCAAAATACGCGTTACGCGATGTAGTGTAACTCGGATTTTAAAAATTTACAAATTGACCTAATATATACAAATATTGTTTTTGGTTTTTCTTATATTTCTAAAATTATGTTTTAAAAAATATCTTTGATTGAAAAAAAATTCAAAATATACCTATTATATGAAATTGAAAAAATTTTTTCTACTAAATAAATATTTTTGTGTGTACGCGCGTGTCGATTTACGGATATGTAGATAGACATATTGACTTACTGCCGTATAAAAATTGTACGTCATATGTTTTAATTTATGTTAATTTAGGCCCTATTAAATGAAAAGTTTATTCTACATTTTAAACATATGTTTTTTTTATAATAAAAAACTCTTTTTAATTTTACTTTGACATAACGCACGAATTTTATATAATGCATGCGTTGCTTTTACCAAAAATTGTTGATGAAGAGTAGGTAGAAGTTCTTTGTATATGGAAAGCTAATTTTTGTTTCAGGAGTTTATAATTGTCAGATTAATTTTCCTACATAATATATGACATTTTAAAACTATCTGTCATTTGTGAAGTTAATAATATTTAATATATTTAGATAATGAAAAAAAGTGAAAAAATTAAGGTTTATTGCTGATTTATATAAAGACTATTTTTTAAAATGGAAGAGTTAAGTGCTTATTGGTAATCAAATAAAAAATATGATTTAACATATTCATCTATTATGAAAAATTTATTTAAAGCTATTTTCCCGAAAATTATTTAGTTATCTACTCCTCTCATCTACTCTTTTTCAAGAGCTGGTGTGGTGTAGCTGGCATGACTCCTCCATAGGAACGCAAGTAATAACATTTGTTTTTTGGAAAAAACTTATGAGTCATGACTCATGACCATACATAGAAAAAAATAAATAAATAAACTAGACTAATAGGTATAATATAAAGTAAACTAAAGAATTCAGAACCATTTTTTGCAGACATACATCATAATATTTAATCGGCTTATTTTTTCCCATACAAATATAAACATCCTTTTTTAGAACAAACTATTTGACCAATTTTAATGAAACAACAACCAAAAGAAAGGTTTTTTTTGTTTTCATAGGACAATGATATTTTTTTTTTAAGAATATTGCATTTTTTCAGGTGAAAACCCGTCTTTAATTTAACGTAAATTTGAATTTAACGGTCACGCGGTTAAAAGTTGAGGCTTATGACTCTAATACTAGGCGCCGACTTTCAATATAAATGTAATTCATTTTCGGTTTTAACTCGCAATTCAATCAAACTATTCATTATAGGCGCCGACTTATGTTTTTCTTTTTTTGTTTAGTTCAAATGTTCAATGAACAAGGAGAATAAAATTTTTTTTAAATTTTTTTTGTTTTGTTTTTGTTTTTTCTTTATCTTAAAAAGTGAAAAAATGAGTTCTGTTCGAAATGAAAGCAATACATTTGGTTTAAACAGTAGTTTTCATTTATAACGAAATCGGTTCAATTTTAATTATAATAAACTTTACACTTTTTGCCAAAGAATTAAATTTTACCTAAAAATGGAAGTTTTTTATTACATTGATATTTCTTTTATTCAAAATTATTATATCTAATATGTTGCTTGGCGATTAATTAAGTGTTTTTTATTTAGTTTTGAATATAAAAAAAATCATAATAACGCATCAAAAATACAAAAAAAATTTCAATAGAAGGAAAAGCACTATACATAGGCTTGAGGCTGACACATCAAATAAAATTTTAGTAAATGAGTTCGAAGTTTCCATTCTAGAATAAGCACATTCTACAATGTTCAAGTCTTATACTAATTTTTCAAAATTCCCAGCATTCTTTTAAAACGACATTCGTTTATTACGACGAATATTTTCCGTCCCATCATGGTCGTTATAGCCGAAAAGTATTGTATTTTGTTTTTGTTTGCAATTTATTATAATACAGTAGGTACTAAAAAAAAAATTTTTTGTAAATCGTAAATTGTTGTTGCTTTTTGTTAAGTTTTTTGTAAAATTAAAAACCGACTACTGAAATAGGCAGAAACTTAAAAAAAAAACATTATATTTCTTAAGAAAAATGATTTGTTTCTTATGGATCAGCCAAAATCAGCATGTACGGCATTCATTTTCTGTCAAAAAATTTTGAAATAATTAGTTATGTAAAAAAATTTACATGAAAGCATACGCGACGTACTGTACCTCAGAGTTTTAAAATTTAAAAATTGACAAAGTGTATAAAAATACATATTGTAATTGTCTTTTCTTATGCTGCTGCGATTAAATTTTAAAAATAAAATATTTTAAAATAACATTTTTTTTTAAATAATTTATTTTAAAACATACAAATATTCAAATAAATTGAAAATACCTACAATACAATATGTTTGCAAAACTAAAAAAATTATCTTTCTCAAAAACAGTTATTTGTTCCTTCGGTTTTAACCTAAATAAAAGCGTACAGCGTATAATTTCTGTCAAAAAAATGAGAAATAAATAGGAACATAAATTTACATTAGAGCAGCGAATATAAGTGTAACGCAATGTACTGTATCTCGGATTTTTAAAATTTACAAATATTGACAAAATGTATAAAAATCTTATTATTGGTTTTTCTCATATTTCTAATATTATGTTTTAAAAAATAATATTTTTTTACAATAATTTTTATTAAAAAATGTCTTATATTCAAAATACCTATAATATGAAATTAAAAATATTTTTTGTAGGTACTAAATTAAAACACTCAAATAAATATTTTTGATAAATTAAATATTGTACGCGCACTTCACACTTTCAACATCGAATAATGTTTTTTTATAATAAAAAAACTATTTTTAGTTTTACTTTGACAAAACGAACGAATTTTATATATCAAAAAGTGTACATGAAGATTAGATAGGCGTAGTTTGTAAATGGAACGCTAATTTTTGTTTCAGGAGTACATAATTGTCAGATTAATCGTCATATATATATTTATATCGAACGAATTTGTTTAGAAAAAATAAAAATAACTTTTAGATTTAATTCAAAATATTATTTTATTACTGATGTTTAATACATCTAATTTTTATTACAATTAAAACAAGTCTCTCCTTTTTCTCAAAAATACATTTCTTTTTATATCTTTAAAATCAACGGTACTTTACATTATATTTTCTTATATTTAAAATTATTACCATATATGGTAATGATAATGGTACAAAATATTAATATAGGAACAAATGGAAATTAAATATAGAATATTATAAATTGGTATAAAAATATAATAAGTAGGGACAAGTTGACCGGGGATAGGAATATACTAAATAGGGATAAGTTAACTATATATTGACATTTTAAAACTATCTGTCATTTGAGAAGTTAGTTATATTTAATAGTATTTAAATATTAATAAAGTGAAAAAATTAAGGTTTAAATAGGCATACATTTGTAGTAAAAATTTACCATGTAGCAATTAAATTTAAAAATGAAAAAAGGGAAGGAAAAATTTATTCTGTGATTTATTGAAAAACTTTTTTTTTTGCTATAAATCTTAAGATTGAGATTTAAAAAAAGACTTCGGTCAACTTGACTATTATTTGTACTTCTTCGGCAGCTTCAATAGAATATAATACTAAATACTAAACTTATGAATTATGATTTGTTAAATTTTGTTGCACATATTATGTATTCATAGAGTTTTTAATTAGGATACAGAATACGTACAACATAGTTCATATCGTACTAAAATGTTTAGAAAAAAGTACATGATAGACTTGCATTTCAATTGCTATATGAAGGACAGCATTAACTCGAATTTTGGGTTCTTGACTTCAATAAATATATGTATATGTTTAGAATTATGTATTTATTAGAATAATATTTATATGTATTTAGAATTTTAATTTAATTTAACTGTACCAATTTATCCTCTTTTTAAAGCGGCTTAAGCTATAGAAATAAAACTCAAAAATCGGTACTTAACAACGTTTTAAAAGCAAAAATAGCTCGAATTTCGAGCACAGGGCGATACTAGTTTGTAGTAAAAATTTCAGATTTTATTATTGAAATGTAGTGCCTACTTGCCTATGTAGCAACTTAATTTAAAAATAGAATAAGGGGAGGAAAAATTTTGATTAGTTATTTTTAATATCTTTGTAGATATGTTATAAATCTTAAAATCGTCGCCTGAATTCTCTTTTGCTCCATATGCCTCAAGGTATATTCCGAGTAAATCGAAAAAGAAAGTTTGGGAGTTAAAAGGCAAAAATAGATCCGATAAACTATAGTCGAAATTTTAACGTAGAGATTGTTAATTTTTTAACTAATCATATGCTAAATTTTAGTTACTGTCCTCAAATACTTTTCGAGATATTTGATATTTTGTCAGAAAAGTCATTGTGAACAGTTTGCTCCGTACAATACAAATCGATTACAAAATGGTTTTATCTATGCGTATGGAGCAAACATGTATTGATCTTCTATTATAATGGTGCAAATAAGAATTAAGAAGGGTGTTAAACAAAAATTTATATAAAGTCATGCAGATGGAGCAAATTTGATTAAAAATCGATTACGACTTATACGGGAAATATAAATTAAAAACCTAAATTTTTAAATTGTAGTAGAAACTGTAAAATATTAAAATAATCAAATTTAACTTAGTTTTTTATGTTAATTTTTATTTAATATTATTTTTTAATCAATCATGTAATTATATACTTCAGTTATAACAATATGAGCATAACAGCCATTTCACAGGATTTTTATAAACGAAATTAAATAATATTATTAATTTTAATATAAATATTTCAATCAAAACTAAAAAAACAAACATAAAAGTAATTTCACAACTTTTTAATATTTTTGAAAATTAAACTTACCTATTTAAGAAATAAAGATATATAAGAAATAATTTTTTATTCAAATATCATAGTTTTTGTACTAAACACATAATATACATCATAATATTTAATCGGCTTATTTTTTCACATACAAATATAAACATACTTTTTTAGAACAAACTATTTGACCAATTTTAATAAAACAACAACCAAAAGAAAGGTTTTTTTTGTTTTCATAGGACATGGATATTTTTTTTTAGAATATTGCGTTTTTTCAGGTGAAAATCCGTCTTTAATTTATAACGTAAATTTGAATTTAACGGTCACGCGGTTAAAAGTTGTGGCTTATGACTCTAATATTATGCGCCGACTTTCTGTGTAGATGTAATTCATTTTCGGTTTTAACTCGCAGCTAAATCTAAATCAAAAGATTATAGGCGCCGACTTATGTATATCTTTCTTTTTTTTGTTTAGTTCAAATATTCAATGAACAAGGAGATTTAAATTTTTTTAAAATTTTTTTTTTGTTTTTGTTTTTTCTTTATTTTAAAAAAGTGAACTAAAAAAATGAGTTCTTTTCGAAATAAAAGCAATATAAAGTAGTTTTCATTTATAACGAACTCGGTTCCATTTTAATTATAATAAACGTAACACTTTTTGCCAATGAATTAAATTTTACCTAAAAATGTAAGTTGTTTTTTACATTTATTTTTCTTTTATTTAAACTTATTATATCTAATAATGTTGCTTGGTGATTATTTTAGTATTTTTATATATATTTTTGAATATAAAACAAGTAAAGAAACAGTCAGTCGGTGCAACCGACTTAGAAATACCCTACACCTATTTTAAATTTTGTGATAAAAAGATAATCAAAGCATGATATATTTAATAATCCAAATTTTTAAAAATTGCAATTATTTTAAATGGTTAGTTTATATACCTAATAGAAAAGCTTATAAACGCAAAATATGCAATAAATGTACTTCTAAAATACAATTACAAATTTTGAACTTTTCATATAAATCATTTAAATATTCAAATAAATTTTACATAAATGCAGCAAGTACCTTTGAACATAGCTGAACCATTACAATTTAGTCTAGATTTCGGAGACATATAGGACATAGGAAATATATTCTTTGGCTTTGAAATTAAACTCGACCAGAACCAATTCGCATGGTACTTTCATTACTAGTAACCTAGAGTTTAAATTTCATCAAAATACCGGCATTATTTTTTGAGTTATAGTGTTTTAAAGATATATGTTTTTTAGTCCTTGAACTTGTCAAGGGTTCCAGAACCCGAAACCATGGTACGATTTCGCCCATATGCAGTCCCGTCATACTTTCAATACTAGTTAACCCTTGTATACAATTGGAACGTTCTATCTTAATTTTAAGTTACTAGTTTTATTAATTTCGATGATAAGCTTTTACACATTTGGGGGTCTAAGAGAGGTCCTGAACCACCACTCCAAATGATCCCAAATTAGGGGGGCACGGAAGAAATAGTAAAGCACACTCTGGGCCGAATTTGAAGCTTCTACATTTGTTTCAAGTTACTATTTTTATTAATTTCGAAAATATGCTTTAAGGTCCTCGGATCTGAGTGGCTGGTCAAATTTCAAAGACACTTACGCAATAGGAAGGGACACCCTGATACCAAATTTGGAGGTTATATCTTCATTGGTTTCGGAATTACGCTAGTTTGGCCTAAATTCGATCAAAAAGTTCTCAGTTCCGAACCCATTGTCCAATCCTCACCGTACGTAATCACCGCCGTAGTTTCATTACCAATAACCTACAGCACAAATTTCATGAAGATAGACTCATTAGTTGTTGAGTTATCGTGATTTTTAATATATAGGTTCGTTATCCCTGACACCGACTAAAAGGTCAAGAATCCGAACCCATGGGCTAATTTCGCTTTTATACAGCCCGCGCTTTACTTATAGTACTAGTTAACCTTTGTACACAATTTGAACGGTCTATCTTAATTTTAAGTTACTATTTTTAGTAATTTCGATTATAAGCTTTTAAAACTTTGGAGGTCTGAGAGCGGTACTGAACCACCTCTCCAATTGATCCCAAATTAAGGGAACACGCAAGAGATAGTAAAGAACACCCTTGTGGCAAATTGGAAGCTTCTACATTTTTTCAAGTTGTTATCTTTATTAATTTTAAAGATATGCTTTAAGGCCTTCGGAAATGTGTGGCTGGTCCCCGACCCACTACTCCAATGGGGCCCAAATTCCCAAGACACTTAGGAAATAGGAAGGGACACCCTGATACCAAATTTGGAGGGTCCATCTTCATTGGTTTCGGAATTATGCTCGTTTGGCCTAAATTCGATCAAAAAGTTCTAGGTTCCGAACCCATTTTCCAATCCCGACCTTACGCAATCCCCGAAGTAGTTTTATTACTAGTAACCTACAGCACAAATTTGATGAAGATAGCGTCATTAGTTGTTGAGTTATCGTGATTTTTTATATATGTCCGTTAGCCCTTCGATCGATTAAAATGTCCAAAATCCGAACCCATGGGCCGATTTTGCCCATATGCAATCCCCGCCGTACTTTGAGTCCTAGTAACCTACAGTTAAAATTTCATCAAAATAGCTCCATTATTTTTTGAGTTATCGTGCCTACGGACGGACGGACGGACATGGCTATATCGACTAAGGCGGTCACGCTGATCACAAATACATATACTTTTCCATATCTAGCTCGCTTCCTTTAGGTGGTTACAAACACCATACCAAAGTTAATATACCCCTTTACCTATTCTATAGATGTAGGGTATAAAACAATCATAATAACGCATCAAAAATACAAAAAAAATTTCATTACAAGAAAAAGCATATATATATCTATATACATAGAGGTGAGGCTGACACATCAAATAAAAATCTAGCAAATGAGTTCAAAGTGCCCATTCTAGAATTAGCACAATCTACAATGTTCAATTCTTATACGAATTTTTCAAAATTCACAGCATTCTTTTAAAACGACATTCGTTTATTACGGAGAATATTTTCTGTCTCTTCATGGTCGTTATAAGCGAGCTTTACTGTATTCTTTTTTTTGCTATATGTTTGCAGAAACAAAAAAATTACATTTCTTAGGAAAAATTATGTGTTCATTAGGAATCAACCAGAATAAATGCATACGGCGTGCAGTTTCTGTCAAAAAATTTTGAAATAAGTAGGTATGTTATGTACTGTACTTCGGAGTTTAAAATTTTAAAATTTGACAAAGCGTATAAAAAAATTGTAATTGTTTTTTCTGATGTTGCTACGATTAAGTTTTCAAAATAAAATATTTTAAAATAATATTTTTTTTTAAAAAAACATACATTCCAAATAATTGAAAATACCTATATTATTATGTTCGCAAAAAAAACTAAAAAATAATCTTCAATGGAAATAAAAGTTGACGTATAATTTCCGTCAAAAAATTTACAAATAAATAGGTAGGTACATGAATTTACATGAGAGCTGTTCGAAATGAAAGCAATACATTTGGTTTATACAGTAGTTTTCATTTATTACGAACTTGGTTCAATTTTAATTATAATAAACTTTACACTTTTTGATAAAGAATTAAATTTTACCTAAAAATGTAAGTTTTTTATTACATTGATATTTCATTTATTTAAACTTATTATATCTAATAATGTTGCTTGGCTATTAATTAAGGGTTTTTTATTTAGTTTTGAATATAAAAACAATCATAATAACGCATCAAAAATACAAAAAAAAATTCAATAGAAGAAAAAGCACTATACATAGGCTCAACATTGTATTTGAGACACAGCATATAAAATGTTAGCAAATGAGTTCAAAGTGTCCATTCTAGAATCAGCACATTCTACAATGTTCAAGTCTTATACAAATTTTTCAAAATTCACAGCATTCTTTTAAAACGACATTCGTTTATTACGACGAATATTTTCAGTCCCATAATGGTCGTTATAACCGAAAAGTACTGTATTTTGTTTTTGTTTGGAATTTATTGTAATACTGTAGGTACTAAAAAAAAATTTTTTTGTAAATCGTAAATTGTGGTTGCTTTTTGTTAAGTTTTTTGTAAAATTAAAAACCGAATTCTGAAATATGCAGAAACAAAAAAAAAAATAATATTTCTAAGAAAAATGATTTGTTTCTTATGGATCAGCCAAAATCAGCATGTACGGCATTCAGTTTCTGTCAAAAAATTTTGAAATAATTAGTTATGTAAAAAAATTTACATGAAAGCATACGCGACGTGCTGTACCTCAGAGTTTTAAAATTTAAAAATTGACAAAGTGTATAAAAATACATATTGTAATTGTTTTTTCTTATGCTGCTGCGATTAAATTTTAAAAATAAAATATTTTAAAAAAAAATTTTTTTTTTTAAATAATTTAGTTTAAAACATACAAATATTCAACTAAATTAAAAACACTTACAGTAAATATGTTTGCAAAACTAAAAAAATTATCTTTCTCAAAAAAGTTATTTGTTCCTTAGGTCCTAACCTAAATAAAAGCGCGCAGCGTATAATTTCTGTCAAAAAATTGAGAAATAAATAGGTTCATAAATTTACATTAGAGCAGTAAAAATACGCGTAACGCAATGTACTGTATCTCGCTGTATTTAAAATTTACAAATATTGACAAAATGTATAAAAATATTATTATTGGTTTTTCTTATATTTCTAATATTATGTTTTAAAAAATAATATTTTTTTACAATAATTGTTATTAAAAAATATCTTATATTCAAAATACCTATAATATGAAATTAAAAATATTTTTTGTAGGTACTAAATTAAAACATTCAAATAAATATTTTTGATAAATTAAATATTGTACGCGCGTATCGATTTATCGATAATGGATATGCAGACAGACATATTGACGTACTGCCGTATAAAAATTGTACGTCGTATGTTTTGATTTCATTCTAATAATTGAAAAGTTTATTTTACACTTTCAACATCGAATAATGTTTTTTTATAATTAAAAAAACTATTTTTAGTTTTACTTTGACAAAACGAACGAATTTTATATATCAAAAAGTGTACATGAAGATTAGATAGGCGTAGTTTGTAAATGGAACGCATATTTTTGTTTCAGGAATATATAATTGTCAGATTATCATCATATATATATATTTGACATTTTAAAACTACCTGTCATTTGAGAAGTTAATTATATTTAATAGTATTTAAATATTAATAAAGTGAAAAAATTAAGGTTTATTGCTGATATAAATATAAAGAATATTTTTTAAAATGGAAGGGAGTAAGTTCTTATTGGTTATCAAATAAAAAATATGATTTAACATAACCTATTCAAGAGAATTTTAATTAAAGCCATCTGCCGGAAATTATTTATCTACTCTGTCATATACTCTTTTACAAGGGCTGAAGTAGCTGGCAATAGTTGAGAGTAGAAAAGAGTTTACTCCCCTTAAAGGAATAAAAGCAATAATATTTATTTGTTTTAAGAAACTTATGAGTTATGGCTCATGACCATATATAGAAATATATTTTTGAATAAAAAACTTAGGAAATATTAAATAAATAAACTAGACAAAAAGGTATAAAGTAAACTAAGGAATTCAGAATCATTTTTCCCATGTTTTCAAAACTTTAAATAGGCATACATTTGTAGTAAAAATTTACCTATGTAGCTATTAAATTTAAAAATGAAAAAAGGGTAGGAAAGATTTATTCTTTGATTTATTGAAAAACTTTTTTTTTTGCTATAAATCTTAAGATTGAAATTTAAAAAAAGATTTCGGTCAACTTGACTATTATTTGTACTTCTGGCAGCTTCAATATAATATAATACTAATTACTAAACTTATGAATTATGATATGTTATATTTTGTTGTACATATTACGTATTCATAGAGTTTTTTAATTAGGATACAGAATACGTACAACATAGGTCATATCGTACTAAAATGTTTAGAAAAAAGTAAGCATTAACTCGATTTTTGGGTTCTTGACTTCAATAAATATATGTATATGTTTAGAAATATGTATTTATTAGAATAATATTTATATGTATTTAGAATTTTAATTTAAGTTAACTGTACCAATTTATCCTCTTTTTAAAGCGGCTTAAACTATAGAAATAAAACTCAAAAATCGGTACTTAACAACGTTTAGTAATTAAGAAAAATTATAAATTTTTTTAAGCAAATTTCAAGCGCAAGAATTGTTGACAACACTGTTGGCATAATTTTTATTATGTATAGTCTAATATAATTTACACAATACGAATTTTATATGTTAACTTAAAAGCAAAAATAGCTCGAATTTCGAGCACAGGGCGATACTAGTAATAATTATTGTATCATAATATAACTTTATAATATATACATATTTTTAAACTGATCCAAAAATATTTCAATTAATTTGTAATGTCTAAAATTGCTTTAAAATAGTTTTGAGCTGGTAGAGGTAAAAAAAGGTATTAATGATTTTAAATCATCTTTTTTTTCTTTTGACAAAATTGGTCGCTCCTGCAAAACTGGAGGTTTATAAAGAAACAAATTTAAAGGCGTAGCTAAAACTTTTTTATTTGCTAGTTTTTTAATATCAACTTTTTTAAAGTCCAAATTTGAAAAAGAATCCCTGTATTCCATCAGAACAGGTTCTGATTTTTGATATCGAATAATCTTTGTTTTTGAAAACGGAAATTTAATAAAACTTACTTTCGCTGCAGGTACAGTATATGGATACACAATTATTTTGTTGTATTTGCAAAATATCTAGTTTAATTTTAGGATAATTTAAATTTAATAATAATTTTAGTAAATGAACTGGACTATGTATATCAAGATTTTTTAAATGTTTTTCAATCACTGAATGCACACAGTCAACTTCTTGCAACAGTCAGTGGCTTGGCTCAGAAAATTTTTGGACCAATTCTACGAGACTATTAGAATTTTGTAAAAAATATTTTAAGGCAGTTGACATTATTTTATTTCGATTTTGTGGTATACAACTATCACTCCAAAAAGTAATTTTAGAGTTATCGAGACAAATTTTATTTAAAAGTTTTATTGTAGCGTTAGCGAGATCGTTTCTTCTCCTTCCTGTTTGTGCCTCCGCACAGTACGTAATTTTTTTTTTCAGGAATAATTGCCGTTTCAGTTAAATTATACACATTTAGTTTACGCTTGTAGAAAAATATGGAAGAATTACCTTTTGGAACAGTAATAACATTTTGCAAATCGATACAAATAATACAGTGATGATCCATATTTGTACGATCCAAATCTCTTTCGGCCTTGGCCATGTTTTTTTCTGCCTTATGTAAATCATTAGAATGAATCTCATCAGCCGTAGGGTTTGAATTTATTTTGAACAAAATGCATTTATTACATAAATCTTTTTTTGGTAACCAAAATGACAAATTAAATTCTTCATTAAAAATTTTTCTATATATATTTATTTTTAATGGCATAGATGTTTCTTCTACATAATAATTGTACATTTTGGCAATCGATAAACCTGGTTCGAGATATTTTCTTTCCCTTGTAGCACAACAATAGTGATAGTCTATTATAGGGAAAGCTTTTATGTGCTTGCGAATTTCATCCAATTTTTCTTCAGGTGTAAATGTTTTCTTATGTTTCTCTTTTTTGCGAGGAAGAGGACTTTTAGAATGTGGTAAGCATAAGTTGTTGAAACTATAATATACTCGTTTTTGGTTTATTGCTAAAGTGTTTACAAAGAAAGTTCGGCATACTCTACGAATTTCTTCATTCAAATTAAAATAAAAGTGATATGTAAACTTTTTGGTTTGAGATTATGTTCTGTGGCGTTTCACTGCAACACATTATGACGTATAAATGCAAAAAGAAGCAACTAATTTATTCGTTAAAATTAAAATTTTTTGGAACAGTTAACATTTTTCTGTTTTTAAATAATAAAATTAATATTTACAAATCACAATGTGTATGTGAATATTATGTGTAACTGTACACAAATAGGGGAAACAAGCTTAAATTTGTTTTCCATGTTTGCTTCATAGGTATTGAAAATATAATAGTAATATTGATAATTTTAAATACCTATTAAGCAAATCAGTACTCAATATAATGGTAATTATATAAGCATCATAGCGCATGATAATGTGTATAGAGCAAATGAGAATTAACAATGTTAATACCTTTTTTTCATATAAAAGTTGCTCCATAAACCAAAAATTTGCTTAGGAGCAAATAAGCACTACAAAATAAAAATAATGTGTCTTATGGAGCAAAATGCACACTGTATATTTCGGAAACTAAAGCAGATAGGAAAATTCAGATAGCAGCATTAGAAAGAGATTGTTTTAAAACCTACAGAACAACTCCTAAGTCAAAAAGTCAAAAAGTGGCGTATGGAGCAAAAGAGAATTCAGGCGACGAAATTGTGATTTAAAAAAAAATCTCGGCTTCTGTCAACTTTACTATTATTTTGTACTTCTGGCAGCTTCAATATAATATAACTCTAAATACTAAACTTATGAATTATGATAGGTATGTTAAATTTTGTTGTTCATATTATGCTCTATGAATAAGCTTTTTAATTAGGATACGGAATACACACAACATACATAGTTCAAATTGTCATAAAATGTTTAGAAAAAAGTACAGTTTTCTATACATATGTAGGACATCACTAACTTGAATTTTGGCTACTTGACTTCACTAAATATGTATATGTAATATATACATCATCATAATATTTAATCCGCTTATTTTTTCACATACAAATATAAACATCCTTTTTTCGTGTAAATTATAAGACCAATTTTAACGAAACAACAACCAAAAGACAGGTTTTTTTTGTTTTCATAGAACAATTATATTTTTTTTTAGAATATTACGTTTTTTCAGGTGAAAACCCATCTTTAATTTAACGTAAATTTGAATTTAACGGTCACGCTGACTCTAATACTATTACACCGACTTTCTTGGTAAAAGTAATTCATTTTCGGTGGTAACTCGCAGCTCAATCAAACTATTATATGCGCCGACTTATGTCTTTCTTTTTTTTGTTTAGTTCAAATGTTCAATGAACAAGGAGATTGAAACTTTTATAAAATTTTTTTTTGTTTTTTTTTTTTTTTACTTTATCTCTCTAAAATTCTAGTGAAAAAAAAATGAGTTCTGTTGGAAATGAAAGCAATACATTTGGTTTATACAGTAGTTTTTATTTATAACGAATTTTAATTATAATAAACGTTACACTTTTGCCAAAGAATTAAATTTTACCTAAAAATGTATTTAAACTTATTATATCTAATAATGTAGCTTGATGATTAATTTAGTAATTTTATATTTATTTTTAATAAAAAAAAATCCTAATAACGCATAAAAATACAATAACAATTTCATTAGAAGAAAAAGCAGTATACATAGGCTTGAGGCTGACACATAAAGTAAAATTCTAGCAAATGAGTTTATAGTGTCCATTCTATAATTAGCACATTCTACAATGTTCAAGTCTTATACTAATTTTTCAAAATTCACAGCATTCTTTTAAAACGACATTCTTTTATTACGACGAATATTTTCTGTCTCTACATGGTCGTTATAAGCTAAAAGTACTGTATGTTTTTTGTTTTCTAAAAAAATTATTTGTTACTTCGTAAATGTTTGATGCTTTTTGTTAAGTTTTTTATAACAATAAAATAACCGACTTTTGAAATATATTCTGTAGTTGCCATTACGTTTGAGAAATGTATAACAAAAGATGTTATAAAATATGTTTGCAAAAAAATTATAACGAAAAATCTTTCTTAAAAAAAAAAATTGTAAATTAAATTATTTGTTCTTTAGTTTATGGTGTATAATTGCTAGCAAAAAGTTTTAAATTAGTAGTTAAGTACATGGTATTACATGAGAATAACTTACTGTACCTCGAATTTTTAAAATTTAAACATTGACAAAGCATATAAAAATGTTATTGTTTTTTCTTATGTTGTTATTGTTCTAAAAATAAAATATTTTAAAATAATATTATTTTTAAAAATACCTATATTTTTTTAAAAAATACATTACATATATTCAAAATAATTGAAATACCTATAATATGTTTGCAGAAACAAAATAATTACATTTCTTAAGAAAAATTATGTGTTCTTTAGGGATCAACCAGAATAAATGCGTACGGCGTACAGTTTCTATCAAAAAATTTTGAAATAAGTAGGTATGTTAGGTACTTCGGAATTTAAAATTTTAAAATTTGACAAAGCGTATAAAAATATTCTAATTGTTTTTTCTGATGTTGCTACGATTAAGTTTTCAAAATAAAATATTTTAAAATAATATTTTTTTTTTAAAAAAACATACATTCAAAATAATGGAAAATACCTATAATATGTTCGCAAAAAAAACTAAAAAATAATCTTAAACTTAAATAAAAGTTGACGTATAATTTCTGTCAAAAAATTTGCAAATAAATAGGTATATGAATTTACATGAGAGCAACGAAAATACACGTAACGCGATGTACTGTAAATAAAATTTACAAATTGACAAATGGTTTTTGGTTTTTCTTATATTTCTAAGATTATGTTTTAAAAAATATCTTATATTGAAAAAAATTCAAAACATACCTATTATATGAAATTAATAAAATTTATTGTACTAAATTAAAGCATTCAAATAAATATTTTTGTGTCCACGCGCGTATCAATTTACTGATACATATATAGATAGACATATTGATGTACTGCCGTATAAAAATTATACGTCGTATGCCTTAATTAAATAAAATAAATATTTAATTATCTACTCCTTTCATGTACTTTTTGGTGTAGCTGTAAAAGGAGTAGTTTACTACTAGTAAAGAATTCAGAACCTATGTACATACATTTGTAGTAAAAATTTCAGATTTTATTATTGAAATGTAGTGCTTATTTGCCTATGTAGTTACTAATGGAATTAAAAATGGAATAAGGGGAGGAAAAATTTATCAAATTTTTAATTGATTGGTTATTTTTTTTAAATATCTTTGTAGATATGTAAATATGTTATAACTCTTAAAATTGTGATTTTAAAAAAAATTTCGACTTTTGTCAAATTAACTATTATTTTGTAGTTTGGCAGCTTCAATATAATATAATTTACTTCCGAATTATGATAGGTATGTTAAATTTTGTTGTACACATTATTCTCTGTGAATAAACTTTTTAATTAGGATGCAGAATACATACAACATAGTTCAAGTCGTACTAAAATGTTTAGAAAAAAGTACAGTTTTCTATATGTAGGACAGCATTAACTCGAATTTTGGCTACTTGACTTCAGTAAATATGTATACATATGTATTTGTTTAGAAAAATCATCAAATTTTCAGAACATTATATATTTTTTTTTTGTAATAAGTGTACAAAATTATACACTTATATACACTTATAATTATACTCTTTATAGCGCGTTGAACTACAGGTATAAAATTCAAAAATACTTAAAACCGTTTTTATAATTGAAAAAATTATAAATTTTTTTTTTAGCAAATTTCAAACGCAAGAATTGTTGACAACATTGTTGCCATACATTTTATTATGTATAGGAAAAAAAAATTAGTTTCGTGTAATATTAGTCTAATATAAATTACACAAAACAAATTTTTTATGTAAATTTTAAAGCACAAAAAGCTCGAATTTCGAGCCCAGGGCGATACTATTTAATGTTATTATTATAGCCTGTTTTATAATTTTACTTATAACTCTAACAATCTGTTTAATAAAACCTGATCATTTTTATACCCTACACCTATAAAATAGAAAAGAGTACATTCACTTTGGTATGGTGTTTGTAACCTCCTAAAAGAAGCGAGCAAGAAATGGAAGATTATATAATTTGGAGTCAGCATGACCTTCTAAGTTGATATAACCATGTCCGTTCGTCCGTTCCTTAGGCACGATAACTCAAAAACTAATGGAGCTATCTTGATGAAATTTGAACTGTAGGATATTAGGACTTAAAGTAAGGACCTTATAGTCCTTGAAGTTGAAGACCAATAGTAGTAGTAGTGGGTCGGAGACCCTCCACACAGTTCTGAAAACCTTAGAGCATATCATTGAAATTATTAAAAAAAGTAGCTTAAAATTAAGATAGAGCGTTCGAATTGTGTACAATGTTTCACTAGTATTGAAAGAACGGCGCGGAATGCCTAAAGGCGAAATCCGACTCAGGGTTTGGATCCTGGAACTTTTTCATCGAATTTAGAGCATAATTCCGAACCCAAAGAAGATAGAACTTCCAAATTTGATACCATGGTGCCCCTTCCTATTAACTTTGTGTCCTCGAAAATTGGAAGAAATTGAAGTAATGGGGGAACATCCACATAGTTTCGAAGACCTTAAAGCGTATCTTCGAAAATAATAAAGATAATAATTTCAAACAAATGAACAAGCTTCAAATTTGTCACAAGGGCGTTCTGTACTATTTCTTACTTGTTCCCTTAATTTATGATCAATTGGGGGGTGGTTCAGGTCTCTTAGACCACCCAAGGTTTAAAGGCTTATCATTAAAATTTATAAAAAAAGTAACTTAAAATTAAGATAGAACGTTCCAATTGTGTACAAGGGTTAACTAATATTGAAAGTATAACGCGGACTGCATTAGCGACTTCGTACCATGGTTTCGTGTTCTAAAACCTTTGAAAAGTTCAAGGACTAAGAAACATATATCAAACACCATATTTCAAAAACTAATGACGCCATTTTGGTGAAATTTAAATTCTAGGTTTCATGGGTGTTTCTTCTTTTTTTTTTGTGTACGTAAAATGTTGGATGAATTGGAATAGTGGTTTGCGTAGCAACGCCATTACTCCCAAGTATTACTCCCATATATTTGAAATAAAAAACTAAAAAACCATCAAAGTAAATAAACTTTTATATTTATATTATTACAAATTAGTACTTCTTTCGAATAACTTTGAGTTTAATTATATAAAATATTACAAAATTAGTAAATTAAGAGAATAAATTTAAAAATTATTTAAAATTAAAATAATTTATCAAGGGTACTAAATCAATCAACACTAAATGCAATACAGCTAAAAATCCTGAAAAGAAGTTATTGCTGCATTTGTGTAAAATTTTATGGAATTGGATAAAAAGTTTTAAATATGTAATTTTGTAATTGCATTTTACGAAACCATTTAGTTCAAGTTTATTTGTTTTTTAATATTTTTAAGTAGATAAATTAGTAAGAATTTTTAATATTTTTGAATTGATAAAATAATTAGAAAATGTTTTTGGTATTATAAAGTTAATTTTTTTAGCTATGTCTTACGATCAAACTAATAAAAGCTTTTATGGTTTTAAAATGACTATGGACTTTTCAATAAACTTGAACCAAATAGGAGTAGGGTATTTCTAAGTACGTTGCGACGACTGACTGTTTCTTTGCTTGTTTAACAAATATTTCAATTCCAACGTGAAGCTAGTTATACTACATTTGTTTAATTTCTCAAGAAGACAATTGTAAATTCTTATTGAAGTAAAAAAATTTTTTTTTTTAGCTAATTCAGTTTGTTCATGACACAACTTATCCACATTTCTTTTGTTGTAGTTGTGAATATTCCTTCTCTTTTGTAAAAACGTTTTACTTTTAGTGATACCATACTCTATTTTACGAATAATTTTAGCTTTTTCTAAAATTATTAATTCATCTAGCTTAAGCAGTACCATACTTTTGTATAACTCATCAGTCAATTTAATCTGTAGAGTTTCTTGATTGGTTTGCTTATTAAAGTGCTTACTTTCTTTTTGAATATATTTGAACAACACGACCATGTCGCCACATTGTATCTTATATGTGACATAATGTGCCGATGGTATAATAGGTTAGCTGATTTATAATATAATATTACTCCACTTCTGGTAATAGAATCTAATAATGGTATTATCTTTTTTAAAATATAATTAACATGATCATTCCAGCTTAATTTATTATCTATTATAATAATGAGATATTTTTAATTCTGTTCTTTTTATCTTTTTTTCCAAATTCTCATTGACCAATCCTTCTAATATCACAGCATTTTTTGCTTATTATCACAGCGCTTATTATCAGCAAATATTTTATAATCAGCTTTAATATTTGCGAATTGCAAAATTTGCACATACAATGGATATAACGTGGGAACCAGAACTGACCCTTTTGGTACTCCTAATAGTTATGGCACGTTAATTGCTACAAACACGAGTAACTTTGGTTTTGTGTATTCTAATCAACAATATTTAATGGTCCACTGTGTCAAATGCCTTGTTCATATTAACAAAAACTGAGCAGACATAATTTACTTTATCAAGATTTCCAATTGTAGCTGCTATTGAATCATTAATTGCTACATCAGTGCCATTCGATTCTTGAATGCCAAATTGGTTGATGTCACATCCGCATGAACATTTAATAAAGTCACATATTCTTTTATTAATTTTTTTTTCGAATACTTTAGTCATACAGCTAGTAAGAGTTATAGGCCGATAATTAGATGTATCCAAAGGAGAACCAATTTCGTATATTGAAATCACAGTACTACATTTTAGCGAATTATAAGAAATTTTGTGCGAAAACTATCATTAAAATGGTTACTAATTATCGAAGATATTATTATATAAGCTACAGCTTTTAAGTCTTTTGCTGTAATGTTATCAGAGCCAGGTGAATTGTCTTTCAGATCCATTATAACATTATATACTTCTTTTGCATTAGTAGGTACCAGGAACGTTGAGGTTACATTTATTCGATTTTTTACAATATTTTCTTCTTCAATTTGTATTTTGTCAGCTAAGTTTTTTCTAAATACTCATTAAAACCGTTGGCTATGTCTTTGCTATTATTTAACAGTTCATTACTATATCGTATTTCTTTAATTATTTTGATACAATCCGATTTTTGGTTTATTATATGAGACATTCCACATCTTTTTAGTATTTGTACCAGCTGCTTGCAATTTTCGATTAAAATAATTTTCATTTACTTTCTTTATCTCTGCATTCATCTTATTTTTTAACGCATTATAATTTCTCTTATACTCCACACAATTAGGGTACTGCTTATGTTTCTTATACATACTATTTTTATTTTTAAATAAATTTAATATTTCTTTCGACATCCAGTGATTATTTGTTCTAATTTTTATGATCTTAATACTTGCACATACGCCTTTGAAATAATTTATTGCTTCTACCAATTCACCAATATTTACGCAATTATGTTCAATATTTCTTTCGACATCCAGTGATTATTTTTTATAATTCTTATGATCTTAACACTTGCACATACGCCTTTTAAATAATTTATTGCTTCTACCAATTCATCAATATACGCAATTGTGTCCACGCAAGTGATTTTCCAGCAGATATGAGTATTTATCATAGTTTGTACTCGGTATTTGTTTGTACACCATCGCTTATAATTTTCTAAGTACTGCTTTAATTTCAACACAGATTGCTTTATGATCTAAGTTTGGAATATCATGCATAGTGATATCAAATCCAAATCGATCACTTTTAAGGTCTGAAAGAACATGGTCTATCATTGTCGCTGAGTTTAATGCAATTCTAGTAGTATCATTTGTATTTTTAATATTAACCAAGTTAACATCCAGGATATCCATGTACATTGTGCTTACATCCGTTTCAGAGAGTAAATCAATGTTAATATCACCAACAACTATTATGTTTTTGAACTTATTAAACAGCTGATCTAGGTGTTCTATAAATGTCTTATTGTTTTCAGAAGGAATTTTGTAGCACACTACCATACTAATAGTAGGCTTGATATCTTCCAAAGAAATCATAATAGTATTGAAAGATTTAGATGTTTCCAAAACTTTGTGACTAATATCCTGCTTTACATATTTTGCACACCTCCTCTGCTCAAGTTATTAGAGATAAAAGATGCTGTATACCCAGGAATATTAAAATATTTTTCTTCTTCTGAGTATAACCAAGTTTCTCCAACCATGATTATATCAAAATCAGTTAAAACTTTTATAAATGCTTCTATTTCATTCAGATTTTCCCTCAACCTTCTAGCATTAAAATGCACCATTTTCATATCCAATAGTTTATTCAGCGTCATGGTTTTCCAATCAAATAGTTTAACATGATTCTCCGATTCTCTGCAGATGCTCCTTGCATTTATTATGCACATGTCTCCTGAAATAATCTAGATCCTGTAGCATAACCTTTCTTGATATTCCTGTGGTTTCATGATAACTAAAGTATAAGTTTGAAAGTTCATGATAGTTATTTGGCAGTCCTTCCTGATGTATAAGTACTTTTAGAATAGTTTGCGTCATTCCTTCATAACATGTATCCTCATTGTCATGAAAATATGCCAGAAACAACTTAACTTTGTTGTATATTCTGTGTTCTCTAAATCGAGATGTAGCATAAATATTGTCACCAGATGTAATAGCATTTCTTGTTAATCTGACAATCGGTGGAGCTAGTGGATTGATAAAGGTTTTACAATTAGACTTTACAATATCACTACTGCCTACGTTTATTGCGTCATCTTTAATCCAATTAGTATAATTACTTGTTGGTACTTCAAGTTGCCTTCCATCTTTAGCATTTTCCTTTATAAGCTTCACATAATTTTGTATTAGCATTATTATTATTAATATTATTATTATTAACAATATTGTCTTTATTGATAGTATTATTATTTTGAATATAACTTTTCTAATCGGAATCTGTTACTATAAGGCATTCTTTTTTACAGTTATATGTATTATTTTTGCTATTTTTTCTAGTACCTTTCTTCTTTTTGAAGGTTAATAAATTGAGTATAACACTGCTTTTTTAACCGTTGGAAGATTTCTTAATAGATTCCTCTGTTTTCGATTCAACTTTTTTACAATACTCACTTTATTTTCATTATTATTATTATTATTAATAATATTATTATTATTATTTATAATATTGTTTTTATTAGAATTTTTTGTATTTTTATTATTATTATTATTAGTATTGTCATTAATATTATTATAATTAGTATTGTTATTGCATTTTTTGTTGTTTTGACTACTAGTTTACAAAGCAATTGAGATTTTGTTTTCTTCCTCAGCTATCATTGATTGCTAATGCCCACCTTTTTGGTTTAGATTACTTAACTTTCTCTGGTTAACTGGACACGATATTCTGAAAGTTTTATGATATACGTTTAAACCCAGATTTAGTGTTTCATTAATTTTTAAACAATTAATACATTTGTTAACCTCATCTTTATCACAATCTTTACTTTTTTGATTTTGATGGCATTTGCTGCACGTTTTCTCTTTGGTACAATATACAGCTTTGCGATTAAACCCCTTACATTTTAGCATAGTAGAAATTTCTAAGCATTGAAAATGTTACAACGCTCCCATTCTATTGATACCTCTTCATTTTCAATCACTGTTCGGAAAGATTCTTTATCAATATCTATTATAGCATTATATTTATTATTTGTCAAAATTTTTAGCTTGATATATTTTCACCAACTTCATTGAACATTTCTCTAAATTAGAATTCTGTACCTTAAGTTTGTGAATTAGACTTTCTTCAATATGTTTAACACCCATATTTACAAGTGCAATATTTGTTTTAATTTCAGCTGGTACCTTAATTTTATAATCTTTCATCTTATGTTCAAGTTATTTATTATTTTATCTTGTTCTTCTTTTGTTTCGGTTTCAATAAGCACCATTCCATTTATTCTATTAACCACATTTTTTATCTTTACATTTATTGGATCCACTTGTTTACTTAAATCTATTTTAGTTAATTGGCATTTTTGTTTTTGCTTAGGTTTAATATCCAGTGGTAAACTGGTTTTATTAATATAAAATCCCTACTGGGATGGTTTAAACTCATTATTCAAAAATTTTATTGGTATTTTTTTCAACAATAGCGCTACACTCCTTGGCTACACAAATCTTCGCATTAAATTCAACATTGCCGCCAACAACTTCCTCTCCTCCGGTCTATGCACCAGTAATTTCTATACATATTTTCGCCCACGAGCTGTTGCTAAAGTTCATATTTCTGTCTGGGAAGTAGCTTAAGTCCAGCCATTCCCAAACAGAGTCCACAGAGAAATCTTTAAAATTATAGACCAATTGTTCTAACATCAGTACTATCAAAGGTTATAAAGTTAATAATTAATTTCCATTTAAAAAGTTATCTGGAGGGTAACGGCCTCATAAGTGACCAGCAATATGGTTTCAGATCAACAGGTGATCTGAAAACTTTTTTGGCCGAAAAATGGGGTCGATGCTTGGATAAATATGGTGAAACAAGCATAATTGCTCTAGTTATACCAAAAGCCTTTGAAATGCGTTTTGGCAGGCAACGCTACTACAAAAGTTAGAATATTTGGTCTAGGAAACATTTTCTATTCATGGATAAAATCTTTCCTTTCACACCGTTCAATACAAGTTGTATTGGATGGCTTCTTTTCCAAAAATTTTAAAATCAATAGCCAACTTTATTTCTAGTATTTATCAATAACCTTCTATCCATGACCTCCAACAAAATTCATAGCTTTGCTGATGACAGGACTTTTGATTGTTCTTACCTTTGATTATCTTACCTACGATTATTTGTAATTTGTCTATACGTTTTTCTTCTGATTCTTGACAATTTGGTGCTGCTTGAAATTGTATTGTCATTATTTCATAATTATGGAAAGTTTCAAATGAAATTTGATAAATTTGTTGAAAAATTACAAAAAAACTCGTTTTAATAAAATTGCTTTATTACATTTTAAGACTAACATGTACATTTAGACAATTTCTAGGTTCCCTATTGTTTTTGGTTAAAATCGGACCAAGGCTTCGAGGAGCTGCCATACAACTTCTTTGCACCAATATGAATTTCTCCAAAACTAATTATACTACGCGGATGAAAATTACACATGGTTAGCTATATAACGAATCGAGCACTTATATGAAGTTTCAAAATGTTAGGGCCCCATTTTCGTGGGGCTGCCATACAACTTCTTTGCACCAAAATGAATTTCTTCAAAACTAATTAAACTACGAGGCGGAAAATTACACACGGTTAGTTATATAATGAATCGAGCACTTATATGAAGTTTCAAAATGTTAGGGCCCCATTTTCGGGGGGCTGCCTTACAACTTATTTGCACCAATATGAATTTCTTCAAAACTAATTATACTACGACGATAAAAATTACACACGGTTATTTATATGATGAATCGAGCACTTATATGAAGTTTCAAAATGTTACGGCCCATTTTGGCGGACTGCCATACAAAATTTTGGATTCAATAACTGTGAATCTAATGAAGCTACAAGGTTAAAATTAAAATTGGGCAGGTAAAGTAATAGGGCAAGTTAGTTGGCAAAGCTGGACATCACTCGGACCATCGGAATTTTAGGGTAGGCCATTTTTTTTTTGTTTTTTGTTTTTGGTTTTTTTTTTTTTTTTTTTTAAGCTAAAGTTATAGGACAAGGAATGAAAATTTTGTTTATTTATTTTGTGATTTTTTTTTTTTTTTTGTTAATTTTTTTTTTTTTTTTTACGTCAAAATTGTGGAGTAATGAGTTAAATGTATAAGGGAAGTAAATTACGGTTTATTTTATACACCATAGTGCGTATGCACGGGTATCTAAAAGTTGACAAGGGCAACTATAATCTTCCTCGTTTAAATTTAAAGTTACTATTCCAGTCGGATTCTTTATTAGCTTTATTTTTATTATTATTAATATTATCTCATTTAGCTTTTGCACTATTTGAGAGTATTTGAGAGTAAAAAAATTAGTATTATTAATTAAGTGAGCTTTTCGAATAAAGGTTAACTTGCGTTAATACCAAAAATTAGAAAAGTTTATTGAATCTTTGTGCAAAACGCGTAAACAGGTCACAGCAAAATTATCCCTGTTGGTTTTTATAATTAAAATGCTGATACAAAATTTTCAAAAAATTTTTTTAATCGTTTAAGCAAATGAAATTTATAGAAAACTTCAAGGCGCCGTCGTGGAAAACTTGTTAAACGAACTTAATCCTAAAACTTTTGCAGCCTCTCTTTTGGACTGAAAAATCAACCTGTAAAATTGGATACAATTTTTTTTGGAAGACGCCAAAACGAAATTGGTTAATTCATTCCAAACAAATTTATACAACAAATTCCGGTTGCTAAGATTAACATTTGTGCAAAATTTCAAGTCAATCGGTCAAACCGTTTTGATTCGACAGCAAAACCATTGAAAAAGTTTCATTGCGCCCTCGTGCCCAAATGGGATAACCGAACTCAACAAAAATTTGTGCCAGACTCTCTTTCCGACTGCGAAACCACCCTGTAAAATTGGACTCAAATCGGAAACACAAAATTTTTTTAAAAGCCCGCAAGGCCGAAATGGGTTAATTTTTAAATTTATACAACTAACTCCGGTTGCTAAGAGGAACATTTGTGCACAATTTCAAGTCAATCGGTCAAGTCGTTTTGACTCGATATCCAACAAATGAAAAAGTTATAAACGGCTCTGGAGCCGCAACCTGTTGACTTATAGAAATGTGACATAGCCTATGTAACCGCCCGGGCTCTCAGAATTATTCCTTTAAAATTTTGTGACAATCGGACCAGTGGTTTTCACGTGAATCCTGGACAAACAAACAAACAAACAAATTTTCTCCTTTATATATTAGATTACCAAAAATTTTATAAAAAACAAAAATAACAAAACACAATTTATAAAAAATTAAATAAAAATAGTTAAGAGTTTGAATATAGAATTAAAATTAAAATTGAAAGTTATACCTATCTTAGAATTGCCGCCATTGAAAATACGGCAATATGGTCCAAACCACAAATATAAGAAAAAAAGAAAAAGAATCAACACAAATTGTAAAAAACTTTTAAAAGAATATTGTAAAAACAAATCTAAAAAAAAATTTTTGGTTTATGATTTTAAGAGAAAGGAAATATATAAAAATAGGATACGTATTTAAAAATTTATGTTTAATTAATTAAATTAAAAAAAAAAATTTTATAAAATCGAAACCGGTGTTATTGCAAGAAAAGTTGATGACGAAGTGTGCCAAAATTTCGGGGACAAAAAGTAAATAGTAAAGAACACCCTTATACCATATTTAAAGTTTTTATATTCATTAGATAAAATTATAAAATAGAATTATTGTATACCCGACACATATCAAATAGGTAAAAGGGTATATAAACTTTTTATTGTGTTTGTAACCACTAAAAGCAGACAAGCTGGATGTGGAAAAGTATACGTGGTAGAAATGTGATACAAGCGTGTTTTTCCATGTTTTCAATATTTGCCGGAATTAAGGATCCATTAAAGTGGTAAGCTTAAGAAGCATATGTCAAAAAGCAAGACCAAATCTAAGAACTATTAATTTATAATTATAATTTAATTTTATAATTTAAAATTTAAAATTTATTTCATATTTTCTCATTTACATTTGCATTGTGAACTTAATATAATAGTAATAATATAATATACAGTAAAAATTTATAAGGAATTTGAGATTATAAAATTAAAAAAAAATAAAAATAAAAAAGTAATTTACCTATATTATACAAACAATATTTACATGACTAAATTAGAGAAAATAAAAGAACACTCTTTATTTATTAAAAAATAGTCTTAGTGTACTTGTTAACCAATAAAAATATTAAAATTTACTTATAAGCAAGATAATGTTGTGGGGTAATTCATGTTGTAATTCTGTAATTCAGTTAACTTAAAATTAAAATTAAAATTAATTTCTAATATTTTAAACCTAAAGGAAGCTTTAGCAAAAGCGAAAGAAGTGAAAGGTACATGAAAATAATAATAAAAAGAATAAAAAACAACACAAAGAAGACAAAATTCTGTGTAAAAGGTATAATACAGGTAAAATAAAACTATATTAATACATCAAAAAAAACCTTCCATCCTGAGTATAATCATAATTAAGAAGCCATAGCTTAATTTGTTTACAGAAGAGAGTTGCTGATCTTAAAATTCTAATGTTAAGCGGTAGTTTATTAAACAAACGACATGAAAAGGTTGAATAGAAATTACGGAGTGAAGTAGTTCTATAAAGCGGGATGGATACGATTGAACTATGGTTTATGCGAAGATTGTATTGATCTATGTTAATGGAGTTTAAATACCCTGATCTAATAAAAAATGTTTTCAAAACCTTAAAACAAAACAGATGTCTTAAAGGTAGGATATTTAGACTAATAAACAACGGTAAACTACTGCAAAACCTATTTTTTTTACATAAAATTCGTATAGAATGTTTTTGTATAATAATAATAGGTTGTATTTTGTTGTAAGTACAACCTCCCCAGCAGTTAATACCGTATTATATTTAGGATTGGAAGAGCCCGTAGTAGATAGATTACTGGATTTTTAATGAACATAAGTTTTTCATCTGGTAAAAGATTCTCAAAACCGACCTGCAATAATTCTGTAGATCCATAGCGTGATTTGTCCAACTCATTTGGGCATCCAATGTTAATCCTAAATACTTAAAATGACAAACTTCTTCGATAACAAAACAGTTAGAGCTTATTGAATTTCGTGACGATACAGTACATCTAAATCATTACAACTTATATTAAACATTCTTAACGCCTTACATTCTGGAGCATGATACATAATATTTACTTCTGTTAATTTCTGTTTACTTAAATTAAAAAAGATTATTTTAGTTTTTTTACTAATTAAAAGTTTATGTTGTGCAAACCATTTTCTTAATAAATCTAAATCGTAATTAATATCCGAAATTAAATCCAAGATGCTATTAGCACCACACGCACACCCAATGTCATCAGCAAATGCTGTAAGTTGGGCTTTAAAAGGAAGCTTAAACAGTGAATTTAGGTATATTAGAAAAAGAATGGGTCCTAGCGCTGAGCCCTGAGGATCACCTGTTTTAATAATATCCGGACTACTAAGTGTTGAACCTATTTTCACCTTTTGTTTTCTATTACATAGATATGATTTAAACCAATTTAATACAAACCCCCTTATACCTGCATTTTCTAATTTTTTTTATTAAGATATTATGTCGACCATGTCAAATGCTTTGGTGATATCAATAAAAAAGCCACCTGTATTTTTCTTTACATCTAAATTATTGTAGATTTTTGTGCAAAAATCAAGAAGTGCATCTTCAGTCGATTTATTTTTCATGAAACCAAATTGGCAAGTAATGAAGTAATGAGATTTATTTAAGAATTTTAATAACCTATTCTTTATTATTTTTTCAAAAATTTTGCCAATTGAAGAAAGAAGCGAAATGGGTCTATAGTTATTAATGTCTAAATGATTATTTTTTTAAATAGAGGAAGAATACATGCATATTTAAGAACATCTGGAAATTCGCTTCAACAATTACTTTTATTGAATAGAAAGACTAAAATATCTACAATATTATACGAAATTGATTTCAAGGTAAAGTTTGAAATATTGTCCAAACCACTCGAATGAGAATTTTTTAGTGATTTAATGTTTTTTAAAACTTCAGTAGCACTGATAGTCTCAAAAAAGAAGCTATTATTCAGAAAAGAAGATTGCTCAAATAAAAGATTAGTACAGGACGAACAAGCACAAACATCTATTTGTGGGAATAAATTATTAGATAAGTTGATGAAATGATTATTGAAAATGTTAGCAACTTCCGAAGCATTAGACACAATATTGTTATCTGATTTAATTTTATTTTCTTTTCTTGAAGTTGATTTTTTATTAGTTATACTATTTACAACTTTCCATTCTTTTCTGATATCACCTTTACTTTTATTAAACTCATTTTGATAGAAATTATTTCTGCATTTGAAGATTTATTTATTTAAATATTTATTTATGACTAGCTAATACCCGGTGCGCGTTGCTGCGCCTCTCAATATAGGTTTAATTGAAGTTGATGTTACTGCAAAAAGTTAACACAAAAATTACACTCGGTTTACACATGAAAATTTTAAAATGTATGAAAGCAATCTTTTTAAAACCATTTTTCTAGGATTGTTCTATTAATTTTTGAAACTTTACTGCTTTGAATTAGCAGTACAAACTAATTTCCAAATTTTGACGTAATTTACTTCCAAAAATTTTTTTTTGAAAAATCGTAGGACCGACTGTTAACAGACTCAACTCTATTTTCAAGTTGCTTCACACAAATAAAATTTGAGGTAAACCGGTCAAATCGTTTCTAATTTAGAGTTAAGTAACGCAAAAATCTATTAAAAGCCACTGTGCCCCACTGGGTTAACGGAACTACACTTTCTCTTTGGGCAAAGCAGTATTGCGCAAAATTGGACGTAATTTGCTTCCAAATCACTCAACAAAATTTTTTGAGGCTTTCTTTTTAGCCAAAGTAGTACTTCGCAAATTTTGACAATATTACCTTCCAAAATTATTTTGACCAACCGTCGGGCCGACATGGGTTAACAAATTTCAAATCTGTTAATAGTGTCAACTCAATTCTCACAGGGGAGCACGTATACAAAATTTGAAGAAAATCGGTCAAACCGTTTTTAATTTAGAGTTAGGTATTGAAAAAACCTATAAAAAGCTGTTGGGCCCCAATGGGTTAATGCAAGTCAATTAATTTTTTTTGTGGGTTTTCTTTTTAGCGAAAGCAGAATTTCATAGAATCGGACAAAATTTGAACCCAAATTTTTTTTTGACCACCTGTCGGCCCGACATGGGTTAATAAATTCCAAAACTGTTAATAGTGTCAACTCAATTCTCAAGGAGCATCACGTATACAAAATTTGAAATCAATTGGTCAAAACGTTTCGAATTTAGAGTAAAGTATTGAAAAAACCTATAAAAAGCTGTTGGGCCGCAATGGGTTAATGGAACTCAACAAAAATTTTTTTGGGACTTTCTTTTAAACAAAGCAAAATTTCGTAAAATCGGACAAAATTTGGACCCAAAATTTTTTTTGACCACCCGTCGGCCCGACATGGGTTAACAAATTCCAAAACTGTTAATAGTGTCTACTCAATTCTCAAAGAGCAACACGTATACAAAATTTGAAGTCAATCGGTCAAACCGTTTTCATTTTAGAACAAAGAAGTTTAAATACTTGCACCACAGCCCCAACTTGGCGATCCGTTAGAGTAAAATTTTTGGGCCACGATTTCTTTCCGTACCCAAAAACCCCTATATACAAATTTTCATGAAAATCGGCTGGGCAGTTTAGGAGTCTATTCGCTACAAACAAACAAACAAACAAACATACAAACAAACAAACAAACAAACAAATAAACAAACTTTCGCTTTTATATATATATAGATTTTGTCACTATTTTTTAGGGCTATATTATTTGGAAACTTCTAGCATTTTTTCCGTATTTTATTTTTATTATTAATTCTTTTAATAAGATTATTGCTTACCCAGCGTTTTAATCTTACATTTTTTTTCTTTATATTAATTCTGTGTTTACTTATATTTAAATAGTTATTTAGAATTTCAATTAATTTTTCAAAAGCTTTTGAAATATTTGTTTCCAAATACACCGTTTCCCAAAATTCAAAACGTAAATATCTATTTAGTTTTTTGTAATCAGTTTTTAATTTAAACGAATTATTATTAAAACCAGAATTTTTCTTTTTTGAATTATATTCTAATAAAATGCCACACATACAATGATCAGTGATTCCGAAATCCATTATTTCATAAGACACAGGAATAGAATTAAAAAGACGAATAAATATATGATCCAGACAACTACCTGAAGCAGGACGAGTAGGCTCGTTAATAACAGAAACTAACCAATGAATTGCTAATTGCGTTAAGAAATCTGAAATTATGCTGCTATTGTCAAGTATATTAATATTGAAGTCACCTAAAATAATTAAATTTTTTGTTCTAATGCTATCAAGTAAAGCAAAAAATTCATCACAGAAAGACTTAATATTACTTTTGTTAAAACGATATACACATAGACATACAAAAGGTTCATTATTTACTTTAACACTAATTTTTAATAACATCAGCTGTTACCATATTACTTGTACTATGGATTGTACTGTTCAGACGTACAATCAAACTTCACATTCACAAAGCAACCTACACCACCAGCCGCAAAACTTTCATTAGTCGTGGTATAGAGATTATAGTCAGGCAAGAAATAGCTATTTCCTTCATCGTTAAATATCCAGATTTCAGAAATAAAAATAAAATCTGGAAGTTTTTTAAAGATTTCTAAATGCGCAACAAATGTATTAAAATTCACCCTTAAGCTTCTAATATTTTGGTGTATTATAAAAACACTATTATTCAAATGACTATTCACCTTGTACACAGAATCAAAACCTTCTTTAATTTTGTTATAAATATTGCAATCTTCATCAAAATCATTATTTAGATTCATTATAATAAAACTAGTTTTTGGCCCGTCACAGAATGACGGAAGGTCAACTGAAAGAAGAACTATTTCTAATTTCATTATGTACATTATTTTAAAAGTATGTTAAATAAAATTGCCACCGTTACATTTTATATAACGCAGATTATGCTTCGATTCTAGTAATAGATACACAAAAAATAAAAAAATGACTCATATAATTTCTTGCTGTATCTTTAAAACTTGAAGATGAATAAGTTAGGTTGTCTACTTTTTGTATGTTTCGTGTTTTCTAAAATGTTGGGGTCTTTATTTCAAATCCCTTCTTGGTATAATTTTTTTTTAATTTCAATTAATATTTTTTTTTTATTTAAGTGAGTTCTTGCTTAAATTAAATAAATTAATAAAAGATTTTAATTTTTTTTATAGGTTTATTTGGTTTCAATAAAGATCTATTTCTAAATCTAATAATGTTTTGTATATATATTTTTAAAAAATGTTGCTATACATTCTATACTTGTTTGTTGCTAACATTATAGAAGTATAAATAAATACAATAATGTATCTACTAGTATCACCGTGTGCTCGGCATTCGAGCTATTTTTGCTTTTAAGTTAACATCTAAAATTCGTTTTGTGTAAATTATGTTAGACTATACATAATAAAAGTTATGCCAACAGTGTTGTCAACAATTCTTGCGCTTGAAATTTGCTTAAAAAAAAATTATAATTTTTTTTAATTATTAAAACGTTGTAAAGTACCGATTTTTGAGTTTTATTTCTATAGCTTAAGCCGCTTTAAAGAGAGGATAAATTGGTACAGTTAAATTAAATTAAAATTCTAAATACATATAAATATTATTCTAATAAATAAATAATTCTAAACATATACATATATTTATTGAAGTCAAGAACCCAAAATTCGAGTTAATGCTGTCCTTCATATAGCAATTGAAATGCAAGTCTATCATGTACTTTTTATACCCTACACCTATAGAATAGGTAAAGGGGTATATTAACTTTGGTATGGTGTTTGTAACCACCTAAAGGAAGCGAGCTAGATATGGAAAAGTATATATATTTGTGATCAGCGTGACCGCCTTAGTCGATATAGCCATGTCCGTTCGTCCGTCCGTCTGTCCGTAGGCACGATAACTCAAAAAATAATGGAGCTATCTTGATGAAATTTTAACTGTAGGTTACTAGGACTGAAAGTACGGCGGGAATTGCATATGGGCGAAATCGGCCCATGGGTTCGGATTCTGGACCTTTTAATCGGTTTCAGGGCTAACGAACAAATATAAAAAATCACGATAACTCAACAACTAATGACGCTATCTTCATCAAATTTGTGCTGTAGGTTACTAGTAATGAAACTACTTCGGGAATTGCGTAAGGTCGGGATTGGACCATGGGTTCGGAACCTAGAACTTTTTGATCGAATTTAGGCCAAACGAGCATAATTCCGAAACCAATGAAGATAGAACCTCCAAATTTAGTATCAGGGTGTCCCTTCCTATTTCCTAAGTGTCTTGTGAATTTGGGTCCCATTGGAGTAGTGGGTCGGAAACCAGCCACACATTTCCGAAGACCTTAAAGCATATCTTTAAAATTAATAAAGATAACAACTTGAAAAAATGTAGAAGCTTCCAATTTGCCACAAGGGTGTTCTTTACTATCTCTTGCGTGTTCCCCTAATTTGGGATCAATTGGAGTGGTGGTTCTGTACCCCTCTCAGACTTCCCAAGTTTTAAAGGCTTATAATCGAAATTAATAAAAATAGTTACTTAAAATTAGGATAGACCGTTCAAATTGTGTACAAGGGTTAACTAGTACTATAAGTACAGCGCGGACTATATAAGGGCGAAATCAGCCCAACGGTTCGGATTCCGGACCTTTTAATCGATGTCAGGGCTAAGGAACATATATAAAAAATCACGATAACTCAACAACTAATGAGGCTATCTTCATGAAATTTGTGCTGTAGGTTATTGGCAGCGAAACTACGGCGGTGATTACGTACGGTGAGAATTGGACAATGGGTTCGGAACTTAGAACTTTTTGATCGAATTTAGGCCAAACAAGCATAATTCCGAAACCAATGAAGATAGAACCTCCAAATTTGGTATCAGGGTGTCCCTTCCTATTTCGTAAGTGTCTTTGAAATTTGGGCCCCATTGAAGTTGTGGATCGGGGACCAGCCACTCAGATCTTAGGCCCTTAAAGCATATTTTCGAAATTAATAAAGATAGTAACTTGAAACAAATGTAGAAGCTTCCAATTTGCCACAAGGGTGTTCTTTACTATTTCTTGCGTGCCCCCCTAATTTGGGATCAATTGGAGTGGTGGTTCAGAACCTCTCTTAGACCCCCCAATGTGTAAAAGCTTATCATCGAAATTAATAGAACTAGTAACTTAAAATTAAGATAGAGAGTTCCAATTGTGTACAAGGGTTAACTAGTATTGAAAGTATGACGGGACTGCATATGGGCGAAATCGTACCATAATTTCGGGTCCTGGAACCCTTGAAAAGTTCAAGGACTAACAAACATATATCTTACAAACACCATAACTCAAAAAATAATGCCGGTATTTTGATGAAATTTAACAGTAGGTTACTAGTAATGAAAGTACCAAGGGAATTGGTTGCGGTCGAGTTTAATTTCGAAGCCAAAGAATATATTTCCTATGTCCTATGTGTCTCCGAAATCTAGACTTAATTGTAGTGGTTCAGCTATGTTCAATGGTACTTGCTGCATTTATGTAAAATTTATTTTTATATTTAAATGAATTATATGAAAAGGTGGAAACTTTTAATTGTATTTTAGAAATACATTTATTGCATATTTTGCGTTTATAAGCTTTTCTATTAGGTATATAAACTAACCATTTAAAATAATTGCAATTTTTAAAAATTTGGATTATTAAATATATTATGCTTTGATTATCTTTTTATCACAAAATTTAATAATTAGAATTTTTTCATTTTGTAATTGAATTGGAATAAATATATTTTCATTTATTTCAAGTTTGTTTGTTTTTTAATATTTTTAAATAGATAAATTAGTAAGAATTTGTAGTATTTTTTAATAGATAGGGTAATTAGAAAATGTTTTTAGTATTATACAGTTAATTTGGTTAGCTATGTCTTACGATCAAATTAATAAAAGCTTCTATGGTGTTAAAATGACTTATGGATATGTCTTTAAATTTGAACCAAATAGGTGTAGGGTATTTCTAAGTCGGTTGCACCGACTGACTGTTTCTTTACTTGTTTCTAAACATTTTAGTACGATATGAACTATGTTGTACGTATTCTGTATCCTAATTAAAAAACTCTATAAATACATAATATGTGCAACAAAATTTAACAAATCATAATTCATAAGTTTAGTATTTAGTATAATATTATATTGAAGCTGCCAGAAGTACAAATAATAGTCAAGTTGACCGAAGTCTTTTTTTAAATCTCAATCTTAAGATTTAAAACCAATAAAAAAGTTTTTCAATAAATCACAGAAAAAATTTTTGCTACCCTTTTTTCATTTTTAAATTTAATAGCTACATAATTAAATTTTTACTACAAATGTATGCCTATTTAAAGTTCTGAAAACACGCGAAAAATGATTCTGAATTCCTTAGTTTACTTTATACCTTTTTGTCTAGTTTATTTATTTAATATTTCCTAAGTTTTTTATTGACAAAAATATATTTCTATACATGGTCATGAGCCATGACTCATAAGTTTCTTAAAACAAATAAATATTATTGCTTTTATTCCTTTATGAGGAGTAAACCCTTTTCTACTCTCAACTATTGCCTGCTTCTTCAGCCCTTGTAAAAGAGTATATGACAGAGTAGATAAATAATTTCCGACAGATGGATTAAATTAAAATTCTCTTGAATAGGTTATGTTAAATCATATTTTTTATTTGATAACCAATAAGCACTTACCCCCTTCCATTTTAAAAAATATTCTTTATATTTATATCAGCAATAAACCTTAATTTTTTCACTTTATTAATATTTAAATGCTATTAAATATAACTAACTTCTCAAATGACAGGTAGTTTTAAAATGTCAATATATATATGACGATTAATCTGACAATTATGTACTCCTGAAACAAAAATTAGCGTTCCATTTAGTATTTACAAACTACGCCTATCTAATCTTCATGTACACTTTTTGATATACAGGGTGTTTCCGACTCGATGGTCTTCCTTCAAATGGTCTTCCTTCAACAAAAAAGCTTTTTCTTTATAAACTTTCAAATGTTTTAATTTAGTACCTACAAAAAATATTTTTAATTTCATATTATAGGTATTTTGAATATAAGATATTTTTTAATAAAAATTATTGTAAAAAAATATTATTTTTTAAAACATAATATTAGAAATATAAGAAAATCCAATAATAAGATTTTTATACATTTTGTCAATATTTGTAAATTTTAAAAATCCGAGATACAGTACATTGCGTTACGCTTATTTTCGCTGCTCTAATGTAAATTTATGTTCCTATTTATTTTTTGACAGAAATTATACGCTGTACGCTTTTATTTAGGTTAAAACCTAAGGAACAAATAACTGTTTTTGAGAAAAAATTATTAGAAATAAAATTATCATAAGAAATAACAATTACAATATGGATTTTTATACACTTTGTCAATTTTTAAATTTTAAAACTCTGAGGTACAGTACGTCGCGTATGCTCTCATGTAAATTTTTTTACATAACTAATTATTTCAAAATTTTTTGACAGAAACTGAATGCCGTACATGCTGATTTTGGCTGAGGCTATTTTTTTTTTTAAGTTTCTGCATATTTCAGAAGTCGGTTTTTAATTTTACAAAAAACTTAACAAAAAGCAACAACAATTTACGAATCACAAAAAATTTTTTTTTTAGTACCTACTGTATTATAATAAATTGCAAACAAAAACAAAATACAATACTTTTCGGTTATAACGATATCATGATGGGACGGAAAATATTCGTCGTAATAAACGAATGTCGTTTTAAAAGAATGCTGTGAATTTTGAAAAATTAGTGTAAGACTTGAACATTGTAGAATGTGCTGATTCTAGAATGGACACTTCGAACTCATTTACTAAAATTTTATTTGATGTGTCATCCTCAAGCCTATGTATAGTGCTTTTTCTTCTATTGAATTTTTTTTTGTATTTTTGATGCGTTATGATTTTTTTTATATTCAAAACTAAATAAAAAACACTTAATTAATCGCCAAGCAACATATTAGATATAATAATTTTGAATAAAAGAAATATCAATGTAATAAAAAACTTCCATTTTTAGGTAAAATTTAATTCTTTGGCAAAAAGTGTAAAGTTTATTATAATTAAAATTGAACCGAGTTCGTTATAAATGAAAACTACTGTATAAACCAAATGTATTGCTTTCATTTCGAACAGAACTAATTTTTTTCACTTTTTAAGATAAAGAAAAAACAAAAACAAAACAAAAAAAATTTAAAAAAATTTTATTCTCCTTGTTCATTGAACATTTGAACTAAACTAAAAAGAAAGACATATATCTGCGCCTATAATGTATAGTTTGATTGAGTTGCGAGTTAAAACCGAAAATGAATTACATTTATATTGAAAGTCGGCACCTAGTATTAGAGTCATAAGCCTCAACTTTTAACCGCGTGACCGTTAAATTCAAATTTACTTTAAATTAAAGACGGGTTTTCACCTGAAAAAATGCAATATTCTTAAAAAAATGAAAATACCTTTTTTTTGGTTGTTGTTTCATTAAAATTGGTCTCATAGTTTACCAAGAAAAAGGATGTTTATATTTGTATGGGAAAAAATAAGCCGATTAAATATTATGATTTATATGTACGTAAAATTGTATTAAATTAGTGTTGATTTTTGAATTGAGTTTTGCATTATCAAATGCAAATTATAAATTTTATTTGGAATTTTTTTAATATACCTAATTAAGTTTAAAAATAATTATTTTGTTTAGCTTCATGGTGCAACTCAGGTATATGTACACCCGAAGCCACTTTCCTAACCTATAAAAAAAAGAAATATGATTAAAAGATTATAAGGCTTAGATGAGGGATAGATGAAGGAGAGATGAGGGAGACATGAGGAAAACTTTGAAAATACTTTGAATACATTGCTTGGTATATTTGCTTAAGCAAACCAAGCAATGCATCAAAGCGTACATTGGGCCTTCGCCCTTATTCCAGATTTCACTGAAAATAATTAAGACTCACTACACAAATTTTCTTGTGAAGCATAGTCTTCTTAATTTTTACTTACAAAATGTTTTACTATTTATTTAAAATTTCCAGAAAATCATCTGTGATTTTTAAAACTGAAATGAATTAATTCATAAGCTAATAATTAAATTTAATTTCATAAAAAAATTTTTTTTTGTTTGTTTTTTATACCCGTATGACTATATAGTCAAAGGGTATAATAAATTTGCCATTACGTTTGTGACGCAGAGAAGGAGGGGGGGTAGATATAGACTCAAGTGTATGGATCGGATCAGAATCGAAAAATAAATCGATTTAGCTATGTATGTCCGTCCGTCCGTCTGTCCGTCTGTCCGTCTGTCCGTCCGTCTGTCCGTCCGTCTGTCCGTCCGTCCGCACGATAACTCAAAAACTAAAGGAGCTAGAATCTTGAAATTTTCGCAAATTTATTTTTTTGCAATAGCCGTCATCGCTATTTAAATCCAGCCATTTTGGTCCATGGGTTCGGGTAGCTGCCATACAACTTCTTTTTTTATATGAGTATTTCTCTGTACCTATTACAGCTGCGTGTCTGAAATTTTGCCAAAAGTAGTTTAGTTTTATGGCCAAAGTTTCTGCAAAATTTGGTTGGTCTCCTGCAGTGAGTTCGTGTAGCTGCCATACAACTTCCTACTTTATATAAGCATTACTCTCCACCTAATGAAGCTGGGTGTCTGAAATTTTGCCAAAAATAGTTAAGTGTATTGGCCAAGGTTACAGCAAAATTTGGTTGGTCTATTGCAGAGGGTTCGAGTAGCTGCCATACAACTCCTTCTTTTATATGAGTATTCCACTAAACTTAATAAAGTATGTTTGAAAAACTGCTAAAAGTAATTAACCGGATGATATAATGTATATGTTACGGTCATACGGGTATCCCAGAGTTGACACAGTCTACTCTACTACACTCTTCCTCGTTTTTTATTAAAAATTAATAAAATATTTTATTGGCCTGCTTATGATAATTTATGATATTTTATTTTCTAAAATAAAACACATTCAACCAAACATTAATATTTTAATTTTTTATAATTGAACACATCCAACAAAACACATTTAATTGAATGCGTTTGTTACACCTCATTCTAGACAAATATATTTATAATAAAATTAAAATAATAAAATTTTTTTGAAAGTTAATTTACAAAAAAAATAGATAAAGAATATAAATATCTTAAATATTTTGCAAATCTTCAAATGACCTTATCGTGAAGATTGCACTATTTTCACTTTTTCTTAAAAAAATATTATAATTTTTATACCATACGTGTTTGTATTATTTCATTCCTTTTACTTTTTTTTTCTTCCATGTATAGTGCTTGATTATAATTAGTTAGAGCTTCATTTATAAATATTTTGTTTTTTTTGTTGTTTTTCTTTAAGACTCCCAAAATCTCCGTATTTAATTTATTATTGTCTCTCCGTTTTTCTCTCAAAATTTTTTGTTTTGTATCACTTTCTTTAAAGTACATACAGAGAATATGTTTGCTCTCGGGTTTGTTGCTAATTTTATTATTGTTGTTGTTGTCACTCACAGCTTTTTTGTTTTTCTTTTTTATAAAACATTGCTCAATATCACTATCTCGTACTTCAATTGATAAACCCTCATTAAAATTTTTTTTTGCTGCAATAATATAGTTGTCTTTTTCCATCACTGGTAATCCAGATAATTCAATGCAGTTTCCTAACTTTTGTTGTTGTAAATAGTTTTTTCTATTCTCTAATTTGCTTATTTTTTTATGTAGGTAAGAATTGTCTTGCTGTAATTCTTTGATTATACTCAAACATTCTTTATTTGTACTTTCTAAGCTGGTGATCTTCTTATATATCATATCTAATGTAATTGTATTTTCAGGTGCATTTGCCTGTGTAGGAATAATTGCATTATCATTTATTATAACTTGTTGTTGTTGATCAGTATTAATGTTAGTATTATTGCCTTGATTATTAACAACAAAATTGTCAAGTACAAAATTATTCAATGGTGATGGTGTTCCAGCAATAGATGTTTTAGTAAGTTGCATTGTGTTCATATTTGAGTCATGTAAAGATTTTCTTCTCTGAGAACTGCACTGCACACACCGAAATTTGGTACCGCTGCTTTTAAAGTATTCCAACTCTTCTGTTTTCAACACATCTCCCATGAAATACCACCAAACAAACACCACAATAAATCTTATTTATATCTTGGGCGTAATTTTCTGGCTACAATTACCACAATTCATTTTAAATAATTTTAATTAGATAGGCAACCAAATCAACGTATTTATAGAAAATTTTAAGTATGAAAATACACGAATTTAAGTTTTGATTTTAACAATTTTTTATAAATTATTTCAGTTATTAGGATTTTAATAAAAAATAAAATAAACGCGGAACAAATTCACTTACGTGTTATCCCACACAACGACGTTAAGTCTATCTGACTATCTGACTATGAAACATATGTACAAAATTTAGTAAAAATCGAACTTTAAATTGATACGAGAGCGTTCTGTTCGGTTTCCTTTATGTACCTAGGATTAGGGATAATTTGATATGGTGGTTCCGCTAACTGCTACACTCCTCTCAAGACCTAAAAAGCATATTTTCAAAATCAATATCGATAGAAAATTTAAATTTGGTGCTGCAGTGTTCTGCCCTAATTCCTCTACATAAGAATAAGAAGAATTCGAGTAAGGGTTCGCATAACCGAAATCGCCCCCAAAAATCCTATATTTAAATTCTTAAAACAAGAATTGTGTTAAGTCTATTTTTAATCCAAAAACTGTAGAGGACAGCTGCTTTCATAAGCCTTATAAATTTATGAAGCGCAAAATCATAGGGTTGCTGTATCGTACTTAAATTCACCTTTATGAAAAACTCAATTTTTGAAAAATTTTTGGGCTCTCTTAGTGGCTTAAAATTGAAATTTTGTTATTTTTAAACTTCTGTATCTTAAATACCTGTCCAAATTTATTCTTAGTAATATATAAAATTCAAAACTCTAACACTATATTTTAACATATGTCAAAGCGTTTTCTTAATTTTCCAGAATTACGAGGCTAAAGCCAGACCTATATTTTAGTTGTTATAACAAGAGTTTTATAACGTACATTTTTTATCTGAAAACTGAAGGAGACAGCGGCTTTCATAAGCCTTATACAAATATCTCGCCTACAGGTGTGGAGTTAACATTCTGTACTAAAAATTATCGTTATGCGAAACTAAAGTTTTGAAATATTTTTGGCGCCTCATATCTTCTGAACGGCTTAAGTTGAAACTTAAAATTTTGGAAATGTTAGATCGTCAGAAATTAGTAGTAAAGCAAATCTTTTTGCCTCACCTATATAGGGGTCTAAGGGGGTTCTTACTATTCAAGTTTTACCTTATCCAAAAATTTCAAGTTTTACCTTATCCAATGAAGAGCTATTAAAAAATGAAAAGGACTTTTAAAAAGGATGCTCTATTATCAGAGTTGAAATTTTCAACAGAGAAGAGATCAACTAGCACTTAGACTAATAGCAAAATCCACCTACAACAGTACACCCGCTATACAAACTCACTAATGCAGCTTTACGAGAAGAACCCCAATTTCCAAAATATTCAGCTTTTTCAAAAGCATTAAATAAAATAGAAGAAATAAAAGTAGAAAAAATTAGAAATACCCACTGATCAAGAGGCACATAAAAGAGACAAATATTTATGGGGAAACTGGAGCCAAAGGGTACACGATAAAATGGCAGAAAACAGAAATCAGAAACAGATGAAGAAACATACCAGAAACTCTTTAGAGAACACCGGGAACAAACCAAAATACTAATACCAATGCCACAAAAGGAATAAGAGGAGTTGCTATAGCCATAATAGAAAATAACAAGTAAAGAAACAGTTAGTCGGTGCAACCGACTTAGAAATACCCTATACCTATTTGGTTCAAATTTAAGGACATATCCATAAGTCACTTTAACACCATAAAATCTGTTATTAATTTGAGTGTAAGACATAGCTAACCAAATTAACTTTATAATACTAAAAACATTTTCTAAATACACTATCTATTAAAAAATATTACAAATTCTTACTAATTTATGTATTTAAAAATATTAAAAAACAAAAAAACTTGAATCAAATGAAAATATATTTATTCCAATTCAATTACAAAATGAAAAAATTCTAATTATTAAATTTTGTGATAAAAAGATAATCAAAGCATAATAGGTATATTTAATAATCCAAATTTTTCAAAATTGCAATTATTTTAAATGGTTAGTTTATATACCTAATAAAAAAGCTTATAAACGCAAAATATGAAATAAATGTATTTCTAAAATACAATTACAAATTTAGACCTTTTCATATAATTCATTTAAATATAAAAATAAATTTTACATAAATGCAGCAAGACCTTTGAACATAGCTGAACCACTGCAATTCAGTTTAAATTTCGGGGACATATAGGAAATAGGAAATATATTCTTTGGCTTCGAAATTAAACTCGACCAGAACCAATTCCCATGGTACTTTCATTACTAGTAACCTAGAGTTTAAATTTCATCAAAATAGCGGCATTATTTTTTGAGTTATGATGTTTTTAAGATATATGTTAATATACCCCTTTACCTATTCTATAGGTGTAGGGTATAAAAAGCTACCAAAAACCACCCTACTGCTCGACCACTGTCAAATATACGTAGCGGAGGACATGGCTGTACTGGAAGCTGTCAAAAAAGCCCGGCAAAAAAACAAAAAATATGTTAATTACACTGACTGCCTTAGTGTATTTTTTTTTTTGTTTTACACGCTAGTCAAACTACAGGAAAACGAATTTCTTCATACATAGCTAAAATAAGGATATGTAGGCTTGGCTATGGGGTAAGGTGTTAGAAGGAAAATAGGATAGAAAATGAGAGTTGGGTGGTAGGTTTAAAATGAACTTATTTAAGATCTTTTTCAAACGTTGCAAATTGTATAGAGGTCTATTTCTATCAGAGGGGAATACATGCGATGGAAGCATGTTCCATATTTTAGCAGTTCTCACAATAAATGAGTTTCCATAACCAGTTTTGTGCGACCTAGGGACTTCCACTGTGTAGAAGTGAGAACTTGTGGCCTCCCTGTGTTGCGTTGGAATTGTTTAAAGGGAGGCATTATTGATTTTAATTTAATAGAGAAAGTGTCACTACCTACAAGATATCTATAAACGAGGGTTAAAGCTCCAAATTACGACGCGTGCTCAGAGGAGTGAAAGTAACCTGGACGGAAGGGTCGCCATTTAGGAGTAAGGTGCGATTTTGGATTTTATCTAGTTAACTTAGTGAAGTTTGGGGAGCGCCAGCCCAAATGTGAGAGTTGTACTCCATCTAAGATCGCATGTAGGCTTTATAGATATTGGACATATCTCTGGGATGAAAATACGCTTTACAACGAGAGAGAAAACTCTACCATTTGGCAGTGTTATTAGCTATATCAAAAATATGTTCATTTCATAAAATTTTTTGGTTAAGCTGCATACATAGTATGTTTAAACTTTCAGAACGCTGTATGATTTTTCACTGGAATCTCAGAATAGGGGTTATATGATCTCTTTTGCAAGAGATGCGATAGGTTTGAGCCTTGGAAGTGTTGAACTCAACTCTGTTAGCTTTACCTCAATAAGATATTTTTGGTATGTCATGATTGACTGAGCTAGCCATCAGATTTTTCTTTAAACTGATTGCGGCAGAAGTGTTATTTGATTTTTTTAAAAAGTTGTAGCAATCCACCAGAGTGCAGTCGTCGCCGAATCTGTGCATTGAATTGAATGTGGAAGGGAGAAAATCCGTGATAAAAATCAAATAAAGATTGGGTGATAAGGCGGAGCTTTATTAAACACCAGCATTTATTTCATGAGTTTCGGACATATGACTGTCGACAAGAACACGAATACGACGATTCAAAGGAAATCCTCAATCCTTACACAATAGGGGCCACCCAAAACCAAATTCCTAACACAAAAGGGCACTATGCCATACTCGACCAAAAGCTTTTGAAATGTCTAGAGCCACAATCTCAGATTCACCAGAGCAGTGAATGCTGGTGTTAAGCTTCTCGCAAAGGCAAGTTAAAAGATCGCCTGTCGATCGTTGGCTTCTAAAACCATATTGCAAAAGTTTAAAAATGCGAGCTATTCAGAAATCTCAAAAGTCTTTTGTTTATCAGAATTTCCATTATTTTGGAAAGGATCGAAGTGGTGGCATATGGTCGGTAGTTTGAGGGGTCGCTTTTTTAGGAATTGGGAAAACATGGGCAATCTTCCATTGGCTGAGATATTTCCCAGTTTAAAATGATAATGAAAAAAGATTGCGCAGAGGTTTTGAAATGGGAAAAGCAATGTGTTTAAGAACCATAGCTGAAATTCCTATAGAACTTATGGACTTATAAACATTCAGATTCTTTAGAACTTTCACTTCTGTACGAGTCCTAAAATAAACCCTTTGAAGAATTAACCTTTGTGAGATCAACTGAAGGGAATACTGGAGGTGTTTGTGTAGTAGGAAGGGGTATGGTATTTAATACAAAGTATTTTGCGAACAAATTAGCTTTACCAACTGAATCTGAGATGATAGAACTGTGGCTATCAATCAGTGGTGGAACCGAATTTTCGCAAAAATTGCTCTTCACATTTTTTGCAAAAGCCCAAAATTAACGATTGCAATGTGGCAGATTAAGTATTTTTTGTCTCAACCTTTTATTGAAGATAAATTTTTGCTGATCGATAATTCTCTTGCAATTATTTCTTGCCACTTTATAGCCCGCAAGTGAAGACTCCGATACATTTGCCTTATACTTCTTAAAGTGTTCCTTTTTAGAAGCGATTTCCCTTTTGCAAATTTCATTAAACCATGGCTTGGATTTAGGTTTAATTGTTTTGTATGAACTAGGAATGAAACTATTCATTCCTATAGTTTCCTGAATAGTTTCATTCCTACCATAATTGTTTTACTAATGGCATTTGCAGCAAAGTCAAAGTTTCTGTGGGGAAAGCACTTTGTCCAATCGAAGCGCCCTAAAAATCTGTTTAGGCCTATCCACGCAGCCCGGTTGTAATGCCAGACCAGTCGCGTAGGAATAGTGTTTCGGCTAGACGATGAGCTTATATGGAAGCTATATTTGATCAGGCAATGACCGGAGCCCCCCAATTGGCGAGTTAACGGAAATGTTATATTTTTCTGGATTTGAGGTCAGAAGTAAGTCCAAGAGATGCTCGTTGAAGACCACGTCATAACGTATACATCATGCGGTGTGGGATGAAGAGCGGAACTAATGTATAGCCGATGAAAATATAATTAGTGTCATCGCCTTTAGTCTAGAACAGTCAAAAGCCAAACAACAACAAATCAGCAAATAAATTATGTTCGGCAATAAAAAATTCAAATCGCCTGGATACCTGAACACGTAATAATAAGTGGAAATGAAATGGAACACAAGGAGGCAAAAAATGCATTAACGAGACTAATTAATCCTTTTTCATGACGAGAGACAACTATTTCGGGATAACTCTTTTCTTGATCATTTAAATTGTTTAACCTTCTTGTATTGTAATTATGAATATTGTTTCTTTTGGTAATTATGATGTTTTTTTGGTACATCGCCTTTTCTATTTTAAAAATTAGCTTGGATTTTTCCAAAATAATGAGTTCGGATAACTTCAGATATCGCGTGCGTTTAAAAATTTTATTTGTTGGTGTGAGCCAGTCGTACTTATGTAAGCATTTAATGGCTTTGTTTGTTAGAACACTAATTTTATCTTTCAACCACAATGAACAGCTGGACCAGCTACATAAATTGTATCTGATGTGCAAAATAATATGAGAATAATATAACTTATCTGCCGTTTTTTTTATTCAATATTATTCCACTTCTTTTGAAGGCATCCAGGAGAGGCACAATTTTTTTTACTTACATTTTCTTAATATATTAATATGCTCTTTCCATTCAGTTTTTCATCAATTACAACTCCAAGGTATTTATATGCAGGAACTCTTTCAATTTTAGTCTTATTTACCAATAGATTGGGATTTATATCAATTTTATTCTTTATTTAAGAAAAAAAAAAAAAAAAAATCTCAAAAAAATATTTGTAGAGTTTTGTTAACCCATTATGGCCCAACAGCTTTTTATAGGTTTTTTCGTTACTTTGTTTTAAATTAGAAATGGTTTAACCTATTGACTTCAAATTTGGTAGATGTGTTTCTCTTTGAGAATGGAGTTCACGCTATTAACATACTTGGAATTTGTTAACCCATGCCGACAAGACGATTGTTCAAAAAACAATTTGAAAGTAAATTACGTTCAATTTTTGAAAGTAGGTAAAACTGCTTTAATTAACTGTTTGCAAACCAGTTTGAACGATTATCTCTAATTTTTCTATACGTGGAGCTCATTGACAATTTGGTGCTCCTTAATAGAGTTGAGGATGGTAGGCTTCCGGCGAATAATGTTAACTGAATTTTTATTTTTATTATTATTTAATAATTATGGAAAATTTCAAGTGATCAACTTGTTGAAAAATCGCAAGAATAATTCTAAAAAAGCGTTTTAAAAAAATTTGTTTATTACATTTTAACATTAAAGTGTACACCATTTGTAGTTCTTGTGTTAACCTTTTTCAATAACATCAAATTAAATTAAAACTCCATTGAGTGGCGGGGCAACGTGCGCCAGTAATAGCTGGTTTACATATAAGTATTATTGTACCCGTCTGACTATAGGTCAAAAAGGTATACTAAATTTGCCATTATGTCATAATACTATGTTATGAGAGAAATTTAGGCTTCTCTTTTACAAAAACTATTTTAAAATATTACCTATGTATTTAAGCATAATATATTCGAAATTGTATTTTCTCATTCTTAGATGTTATTTGAAGAACTCCAATTTTACACTGAAATCTAATTTTAAAAAACAACAACTGCAAAGTAGATAAAAAATAAAGACTTACGAAAAAAATGTAGAGAAGGAAAATGTTATGTTACCTATTTAAAGTTAAAGATATTATTATTCAAATTCTTTATTAGTTTTATTTTTATAATTATTAATATTATCTCACAGTGCAAAAGCTCTTTTTGAGACTGTTTAAGGAGAGCAAAAAAATTAGTCTTATTAATTAATTGAGCTTTTGGGATAAAGATTAACTTGCGTTAATACCAAAAATTTCAAAATTTCAAACAGATCGTAAACAGGTCAAAAACACATTAACCCTGTGGGTTTTTATAATTAAAATGCTGGTAAAAAATTTTCAATAAAATTCTTTTAATCGTTTAAGCAAATAAAGTTTATAGAAAACTTTTTAAGCCCCTCTTTTAGACTGCAAAATCACCCTGTAAAGCAAAGCCGAAATTGGTTAATTCATTCCATCCAAATTTATACAACTAATTCCAGTTGCTACGAGGGACAATTGTGCATAATTTCAAGTCAATCAGTCAAACCGTTTTGACTCGACATCATAAAAACTGAATAAGCTTCATTTGGCCCTTGTGCCCAAACGGGTTAACCAAACTCAACAAAAATTTGTGTAAGCCTCTCTTTTTAACTGCGAAACCACCATGTAAAATACATAATTTTTTGCAAGAGCGCCAGGCAAAAATAGGTTAATTTATTCGAACCAAATTTATACAACTTATACCGGTTGCTAAGAGGAACATTTGTACAAAATTTCAAGTCAATCGGTAAACCGTTTTGACTCGACGTCAAAAAAACGAAAAAGCTTAAAACGGCTCTGGAGCCGTAACCTGTTGACTTTTAAAAATGTGACATAGCCTATGTCACCCCCGGGCTCTCAGAATTATTTTTTAAAAATTTTGTGGCAATCGGACCAGTGGTTTTCACGTGAATCCTGGACAAATAAACAAACAAACAAATTTTCTTTTTTATATATTAGATAAACTTTGTTTTTTCGCATTTATAGTTAACTAGCAAATTTACCCGGCGTTGCCCGGCAGCGTGCGATTTGCAAAAAAGCAAGTTTCAGCCAATTTTTCGACGTACTGCTTTTGTTAAAAAGAAAGCCTCAAAAAAATATTTGTGGAGTTCCTATAACCCGTTTCTGCCCAACAGCTTTTTAAAGGTTTTTTCGTTACTTTGCTATAAATTAGAAATGGTTTAACCGATTGACTTTAAATTTTGAAAATGTGGTTCCTCTTTGAGAATGGAGTTCACTCTATTAACGGAGCTGGAATTTGTTATCCCTTGCCTCCCGACAAATTTTCCAAGATAAATTTTGTAAGTAAATTACGTCCAATTTTTGAAAGTAGGTAAAAGTTCTTTGAATTAGGGGAATGTTTAAAAAAATGTTTTGTCGAGTTCTTTGCGATGCGAAACAAAAACTTTAAAAAACAGTTTGCAAAACAGTTTTAACGATTATCTCTAATTTTTCTATGCGTTTTTCTTCTGCTTCTTGACAATGTGATGCTCCTTGAATTATTATTGTTATTATTTAATAATTAAGAAAAGTTTAAAGTGAAATTTGATAAATTTGTTGAAAAATTGCTAGAATAATTTTAAAAAACTCCTTTTAAAAAAATTGCGTTATTACATATTAAAATTAACATGTACACCATTCTTGTGTTTACTTTTTCCAATAACATCAAGTTAAAATAAAACTCCATTGAGACGTCAAAAGGGTATACTAAATTTGCCATTATGTCATTATACTAAATAAATAGGATTTTACTTGAATTGTCAGCATTTGAATAACATATAGGCGATGGTTTAGAAAAGAGAAAATCTGCTTTTCAACTTATATTTTGTTTTGTACTTACCTGAAAGTTCTACTACCCTCGTTTGTTTATGATTTTATGAGAGAAATGTAGGCTTCTTTCTTGGAAAAACTGTTTTTAAATACTATGTATTTAAGAATAAAATATACGAAATTGATTTTTTTTTAATTTTTGGACTTTATTTGAAGAAAACTGCAATTTTACACTGAAATCTTTTTTTAAAAACAACAACTGCAAAGTAGATAAAAAACAAAGACTTAAGAAAAAATGTGGAGCAGGAAAATATTATGTTATTTAATCTAAAAGATATTTTTATTAGGATTCCTTATTAGCTTTATTTTTATTATTACAAATATTATCTCATTTACCTTTTAACTATTTGAGACTATTTAAGGAAAACAATTTGTCTAATTAATTAAGTGAGCTCTTGGAATAAAGGTTAACTTGCGTATATACCAAAAATTTTAAAATTTCATTGAATCTTCGTTCAAAACGCGCAAACAGATCAAAACCAAATTAACCCTGTGGGTTTTAATTAAAATGCTGGTACAAAATTTTCAATAAAATTCTTTTAATCATTTAAGCAAATAAAATTTATAGAAAACTTCATGTCGTTGTCGTGGAAAACAGGTTTATCGAACTTAACTAAAACTTTTTGCAGCCTCTTTTTTGGACTGCAAAATCAACATGTGAAATTGGACACAAATCGGAAACACATTTTTTTTTTTGGGTCCCGTCAGGACGAATTGTGTTAATTCATTCCAGCCAAATTTACACAACAAATTCCGGTTGCTAAGAGGAAAATTTGTGCAAAATTTCAAGGCAATCGGTCAAACCGTTTGACTCGACATCAAAAGCATTGAAAAAGTTTCATTGCGCCCTCGTGCCCAAACGGGTTAACCGAACTCAACAAAAATTTGTTCCAGACTCTCTTTTCGACTGCGAAACCACCCTGTTAAATTCTACACAAATCGGAAACACAAAATTTTTGGAAGCTCGCCAGGCCGAAAGTGTTTAATTTATTCCAACCAAATTTATAAAACTAATTCCGGTTGCTAAAAGGGACATTTCAAGTCAAACGATCAAACCGTTTTGACACGACATCCAAAAAACGAAAATGCTTAAAGCGGCTCTGAAGCCGCAACATATAAAAATTTTACATAGCCTACGTCACCCCACGGGCTCTCAGAACTATCAATTTAAAATTTTGTGACAATCGGACCAGTAGTTTTCACGTGAATCCTGGACAAACAAATAAACAAATTTTCTCCTTTATATATTAGATTTATAACCTTTTAACCAATTTTCGTAAATCTTCAAATCAGTATTTACAAGAGTTTCACGTTCTTTACAGGTTCTAGCGTTATAGATAAGTAAAGTATTGTTAGCAAAAATCATATAACATATTTTCCTTGATCCAATTTATTTACATATGAGTTGCTGGATTCTAGAACTGCAGATTCTGTTCCAATTTTCTTTTGAAAACCGAATTGATTTGTATCAAATCCTACAACTTTTTGCACGATCTCCTGTATTCTGGAATTGATAGCCTTTTTAAATACTTTTCCAATACAACTTGAGAGAGCAATTGGTCTGTAATTTGATACATCCAATGTCGTCCCAGAAAACTAGCTTTAACATCTATATTGTTAGGCTGCTTTCTCAACTTTTTTGATCATATTTAATAATTCCTTTGTCATCCAATGATAATTGTTTCTAACTCTTCGGAGTGTTTTAATTGTAGAATTTACCTTTGCTTTTTGCAATATTTTTATAAGGTCGTCCACACTATGGCATTTATTTATTTCAAGTAAATTTCTAACATTTTCTTTATATTTCTTAAAATTTGTGTTCTAGATTTCCTTTTTAAAAATAGTTTCAATCTTTCTTAAAACTTTATTTAATTTTACACTAATCGGTTTATGATCCAGATATTGTTAATCGTGAAGCTAAATGACAAAGTCAAACTTTTCTAGGCCTGTCAGAATATGATCGATGATTAAGAAGAAAATTCAGTCACTCTAGTAGCAGATTCATAACTAAGTACGTTTTTTATGGTAACTCCGTTAGATTCTAATATCAATTTATAAGATCTGGAGAGCTCTGTGTCTGTTAATAAATCAATATTAATATCACCCATCAGAACTATTTCTTGTATTTGTTAAAAATTAAATCCAGATGTGCTAGTAAATCGCTATTGTTATCACTTAGTTTTTTATAGGTAAATGCAATTTTTGAGGATGGGGAAGTGTTACTTAACGAAATATTTATAGTATTGAATTGCTCAAATATTTCTAAAACCGTATACCGAATATTATGCTTAATAAAAATAGCGGTTCCACCTCGTCTTGATTGATGCAGAGAAGCTAGGTATATTAAAAAATTTTTCTTCATCTGATTATAACCACGTTTCACCACTCATAATAATGTCAATATCTAATCTGTCTTTAACAAAAAGTTAGATTTCAGTCATATTTTTCCTTAAACTTCTAGCATTAAAATTCACGATATCATAATATTTAATCGGCTTATTTTTTCCCACACAAATATAAACATCCTTTTTCCGGGTAAACTATAGGACCAATTTTAATGAAACAACAAATAAAAGAAAGTTTTTTTTTGTTTCCATAATACAATGATTTTTTTTTCTAGAATATTTCGTTTTTTCAGGTGAAAACCCGTCTTTAAAAGTTGAGGCTTATGACTCTAATATTGTGCGCCGACTTTCTGTGTAAATGTAATTCAGTTTCGATTGTAACTCGCAGCTCAATCAAACTATTTATTATAGGCGCCGACTTATGTCTTTTGTTTTTTTGCTTAGTTCAAATATTCAATGAACAAGGAGATTTAAAATTTTTTTAAAGTTTTTGTTTTGTTTTTGGTTTATTTTTTTTTTTATCTTAAAAAGTGAACGAAAAATGTGAAAAAACAAGTAAAGAAACAGTCAGTCGGTGCAACCGACTTAGAAATACCCTACACCTATTTGGTTCAAATTTAAGGACATATCCATAAGTCATTTTAACACCATAGAAGCTGTTATTAATTTGATCGTAAGACATAGCTAACCAAATTAACTGTATAATACTAAAAACATATTTTTCTAATTACCCTATCTATTAAAAAATACTACAAATTCTTACTAATTTATCTATTTAAAAATATTAAAAAACAAACAAACTTGAAATAAATGAAAATATATTTATTCCAATTCAATGAAAAATGAAAAAATTCTAATTATTAAATTTTGTGATAAAAAGATAATCAAAGCATAATATATTTAATAATCCAAATTTTTAAAAATTGTAATTATTTTAAATGGTTAGTTTATATACCTAATAGAAAAACTTATAAACGCAAAATATGCAATAAATGTATTTCTAAAATACAATTAAAAATTTACACCTTTTCATATAATTCATTTAAATATAAAAATAAATTTTACATAAATGCAGCAAGTACCTTTGAACATAGCTGAACCACTACAATTAAGTCTAGATTTCGGAGACACATAGGACATAGGAAATATATTCTTTGGCTTCGAAATTAAACTCGACCACAACCAATTCCCATGGTACTTTCATTACTAGTAACCTACTGTTAAATTTCATCTAAATACCGGCATTATTTTTTGAGTTATTGTGTTTTTAAGATATATGTTTGTTAGTCCTTGAACTTTTCAAGGGTTCCAGGACCCGAAATTATGGTACGATTTCGCCCATATGCAGTCCCGTCATACTTTCAATACTAGTTAACCCTTGTACACAATTGGAACGCTATATCTTAATTTTAAGTTACTAGTTTTATTAATTTCGATGATAAGCTTTTACACATTGGGGGGTCTAAGAGAGGTTCTGAACCACCACTCCAATTGATCCCAAAGTAGGGGGTACGCAAGAAATAGTAAAGAACACCCTTGTGGCGAATTGGAAGCTTCTACATTTGTTTCAAGTAACTATCTTTATTAATTTAGAAAATATGCTTTAAGGGCCTAAGAACTGAATGGCTGGTCCCCGACCCACTACTCCAATGGGGCCCAAATTTCAAAGACACTTACGAAATAGGAAGGGACACCCTGATACCAAATTTGGAGGTTCTATCTTCATTGGTTTCGGAATTATGCTCGTTTGGCCTAAATTCGATCAAAAAGTTCTAAATTCCGAACCCATTGTCCAATCCTCACCGTACGTAATCACCGCCGTAGTTTCGCTGCCAATAACCTACAGCACAAATATCATGAAGATAGCCTCATTAGTTGTTGAGTTATCGTGATTTTTTATATATGTTCCTTAGCCCTGACATCGATTAAAAGGTCCGGAATCCGAACCGTTGGGCTGATTTCGCCCTTATATAGTCCGCGCTGTACTTATAGTACTAGTTAACCCTTGTACACAATTTGAACGGTCTATCCTAATTTTAAGTAACTATTTTTATTAATTTCGATTATAAGCCTTTAAAACTTGGGAGGTCTGAGAGGGGTACAGAACCACCACTCCAATTGATCCCAAATTAGGGGAACACGCAAGAGATAGTAAAGAACACCCTTGTGGCAAATTGGAAGCTTCTACATTTTTTCAAGTTGTTATTTTTATTAATTTTAAAGATATGCTTTAAGGTCTTCGGAAATGTGTGGCTGGTCCCCGACCCACTACTCCAATGGGACCCAAATTCACAAGACACTTAGGAAATAGGAAGGGACATCCTGATACTAAATTTGGAGGTTCTATCTTCATTGGTTTCGGAATTATGCTCGTTTGGCCTAAATTCGATCAAAAAGTTCTAGGTTCCGAACCCATGGTCCAATCCTGACCTTACGCAATTCCCGAAGTATTTTCATTACTAGTAACCTACAGCACAAATTTGATGAATATAGCGTCATTAGTTGTTGAGTTATCGTGATTTTTTATATTTGTTCGTTAGCCCTGAAACCGATTAAAAGGTCCAGAATCCGAACCCATGGGCCGATTTCGCCCATATGCAATCCCCGCCGCACTTTCAGTCCTAGTAACCTACAGTTAAAATTTCATCAAGATAGCTCCATTATTTTTTGAGTTATCGTGCCTACGGACGGACGGACGGACATGGCTATATCGACTAAGGCGGTCACGCTGATCACAATTATATATACTTTTCCATATCTAGCTCGCTTCCTTTAGGTGGTTGCAAACACCATACCAACGTTAATATACCCCTTTACCTATTCTATAGGTGTTGGGTATGAAAAATGAGTTCTGTTCGAAATGAAAGCAATACATTTGGTTTATACAGTAGTTTTCATTTATAACGAACTCGGTTCAATTTTAGTTATAATAAACTTTACAATTTTTGCCAACGAATTAAATTTTACCTAAAAATGTAAGTTTTTTATTACATTCATATTTCTTTTATTTAAACTTATTATATCTAATAATGTTGCTTGTTGATTAATTTAGTATTTTTATACCCTACACCTATAGAATAGGTAAAGGGGTATATTAACTTTGGTATGGTGTTTGTAACCACCTAAAGGAAGCGAGCTAGATATGGAAAAGTATATATATTTGTGATCAGCGTGACCGCCTTAGTTGATATAGCCATGTCCGTCCGTCCGTCCGTCAGTCCGTCCGTCCGTCCGTCCGTCCGTCCGTCCGTCCGTCCGTCCGTCCGTCCGTCCGTCCGTCCGTAGGCACGATAACTCAAAAAATAATGGAGCTATCTTGATGAAATTTTAACTGTAGATTACTAAGACTGAAAGTACGGCGGGGATTGCATATGGGCGAAATCGGCCCATGGGTTCGGATTTTGGACCTTTTAATCGATCGAAGGGCTAACAAACATATATAAAAAATCACGATAACTCAACAACTAATGACGCTATCTTCATCAAATTTGTGCTGTAGGTTACTAGTAATGAAACTACTTCGGGGATTGCGTAAGGTCGGGATTGGACCATGGGTTCGGAACCTAGAACTTTTTGATCGAATTTAGGCCAAACGAGCATAATTACGAAACCAATGAAGATGGAACCTCCAAATTTGGTATCAGGGTGTCCCTTCCCATTTCCGAAGTGTCTTGGGAATTTGGGCCTCATTGGAGTAGTGGGTCGGGTTCCAGCCACACATTTCCGAAGACCTTAAAGCATATCTTTAAAATTAATAAAGATAACAACTTGAAAAAATGTAGAAGCTTCCAATTTGCCATCTCTTTACTTTAGGTGTTCTTTACTATCTCTTGCGTGTTCCCTTAATTTGGGATCAATTGGAGAGGTGGTTCAGTACCCCTCTCAGACCTCCCAAGTTTTAAAAGCTTATAATCGAAATTACTATAAATATTTACTTAAAATTAAGATAGACCGTTCAAATTGTGTACAACTTAACTAGTACTATAAGTAAAGCGCGGGCTGTATAAGTGCGAAATCACCCATGGGTTCGGATTCTGGACCTTTTAGTCGGTGTCAGGGATAACGAACATATATTAAAAATCACGATAACTTAACAACTAATGAGTCTATCTTCATGAAATTTGTGCTGTAGGTTATTGGTGATGAAACTACGGCGGTGATTACGTACGGTGAGGATTGGACAATGGGTTCGGAACTGAGAACTTTTTGATCGAATTTAGGCCAAACTAGCGTAATTCCGAAACCAATGAAGATATAACCTCCAAATTTGGTATCAGGGTGTCCCTTCCTATTGCGTAAGTGTCTTTGAAATTTGAGCCCCATTGCACTAGTGGGTCGGGGACCAGCCACTCAGATCCGAGGACCTTAAAGCATATTTTCGAAATTAATAAAAATAGTAACTTGAAACAAATGTAGAAGCTTCAAATTTGGCCCAGGGTGTTCTTTACTATTTCTTCCGTGCCCCCCTAATTTGGGATCATTTGGAGTGATGGTTCAGGACCTCTCTTAGACCCCCAAATGTGTAAAAGCTTAACATCGAAATTAATAAAACTAGTAACTTAAAATTAAGATAGAACGTTCCAATTTTATACAAGGGTTAACTAGTATTGAAAGTATTACGGGACTGCATATCGGCGAAATCGTACCATGGTTTCGGGTTCTGGAACCCTTGACAAGTTCAAGGACTAAAAAACATATATCTTAAAAACACCATAACTCAAAAAATAATGCCGGTATTTTGATGAAATTTAAACTCTAGGTTACTAGTAATGAAAGTACCATGCGAATTGGTTGTGGTCGAGTTTAATTTCAAAGCCAAAGAATATATTTCCTATGTCCTATGTGTCTCCGAAATCTAGACTAAATTGTAGTGGTTCAGCTATGTTCAAAGGTACTTTATTTGAATATTTAAATGAATTATATGAAAAGTTAAAAATTTGTAATTGTATTTTAGAAGTACATTTATTGCATATTTTGCGTTTATAAGCTTTTCTATTAGGTATATAAACTAACCATTTAAAATAATTGCAATTTTTAAAAATTTGGATTATTAAATATATTATGCTGTGATTATCTTTTTATCACAAAATTTAACAATTAGAATTTTTTCATTTTGTAATTGAATTGGAATAAATATATTTTCATTTATTTCAAGTTTGTTTGTTTTTTAATATTTTTAAATAGATAAATTAGTAAGATTTTGTAATATTTTTTAATAGATAGTGTAATTAGAAAATGTTTTTAGTATTATAAAGTTAATTTGGTTAGCTATGTCTTACGATCAAATTAATAACAGCTTTTATGGTGTTAAAATGACTTGTGGATATGTCCTTACATTTGAACCAAATAGGTGTAGGGTATTTCTAAGTCGGTTGCCCCGACTGACTGTTTCTTTACTTGTTTTATTTAATTTTGACTATAAAAAAAAACATAATAACGCATCAAAAATACAAAAAAAAATTTCATTAGAAGAAAAAGCACTATACAAAAGCTTCAAGCTGGAACATTATATAAAATTCTAAAATTCAAAATGAGTTCGAAGAGTCCGCTCAAAAATTAGCATATTCTACAATGTTTAAGTTTTAAACTAATTTTTGAAAATTCACAGCATTCTTTTAAAACGGCATTCGTTTATTACGACGCATATTTTCTGTCCCTTCATCGTCGTTCCTTCATTATATGTTTCATAACCTTCACTAATTCAGAAAGAAACACACGGAAGCAGAAACAAAAAAAATAAACTTTCTTAAAAAAATATTTTGTAATTTAAATGTTTTGTAACTTAGGGCCCAACCTAAATCAACGCGTACGGCGAAAAATTTCTGTCAAAAAATTTTGAAATAAGTAGTTAAGTAAATAAATTTACATGAAAACAACCCAAATTCGTGTAACGCGATGTACTGTACCTCGGATTTGTAAATTTCAAAAATTGATAAATAGTATAAAAATATTGTTTTCGGGTTATCTTATATTTTTAAATTCTACGTTGTATGTTTTGATTAAGGTTAAGTCCTAATAATTAAAATTTTTTTTATTTTAAATTTTAAATATCGAATAATGTTTTTTCATGATAAAAAACTTTTTATAGTTTTACTTTCACATAACGAACGAATTTTATATAAGGAGTTTTTAATTTTTTAAATCAGAGCAGCGATCTGAGTACGCCCTAAACAACATGAACACGTTCTGAGCAGAGCATGAACAGAGTACGCTCAGAGCGTTCAGATTTAATAAAAAAACGCCTATAGTGAATGCATTCCTTTTAGCAAAAAGAGTAGATGAAGATAGGAGTAGTTTGTAATTGGAACGCAAATTTTTGTTTCAGGGGTAGATAATTATTAGATTAATTGTCATTTTAAAACTATCTGTCATACGAGAAGTTTATCAATTTTATTATATTTAAATGTTGAAAATAAAGTTTTAATGCTGATATAAATATAAATAATATTTTTTTAAAATGGAAGAAGAAAGTGCTGATTGGTTATCTAATAAAAAATATGATTCAAGATAACCTATTCAAATGAAAATACATCTATTATGAGAAAATTTAAATTAACATTATCTGCCAAAAATTACCTACTTCTATTATCTACTCTTTCTCAAAGCCTGGTTCAGTTGGGAGTAGCTGTCAGTAGCAAAGAATTGTTTACTCCTCATTAAAGAGTGCTAGCATTTAAATATGTTCAGTAGAATAGTGTCATATGCCTGTATTTCGTTAGCTTATGATATCATTTAACTGTATTTTACTTGAGAATATTTTTTTTAATCTGAATTTTTAATTTTTGTATATATATATTATTTTAGCTGTTCTAAATCAAATTTTTTGACAGTTCATGCTCTACTCAGATTTGAAAAATTCCTATAAAGGAACTGAAGCATGTATCCATACAGTTTTTAATTAGGAAACAGAATACATACGGAACGGATACAATATAATTCAAACAGTACTAAAATGGGTGAAACTTCTGGAAAGGGGTTGTGAGCTATCAAGATGACGTCATCACATAACGGTACTAAATATCTCAAAGTTTCCGAATATATATACCATTAGTGGCGATGGCGCCATCTAGTGGTGAAAAATGCATTACAAAAATTTCCTAAGATTTTGTAGCATTTTAATAAAAATACTATATTTTTCCTGTAAGACCATAAACTAGAACCAGCATCATATTATATTGTAGAGCATAATATTGCCTTTCATATAAATCTGGTTTCATCTGAATCGGTGCTACCGTTTTTAAGATATTGCAATTTAAAGTAAAAATTTAAAAAAAAAAAAAAATCAAACTTTCAAAAAAACTACTATAACTGTGAAATTTTCAAAAACATCCTGTATTATTATTATACCATTAGAAAGGTCTTTTAAAACTCTTTCCAACGGTATATAACAAGTATGGCATATGTTGACAAATAGCCCCACCAGAGAACATAAATGCAAAAATGACACAACCATTTTTTAAAAAAATACATTTTCATACTTTATTTGTCATAAATTTATTTTGCCTTTTTGGCAAATTTAAAAATGTAAGAATACATTTTAGGTTTGGATACAATATTGAGTTTGGTTCTGGCAATTTGTTTTCTGGCGGATTCTAAATGAAGATTACCGCTTTTTCCAGAATATTTATATGTCTATAATATATATGTATGTTAGTTCCTCAATCAGAAGGGATTTTATAGTTGGTTTAAAATTTGTGATAGCAGATAGGGATTATATTTTTATTTCATTATTTTAACTAAAGATAACTTGATAACCTTTATAATAAATGGAATTTGTATTCAAAACTTAGCGGAATGTCGTAATACGTAGTGTCTGAAAAAAAAATCTACTAATATATAAATTTACATTATGCACATAAATATGTAGTCATTAATCAGTATATAATTAAAATATATACCTAATTACGTTTATTTGTTTATTTATATATAATAATATGTGAGTTATTAAGATGCATCAAATACTTAAAAATAATGAAACAAATAAATAAATAAAGAATATATAAGTCCAGCTCTAATAGTTGAATCCAACTCTAAAATCTTTTCTAAGTCAGAATCTGGCATATTTATACATATTTTTAAATATTATGGAAAAAGCGGCAATCCTGATTTAGAATCCAACTCTTATTATAAATATTCTGGAAAATATATTATAAATATTCTGGAAAAAGCGGATCTCCTGATTAAGAATCAAACTTAAAAATCTCTTCTAACATTGTATATACAAACACACATATAAATATTCTGGAAAAAGCGGTAATCCTGATTTAGAATTCAACTCTAAAATCCCTCCTGATTCAGGTTCTTGTGTGTATATATGTTTTTAAATATTCTGGAAAAAGCGAATAATTCTGATTTTGTAGCTAACTCTAAGGTCCTCTCTAATTATATTTTTACATACATATTTAAATAAAAAAAATTTTAAAACTATGAGGTTGTCACCTCCAAAATCCCTCCAAATAAATTACTAAAACCTAACTCAATGTTGTATCAACCTATAAAGTACATTCTTACATTTTAAAATAAATATTTCAACTGGAAAACAAAAAGCCAAAATAAATTTATGAGAAATTAAGTATGAAAATGTATTTTTTGATAAAATTGTTGTGTCATTTTTGCATTTATGTTCTCTGGTGGGGCTATTTGTCAACATATGCCATACTTATTATATATCGTTGGAAAGAGTTTTAAGAGACCTTTCTAATGGTATAATAATAATACAGGTTGTTTTTGAAAATTTCACAGTTATAGTAGTTTTTTTGAAAGTTTGATTTTTTTTTTTTTTTTTTTTTAAATTTTCACTTTAAATTGCAATATCTCAAAAATGGTAGTACCGATCCAGATGAAACAAGATGTTTATGAAAGACAATATCATGCCCTACAATATTGTAAGATGTTGGTTCCAGTGAATTGTCTTACAGGAAAAATATAACATTTTAATAAAAATGCTACAAAGTCTTAGGAACATTTTGTAATGCATTTTTCGACCACTAGATGGCGCCATTGCCACTGATGGTATATATATTCGGAAACTTTGAGATATTTAGTACCGTTATGTGATGACGTCATCTTGATAGCTCACAACCCCTTTCCGGAAGTTTTGCCCTAAAATGTTTAGTTTCTTAATGAAGGACAACGTTAACTCGAATTTTGACTACTTGACTTCAGTAAATATATGTATATGTTTAGAAATATAATCAAATTCTCAGAACATTGTATATTAGAACAATATTTATATTAAGAATTTAAATCCCTTTTTTTTTGTGTAATAACTGTACCACATTATTCTCTCTTTAAAGCGACTTTAGCTATAGGAATAAAATTCAAAAATACAACAACGTTTTTATAACTGAAAAAATTATAAATTTTATTTTAAGCAAATTTCAAGCGTAAGAATTGTTGACAACATTGTTGCAATATATTTTATTACGTATAGAAAAAAACATATGATTTTTCGTGTTAAATTAGTCTAATATAAATTACACAAAACTAATTTTTTATGTATCTCCTCCTTAGCCTAGGTGGTTAGAGCGCAACCTTGCAATCTAAACACTGTGGCAGTCCCGGGTTCGAATCCTAGTGGGAGATAACATATTCAATAAAATTATCAATTATAATAAATTAATATATAATAAATTATAATATAATAATTCTATACCTAAAATATAATAATAAATAATTAGTAACAAATAATATAAAAATATACCTATAATCGTGTTTCCAGCTCTATAATCTAATAACTAATACTGAATAAACAATAACCTATATGTGCATATGATCAGAAATGACATATGTGACAGAAACAACAATGTAATTGCAATTGTCATATGCAATTACAATGGCAGTACGCACCTAAAAAAAAAACATGACACGGTTTCTCTACTTGACCGATAGATGACACTAGGGAAAAAATTAAGAAGCGACATCTTGTAGATAGATTACAGTAGACCAATCATTTACTTAATTGAAAAAAAGGAAAAACGATTCGAAACACAAGCCAGAGCCTCGGATACAATAATAAATTCACGGTAACAACATTTAATGCAATCAAAAGGACAAGAATAGAACAGTGGAGTGTAAGAAGGCTACGTGAAGCATCCAAACTGGCGCAAGTAGAACAACAAATGAGCAAATATAAATTAGATATCCTCGGAATTAGCGAAATGAGGTGGAACAAAAGCGGAGAAGAAATAACATCAAATGGTAACAAACTAATATACAGTGGAAAGGATAGGGGAGGTGAAAGCGGAGTAGGTATCATAATATCGAGGAATTTTGGTAACTCACTAAGCAGTTGGAAGCCAATATCAGACCGAATACTCATGGCACGATTTGCGACAAGAAGTAAAAGTGTAACGATAATACAATGCTACGCACCTACAGAAGACGCAGAAAAAGACGACTTCTATGAACAACTAACAACTGCGTTAAACAGCATAAGGAAAGGAGATATTACGATACTAATGGGTGACTTCAATGCTAAAATAGGATCAGACAAGAAAGGTATAGAAGATACAATAGGGACACATGGCTGCGGAGTTAGAAATAATAACGGAGAGAGACTCATAGACATATGCCAGACATTCCAACTAATTATCGGCGTCTCGATATTCTCCCATAAAGACATACATAAGTATACATGGACCTCACCAAACCGTCAAACGAAAAACCAAATTGACCATATATGTATCAGCAGAAAATGGAGAAACACACTGCAAGAAGCCAGAAACAAGAGAGGTGCAGATATAGGAAGCGACCACGAACTAATAACCGGAGATGTAAGAATATGGCAGGCAGAAATACAAAAAAGATCAAGAAGAAACATAAGAAGAAAAATAAATCTCCAAGAACTCCGTAACACTGAAATAAGAAATAACATCGTAGAAGCATAACATCAAACCCTTCCAATAGACCAACCACACACATGGGACCACATTGGCGAGACCTTCAAAAACACAGCAGAAGAAACCTAGGGACAATTCAGCCGCAAAGAAAGATATGGATTTCCAATAACACCTGGAATCTAATAACACAAAGAACCAACCTAAAACAGCAACTGAATACCAATAACGCTATAAGACAACAATACAATAATATAGCTAAACAAGTCAAAAGTGCTGCAAGAAGAGATAAAAGAACATACATTAACGATCTCGCAAATAAGGCTGAAACGGCTGCAATACACAACAACACAAGAGAGCTACATAAAATCGTGAACCAGCTCACTGGTAGAAGAAACAACAAAAAATCATACATATGATGATTTCAATAAAGTTCGATTTCAGACATATTTTTCCCTAAACTTCTAGCATTAAAATGCACCATATTTATATTATTATGTTTGTTACGTGTCATGGTTTACTAATCATACGACTTTGCCAAGACTCTCTGATTTTTTGTAAGTGCTCTCTATATTTATTATCAATGTGTCTCCTAAAATAAGCTGAATCTTTAAGTACTTCGCTTTTGGATATTCCGGTGTTATCTTGATAAGTTAAATATAAATACTGAGTTCTACATAGCTATTTCGCAGCCTTTCTTGATGAATAAGTACTTTTAGACTTGTTTGCGTAAGACCTTCATAACAAATCATGAAAATATGATAAAAATAAAAAGTTAGGTACATGGATTTAATCTCACACTGTTGTAAATTCTGTGTTCTCTTAAACTAGATAAGGCATCCGTATTTTCACCACACTCGATTGTATTTTTTGTTAATCTAACAATTGGTGGAACCATGGGGTTGACAAAATTTTTCCCACTATCTTCTGTACCCAAATACTTAGGTTCTTCATCTTTTTTGCCCAGTTTACGATTAATTTAAATGTAAATAGTTTCTTCTTTAACCCAATTTGAGTAATCGTTACTTAGAAGCTCTTTTGATCTGATTTTTTCTTCGACTGAAACGATTTCTCGATACTGCATACTCTGCTAGTTTTTATTATCTTTGTTAGGAACTTTATCTATCATATTAGATTTGAGAGGTAATTTATTTTTACTAAAGTGCATTAGTTTTGAAAATAGACTTGGTTTTTTGTTAATAACATTATTATTATTGTTATTACTATTGTTATCATTATTTTTATTATTACTATTATTATTATTTTTAGTATTATAATTATTATTATTATTATTACTATTATTGTTTTTACTATTATTAGTATTATTATTATTATTCTTATTATTACTATTATTCTTATTATTATTATTACTATTGCTATTATTGTTATTATTATTATTATTAGTATTATAATAATTACTAGCAGATTTACCTGGCGTTGCCCGAGAGGTTGCAAATTGTAAAAAAGCAAGTTTTCGGCCAATTTTTGGAAGAGTTGAAAAGAAAGCCTCAAAAAAATATTTGTGGAGTACCGTCAACCCATTGTGGCCCAACAGCTTTTTAAAGGTTTTTTGACTCCCATCGCATGATTGACAATTGCCGCCCGACAATTGTACAAACAAAATTTTGGAAAATATTACGTCCAATTTTGCGAAATATTGCTTGTTCAAAGTCTCAAAAACAGGTTTGTTGAGTTCCGTTAACCCATTGCGGCACAGCAGCTTTTTACAGATTTTTTCGTTACTGTACTCTTAAGCAAAAATGGCTTGACCAATTGACTTTAAATTTTGTATGCGTACATGTATAAACTTATCATTCGTACCTTTATTCAAAAAAAAAGTACAATTACGTACAATTTTTGAAAGTAGGTAATACTTCTTTAAATTTGGGGAATGTTTAAAAAAATGTTTTGTCCAGTTCTTTTAACAGATTACGAAACATAAGCTTTAAAAAACAGTTTGCAAAACAGTTTGAACGATTATCTCTAATTTTTCTATACGTGGTGCTTCTTGACAATTTGGTGCTCCTTGACGATAGAGTTGAGGATGGTGGGTTTCCGGTGAATAATGCTAACTGAATTAAAATTTTTTTTTTATTATTATTTAATAATATTATGAAAAGTTTAAGTGAAATTTGATAAATTTGTTGAAAAATTGCAAGAATTATTCTAAAAGAAGCGTTTTAAAAAAATTTATTTATTTACATTTTAAAATTAACATGAACACCATATGTAATTTTTGTGTTAACTTTTTTCAATAACATCAACTTAAATTAAAACTCCATTGAGTGGCGGGATAACGTGCGCCGGGAAATAGGTAGTTTACTTATAAGTATTATTATGCCCGTTTGACTATAGGCCAAAAGGGTATACTAAATTTACCATTATGTTATTATACTATGTCAAAAGTAGTTTTCTTGAATTGCCAACGTTTGAATAAAATATAGTCGATGGTATAGAAAAGGTTTAAAAATCTGCTTTAAAACTTATATTGTGTTTTATACTTACCTGAAAGTTTTACTACGCTCTTCCTCGTTTTTTTATGATTTTATGAGAGAAATGTAGGCTTCATTTTTGGAAAAACTATTTTATACTATTTTTTTAAGCATAATAAATTCGAAATTGAATTTTTTGATATTTAGATTTGATTTGAAGATTTTTACACCGAAATCTTTTTATAAAAAACAACAACTGCAAAGTAGATAAAAAACAAAGACTTACGAAAAAATGTAGAGAAGGAATATGTTACGTTATGTAAAATTTAAAGATATTATTATTCGGATTCTTTATTAGTTTTATTGTTATTATTATTAATATTATTTCATATATCTTTTCCACTATTTGAGACTATCTGAGAGCAAAAAAAATTGGTATTATTAATTAACTGAACTTTAGGAATAAAGGTTAACTTGCGTTAATACCAAAAATTAGAGAAATTTCATTGAATCATTTTGCAAAACGCGTAAGCAGGGTCAAAATCCATGTTGGAAAGCACGTTATACTTTTCTGTTTTATATACACCCAATTCAAGTGAACAGGAAACTGTTATGGAAATTGAAAACCTTTCAAACCAGATCAATGAAATTCTCGATTGTTATCCTGAGACAGAAATTGTTCTGGCGGGGGATTTTAATGTTCATAACAAAGACTGGCTTCACTTTTCCAGTAGCTCTTCTCCGAGTCAAAACTCAATTGGGAAACAAGTTGAATTATTTTCCACTCTTTTTCACCTTTCTCAACTTGTTAAAAATCCCACTAGAATCCCTGACCGTGCTGATCAAGAAGGTCACCTCTTGGATCTGTTTCTAACCACACACCCTGAAAAGTATGTGGTTTCAGTTGGTTGCCCCCTGGGGGGCTCCGATCACTGTTTGGTCAATACAAGCTTCCAGGCAGGCCCGGTGTCCAACCAAAAGTCCCTTCCCAAAAAATTGGTATGGCGTTATAACCATGCTAACTGGGAAGGTCTGAACTATTTTTACAAAACCTTTGATTGGTCACTGTGATTCCGTGGTAGGAATGTTGACTTTGCTGCAAATGCGATTAGTGAAACTATTCTACTTGGAATGAGATTATTTATACCTCACTCCATGAAATCTATTAAGCGGAAACCCAAAACTTGGTTTAATCGTATTTGCAAAGAAGCCATTCTAAAAAAAGAGGAGGCTCAAAAAGTACCGGGACAGTGGTTTGGAGGCTTACAGGGCCAACTATATAGTGGTTGGGAACAGATGCAAGAGAATTATCAACAAGCAAAAATTCTTGTTCAACCAAAGGTTGAAACGTAAACTAATACACATGCCCAAGAATAGCAAATCTTTTGGACTTTTGCTTAAAATTTAAAAGAAGACAATAGCGGGTCTTCTTTTCCTCCACTTGTTGATGGAAACAACCACATTGTGTCAGATTCAAAAGAGAAAGCGAATTTGTTTGGCAACAGTTCGCTTCTAACTCGTCACTGCCTCAGTCAATTCAAAGACCCCCATCTATTCCAGAAGTTGGCTGCTCCTTTAGTAGAATATACTTTAGGACGCGAGCAGTGATGAGAATCTTGAAGAATCTTGATGCAAAAAAAAACAGCCGGTCCGGACGGTATTACAACTACCGTCCTCAAAAACACATATGCGTCCATTTCAAAATCACTGCGCAACCTTTTCCATCTTTCCTTTACTTCGGGTATTCATCCTACCCGATGGAAGATTGCACATGTTTTTCCAATTCCTAAAAAAGGCGATAAAAGCGATCCCTCTAACTACCGACCTATTGCTATTACATCGCTCCTATCCAAAGTAATGGAAAAAGTATTAACTATAAGCTTTTGAAATATCTAGATCGTAAAGATTTGCTTCATGATCGACAATACGGGTTCAGAGCCCATCGTTCAACTGCTGATCTCATGACCTACCTGTGCCAAAAGCTTAATATCAGTCTCCACCATTCTGGTGAGTCTGATGTTGTGGCTTTGGATATTTGTAAACCTTTCGATCGAGTTTGGCATGATGCTTTATTAGCAAAATGCAGGGCTTTAGGTCTAGGTAGGGTTTTCGTTAAATGGATTGGAGATTTCCTTTCGAATCGCATGATTCGTGTTCTTGTCGATGGATGTTCATCCAAAGATTTCAAAATAAATGCTGGTGTCCCTCAGGGATCTGTTTTATCCCCCAGTCTTTTCCTAATATTTATAAATGACCTACTATCAATAACCTCCAATCCAATCCATAGCTTCGCAGACGACAGTACCCTTGTTGCTTCCTATGAATTTCATAGCCGCTGTAACATTAATCACCAGATTAATTCAACAGCAAAAAATTTCACTATAAGTGAATTAAACAAAAATTTAATTAAAATCCAAAAATGGGGTGAAATCAACAGAGTTGAGTTTAACACCAAAAAACCCAATGCTGTCTAGTCTCGCGAAAAATAGCTACAACTATTCCGAACCTTACTTTTCAAGAAGAGGCTTTGCACCATTCGGAAGACTTGAACATTTTGGGGATTGAGCTAAACCAAAAATTGACTTGGTCAAATCATATTTTTGGAGTAGCTAAGGACGCTGCTAAATGTTTGGGTTTCTTGTATTGGTGCAAAACTTAATTCTCACCCTCTGATCTCCTTAACATCTACAAAACTTATAGCAGGCCGAAAATGGAGTATAATGCACATATTTGCGCTGGTGCTCCCATTACGGCGCTGGGATATCTTGATAAAGTGCAAAATAGAGCTCTTCGTCTTATAAATGATCCCAGTGTTACCTCAACGCTCACTCCACTCAGCCATCGTCGCACTGTTGGGTCACTGACCTTGTTTTATAGTTATCTTGTAGGGACTAACACCTGTTCTAAAGAAATCAAACAACTTATGCCTCCATTCAAGATTTTCCAACGGGAAACAAGGAGGTCAACCGATGCTCATCCCTACACAGTTGAACTAGCCAGATGGCGTAACACGGCTTATGGAAATTCGTTTGTCATGCGCTCATCTCGTTTATGGAACCATTTTCCACCAAATGTGTTCCCCAAAGTTGATAATGTATATATGTACGATTTAACCAAATTTAAGAAGAACATTAACATCTTTCTTCTAAATATCCCATCCAATTTTCCCCATCCCCCATAATCCAGATATCTTAAATAACTTCCACCATAATCCTAAATCCTTGCATATCATCATCCCTGTAACGAAACTGTACATTTGTATTACAGGTTCCCTCCTAAAGTTTGGTTCAAAAAGGGTGTGGTTTTGGTGTGTTAAAATCATACACCACTAGCAACACCGCGGCTTTCGAGCTTTCCATTCCCTCGTAAAAAAAAAAAAAAAAAAAAAAACCAAATTTACCCTATGGGTTTATATAATTAAAATGCTGATACAAAATTTTCTATAAAATTCTTTTAATCGTTTACCCAAATAAAATTTATAGAAAACTTCAAGGCGTTGTCGTGGGAAACGGGTTAATCGAACTTAATCCTAAAAGTTTTTGCAGCCTCTCTTTTGGACTGCAAGATCAACCTGTAAAATTGGACACAAATCAGAAACACAATTTTTTTTGGAAGCTCGCCAGGATGAATTGGGTTAATTTATTCCAACCAAATTTATACAACTTATGCCAGTTGCTGAGAGGAAAATTTGTGCGCAATTTCAAGTCAATCGGTCAAACCGTTTTGATTAGGCATCAAAAACATTGCAAAAGCTTCATTGCGCTCTCGTGCCCAAACGAGTTAACCGAACTCAACATAAACTTTTGCCAGACTCTCTGTTCGATTGCGAAACCACCCTCAATTGTTATCACGTTTAATTGAACTACTTTTAAATCATTCATTTCTATAAGACTATTTTGTTTTTTTAGTTTATCTATTATTTCATTTTCAGTAAATTTATTGTTCATATGCACTATTTCGAATTTTGAATTTATTTCAACAGGAATTTTGATATCATACCCTCTTTCATTTATTTTCGAGTTCCGTTTTTATTTTTTCATGATTTTCTTTAGAGTCCGTTTCAATTAAAATAGTACCGTTAACCCTACTTACGATATTTTTTATTTATAAATTTTTTGGATCTACCTTCATATTTAAGTCTTATATTGTTGTGACACTTTTTTGTTTATGTTTTGGTTTAATTATTAACGGTAGATCTTTTTTCATTACAATTGGAAAGTTATTTATAGTCTTAAATTATTGCACACCTCATCATTTTTTTTCATTGAACTTTTAAATGATTCATTCAGCTTTTCGCTTTCATTTTTGAAGACTTCCGTAATTTTGTGCATTTTATTTCAATATTTTTAATTTCATCTAACCTCTTCATGTAATTATTTTCGATTACTCTAAGTAATTCCATAACTTCCTGTTCGTTATGTTTTATTATCGTTTCAAAGTCTTCTTTGTATTCCTTAAGATATTCATTATTTTTTGCTACAGCTTGTTCCATATTGTGCAACACCAGGTCTACATTTTGAATGTACTGGAGGCAGTCCTCACAGATAAATTTGATATTTTTGTTAGCGCATAGCATACTAAATGTGGATTGATCCACACCAGAACATTTAAATGCTTCATGAAAAATTTTTTTCACCTTTAATTTTCATCTTGCAATTGTGACACGACTCCATTTCAAGTAATTAAAATTATTTTATTGCTTTTTTGTTTTTATTTGTTCCAGATTATTTTTTTTTTTAATAATTGCTGAGCAATTAATTTTTCGTTACCGTTTAAATTAATTAAAATTTGTATCGATAAAGAAAATTAAAACACGTCCGTATAGTTTTGAATTCAATCAAAAACTGATTACAGAACAAAAACAAAATTACAGAACACATTCAAAATATAAGACAACAAGAATGGGACTGCTCAACTTCCTTTAGGAAGCAAATCTTCCCAAACCTTACAGAAACCAAAATGATCAACAAAGGAAGCAGGGAAATCGGAATATAGCTGTCACGGATTAAAATGGAGTTGCTCCCTATACACACACAAACACATTTCACCGCAGAAAGTCCTCCCATTTGTCCCTGTAAGAGTAAAACGAATTTTTAGAATGTCCGGAAACACTTAGAATCTGGGCTAATAAATCTAATCCAATCACAAAAACAATAACTGAAAATAGCAAAACAAGCATTAACAAAATAATAAAACTACTAGAACTCCACGAAATATGGAAAGAAGTATAAATAACGTCACAAAGAATAAAACACACACAAAAATAAAAAGCATAAGAATATAAATAGTATTAATATAAAGATTAATTTTTTTTTAGCTGGTCCACATGCTCTTATTGCAGTCGGCCCAAACAAATTAATAAATACTAGTATCGCCCTGTGCTCGAGATTCGAGCTATTTTTGCTTTTAAATTTACATACAAAATTAGTTTTTTGAAATTTATAATAGACTAATTTAACATCTCAAGAAAATCACATTATGCAAGTACAACCAGAAATAAGGCCCTCAGTCTCCAGCAATACGAGGGTGCTAAGAATCCCCGGAGGTAAAACAAAAAGAAAACTAAAAATAGGTACTTGGAATGTACGTAGTCTTTACGAAAGTGGTAAACTAGCAAACACTATACAAGAAATGAGTAGATTGCAAATAAGTATACTTGGTGTATCGGAAACATGGTGGCCAGATTCCGGGAAATGTAAAACAACAGGTGGAACAATATATTACTCCGGAAATCAAAACAAAGATCATAGAAATGGAGTCGGTATAATTATTTCTGATGAAATAGAAAAAAGCATAATTGGCTTCATACCCAACTCGGATAGAACTATGATGATTAAAATATGTGCAAAGCCCGTAAACCTGAATATAATTCAAGTATATGCACCAACGGCAGATAAATCTGATGAAGACGTTGAATCTTTTTATTGTGAAATCGAAGAACTTATGAAACAAACAAAAAGGCATGAGATTAACGTCGTTATGGGAGACTTCAATGCCAAAATAGGAAGTGGTAAAGTAGAAAATATTGTTGGACCCCATGGTTTAGGCACCAGAAATCCGAGGGGTGACAGACTAGTTCAATTTTGTACAGAGCAAGAACTTAAAGCCATGAATACATGGTTTTCTTTACCACCTCGCCGATTATACACATGGAAATCCCCACAAGATAACGATCAAAATATAATCCGAAACCAAATCGATTTTATTTTAATAAATAAACGATACAGTACATCAGTGTCAAGAGTTTCAACGTATCCAGGTGCCAACGTCCCATCAGACCACAACTTACTGCTATCGCAAGTCAAAATCAAACTAGCAGTAGCGAAAAAACCAACACGGAAAAAACATTTAGATCTAGGAAAATTAATGGATAGCTCTAGCCAAACTGTAATTGCAGAAGAACTTAATAATCAAATCCCATCTCTCATCAGAAACAACAACGTGAACAATGTAGGTGGACATGAATTGTGGAACCGAGTGAAGAGCACAATGAAAAATGTAGCTTCAACCAAGCTGGGACCACGAACATATACACCGAAGCAGAAGTGGATGACAAATGAGATTTTAGATTTAATGAATCAGAGACGTTTATATAAAAACACCGGAAATGGTGACCACTATAAGCGCCTGCAAAACATAATAAGATCAAAAATTAGAGCAGCAAAAACACAGTGGCTAAATTCACAATGTCAAGAAATTGAAAATTTACAAAACTTACATGATGATTTTAATCTTCATAAAAAAGTTAAGGAAGCTGCTGGAGTTCATCGTAAGCAAATATATTCGAATCTAGTTGACAGAAATAACCAAATAATCCTGGATCCAGACAAGAAAAAACAAGTTTGGGAAGAATACATAGCAGAGTTATTCAATGATCTAAATAGAACCGAAGTCCACACTCTACCACAAGCAACACTCTCAGGTCCGCCGATAACAAAAGATGAGATCAGGAAAGCTATTACAACAGCAAAAAATAATAAAGCTACTGGCCCTGATGAATTACCCGCAGAAATTCTTAAATTAATTGATGATGACAATTTAACCATCTTAGAAAGAATTTTTAACCAAATCTATGATACGGGAATATACCCAGAAGAATGGCTTAAATCAACATTTATTACGCTGCCTAAAAAAGTAAATGCAAAAAAGTGTAGTGACCATCGGCTTATAAGCTTAATGAGCCATGCATTAAAGATCTTTTTAAAAATTATTCACTTCCGAATCTACAAGAAATGTGAAAGTACAATTAGTAATACACAATTCGGCTTTAGAGCAGGTCTTGGTACTCGAGAAGCTCTCTTCGGCCTCCAAGTTTTGGTTCAAAACTGCCGAGACGTTCATAAGGATATTTTTCTCTGTTTCATAGACTATGAAAAAGCTTTTGACCGCGTTCAACATAATAAACTTATGAAGGTTTTGAGTAAAATTAATATAGATCAAAAAGAAATTCAGTGTATCAAGAACTTGTATTGGAACCAAAAAGCCTATGTAGTTTCAGAAAACTTCATTACAAAAGACGTTGAAATTAGAAGAGGAGTACGGCAAGGCTGTGTATTGTCACCCTTACTTTTTAATTTGTACTCCGAGGCTATATTTGAGGAAACAGTACATAACACAAATATTGGAGTAAAAGTAAATGGGGTTAATATCAACAACATACGATACGCAGATGATTCAACATTAATTACCGATAATATAACTGAACTTCAAGAACTTATAAATTCAGTAAGCGACCGCAGCAGACTTTTCGGCTTAAATATTAATATCGCTAAAACCAAGTTTATGGTTATTTCTAGAACCAACACATTCAACAACGCAACATTAACCATAAATGGCACCATAATTGAACGAGTTTCAAGTTTTAAATATCTAGGATGTTGGCTAAATGAAAACTGGAACTCAGATATGGAAATAAAATGCCGAATTGAATATGCTCGTAGCAGTTTTGTAAAATATAAAAAAGTTTTATGCAACCGTGATATCAATCTCGAAACAAAAATCCGGTTTGTTAAATGCTACGTGTGGTCCATACTCCTCTATGGTATGGTAGCGTGGACTCTAAAAATAACGACCATCAATAAGCTTGAAGCATTTGAAATGTGGATATACCGTAGAATATTGAAAATATCATGGATAGATCGAGTGAGCAATAGTGAGGTTCTAAGTAGAATAAATAGAGACCGTGAGTTGTTATTAACAATCAAGCGTAGGAAAACATCTTATCTAGGTCATATAATGCGCAATGACAAATATTATATTCTACAACTGATTCTGCAAGGTAAAATTGAAGGCAGAAGACGTGTCGGCAGAAAGCAAATGTCGTGGCTTAGAAACATCAGGCAATGGACGGGCCTCCAAACGGTGGGAGAATTAATGCACGCAGCACAAGATAGAGAGAGCTTCAGAAATGTGATCGCAGACATCCAGTAGTGGATAAGCAGCTAAAGAATTTAACACGAAAAATTATATTTTTTTTCCTATACGTAATAAAATATATTGCAACAATGTTGTAAACAATTCTTGCGCTTGAAATTTGCTAAAAAAAAATTTATAATTTTTTCAGTCATAAAAACGTTCTTGTATTTTTGAATTTTATTCCTATAGCTAAAGTCGCTTTAAAGAGAGAATAATGTGGTACAGTTATTACACAAAAAAAGCGATTTAAATTCTTAATATAAATATTGTTCTAATATACAATGTTCTGAGAATTTGATTATATTTCTAAACATATACATATATTTACTGAAGTCAAGTAGCCAAAATTCGAGTTAATGCTGTCCGTCATATAGAAAACTAAACATTTTAGTACGATTTGAATTTTTTTGTATCCGTTCCTTATGTATTCTGTTTCCTAATTAAAAATTGATGAATACATGCTTCCGTTCCTTTAAAGGCATTTTTTAAATCTGAGTAGAGCATGAACTGTCAAAAAAAAAAATCGCGCTTTTCTTTTAGCTCTGAGCGCTCAGAGCGTGTGATTCATTTTTTTTCTTAAAGACACTTTGATGTTTGTTTAAGATTTTTAATTTAATTTTTCTTGTTTTTTTATTAAATCTGAACGCTCTGAGCGTATTCTGTTCATGCTCTGTTCATTAGAACGTGCTTATGTTGTTTAGAGCGTGTTCAGATCTCTGGTGTGATTAAAAAAAAAACGCCTTATATAATATTCGTTCGTTATGTCATAGTAAAACTAAAAAAAGTTTTTATCACTAAAAACATTATTCGATGTTTAAAATGTGAAATAAAATTTTCAATTATCAGGGCTTAACCTTAATCAAAACATACAACGTACAATTTAAAAATAAACATTTAAAAATATAAGAAAAACCGAAGACAATATTTTTATACTATTTATCAATTTTTAAAATTTAAAAATCCGAGGTACAGTATATCGCGTTACGCGTATTTGGGTTGCTTTCATGTAAATTTATTTACATAATTACTTATTTCAAAATTTTGTGACAGAAATTTTTCGCCGTACGCGTTGATTTAGGTTGGGCCCTAAGTTACAAAACATTTAAATTACAAAATATTTTTTAAGAAAGTTTATTTTTTTTGTTTTTGCTTCCGTATGTTTCTTTTTTTCTGAATTAGTTAAGGTTATGAAATATAGTATAGGTATATTCAATAATTGTGAATATAAGGTATTTTTTAAATAACAAATATTTTAAAAAAATATTATGTTATTAAAATTTTCTATTTTTGTTTTAAAACATTATCTTAGCAACATAAGAAAAAACAAATACAATATTTGTATACGCTTTGTCAATTTTTAAATTTTAAAATTCCGAGGTACAGTACGTTGCGTATGCTTTCATGTAAATTTATTTACATAACAACTTATTTCAAAATTTTTTGACAGAAACTGAACGCCGTACATGCTGAATTTGGTTGATCCATAACTAACAAATCATTTTTCTTAAGAAATATTATTTCTTTTTTAAGTTTCTGCAAACATATTATAGGTATTTTTTAATAAACAAATTTTTTACAAAAATATTATTTTAAATTTTCTATTTCTATTTTTCGCTTTGTCAATTTTTAAATCTGAGGTACCAGTAGGTCGTGTATTTTGGTTGCTCACATGTAAATTCACGTACCTAACTATGTTTTCAAAATTTTCTAGAAATTTCCAGAAATTATGCACCGTACACGTTGATTTTGGTTAGGTCCTAAGTAACAAATCATTTAAATTACAAATTATTTTTTTAAGAAAGATTATTTGTTATTTTTTTTCAATTTTTTTGCAAATACATATATTTTTTAAATATCTCAAACGTAATGGCAACTATATTTCAGAAGTCGGTTTTTTGTTTTACAACAATAATGTTCGGACATACCGAACTTATTATACCCTTTTACCTATTTCGTAGGTGAACGATATAAAAAATATTAGATTAAAATAAAAATACAAATTTGGTTAAGTTTAAAACTTTGAATTTAAATAATAATGTAAATAGGAAAAATAATAAGAATATAAATAGAATTATAGAAATGTTTTAGAAACCCATAAATTCTCCATTGTATACGTAATTGAAATTATTAAAATAAAATATAAATATACCAAACGTCACTCGAAATCGAATGTCATTTAATTTTGCTGCAAATTATTCAGTGAAACGTAGTGTGGAATCAAAAATTATGTAGTGTGGAATTAAAAATGGAAGTTTTTATTTATTTAAAATGTATAATACATATTTATTAATTTGTTTGGGCCGACTGCAATAAGAGCATGTGGACCAGCTAAAAAAAACTTAATCTTTATATTAATACTATTTAATTCTTGTGCTTTTTATTTTTGTGTGTGTTTTATTCTTTGTGACTTTATTTATACTTCTTTCCATATTTCGTGATGTTCTAGTAGTATTATTATTTTGTTAATGCTTGTTTTGCTATTTTCAGTTATTGTTTTTGTGATTGGATTAGATTTATTAGCCCAGATTCTAAGTGTTTCCGGACATTCTAAAAATACGTTTTACTTTTACAGGGACAAATGGGAGGATTTTCTGCGGTGAAATGTGTTTGTTTGTGTATAGGGAGCAACTCCATTTTAATCCGTGACAGCTTTATTCCGGTTTTCCTGCTTCCTTTGTTGATCATTTTGGTTTCTTTAAGGTTTGGGAAGATTTGCTTCCTAAAGGAAGTTGAGCAGTCCCATTATTGTTGTCTTATATTTTGAATGTGTTCTGTAATTTTGTTTTTGTTCTTCAATCAGTTTTTGATTGAATTCAAAACTATACGGAAGTGTTTTAATTTTCTTTATCGATACAAATTTTAATTAATTTAAACGGTAATGGAAAATTAATTGCTCAGCAATTATTAATAAAAAAATAATCTGGGAAAAATAAAAACCAAAAAGTAATAAAATAATTTTAATTACTTGAAATGGAGTTGTGTCACAAATGCAAGATGAAAATTAAAGGTGAAAAAAAATTTCCATGAAGCATTTAAATGTTCTGGTGTGGATCAATCCACAATTTCCATATTAAATTATGAGAGGCTATTTCTTGCATTTTTACACGATGACAAAATAATCGCGTAATTGAGGGTAAAACAAGAACAAATTTACTTGTGTTGATACATAATGAAGGGTTACCATCTAATTTCAAGGAATTATATGACCTTTATTTTAAGTATCACATTATTTTATTTTATTTTATTTTTTTATTTTATTTATTTGAACCAAAACAAGGTTTTTACAAAAAAATTCTTAAAACTAAAACTTATAATTAACATGAAATTTGATTACATAGCCAAAAAAAATTTTAAATACATTAAGAATCAAAAGTATAATTATTTGTTTATTTGTAGAAAATGCATACAAAGCAAAAACACAGTTGAAATTAAATTTATGAATACTAACTGTATTAACTAACTGTATAAAATAACTAAATTAAAAAAATAATATGAACTTGAAGTGTAATATGATATAATGAAGGTTAAAATTATTGTCTTAGGTCATGAATGAATTTTAAGTTTAATTTATGTTTAAAAGTGTATCGAGAAATTTGTGTAGAATAAAGATGACTGTGTTTATTGAATGTAATGCAACATCTATTTATTGGTTCATTTTTTCCATGTTCAGTTCTATGAGTATTTTCAACTAAGTATTTAGTGCTTCTCGTATTTCTCGCACCATTGTTTATTTTAAAGTTATCCAATAAATACCGAACGACAATGTTTTTTCTTAAGACGTCAAAAGTAAAGCAGGAAGAAAGAATTTGCCGGCGTGAGGATAACGTTAACATATTCAGAGAGATGTAATGCTTTTAACCCTTTCAAGGGTTACATTATTTATATTATAACCGAATGAAATGGTAGATCTCTTACGTGTAAAACTTATAACCTTGCATTTTTCAATGTTTAGTTCTAGTTTATTAGAGAAGCACCATTCTTGTAGAGAATTAAGATTTGTCTGAAGTAATGCAACATCAGAACTATTTTTAATTACATGATAAATCTTGAGATCGTCAGCAAATGCAACATGTGACACACCGAAAAGTTTACTAGAAAGATCGGAAATGAATATATTAAACAAGAGTGGTCCTAAGTGGCTACCTTGTGGTACTCCTGATGTAACATTAATTGGGTCCGACAAAAATCCTTGAAATTTGATATTTTGCGATCTATTTGAAATATAGGAGAATATCCAGTAAAGAAAAGAGCCCAAAATACCTAAAGTTGCAAGTTTGTTTAGTAGAATTTTGTGATCAACACGATCGAATGCTTTGCTAAAGTCCGTGTAAATAGCATCAACTTGGTGCCCATTTTCCATTTCATTAAGGATTTCAGAAGTATAAACCAAAAGATTTGTTGTTGTGGAACGACCTTTTCTGAATCCATGTTGTTGTTCGTTTAGTTTTGTATTAATGATGGGCGTAATTTTGTTAACAACCATTTTTTCGAACAACTTTGGAATAGTTGATAAAATAGCAATGCCACGGTAATTTTCGACGAATGATTTATCTCCCTTTTTGTGAATAGGGGTAAGATAAGAAGATTTCCAAACAAGAGGGAAAATACCTGAAAAAAGAGATTTATTAAAAATATAATGAAGTGGATAAGTTAGATAACTAACACAGTTGTATAAAAAAGTCGGTGGGATTAGGTCCGGTCCTATACCTTTTTTAGTATCAAGTTTAGTGATTGCTTCAAATATTTCAATTTCGGTGAGATATAAGTCCGTAATAATAGGATTTGAATTATTAATTAAGTTAGAGAAATCAAAATTAATTGGAGACTCGTGTGGACGATAAACTTTTTGAAAAGACTTAGCAAAGAAATTGCAGATCGTTTTAGGACAATTAGAAAACGTATTGTCTTTTGACATTACGCTTGGATAACCATAACTTTTACGTTTTGTGTTAACGAAGTCAAAAAACTTTTTAGGATCTGTAATTAATTTGTCGCCTACGTTAGTGAGATATCTATCATAAGCCAAATTAGATTTTTGTTTAAATTCAAAAGCAAGATCCTTGTACTTGTTTAATAAGTCATTATTAGGTTCTTTTGAATTTTTAATGATTTTGTATAGTTTATTGCGTTGGTTACGCAATGTCCTAAGTTCACTGCTCAGCCAAGGTTCGGTTGTCTTGTCCTTTTTGCGAATTTTAGGAACAAAGGAGTTAATTATCTCAAATAACTTTGTATAGAAATGAGAGATAATCAAATCAATATCCTGTTCGATTAACAGGTCGTCCCAACTGATGACTGATAAAGCATTATTAATGCTTTGATAATCAGCATTAAGAAAGTCATATACAAAAGTATTATTGTAAGATTTGGTAAAAAGAGGTATAGCAGTGGAAAATTCGAAGATGATTGCGTTATGATGCGGAGTGTTTGTAAAAAGGTTTTCTGAATCATCAGCGAGCTTTACCACCACTTTATCATATGCACTCGTGAATGCAAGATCTAACCACTTGTAATAATTATTCGGAAAGCTGATAATTTGTTGTAAATCATTACCATAAAATACATTAATTAGATCGAAATCTATTTCGTCCTGAAAGTTGATTGGTAGTAACAAATTATCAGATTCGTCAACAATAAAAGATAAAGAAGGACGGTTAAAGTCCCCTAAAATTATAATTGAATCATCCTCATTCATATTTGATATAACCTGCTGGTATATCTCGAAAAATTCCGAATAAGAGGAATTGTCAGAATTTGGAGGAAAGTAAACAATACCCAGGTATAAAAAATTATTACCTAAGTTAACTTTAATAAATTGGTGATCAAAAGAGTGGTAAGTCTTAGTGATTAATGCCACACTAGATAAGGTATTGTTTACTGCAAGTAGTACACCACCACCACGGGAACAATTTGTAGCAAGATAATCCCGATCTTTTCTATAAATCGACCAAGTACTGTCCAAAATTTCTTCATTAAAAAAGGAATCGTTTAACCATGTTTCAGTGATAGCAATAATATTAAATTCACATGACTTAGCATCAATATATAATTTCTTAAGCTTTCCCCTCATACCACTGCAATTGTGGTAGAATAATTTCAGTTTATTAGAGGAACTAACGCTATTTTTTTTTTTGATACTATGGTTAGACAGTGTGACTAAATTGGAGTTAGTGTAAGAATCGATATAGAATTTTGAATTTAAATTGTTATTTTCTGCTCGGCCGAAAAAACTTATTATAATTTTCACGAGATTGGTACAAGTGATTGTAGTAATTGCTATTGCAATGACTACGAAAAGCAATAAGATCTCCTTCTACCTGTTTGGAAGTGAAACCAATTTTAATACTATTAATAATAATAATAATAATAATAATAATAATAATAATAATAATAATAATAATAATAATAATAATAATAATAATAATAATAATAATAATAATAATAATAATAATAATAATAATAATAATAATAATAATAATAATAATAATAATAATAATAATGTTAATAATGATATTGCTACTACTAATAATAATAATAATAATAATTGATCACAAAATTCTACTAAACAAACTTGCACCCTTAGGAATTTCCGGCCCTTTTTTTTATTGGATATTCTCCTATATTACAAATACTAGGATTTTTCTCGGACTCAATCAATGTTACATCAGGAGTACCGCAAAGTAGCCACTTGGGTCCACTCTTGTTTAATTCTCGGGTTCATAAAAAGAAGAGCTAAAGAAATCAGCAACACCGCTGTAACTAAAGCTCTTTATTGTTCCTTAGTACTTAGTACGATCCCGCATTTCAAATACATTCTGATAGAATAGAATCCATGCAAAAGCAATTTCTTTTATTTGCTTTGAGAAATCAATATAATCCTAGAGATTATTCAATTCTGCCTAGCTATCTCGTAAGACTTAAATCATTAAATATCTTAACTTTATCCTCACGCAGGCAAATTCTTTCTTCTTGCATTACTTTTGACGTCTTAAAAGAAAACATTGACGTTCAGTTTTTAGCAGATAATTTTAAAATAAATAATGGGGGCAGAAATACGTGAGGCTCTAAATATTTAGTTGAAAATACTCATAGAACTGAATATGGAAAAAATTAACCAACAAACAGATGTTGAATTACATTCAATAAACACAGTTATCTTTTTTCAACACAAATTTCTAGATACACTTTTAAACGTAAATTTTTGTTAAAAATAAACCTTGTTTTGGTTCAAAAATAAAATAAAATAAAAATTAAAATAATGAAAAATAAAAACAATTAGTATGCTGTGCGCAAACCAAAATATCAAATTTATCTGTGAAGACTGTCTCTATTATCTGTGATGACTGTCTCATCTCTGTACATTCAAAATGTAGACCTGGTATTTCAGAATATGGAACAAGCTGCAGCAAAAATAATGAATATCTCAAGGAATACAAAGAAGACTTTGAAACGATAATAAAACATAACGAACAGGAAGTTATGGAATTACATAGAGTCATCGAAAATAATTACATGAAGAGGTTAGATGAAATTAAAAATATTGAAATAAAATGCACAAAATTACGGAAGTCTTAAAAAATGAAAGCGAAAAGCTGAATGAATCATTTAAAAGTTCAATGAAAAAAAAATGATGAGGTGTGCAATAATTTAAGACTGTAAATAACTTTCTAATTGTAATGAAAAAAGATCTACCGTTAATAATTAAACCAAAACAAAAACAAAAAAGTGTCACAACAAAATAAGACTTAAATATGAAGGTAGATCCAAAAAATTTATAAATAAAAAATATCGTAAGTAGGGTTAACGGTACTATTTTAATTGAAACGGACTCTAAAGAAAATCGTGAAAAAATGAAAACGAAATTCGAAAAAAAATGAAAGAGGGATATGATATTAAAATTCCTGTTGAAATAAATTGAAAATTCGAAATAATGCATATGAACAATAAATTTACTGAAAATGAAATAATAGATAAACTAAAAAAACAAAATAGTTTTAGAGAAATGAATGATTTAAAAGTAGTTAAATTAAACGTGATAACAATTGAGGGTGGTTTCGCAATCGAACAGAGAGTCTGGCGAAAATTTATGTTAAGTTCGGTTAACTCGTTTGGGCACGGGGGCGCAATGAAGCTTTTTCAATGTTTTTGATGTCGAATCAAAACGGTTTGACCGATTGACTTGAAATTGCGCACAAATGTTCCTCTCAGCAACTGGCATAAGTTGTATAAATTTGGTTGGAATAAATTAACCCATTTCATCCTGGCGAGCTTCCAAAAAAAATTGTGTTTCCGATTTGTGTCCAATTTTACAGGTTGATCTTACAGTCCAAAAGAGAGGCTGCAAAAACTTTTAGGATTAAGTTCGATTAACCCGTTTCCCACGATGACGCCTTGAAGTTTTCTATAAATTTTATTTGCTTAAACGATTAAAAGAATTTTATTGAAAATTTTGTATCAGCATTTTAATTATATAAACCCATAGGGTTAATTTGGTTTTGACCTGCTTACGCGTTTTGCAAAATGATTCAATGAAATTTCTCTAATTTTTGGTATTAACGCAAGTTAACCTTTATTCCAAAAGCTCAGTTAATTAATGATACCAATTTTTTTTGCTCTCAGATAGTCTCAAATAATGCAAAAGCTATATGAGATAATATTAATAATAATAAAAATAAAGCTAATAAAGAATCCGAATAATAATATCTTTAAATTTTACATAATGTAACATAGTCCTTCTCTAAATTTTTTCGTAAGTCTTTGTTTATTATCTACTTTGCAGTTGTTGTTTTTTATAAAAAGATTTCGGTGTAAAAATCTTCAAATCAAATCTAAATATCAAAAAATTCAATTTCGAATATATTATGCTTAAAAAAATAGTATTTTAAAATAGTTTTTCCAAAAATTAAACCTACATTTCTCTCATAAAATCATAAAAAAACGAGGAAGAGCGTAGTAGAACTTTCAGGAAACCTTTTCTAAACCATCGACTATATTTTATACAAACGTTGGCAATTCAAGAAAACTACTATTGACATAGTATAATAACATAATGGTAAATTTAGTATACCCTTTTGACCTATAGTCAAACGGACATAATAATACTTATATGTAAACTACCTATTTCCCAGCGCAAGTTACCCCGCCACTCAATGGAGTTTTAATTTAAGTTGATGTTATTGAAAAAAGTTAACACAAAAATTACATATGGTGTTCATGTTAATTTTAAAATGTAAATAAATAAATTTTTTTAAAACGCTTCTTTTAGAATAATTCTTGCAATTTTTCAACAAATTTATCAAATTTCACTTAAACTTTTCATAATATTATTAAATAATAATAAAAAAAAAATTTTAATTCAGTTAGCATTATTCACCGGAAACCCACCATCCTCAACTCTATCGTCAAGGAGCACCAAATTGTCAAGAAGCACCACGTATAGAAAAATTAGAGATAATCGTTCAAACTGTTTTGCAAACTGTTTTTTAAAGCTTATGTTTCGTAATCTATTAAAAGAACTGGACAAACCATTTTTTTAAACATTCCCCAAATTTAAAGAAGTATTACCTACTTTCAAAAATTGTACGTAATTGTACTTTTTTTTTTGAATAAAGGTAGGAATGATAAGTATATACATGTACGCATACAAAATTTAAAGTCAATTGGTATTTTGCTTAAGCCACAGCCATTTTTGCTTAAGAGTACAGTAACGAAAAAATCTGTAAAAAGCTGCTGTGCCGCAATGGGTTAATGGAACTCAACAAACCTGTTTTTGAGACTTTGAACAAGCAATATTTCGCAAAATTGGACGTAATATTTTCCAAAAATTTTTTTGTACAATTGTCGGGCGGCAATTGTCAATCATGCGTTGGGAGTCAAAAAATCTATAAAAAGCTGTTGGGCCGCAATGGGTTATCGGTACTCCACAAATATTTTTTTGAGGCTTTCTTTTCAACTCTTCCAAAAATTGGCCGAAACTTGCTTTTTTACAATTTGCAACCTCTCGGGCAACGCCCGGTAAATCTGCTAGTAATTATTATAATACTAATAATAACAATAATAGCAAATAAGAGTACGAAAGAGTAGCAAACAATAATAATAATAAGAATAATAGTAATAAGAATAATAGCAATAATAAGAATAATAATAATAATACTAATAATAGTAAAAACAATAATAGTAATAAAAATAATAATTATAATACTAAAAATAATAATAATAGTAATAATAATAAAAATAATAATAACAATATTAATTACAATAATAATAATGTTATTAACAAAAAACCAAGTCTATTTTCAAAATTAATGTACATTAGTAAAAATAAATTACCTTTCAAATCTAATATGATAGATAAAGTTCCTAACAAAGATAATAAAAACTCGCAGAGTATGCAGTATCGAGAATTCGTTTTAATATTAACAAAAATAAAAGGAATGTAATTTAAGGTGACATGTCACAGCTTCACTAAGGGACTTATGACATTTTGTAAAATAACACAAAGTGACATAAGTCCTTTAAAAAAAAATTTCATCAGTCCCTTAGAGGACTTTATTATATATTTCTACATTGGGCTGGTCGCTGGTCGGTTTTAAAATCAAAGTTGTTCCTTTTCCAGAGTGCTGTCTATATTTATATCCAGAGTGCTAGATTCTATATTGGAAAGTAAGTTAAGTTATATAAATCCCTATATTTCTTAGAAAGGGAATATATTATCCCCAAAATTCTGGACCGTTTGGTTAAAGGCCTGAAAAAGATTGCATATCGTCATCCATCAATATAACAACATTTTTCGTCATAATACTCTTTAATGGACTTATGGCACTTAATAAAATATTTAAGTGTGTCAAAAGTCCCTCTGAAAAAAAGTGTCCTAACTCCCTAAGGGACTTATGACATTTTACAAAGGGAGCTGTGACATGTCACCTAATTTAATCATACCAAAAATTACTAAATGAATACACTTGCATTTATACAAACATTCATGAATAGATGTTACCACTTAAAAATTTGACTTATGCCAGTGTATTTTTATTTACATTTATATTAAATAATAATTTCTATTTTTGGTCATTTATAGTTATGGAAATTATTTTATGGACAGGCCAATATATACTACATCCTTGCTCCAAAGAAAAAAAAATTTGTTTATATTTCTTTAAATTTAAACGAATTATTTTATATCAATATCAATTTTAAATACATTTTAAAAGTAATTTATATTTAGTTTAAATTTAAATAAGTTATTTATCAAAAAAATTTAATTATATTTAAAATCATTTTTCTTTCATTGAAAAAAATTTTTTTACATTTAATATTTATTTTTATAGTAATTTAGAATATTCTAATTGTTTTTCTACATTTAATTATATTGTTATTATGTAACAATATTCTTCTTCCTTATTATTTTTAATTACTGTGTTATTTGTGCATTTTTAAATGGTACATTTAATTTTTTCATATTTTTCCATAAACCAATTAATAAGGTGAGTAATGTGTAGTACCATGTGGTGTGTAGTACCATGTGGACATTCATGGTGATAATGTGTTGATGTTACTTTTTCAATATTTAAAAATTTGCAAATTCATTTGTAAATTATGTACCTTTATCAGTTTGTCCGATTGTGGTGTTGCATTCCAAATGTGATTGTGATCAGTCTTCATATCTATATTTAAGGTTTTGGTGGTTTATTCATTAATATTTTTATTTATTTCATTTAAATTTTCCTTCTTTTTATTTTTCATTGCTCTTGTAAATACATTTAAATTGTTTTGTGGTATCATTTCCTTTAGTTTGGTAGAATCTAGTTGTAACCTCGAAAGTGCCTCTGTATTGGTATTAATTTTACCTTGTTTGAATATAATTTCAAAGTCGTAATCCACTAAATCTACATATATTCTTGTTAGTTCAAAAAAAGGATTTTTTAATTGAAGAGAACCTCTTCTTTTAATACCAAAATTTTCTGTCTGTTTTTTTCATTTTTTTCCATATTTATATTATAATTTTTTCTTTTAAAAAGTACAGTTTGCTTATAATTTAAATTAGTATTTCTTAAGAATTTCGATTAGTATTACATGGTTTATTGATTATCATTACATTTCCTAAAACTGATAATCTAGATTCTTCATTAACATAATATTATTTCCTAGGTGTTCCAAAAAGATATTGTTTTGACCAATAAGCGAAATACTTTCTAGTTGAATTTCTTTCTTTTAAACCAATAACATAAATTTCGTTTATCATTCAAAACAACGTAAAAAATTCTTACATAACATAATAAAATCTAATTTCTTTTTAGAACACTTGAAACATCTGTTTTAAAATAACCTTTTCTTTACAATATGAAATTTTTTATTTTATTTTTGTTGGTTTATTATTTTAATTTTTTTTTATTTTTTGTTTTAAATTACAATTTTACAAGTTTTATTTTATAGATTTTTTCTTATAATTTACAAATTTGTTTTTGATATTAGTTTTTGTAGTATTTTCATTCAAATACTTAAGTGCTAATTAGGCAAAATATTATGAGATAATAATTCAAGTTCAGATAATAAAGAATTTAGAAAAATACTTATATGTTATTTAAATTTTAGTATTTGCTAGTTAATTTTATTTATGGAATTATTGTAAAAATTTTTAAATAAACTGAATAATTGTATGGATATTAACTTATACACTGTTGTGTGATTAGTAATTTTAGTATTGCAATTTAAAGTTATATTTTCTTAAATAAAACAAGGACACTTTGTTTTTATTTAATTTTATTTTTCAATAGCTTACTAGTAAATATCTTACTAGGAATTCTTAGTCTAAAAAGAAATTAATACTTTTATGTTTATGGCCAAAACTGAATTGAATTATCTTTGATAATTCTTACATTTATATAGTATTTATTTTCCATACATTGGTCTTATTATTACATTAGAATTCTTCTTTATTACAACATATGGATTCTTATTCTAATTTAGTAATAAATTTTATTTCTGGTGTTCTTATTTTAATTATAATATTTATATTTACTTCTGGTATTAATTAATGTTTTAAAAGAAAAATGCATGAAATGCATTTTTATAAATAAAAATGTATTTATAGTATATTTTGACACACAAAATATTCCAATTGGAAAACAATAATAAACAATGTGGTTTATGAGGTCATAAGTGATACATGTTTTGGTTAAAACAAAATAAATACTTGTTTTGATTTTAAATTAAGTTCAATGTCTGTGTTGGAATCTATTTAAAGTATTTAGTGTATTTTATATTATATGAAGTAAAAATTAAAAGTATACATTTTAGTATATTGATAATTTTACCTATGAAGGAGGTGAATTATTGTACTTTAAATAGAAATAGAATTATTTTGGAATTATCTTGTTCTAGGATAATTAAATGTACTTTATTTTAGGATTATTAATTGTTTTTTCCTTGACGAGGTAAAAGCAATGTTATGTACTTTATTTTAGGGTTATTAATTGTTTATTCCTTGAAGATGTAAAAACAATGTTTAGAAAATACATTTAGAATAATAAAATGTATTTATTATATTTATATAATGGAGCGTAACATAACTCCATCCCCCTTAGACTGAGGCTCCGACGAAGTTATTATATAGTATCTCTGCTAGATTTTGTTCTAAAAATATAAGTTACAATTATTACAATGATTAATAAAATGGTGATAAAAATACCATAGTTCAAATATTTTGTGTATCTATGCTTAGTGTGTATTTCTTCTATTGTTTTTTATACCCGTGCATACATATATGAACATCGGGTATATTAAAATTACTCCTCCGTTTGTAACGCATCGAAATATAAGAGCTAGATATAGTGTCAAGGGTACGTATCGAATCAGCATCGAAAAGTGAATCGATCTAGCTATGTGTGTCCGTCCGTCCGTCCGTCAGCACGATAACTCAAAAACTATAAGAGCTAGAGTTCTGAAACTTTCACAAAGTAATTTTTAGACAATTTATAGGTTCCCTATTGTTTTTGGTTAAAATCGGAGAAAGGCTTCGGGTAGCTGCCATACAAATTTTTCGATATTTTATGAGTATTTTTAAAATTAATAACGAAATAGAAACCAAATATAAAAACAAACAAATTGTTGTTTAATTATTAATCGATTCATGGTGTAGTGGTTAGGACATGTTACTTGTAGCAAAAATGTTTCGGTTCGAATTCAGGCTACGGAAATTTTTTTTTTTTTTTTAAATCCATTTTTTTTATCTATTTTTTTTTTAATAAAATATTTTTTTAAAATATTTTTTTTTTTTTTTTAAATCCATTTTTTTTATCTATTTTTTTTTTAATAAAATATATGTATTTATTTTATGTTTGAAAAAATTTTATTTTATAGAAAATTAAACAGAAGATTCATTTATATTAAAAATTATTAATTTTTTTTAATATTTCTATAAAAAAATTCAAAACTGTTATTTAAAACAAACAATTGATACTATAGCAACTACGATTATTTAAAACTGTTATTTAAAACAAACAATTGATACCATAGTAACTAGAGTTATTTAAAAAAAAAAAAATGAGATAAATAAAAACTCGTTTTGTAAACAAATTATTAATTGTTCTATGGTATAGTGTGTAGGAGATGGGACTGGTATTCAAAACGTTTCGGTTCGATTCCTGGCTGGGGCAAATTTTTTTTTTTTTAAATTCATCTTAAAATTCTCATTTATAAATTATTTATTTTTTTTAAAACATTTTTAAAAAAATTCAAAACAGTTATTCAAAACAAACAATTGATACCATCGCAACTATAATAATTTAAAAAAAAATTGAGATGAACATAAGGTCGATGGCTTAGTGGTTAAGACGTCGACATTTTAATTGGAAAGTGTGGGTTCGAATCTCGTTGAGAGCATATTTTTTTTTTAAATTCATCTTTTTTTTTAATTCATTTTTTTTTTATTAATTTTTTTTCAATTAAATATAAAAAAACAAATATTTTGAATTTTCTGTCAAACAGTTCAATTGCAATATAAGAATTTCTTATATATTTAATACACGCACGGGTATCTAAAAGTTGACAAGGGCAACTATAATCTTCCTCGTCTATTATTATTTATGTCACTTAAAATTAATTCTTTAGAAACTAATTCAATATCATTCTCACTCTTTGTTATATTTATGTTTGAGAATGAGTAAATATAATGATTTTTGATTTTTAAATTATTATTTGTAAAAGTAAATCTTTTAATAGTTGTAGAACAATCTTTAAATTTAATTAAACTATTTTTATACAACATAAAATTTTCGTTAATACAATCATGACTAATATTAGTTTCTTTCAGGTTCTTTACAATAATGAGACATGGTTTTATTTCTTTTATTATTCTTTTGTATTTAATATCATTTCACAAGTTGCATGAGTGGAGCTTGTGATTTTATTTAAGCATTCATCTTCTACTTTAACTAAATTCTTTTTTTGATTATCTTTTACATTACTATAGAAAATTTGTTTCTACAAATCCATTATAAATCTATTAATTGACAATGTTAATTCTTTATTATCCTTATTAGGAATTGGCTCAATGATTATTTCAAAATAAGTCATAGTAGTATAGATTGGAAGGTAAATAATAATTAGTATTTGGTTTTGGAAAAATGCGACTGAAATTTTTGTTTCTTTAAAGGATTCTATGTCCGATAGGATATCTATTTCGTCAGGTGTTAAGATATTTCTAGACAAAATATTAAGTTTGCTAGATAAAATAATTTGAATTATTTTTAAATTAAAAATAATTTCTCAAAAGAGTAATGTCGTAATTAATCTGAAAAATATGTTTTAGTATGTCTAGTTCGTCTTTCGTATTAGTCGTTCCCGGTGAATAATTTTTATATTTAGATAAAAGTTCCGCGATTGTTTTTTGTTGTTGCGTTACTTAGTTAGAAATATTTTTAATTTGGGCTGGGCGTTGATTATTTATAGATATTTGTTTGTTAGATTCGGAAATAAGTTCAGATTTTGATTCAGAAATTTGATCTAGTTTTACCTGAATCATTTCTTTATCGTCATTGTCCATGTTTCCAGTTAAAAATTTTATTGTTGAGCCTACAATGTTTATTAAACCTCTTTTTGGTCTTTTGTGGGTATGTGGTTTTAACCCGTCAATTTTAGTTTCTAATATGTGAAAATTATGTATGATAGTTAAGTAGGCAGGATGGTTTAAATTGATAAGATTTTTTATTATCATGATGTTTTCTTCCAAGTGGTCCCTATAGTTTTTAAATTGTTATATGTTGATGGTGTGCAGGGCTCTCTCATAATCCCTTATTATTTTAATTAGTCCATCTTTAATTATAATGAATCCATTGTTATCGTTTAGATTTTGTATTTCGATTTCCAGTGATAAAATCATTATTGGTAAGAGTAGCGTTATTAATATGAGAAACATTTTCTGTAATTATGGATAATTATTAATATTAGTTTTGGATAGAATTTGAAGTATTATTTTGGAATTTTTTGATCATTTTAAATGGGATTTATAATACTTATACCCAGTGTTCGTAATTATATGATCATTATCTAGTCTATTAGCGTTTATTTTTCTGAATTTAGAATAATTTTTGCCTCCTCTAATTTCTTTTAGATACTGGGGGCCCGTTTTAATTTCAACTTCTTCTCTGTTTTTATTTAGCTTATTAATAGTATTTTCTTTTATCTTAATTATTCTATCTTTAATATATTTATATTCTAATTGTCCGATTGTACCATTACAAAGTCAATGGGGCTTCTACCTGTTGTGGAGTGAATAGTGTTGTTGTAAAAATTTATAATTTTTAATATTTTTTCTTCTAGAGTTTTGAAAGTTCTTATTAGGGTCGTGGCGTAGTAACCTTAAATGTTCATTTATTGTGTTGTGAAGTCGTTCGATGTCGGAGTTAGAAGTATGATTATTATTGGATGTAAAGTGAAGTTGGATGTTGTTATCCATTAGGAATTGTCATAAGGGTATGGCTTTCAATCCTAATTCGTTGTCAACTGTTAATTGTTTAAAACTTCCGACTGAACTTAAATATTGCAAAATTGCCCGTCTGAACTCGGTCCAAGTTCTTCCTTTAATTTTAATAGCTTGAGCATGTTTTAAAAACTTGTCTATTAGTGTTAGGAATAGTGTTTTACTTAAACTATAGAATACGTTAACTTGAATAATTTCTCTCGGTCCGTTCGGGGTTTCAGTTATCTTAAATTTTTCCTTAATAGGATTACATTCATATTTCTCCATATTGCAGATTTCGCAATTGTTTATGAATCTTGTTATTCTATGCCTTAGTTCTGGATTATAAACTTTGTCCTTTAGTTAAGCGAAATTCTCGTTTATTCCCCTACGATTATTTCTTATATGTTCTTTTTCAATCATATCGGCTAAGGTATTTTCGTCCGTAATATCTTCAAGTAACTTTTTACATCTTATAATTATTAGTTTTTTATTGCTGAGGTCAGCATTATTTTTAATTGTTTCGTAAAATTTAGAGAAGAATAGTTCATCTTCAATTAATATTGTATTAGTTGTCGTATTGTTGAAGTGAGTATTGATTAATACTTTGATTATTTCAATATCCATAAATTTGGTAAAAATGGTTTTTCTAATTTTTTTGAACAGTTTTTCTGTTTTGATTTTAAGAAACCCGAAATAAATTTTTTTTTTATAATGATTTGGTTTTTATAGTAAGTTATTGGACATTCGGTATTCTTAATTATAGGATCTTCTCCTTCGGATTCTTCAACATAATTTATAATAACTCTGGATAATGCATCTGCATTTCCATTTTGTACTCCCTTTTATATTTTATGGTGTAATCATATTCCGAAAGCCTAAGTCTCAATATTGTCAGTTTAGAATTCGGTTCTTTGACTGAGAACAACCAGGTTAAAGGTTTATGATCGTTTTTAATTATAAATTTTCTTCAAAACAAATAAGGTCGAAAGTATTGAGTTGCCTATATTATGGCGAGTAGTTCCTTTTTAATGGTGCTGTAGATTTGTTCATGACCGTTTAGAGTACGGCTTCCATAACAAATAGAATCAATTGTCTTGTGAAAGAACAGGGCCTAAAGCATAATTACTTGCATCAGTTTGCAGAGTAAATTGCTTATTGAAATCAGGATAAATTAATATAGGGTCGTTAATTAATAATATTTTTAATGTTTCAAAACTTTCTTTATATTCAGGATCATCTATATTCAGTTTAATGTCCCCCTTTAAATATTTTGTCATGGGCTTGGTAATCTTTGAATAAATTAAATCTAATAAAATTCAGGTAATATCCGGTGAGCCCTAAAAATTGTTTTATTTCTTTTGCCGATTTTGGTAAAGGAAAATTCTGAACACATGTTATTTTTTGTTGATTGCACTTGAAGATTTGTATCCTTAAGTCTTTGGAAAATCTTGGTTATGGACTCTAAATGTTCCTGCAGTGAGGTAGAAAATATTATTATGTCGTCTAGATATACCAAACCAATTTTATTGCTGTAATCTGACAAAACATGGTTCATCAATCGTTGAAAGGTAGCCGGGGATGTTTTCAAGCCAAACGACATATGAAGAAATTCGTAATGTACTCCTTCAACACTGAAAGCAGTTTTATAAGTGTCCTTTTTTGCTATCTCAATTTGGTGAAACCCCTTAGCAAGGTCTAGAGTTGTGAAATATGGAAATCTTCCAAGTTTTGCCAATATTTCAACAATATTTGGTATGGGATACCTATCATCTATTGTTAACTCATTTAATTTGCGGTAATCTATGACAAGTCTCCATTTAGTTTTACCACTCGCATCCGACTTTTTCGGTACCACCCATACTGGTGCAGAATAGGGTGATGCACTCGGCCTAATGATATTGTCTTCCAACATTTCTTGGATTTCACTTTGTACTTCATTCTTATGGATGTACGGATATCTATAGGTTTTTACCGCTATTGGCGCATGTTCGGTAGTTCGAATTTCATGCTTTCTAGCATTGGTAAATGTGAAATTCATATTTTTTTGATAAAAGATACGAGAAAATCTTTTAACTATAGTCAATAGTTTTTCTTCCTCTTCCGAGTTTAAGTGAGTGGTTCTAATTTGTTGTGGTAATGGTAATCCCACTTTCTCAATATTAAAATTCGAGTGGATTATTTCCTCTGGAATTTGCTTTTCATACATGTTACTATTATCAATTTTGGTTTTTCCCTTTTTAATTTTTGATTTATTATTGATACTTTTAATTATATTTTCGTGGTTTTATTTAGTTTTGGATTTAATGAAACGTCAACCGTTGTTTCTGTGTTGTTTTCGATTAATTTGTTTGAATTTAGTAAGTTGAATAAAATAGGTATTCCCTTACTATTAATTTTTAATTTATTATTCGCAAGATCGATTTCTGCATTATATTTTCTTAATACATGATTTCTTATTAGACCATCATATTTGTCGTGGAAATTGAATATTAAGAATTCGATTCTTTCATCGGCATTTCCTAGTTCGGAAAATAATGGAACGCGAGCTTTTGTATCTATTGGGATTTGATGTTTTAATGTTTTAACCATAATTGGTTTAATTGGTATTTGCCATTTAGGATGGCAAAGTCCTGGATTTATGATAGAATTAGTTGCACCTGTGTATATTATAAATTTGAGTGGTGTCTTTTTGGATTGTACTTGTTCTTGACCATTGTGATTATTATTATTATTATTGTTATTTGCTCTTGGATTATGATTTCCGTTACTGTGGTTATTTCCGTATAAATTTTGATTAAAATTATCGTAATTATTGTTATTATAATTATTATTATTATGAGGCCTAAAATTATTTGGTCTCCTATAATTTTGATGGTCATTTTGACGATTGTTTTGTCCGTAAGTTCGGGGTTTATTGTAATTATTATTATTGTTGTTATTATTATTATTCCTAAAACTTGTGTTGCCTTGTATGTATGTTCGCGGCCTATTATTATTATTTTGGGCTCGGTTTAGTCTTGGATTAGAAAATGTACTTGTCGCGAATGCATGTCCCGATTGAAATAATATGTCCATTGCATCTTCCAACGAGTTAGGGTTTCTACATTCCAGAATGGTTTTCATTGGTTTTGGAATTTTGCTTTTGAATATATTCAGAGCCGTTCTCATATTATTTCGAGCACATTCATTAGTGGCGGCTCCTTGTCCTTATACCGTTTGGTTTTGTTATTTAATGCCCTAAGTTTATTTTTTATTTCGTTATAAAAGTCTACGCTACCAGTTTTAAATGTTATAGCCCCAAGTTCGTCAAATAAATCGTCCGTACTTTTTCCCTCACCGAAGTTGTTTTGTAATATTGACTTAATATCAGTCTAATATGTTGCTTGGCAGTTTGTTTCTAACATTTCCCTAGCTCTATGTTTCAATTTGCTCTTAATTATTTTAGAGAATATTATCTGTGATAACGCATTATATGCACCTAAGATTGGGTATATTCTGTCTATTAGAAGATTGGGTATAAACGGTCTAAATATTTCAATGGATCTATTATTAAGGTATTTACTTGATTGTTATTATTAGCCATTTTAAGAAAAATTTATAGAAAAAGAATTTAATTTGAGAGAAGATGAACTTTTTTTTTTAATGATAAAGAAATAATTTACAATCAAAAGCTTAAAAAAAAATTACAAAAAGCTTAGATAACTTACAATATACTGATGTAATAGCTTATTGATTATTGAATCGGTTGTTGATGTATTGTTAACTCTCTTTGGTTGTTTCGTTAACGTTGACAATTTCTTGCGCTCTATTATCTCGTGCCGGCCTATTCTTTTCGCCCTATGTACAGCTTGTTGGTAGTTGGTGTGTCCGCTTTTGTTATTTTCCTTATTGAAGTTAAAGACCCTTTGTATGGTCTTAACTTTAGGTTTGTGTTTTGTGAAATATTTTTTATACTTTTTTTTGTTGAACAGGTTTTAAATATTTCCTTGGTTTGCACTCTTTTTATAACACTGTTTTTTGTGAAATAATTTTTATAAAATATATTTTAATTATGGTTTTGAATTATTATTAATTTATTATATAGTTGGCTTTTAACTGTTTTTTTGTATAGAATTTTTGTTATCAAATTTTGCCTCTTCGCTTTTATTATCACTGTCATTTAGCAGGTTTATTATTAGAAAAAAAAAATCTATGTTAATTATAAATATTATATTATACGCTCAATGCGTTGTACAAAAAATTTTGATGTTTATTAATTATATTATACACTCAATGCGTTTTATTTTATATATATCTATATATTTATGTTTATTTTCCGTAACTTGTTTTGCAATCGGAAATGTTTGTAATCCGCTTTAAGGTGTTAAAACACAAGTGAAATTGATATCGTTCAATCAGACTCAATTGAACTTTGAGCGTTTAGATTATTTTGCAATATCAATTCACTAAACGGATCCCATCCTCGTCGCCAATTTTAGTATTGAAATTTAAAGTTATACCTTTTTAAATAAAATAACGACACTTTGTTTTTATTTAATTTTATTTTTCAATAGTTTGCTAGTAAATAAATATCTAGGAATTCTTAGTCTAAAAAAAAATTAATACTTCTATGTTTATGACCACAACTGAATTGAATTATCTTTGATAATTCTTACATTTATATAGTATTTATTTTCCATGCGTTGGTCTTATTATCACATTAACATTCTTATTTATTACAACGTATGTATTTGTATTCTAGTTTAGTAATACATTTTATTTCTGGTGTTCTTATTCTAATTATAATATTTATATTTACTTCTGGTATTAATTAATGCTTTAAAAGAAAAATATATGCAATGCATTTTTATAAACAAAAATGTATTTATACTATATTTTGACACACAAAATATTCCAATTGGAAAACAATAATAAACAATCTGGTTTATGAGGTAATAAGTAACACATGTTTTGGTTTAAACAAAATTAATACTTGTTATACCTTACACATATAGAATAGGTAAAAGGGTATATTAACTTTGGTATGGTGTTTGTAACCATCTAAAGGAAGCGAGCTAGATATGGAAAAGTATATATATTTGTGATCAGCGTGACCTCCTGAGTCGATATAGCCATGTCCGTCCGTCCGTAGGCACGATAACTCAAAAAATAATGGAGCTATCTTGATGAAATTTTAACTGTAGGTTACTAGGACTGAAAGTACGGCGGGGATTGCATATGTGCGAAATCGGCCAATGGGTTCGGATTCTGGACCTTTTAATCGATCGAAGGGCTAACGTTCATATATAAAAAATCACGATAACTCAACAACTAATGACGCTTTCTTCATCAAATTTGTGCTGTAGGTTACTAGTAATGAAACTACTTCGGGGATTTCGTAAGTTCGCGATTGGACCATGGGTTCGGAACCTAGAAATTTTTATTCGAATTTAAGCCAAACGAGCAAAATTCCGAAACCAATGAAGATAGAACCTCCAAATTTTGCATCAGGGTGTCCCTTCCTATTTCCTTAGTGCCTTTGAAATGGGCACCATTGGAGTAGTGGGTCGGGGACCAGCCACTTAGTTCCGAGGACCTTAAAGTATATTTTCGAAATTAATAAAGATAGTAACTTGAAACAAATGTAGAAGCTTCAAATTTGGCACATGGGTGTTCTTTACTATCTCTTGCGTGTCCCTCTAGTTTTGGATCAATTGGAGTGGTGGTTCAGTACCTTTCTTAGACCCCCCAATGTGTAAAAGTTTATCATCGAAATTAATAAAACTAGTAACTTAAAATTAAGATAGAACGTTCCAATTGTGTACAAGGGTTAACTAGTATTGAAAGTATGACGGCGACTGCATATGGGCGAAATCGTACCATAATTTCGGGATCTGGAACCCTTGAAAAGTTCAAGGGCTAACGAACATATATCTTAAAAACACCATAACTCAAAAAATAATGCCTCTATTTTGATAAAATTTAAACTCTAGGTTACTAGTAATGAAAGTACCATTGGAATTGGTTCTGGTCGAGTTTGGTCAATGAGTTCGGATTCTAGAAGCTTTTGATCGATTTGAGGCCGAACGAGTATAATTTCGAAGCCAAAGGATATATTTCCTATTTCCTATGTTACCCGAAATTTAGACTTAATTGTAGTGGTTCAGCTATGTGCAAATGTACTTGCTGCATTTATGTAAAATTTATTTTTATATTTAAATGAATTATATGAAAAGGTCTAAATTTGTAATTGTATTTTAGAAATACATTAATTGCATATTTTGCGTTTATAAGCTTTTCTATTAGGTATTTAAACTAACCGTTTAAAATAATTGCAATTTTGAAAAATTTGGATTATTAAATATATTATGCTTTGATTAGCTTTTTATCACAAAATTTAATAATTAAAATTTTTTCACTTTTGTAATTGAATTGAAATAAATATATTTGCATTTGATTCAAGTTTTTTTTGTTTTTTAATATTTTTAAATCGATAAATTAGAAAGAATTTGTAATATTTTTTAAGACATAGTGTAATTAGAAAATGTTTTTAGTATTATAAAGTTAATTTGGTTAGCTATGTCTTACGCTCAAACTAATAACAGTTTTTATGGTGTTAAAATGACTTATGGATATGTCATTAAATTTAAACCAAATAGGTGTAGGGTATTTCTAAGTCGGTTGCACCGAATGACTGTTTGTTTAATTGTTTTTTGTTTGTAAATTAAGTTCAATATCTGTGTTGAAATCTATTTAAAGTATTTAGTGTATTTTATATTATATGAAGTAAAAATGAAAAGTATACATTTTAGTGTACTGGTAATTTTACCTATGAAGGAGGTGAAATTATTGTACTTTAAATAGAAATAGAATTATTTCGGAATTATCTTGTTCTAGGATAATTAAATGTACTTTATATTAGGATTATTAATTGTTATACCCTACACCTATAGAATAGGTAAAGGGGTATATTAACTTTGGTATGGTGTTTGTAACCACCTAAAGGAAGCGAGCTAGATATGGAAAAGTATATATATTTGTGATCAGCGTGACCGCCTTAGTCGATATAGCCATGTCCGTCCGTCCGTCCGTCCGTAGGCACGATAACTCAAAAAATAATGGAGCTATCTTGATGAAATTTTAACTGTAGGTTACTAGGACTGAAAGTACGGCGGGGATTGCATATGGGCGAAATCGGCCCATGGGTTCGGATTCTGGACCTTTTAATCGGTTTCAGGGCTAACGAACATAAATAAAAAATCACGATAACTCAACAACTAATGACGCTATCTTCATCAAATTTGTGCTGTAGGTTACTAGTAATGAAACTACTTCGGGAATTGCGTAAGGTTGGGATTGGACCATGGGTTCGGAACCTAGAACTTTTTGATCGAATTTAGGCCAAACGAGCATAATTCCGAAACCAATGATGATAGAACCTTCAAATTTAGTATCGGGGTGTCCCTTCCTATTTCCTAAGTGTCTTGTGAATTTGGGTCCCATTGGAATAGTGGGTCGGGGACCAGCCACACATTTCCGAAGACCTTAAAGCATATCTTTAAAATTAATAAAGATAACAACTTGAAAAAATGTAGAAGCTTCCAATTTGCCACAAGGGTGTTCTTTACTATCTCTTGCGTGTTCCCCTAATTTGGGATCAATTGGAGTGGTGGTTCTGTACCCCTCTCAGATCTCCCAAGTTTTAAAGGCTTATAATCGAAATTACTAAAAATAGTTACTTAAAATTAGGATAGACCGTTCAAATTGTGTACAAGGGTTAACTAGTACTATAAGTACAGCGCGGACTATATAAGGGCGAAATCAGCGGTTCGGATTCTGGACCTTTTAATCGATGTCAGGGCTAAGGAACATATATAAAAAATCACGATAACTCAACAAATAATGAGGCTATCTTCATGAAATTTGTGCTGTAGGTTATTGGCAGCGAAACTACGGCGGTGATTACGTACGGTGAGGATTGGACAATGGGTTCGGAACTTAGAACTTTTTGATCGAATTTAGGCCAAACGAGCATAATTCCGAAACCAATGAAGATAGAACCTCCAAATTTGGTATCAGGGTGTCCCTTCCTATTTCGTAAGTGTCTTTGAAATTTGGGCCCCATTGGAGTAGTGGATCGGGGACCAGCAACTCAGTTCTTAGGCCCTTAAAGCATTTTTTCGAAATTAATAAAGATAGTAACTTGAAACAAATGTAGAAGCTTCCAATTTGCCACAAGGGTGTTCTTTACTATTTCTTGCGTGCCCCCCTAATTTGGGATCAATTGGAGTGGTGGTTCAGAACCTTTCTTAGACTCCCCAATGTGTAAAAGCTTATCATCGAAATTAATAAAACTAGTAACTTAAAATTAAGATAGAGCGTTCCAATTGTGTACAAGGGTTAACTAGTATTGAAAGTATGACGGGACTGCATATGGGTGAAATCGTACCATAATTTCGGGTCCTGGAACCCTTGAAAAGTTCAAGGACTAACAAACATATATCTTACAAACACCATAACTCAAAAAATAATGCCGGTATTTTGATGAAATTTAACAGTAATTTACTAGTAATGAAAGTACCATGGGAATTGGTTGTGGTCGAGTTTAATTTCGAAGCCAAAGAATATATTTCCTATGTCCTATGTGTCTCCGAAATCTAGACTTAATTGTAGTGGTTCAGCTATGTTCAAAGGTACTTGCTGCATTTATGTAAAATTTATTTTTATATTTAAATGAATTATATGAAAAGGTGTAAATTTTTAATTGTATTTTGGAAATACATTTATTGCATATTTTGCGTTTATAAGCTTTTCTATTAGGTATATAAACTAACCATTTAAAATAATTGCAATTTTTAAAAATTTGGATTATTAAATATATTATTCTTTGATTATCTTTTTATCACAAAATTTAATAATTAGAATTTTTTCATTTTGTAATTGAATTGGAATAAATATATTTTCATTAATTTCAAGTTTGTTTGTTTTTTAATATTTTTAAATAGATAAATTAGTAAGAATTTGTAATAATTTTTAATAGATAGGGTAATTAGAAAATGTTTTTAGTATTATACAGTTAATTTGGTTAGCTATGTCTTACGATCAAATTAATAACAGCTTCTATGGTGTTAAAATGACTTATGGATATGTCCTTAAATTTGAACCAAATAGGTGTAGGGTATTTCTAAGTCGGTTGCACCGACTGACTGTTTCTTTACTTGTTTTTTCTTTGAAGAGGTAAAAGCAAGTTATGTACTTTATTTTAGGATTTATAATTGTTTTTTCCTTGAAGAGGTAAAAACAATGTTTAGAAAATACATTTAGAATAATAAATGTATTTATTGTATTTATATAATAGAGCGTAACATAACATAGTCAGCGAAATTCTTTGTTCAGAAAAATTATTTATTGATAATGGTTCATTATCAAGATGAAAAATGTCCTGAAATCTATTACAAATATTTAAAATTGAATTCTTTGCTAATTCATCTAAGTCATCTACTTTCTTTGTTGGTTGAACTTCTATTTCTATTGTTTTGATTGTTACTCTTTTGGGTTTGAAATTTTTACATGTTTTATGCCATATGCTGTTATTAGAGAATTTTTCAAGAATACGCCTTCTACTTAATCAAACCTTTACTTAATCAAACTACCTTATTTTATGTTTAAATTTATTGCTAGTATTGCTTCAATTCGAGGTTGAATTGCTATGCTTGATATTGTTTCGTTATACATGCTCATTGTTAATACAATATCTTGTTCTTGCTTTGATATTATTAGTGTGCATGTTTCATAATCTATTTTACATATATGTTTTTATAGGAAATCTCTAATTATTAGCCCGTTGATTTGACATATTTCTTCATTTATTAATATTCTTGATTTATAATATTGCTTTTTAATATGGATATATCTGCTCCTGTGTTTATTAAAAGAGTCAGATTATCATTAGTTTTTGTTCTTACTTTAATAATATTTGTGAATTTATTATTTCTATTGATGTTAATTATCTTCTTCTGTTGAATTGGCTTTTGAGTATTCATTTGTATGTTGCTTATATGCCCGGGTTTCTTCGGCCGGGGCCACTGAAGTTTCCCTGGTTGTTATTATTGTAGTTGTTGTTGTTGTTTTCTTGAATTCTATTATTGTATACTTGGAATTACTAAGCAAAACTTGTGTGAGTTTACAGAATCAATATTCTATTCTCTATACTACTTCTACAATTACATTACATTACATTACATGTATTTATTTATTTAATTAGATTATATGGTTTTAATTTTCTTAACCGTCTTGTGTTGTTGCGGTTGTTCATCAATTGTAAAACTTCTATGTTAACATGCTGCGAAAGTCTGTTTTGATGTTTTATGACATATTCACCTATTACATCTTCAATTAACTTTATGTTAAGGACATTATGAATTTCTTCATTGGTTACTTAACGATGCGCGTTGGTAATCGTACGAAGAAATTCATTTTGACTACGCTGAATAATTGCTCTTTTGATGATTTTGTACATCCCCACATCTGGATACCATATGTCCATATAAGCTTAATTATTGACAAATAAATGAGTCTTTTGGATGAAAGTTTGAGTTTAGAATGTTTGCCTATAATCCACCACATTTCACGTAGTATTGAGTTAATATGTAGTGCTATTTGTTTAACGTGATTTTTCCAGTTTAACCGTTCATATAGATGTTACCCCAAATATTTTGCTGATTTTTCTTGTGGTATTTGAATGTCATTTACGTGAGTGCAATATTGATCGCTTTTCTTTTTTATGTGTATGTTACTTGTACCGATTTTTGTTCATTAAGTTTAATCTTCCAATCATTTGTCCATTTGATAACTTTATTTAAAGCACGTTAAAGTTTTCCTATTGCATCTTGTTGTGTTTCACTGACTGCAATTATCACTGTATCATCGGCAAATGTTCAGATAATGTTTTCGCTTGACGTAGGTATATCTGCGGTATAAATTAGGTACAAAAATAGTCCTAGGATGCTTCCTTGTCGTTTAACTGCAAGTATTGGATAAAAGTCAGAACGAGCTTCTTCATGTGCTACTCTAAATTTACGCTCAGATATGCATGATTTGAGGAGTTGGCAAAGGTTATTCGGTAATAATTTACTTAATTTATAAATGAGACCCTCATGCCAGACTTTATCAAATGCTTGTGATACATCAATAAATACGGATGGACAATATTTCATCTCCTTAAAAGGCCTGTTCAATTACTGAAGTGATTCTGTGTATTTGGTCAATGGTGGAATGTTTCTTTCTAAACCCAAATTGAAAATCTGGTATGTTAATCAATGGTCTTATACGTTTCGGTACTAATTCTTCAAACAATTTTGATATAGCTGGTAACAAAGATATTGGGCGATATGATGAAATCTTATTCGGCGGTTTATCTGGTTTTTTCAGCATAATGATTTGGGCTAAACATAATGGTGCATGTTTGAGTCTAAATCAGGCGTTGAACAAGTATGTCATCAAAACAATACCCAATTCTCTAAGAAGACGAGGTGAAATTTCATCAAATAACTCTGCCTTCTCATCACCGCGTCTCGCCCATGTTCCTTGTAGAGTTTTTATAGGTGGTACATGCGTATCCGGTCTTTTAAAACATCGTGTTACTTTCCATAAAGAAAAATTTTTATCAGCTTCAGGACTTAGATTTACAAGAAAATTATCAATATCACTTTGCTTATAATTTTTGATTAATCTATTTAATTTGTTACTGGTGCTATTAAATATTGTTTTGTCAGCAGGATGTCTGGATCTATGCCAAACTCTTCTCGTTCGAAATCTCTCCTTGATTAGTTCGCTAATTTCAAGAGGATAACAAATACTTTTCGCAGCAGTTTCTACAGGAACAGGAGTTGCACTTTTAGCAGCATTTTGTGTGTTGTAATACATCTCTGTGCCTGTGATTCGTGATTCCAAATCATCAATTGTTTTTATTCTTATTTTGAGATTCACTAATTTTTCCAGATTGTCTCTAAATAGATCCCAGTCAGTGTGCTTATTAGTCAAAGTTTGTTTCCTCTGCTTTTTGATGACTTTTGAGCTTATATCCATTAAAACTGGAGTATGATCTGATGACAAATCTGCCATTCCTTCTACTTTAATATAACTTGACGTTATACCTTTCGTTATATAAAAATCGAGCACATCTGGTATTTTATTGGAATCTGTTGGCCAGTATGTTGGACTGTTGGATGAGTGGTATTCACAATATGCTAACTTAATAGCATTTAAGAGTTCACAGCCCTTTTTGGGTGTAATTAGCCGAGAAGCCTATGCTGTATGCTTCACGTTAAAGTCACCGGCAATAATAAATCTTGATCCCAGCTGCTAAAAGATTTCCATGTACTGTTTTTTATCAGTTTTGTGAGATGGTGGACAATATGCTGCTGCAATGTTCAATTCTTCATCATTATGGTTTACAATTATTATTGTGGCTTGTATATAATTTTCTCTTATGTCCTCTTGTTGATACTGTGTGGTGTTTTTCTTAATAATAACTGCAGTTCCTCCTCGGGCACGTTCACTTGGTTGTGTGGTCCAGTAGCTCTTATACCCTTGAATTTTTATGTAGTTTTTATTTGTAAAATGTGTTTCTGAAATGAGTGCTATGTCTATATTATTTGTGTCAAGGAACTATTCTAGTTCTCGAGCTCTTTGGTTTAAGCCGTTTGCGTTCCATGTTATCATTCGTAAAGAATTATCTGTCATTTTTATTTTCTATAATCTGGTATGACGTCGATGTTTTTTTCTGTATTTCATCTGCACGCCTTGCTAACTGTCTGAAGTTTTGTTTAGCTTCAGACTGGAACTTTGTTATTAACTTCATAAGGTCATTTATTGTTGTTTCATTCTCTGTTGTAGGATTTTGTGTTTGTTCATTTGGTTTATCCTTTACTATTTTTATAGCCTGCGCAAAAGTTTTATTAGTAGTCACTTTCTCTGCCGGTTTAGCTTGTACAGTTTGAACTGCTGATCTCTTTTTCGGTGCTTGATTTTTTGCAGCTTTTTGGTAACTTCACATCCCTTGTAGCTAGCCGGGTGGCCGATTTTTCCACATAGAGTATATTTAGGTTGGGTATCAGGACTTTTTTATACCCGTATGACTATACAGTCAAAGGCTATAATAAATTTGCCATTACATTTGTGACGTAGAGAAGGAGGGAGGTAGGTATAGACTCAAGTGTATGAATCGGATCACAATCAAAAAATAAATGGATTTAGCTATGTATGTCCGTCCGTCATCACGATAACTCAAAAAATAAAGGAGCTAGGATTATGAAATTTTCACAAATTTGTTTTTATGCAAAAACCGGAATCGCTATTTAAATCCAACCTTTTTGGTCCACGGGTTCGAGTACCTGCCATACAACTTCTAGATTTATATGAGCATTACTCTATACCTGTGGAAGCTGCGGGTCTGAAATTTTGCCAAAAGTAGTTTAGTATAATGGCCCAAGTTACTGCAAAATTTGGTTGGTCTACTGCAGAGGGTTCGAGTAGCTGCCATACAACTCCTTCTTTTATATGAGCTTTACACTACACCTGATGAAGCTAGGTGTCTGAAATTTTGCAAAAAATAGTTTAGTGTAATGGCAAAAGTTATTACTAAATTTGGTTGGTCTACTGCTGAGGGTTCGAATAGCTGCCATACAACTCCTTCTTTTATATGAGGATTACACTACACCAAATGAAGGTGGGTGTCAGAAATTTTGCCAAAAATAGTTTAGTGTAATGACCAAAGTTACTGCAAAATTTGATTGGTCTACCGCAAAGGATTCGAGTATCTGCCATACAAGCGGATGATATAATGTATATGTTACGGTCATGCGGGTATCCCAGAGTTGACACAGTCTACTCTACTACACTCTTCCTCGTTTACACTTGCTAGTGTGATGATCTTCAGCACATTTTACATATCTGGGTTGTCTTTGGCAAAAGTTTTTGTTATGTCTTAATCTTTGACAATTCGTGCATTGAGAAATACCTTTAATTTTATTTGGTGTTTCTACTTTTATCTTAGAATGTAGGAGATTTGTCTTTTGAAATACTTCTTTATTATTGTTTTTTGATATTAAATCCACATAGAATAACGGAAAAGTTTTTGTAATTTTTTTACCTTCTACGATAGATTTTTTAATGACATTTGAAATTACAATCACTTGATGGCCTTTTTGTTCTAATTCAATTGTTGTTATTATTAAAGTTGTTATTCCGATTATTGTTATTGTAATTACGAGTACTTATTGTTGAAATTGCCATTGTAACTATTAATGTTGTGGCTATTGTAATAATTTGTTCTAAAACTGTTCTATCTGTTGAATTGGCCTCTAAAATTATTTACTCTAAAATGATTTATAATATTTTGCCTTGTATTAGTATAATTTTCTGATTCTAACTGATTTGCTTCTGCAAAATTCTTTGGTTTTGCTGGTAAAATGATTGCTCTGTGCATCTTATTTAATCCATTTTTGAATATATTAAAACCTAATTGATCTTTCGCCCTATTTGCAACTCATTTAGTTGAGCAATGGTATTTCGATTTTGGTTGCAAATGAATTAGAATCCTGATTACCTTGTACTAATCTTGTTAATTCATTTTGGTTTTTTGCTGGGCTCTTTTTTGATTTAAAATTTTCATTTAATACTTCCTTTAATTTATTTGTGGTCTTTATTTGTCAGCTAAATAATTTTAATTAAATTAGCTAATTAAATTAATTTTGTCAGCTAATTTGGTAGCTAATATAAACTTTAACAATTTTGCTTTTTCAGTATCATCTTTTAATGTGCCGGAATAAAATTCTATAAGGCGTTTAAAATTTGAAAGATGCTTAATTTCTTCCTCAAATAATTGTACAACTTTTATTGCTTTTGTTAGCTCAAAATTTACCATATTTTCTGTCTTTATTTCTACTTTTCTTTTCAGATTTATACTTATTTTTCTTATTATTTCTTTTAATTTTAAGTTCTGTTGAAAATCACCTCTCTTATTATTCTAATATAGCTCCCAAGTTTCTGTTTATTTTACTGTCCATTAAAATTAAAATTTGCTGTTATATTTACGTTATTTTTTTTTTAATAATAATAAAAATTTTATTTATATACTAAGATTTACTTTAATTAATTTAAGAAAATTTGAAACATTTTAAAATATAATAAAAAATTTAAATTATATTAATTATTTGAAAACAGAAATTTATTTAAAACAAAATTTATTATTTTATATATAAAAAAAAATCATAGTTGATTAAATTGTTGTCAAACGCTGCGCTCTTTTTAATGCTCTTTTATTCCCCCAATATTTTGTAGTTCCTTATAAGAAGATAACTAGGGGAAGAGAGCTGCTTTTATAGGCTTCACAAAAATATAAAGTTAAAATGTATAGGGTTACCATACGGTACTAAAATTTACCATTATGCAAAACTCAATTTTTGAAAACTTTTTTGACCCCACATATCTTCTAAACGGTTCAAGCTAGGGTCTTAAAATTTTGGGAAAAGTTAGGCCTTTAGAAATTAGTAGGAATCAGTTAACCCAATTTTTTTTTCACGTCCCCTGTGTAGGAGCTATAAGGGCTCGAAAATTTAAATTTAGCTATTTTTAAACACCTGTAACTTAAAAACCTGTTCAAATTTTTTTTTACTAATATACAAAATTTACAGCTGCAGCATTATGTTTCAACATATGTTAAAGGTTTTTTCTTAAATTTGAAAGGGTTTTTTTTTCCTTAAATTTGAGGGGGGTGGGCAGATCCATCATAAGTTTGCTAAGCAAAAATTTGGGAACCTTCTCCATTTAAGGGCTACTAGGTCTTAAAAATTAAAACTTTTGTGTTTATATAAAACAGTAACTTATTCACCAGTGTAAGTTTTTTCCAAAATTAAAAGTTAAAATTGAAGCCACAACATTATTTTCCGCACTTATTAACAGGTTTCCTTGAGTGCATTGGGGTTATATTCTAAGTATTTCTCTATTAGTCATATAATTAATAAATTAATGAAATAACTAAATTTACATAAACTGTAATCATGGGTCAAAATTGCCCAATATATTTTTATTGTAATTCTTCACATTTTTTACATTTAATTTCAATATTTGAATGAACTTTACAAATAAATTTGTTACATTTATTACATTTAGTAGAAAATTTTGTACTATTAGAAAGTTGTGGGCACAAAGCATCTTGCTCTTTTCAAACTTGGTTTATCTTCCTTATATTTTGTATTCGCACTCTGGTTATTTTCTTGGTATGTTTTAGCACACAGATCATGGGATTTGGCGGGACGTCTTTCTATTTCTGGATTAATGAAAGCAAAGGCTAATTCTTCCAGAAATAGTCTTCGCTTATATTTTTTGTACTATTCCAGGAAGGATAAATTTCTGTCCAAATGACAAAGCCATTGTATGCTGAAGTATCCACCATATTAGAAAATAAAACCATTGGCCATCTATTAGTTCTACGTTTGCAACTGTAAGTTCCTATAAGTTGATCTAAAACGTCCACCCCACATTTTGTTTTATTATAAAATTTGATAATCTCCGTTTTTTTTTTTGGTTATCAGAGCTAATTTCTATTTTGTGATGTAATGTACTGAGTAGATTAACACAACGATTCTTTTTTGGTATGTAGGAAACCAGAGTAATGTTATTTGTATGGTCGAAAAAGAATTCGGAGGAACATACAGGTTTTTGTTTTGTGTTAACTGCATTTAGAGGAAGAAATGCTTTATTTTTTCTTACAGTGCCGACCATGGTTAATTTTCTCTTTAGAAGTTCACAGCCCAATTGATGAGTAGTAAAAAAATTGTCGCAAGTTACGTTGCGTCCTTGGAGATCTTGGGTAAGATCAAGTACAACTCTCATATCTTGGTTTATTTCAAATGAACAATTTCTATTTTTGCCTAAAAAACATCAAATTTTAGTTATATTATATTAACATTATATTATTTTACATTCATATTTTAGTAGATTATTACCTTACCTGTATAAACCTGAAGCCGCCAAGCATAACTAAAAGAAGCATCACATAAAGCCCATATTTTCAGACCATATTTGGCCGGCTTTGATGGAATAAATTGTTTAAATGGGCACCTTCCTCTATAAGGCACAAGTTGTTCGTCTACAGTAACGAATTCACTGGGATTGTACATTTTTCGTAAATTATTTTCCCATTTGTCCCATAAAATTCGAATCGGTGCTAGTTTATCTCGTTGACGCCGTTCTTCTCGATCTTGTCTGTTATCAAAATGAAGTACACGAGTAATATTTCGAAATTTTTTCAAACTCATTGTTGCTTTAAAAATTGGGCGACCTTTTACACTGTCCCACAGAGATTCTAATGCTTCTCCTTTAGATCTATAAACACCAGCAAGTAATAATAATCCAAAATAGGCTTGAACGAAAACACTATCAACTGTTGCCCATTCACTGCCAAAAACCCTAGTTCCTGAAAAAAACTTCAAGATTTTTATCGAAGAAAAAATATTTTTTATAAACCTACCTTCGATATTTTTCATTTCAATAATTATTGTCTCAATTTCTTTAGACATAAACAATTCGAAAGATGATTTTATATCTGTTACTCGAGCCGTTGCGAATTGTGTGGGTCCTGGTTTAGTACGTAAAACATTTTCAGCACCAAATCTTCCTTTATAATTGTTTGATGGTTCTTTATGCCAAACAATTTTATTGTCTTTTGAAAAATAACTAATATTATTTGTGGACAAATCTACCTCTGATGCTTCACTTTCTCCATCAGAAATAAAAATTTCAGAATCAGATCTATTATCTGATAAAATTACATCTTCAAAATCTGAATATGAAGAATTTTGTGAACCATCATAATCAGAACTAATATTCATAAGCTCCTCAACTTCTATTTCATTTAAAATTTTCTAAATCATTCGAAATAACAAACAAAACAATATAAGTATTTGGACAACATTTCAAAGCAAAAACACAGGTGTACACTGTACATAAATATATAATAAATTATAACTTACTCTTCGTGACATTTTTATGAATTTCATAAAAACACAATCAATATAATATTATACACACTAAAGAATTTTTTCAAGCCAACTAAAATATTTTTTCATAAAATTTTGTTCTTCAGAGTCGATAAAATAGCGGTTAAAAAAATAAGAAGTATTTTTTTTATTGTTGCCTACTTGTGTATTGCAATATTCAAATCGATGTTATTGTAATATCTAACCGAAAACAATAGAACAAAACCAAAAATTGCTTAATCAAATAGAAATTGTTCTAATTTTTATTATTGGGCAATTTTTGCCCAAGATTACAGGATATAAGTTTGTAACGTTTATAGTTTAAAAAATATGAACATCCAAACTTGCTTTTGGGCAATTTTGACCCATATGTACAGCATAAGGGTTAATATTATCATTTATTTTTATATATATTTTTATAAAAATAAATGATGAAATTTTCAGTAAGAAACCGTATATAATTTTGAAAATGTGCTTTTTAAAAACCCTTGGTTTTTTCCTTACTTGTACATTTAATTTTTTCTTATTTCCTACTATATGTATAATCATTTGTATTAAAATTAGATTTGTTTATATTATTTTGGTTTGATTTTTTATTTTGTTTTTCAGTAATTAAATAATTTCTTGCCTTTTCATTAGCATATCTTAATATTAATTTTAGTTCATTTACATAGTCGTCTATGTTTTAAATACTCGTACAATTTTTATTTTGTAATCTTTCACATGAAAGTGTACATTTTTTACATAAACCAATTCATAAGTTGAGTAATGTGTAGTACCATGTGGTGTTGAGTTTTAAAAGTAAGTTTTAGTAGGGTAAATATTCGTCCCAACTGTCTTGTCCTCTTAAACTTATTAAATAGTCATTTAATATTCTGTGATTTCTTTCAAAAGAACCCAATGTTTCACGGTGATAATGCGTTGGTGTTACTTTTTCAATATTTAAAAATTAGCAAATTCATTTGTAAATTCTATACCTATATCAGTTTTTAACTTTTTGAAATATCCATATTTAAGTATGAAATTTTCTACTAATATTTTTGCGATTTTGCGACTAGCTCATCGTATATTTCTTTTATTATTTACTTTTATATGAACTTGCCTGTGTCTATGGCTTTATTTTTCATTCTGTCAGTTATTGATACATTTATATTAGAAACCTGACCATAAATTTATAAAAATTGTATGGTTCAGTGGTTAGCAAAGTGGCTTAGGGTGTAAATAGATCTGACTTCGATCCTCCTTGAAAGATAAAAAATTTTTTTGTTTTTTTTTTAAATTCAACAGAAATAATAAAAAAAATTACAAATTAATTTATTTGGATACTTTCTTTAAAAATTTGTAACTTTAAGAACTAAAATACTTCACTTTGATAATATAAAAACATAAACCAAATAATTATATAGACGATCAGTTTCGTATAAAAAAATTTAGGGTTTTTTTTTAAGTCAGTCCGTACATTTTTGGTTCATTAATTTAAAATTTATACTAGTAGGTACCTATTAAAAAAATTAATTAAAATTTGCTGTTATATTTTTATTATTTTGTTTTTAATAAAAAAAAAAAAAATTTTATTTATATACTTAGAATTATTTTAATTGATTTAATAAAATAAAAAGTTTTATTTATAAACTTAGAATTATTTTAATTAATAAAATTTGAAACATTTTAAAGTTCCTGCAAAATTTGGTTGATCTACAGCAGTGGATTCGAGTAGTTGCCATAAAACTCCTTCTTTTATATGAGCATTACTCTACATCTAATGAAGTTGGGTGTCAAAAACTTTTCCAATAATAGTTTAGATTTTTGGCGAAAATGTCTGCAAAATTTGGTTGGTCTACTGCAGCAGATTCGAGAAGCTGCCATAGAACTCCTTCTTTGTAAGAGCATTACTCTACGCCAAATTTAGCTGGGTGGTAAAGTTTCTGCAAAATTAGATTCGTCTACTGCAGTGGGTTTGAGTAGGTGCCATTTAGTTGTTTAGACCTTGCGGCCCGTTGTGCATGAGTAGGTGCCATACAACTCCTTTTTAGCACATTTTCAAAAAATTTTGTAAAAATGTGCCTATATAGTTTCACTCTGTCCGTCTGTCTTTCCGAATGTTTACAAAAACTTTTACATCGTTTGAAATAGAGAAAATTTTAACCATGGATAGGTATGACAAAAAAAATAATTTCACCCGTTACGGAGCTACAGCCCCTCAACAGCCCTATTTTTAAATTGTTATAACAAGAGTTCTATTAGGTATATTCAATCTGAAAACGACATAAAATAGCTGGTTTATATAAGCTTTATAAATAATTGGTTTTATAAGCTTTATAAACTTAGAAATGTTTAGGGTTGCCATACGGTACAAAAATTTACCATTAAACAAAACTCAATTTTTGCAAAATTTTTGGCCTCAAATATCTTCTAAGCGGTTCAAGCTAGTGTCTTGATAAATTAGACCTGCAGAAATTAGTTGAAGTGGGATAAAAACATTTTTTTGGCATGCCCCCTCTTTAGAAGCTATAAGAGCTCGAAAATGGAAATTTTGCTAATTTTAAACACCTGTAACTTGATTACCTTTTCAAATAAAAAACATTGAAACTTCAACATTGTATTTCGCACTTATTAACAGGGACTGCATTCTAAGTATTAGTTTCACTATTATTCATAATTAATAAATTTATGAAATAACTAAATTATCATTTATTTTTATGTATATTTCTATAAAAATAAATGATAAAATACTCCGTAAGAAATCTTATAATTAATATATAATATTAATAATGTGCTTTTTGTAGGCCTTTGTTTTTTTTCATCACTTGTTTTATATAAGCATTTCTATACACATAATAAAGCTGGATGTTTGAAATTTTGTCATTAGTAGTTAACTTTAATATCCAATGAAGAGGTTAGAAGCTGCTTTTCAACGTATAACTTCTTTTGTTCATAACTGAAAGCCTAATACGTTCTGTATTAAAAATTTTGCCAAAAGTAATTAACCGGATAATATAATGTTTATATTACGGTTTTACGGGTGTCCCAAAGTTGACACAGTCTACTCAACTGTAGTACTCGTTGTATTTTTTTTTTTTTAATATGATGGATTTTATGTGTTTATTAATGAATCGGTTGTGTGTAGATCAACATAATAGGTATGCACGGGAAACAATCTAAAAGTTGACAAGGGAAACTATAACCTTCCCCGTTTTTAATTAATTTATAAAGTAAAACAGGTCAGAGTATGATTGTAACTACTTTTTAAGTTATGTAAGTATAAATTTCTTATTTTATGAAAAATCAAATCAAAAATTTTTTTATAGGATCTCTAAATATAATAATCTTTTTTCAAACTTTTTTACATAATAATTTGATCAATGCAGAATTTTATCATTTCTCGGCTTTTTTTTTTTTTTTTTATTCAATTTTTATTTAATTTCAGATAATTTTACAATAATATATAAAATTATGTATAAGAAATTAAGTAATTCTAAAACTACAGCTTATAACTAACATTTAATAACTTAAGATTTTTTACAATTTTTCTAATTTCTAGATTTTTTTTTTTTATTTTTTTTTTTTTAAATTTTCAAATTTTAAAGATTAATTTCTAAGATTTTTTACAAATTTTCTAAGTTTACTTTTAAATATGTTTAAATTTTGACAGTTTTTAATTTCTACCGGTAGCGAGTTGAAAAGTTTTATTGCGCTGCAATTTAAACTTTTTATCTTCAATGTTGTTTTGGCTTTAGGAATTTCGATATTTTTCCTGTTTCTGGTTAGATAATTATGCATATTCTCCCTATTTTGAAGTTTTACTTTTGACTTGACATTATTGTTCAGGATATTATACATGTATTTACATTTATCAAAGTAAATTAGTTGGTTAATATCCAGTGTATCAATTATTTTATATAAATTATTGGTTCTGGTTCTTATATTCAAATTAAATAAAGTTTTGAGGGCTCTATTCATTACCGTACTCATTTGATTTTTATGGAAATATGAACAATGACTGCAACTGCATATATTATACCTAGTTCTTGATAATATATGGCCATTATATATAAGTTTAGCAGCATAATTCGGAATACTACCCATTCTTCTGACAGCCATTGTTATAGGAATAATTTTTTTTTAATGCTTTTCATATGTTTATCCCAAGTTTATTAAGTTTATTAAGTTTTCATCAATTAAATTCAAGTACTTAACATTATCAACTTGTTCTATTATAGTATCCTTTACCTTAAGCGTAATATTATCATTTGTTTTCTTTTGCATTTTGAATATCATATAATTAGTTTTTTTCGCATTTATACATAATTCACTTTGGTCCAACTAACTGCAATATATCTTTAAGTTTTTTAAGTCAACATTTAGTATATTTTGAAGCTCTTCTAATGTTTTCGCTTTTGCTATAAGGTTAGTGTCATCTGCATAAATGTTGTACTTTGACTTAATATTGTTTTTAGGTAAGTCCATTATATACAGCAGGTATAATAACGGCCCCAGTAATGAACCTTGTGGTACGCCTGTTTTTATTACTAGTTCATCACTTAGTATCCGTATATCCAACGCATCGTAAATATGTTCCAAGGTTGCTGCGATAGCTGATTCTGTACCACTTTTTTCTAAGAAACCATATTGATTAGCATCAAAGCCTATTGTTTTAGTAATGAAACTTCTTATTCTTGAATTAATAACTTTTTCATATATTTTCGAAATTGAGTTTAGAATTGAAATTGGTCTATAGTTACCACAGTCTTCTTTTGACCCACTTTTGTGAATAGGAACTAAATATGCTTTTTTTAACGAATCAGGAAATATACCATTAGTGAAACTTTAATTTATCAGTTTTACTAAAGATGGGCTTATAATATTGACCAACTCTTGTAGATCTCTCACTGTAATTTTATCCAATCCTGGAGTTGCATTTTTATTTAAATTCATAAAAATTTGATAGATTTCTGGTTCTATAACTGGAATAAGAAACAACGAGTTGCTATTAAATAGATTTTGTGAGCAATTAGTAAAATCCTTGATATTTAGAATGTTTTTTTAAATACGTTCTCATATTTCAGTAAAAAAAATATTGAGAGTATTTGCAGTTTCATCTTTTTAATAACATGACTGACATTTTTCAGTTTATCTTCATTGGTATTTTTTATAGAATTATTCAATATTTTCCATAATATCCTAGAATCCCGGCTTTTTCAATATTTCTATTAATATAATTTTTTTTTTTCTTCTTTTATTAATTGTTCTACCTTTTTCTTCATTTTTATATATTTTGCCTTTTTTTCACTATTGGTCGGATCATTTTTATGTCGATTATATAATGCTTTTCTTATTTTCAGTTTGTCATGAATAAAAGGTGTTATCCAGCTATTATTTCTCTTTCTCATCGGTATTGTCTTAGTACATAATCTTTTTGTTTCTTGTATAATTTTTACTAAGGTTTCGATTTCTGGTATATTATTATTTTCAATTTTGTATTTTACTATGGAACGCATTTGATTATAATCGATTTTGTTTATGTTGTACTTTTTCATTGGTAACTTCTCAATGTTAATTGCTTTAATAGTTACTATTGCCAATTGATGGTCCGATAGGCAGTTATTTTCTATTATATAATTAACATCATAATTGCCATTTATGTTTGTTATTATGTGATCAATTAAGGTGCTAGAGTTAGTTGTATTTCTTGTACTTTCCGTTTTATTAACTATGCTATATCTAGAAGTTGCTATAATATCCTTATACTTAATAATAATATTGGAGTTCTCAAATAGATTTAGATTGGTATCTGCAAAAAATATATGGTTTGCCTTATCAACGAGTTTAGGTTCAAGAAACTCCATAAATAGGTCGCTGTTTTCCACTGGAGCTTTATAAAATGTACCGATTTTTAATTTTGGTTTTGAGTTCAGGATTTCAATTACAGTAAAGTAATTTTTTTCTTTACATATTTCATTGAAACTGATATTATTTTTAATAAAAATGGCAGTCCCACCTCCTCTTTTTTTATTTCTACAGTTGTAAACTGCTTGATAATTGGGGATGTTGTAGGTATCTTTTTCATAATCATAAATCCAAACCTCTGTAATTATTACTATGTCTATTTCTTTATATTCATTAATTAATGTTTCCAGTTCCAGTATTTTATTTCTAATGCTACATATATTTAAATACAGTATCTTAGATCACCAATTTGCATTATATTTTCTTGTTCTGCCATTATTATCTGCCGATCAGGTAATTTTGCTAAGATTCTCTTGTCTTTTGAAGATTTTCCCTATATTTGTTATAAACATGTCGTCTATATGTAGCAAGATCATTCGAAACATCTTTATCGCAGATTTCTATGTTTTCGTGGTATCTGTCATATATTCTCCGATGTTCCGGATAGTCAGTTGGTAGTCCTTCTTGATTAATTAAAACCTTTATATTGGTTTGTGTTATACCATCAAAGCAAATATCATTTTGATCGTGGAAAAATGCTAAATATAATCGCACATTGTTATATATTCTGTGATCCCTTAATCTGGAAAGAACATATACACTATCTCCATTTTCAATTGCTCTTTTTGTAAGCCTTGCAATTGGGGGTGACATGGGATCAACAAAACTTTTGCTATCATCTTGGAATTTAGAGTAACCTATTTTTCTTTCAGTTGTGTTCTGTGGATGTATTGTTTCGCCTTTATTCCAGTTTGGGTATTTGAAGTCTTTTATTTCTACATTATTATTACTATTATCATTGGTTTGATTAATTGTATCATTTTTTATCTTACTAATACTATAATTTTCCCGTTTTTCTGTATTTTTATCATAGCTTGGGTTAATTTTATCGTTTTTAATTTTACTTTTTACATTATCATTGGTTTGATGAATTATATCGTTTTTAATCTTACTTGTACTATCATTTTCTACTTTTTCTGTATTATTAATATTATTATTATCATTTTTTTGGTTAATTTTATCATTTTTAATGCTACTTTTTGAATTATTATTAATAGTTTTATTTATTTTTATACTACTTTTAAGGATAGTGTTCTTATTTGACCATAATTTTGGAAAATATGAAAGAATATAGCTACGCTTCTTTTTATCTTTATTATAATCAATTTTGTTAGTCTTTTCACTGTTATGGTTAATATTATTACTATTACTATTATTATTATTATTATTATTATTTTCATTTTTTATATGGGTTATAACAGTGTTCGTGTCTCTAATATTATTAATACTTGGTTTAACATTAGTATTATTCTTATTAATATTATCATTAACATTATCAGTTCTGCATGCAGAATCACTTTTTTTATTTTCATTTACATTTATATTTAATTTGTTATCTTCCTCTTCTATTTTCCTTAATTGCTAGTATCCGATTTTTTGTTTTCTTATACTTAATTTATTTTTATCCACTGGACATGATCTACTAAAAGTTTTATGATTAACATCCAACCCCAATCTGAATTTTTCGTTCGATTTTAAGCAATTAATGCATTTATTAATTTCCTCTTTTTGGCATTCACTTGTCTTGTGTTGTTGGTGGCACTTCAAGCATGTTTCTTTATTCGTGCATTCCGCAGCCCTATGGTTAAATCCTTTACATTTATAACATCTAGAGACTTTTATGGCATCAAAGACCTTGCACTTTTCCCATCCAATACATAATTTTTCGTTAGCTATTATTTTTGGGAATTATTCCTTATCCACTTCTATGATTGCATTAAACATTTGTTTGTTGTATTTTTTCACTGGATATATCTTTAATACTTTAAGTTCATTCATTTGTAGAAAAGAATTTTGTTTTTTAAGTTTTTCCACAATATCATTTTCACTAAACTTATTATTCATGTGCACAATTTCTATGTTAGGTTTAATGACCACAGGTATTTTGATATCATAATTCTCTTTCATTTTTTCTTCTAATTCCTTTTTGATATTTTCACGATCTTCGATGGTTTCCGTTTCTATTAAAATCATCCCATTACTTTTGTTTTCAATATTCTTTATTTTCAAATTTTTTGGATCCTTTGTATTTAAATCGCTTTTTGTTTATTCAGTTTTCTGCTTATTCTTCGGTTTTATTATTAAAGGTAACTCTTTCTTCATTTTTAAATTTAGACTTGCTTTAGTATTTTTAATTACATCAGCAAATGACACTGTTTGACCCATATTTGAATTTATATTATTTGTAACAGTCATTTTTTTGCAGACCTCATCATTTTTTTTAATTGCACTAACAAATGATTCATTCACTTTTTCTGTTTCAATTTTGAAGACTTCATTAAATTTTTGCATTTTCTCTATTTCTTTTTGTTGACTGGCTTTAATTTTTTCCAATCTCTTCATGTAATTAGTTTCAATAGCCATAAGTAATTCAACGACTTCATTTTCATTTTTTTTTAATGCACGTTCAAATTCTTCTTTATATTTCTTAAGGTACTCATTATTTTTTGAAACTGCACTGCCCATGTTTTGTGAGACCAAATCAACATTTTGTATTTATTGAATACAGTCGTCACAAATAAACTTAATATTCCTGTTGGTGTAAAGTAAGTTCACCGTAGACTGATCCATTGCTGAACATTTTAAAGCCTCATGATAGAGTTTTTTGCACACACCTGCACATTCTACACCAGTTTCTCCTTTAATTTTTAGTTTGCACTTTTGGCACGAAGCCATTTCGCGTAATTAATATATAATAATAATAATTATTTTTTAATTATTTAGTAATTAATAAATAATATATATAATTATTTTTTGCGTAATTGCTGATTATGCTTTTTAGAACATTTTCAAAAAATTTTGTAAAAATGTGCCTATATAGCTTCACTCTGTCCGTCCGTCCGTCCGTCCGTACGTCCCTTTTTACCTAAGATTGACAAAAAAATGTCAGAAATGGGTAGGCAATAAAAATAATTTAATATTAAAACTTTTTTTTGTAGCCTTCCCCGTTACAGAGCTACAGCCCCACAAAGTCGAAAAAAGCCCCATATTTAAACCGTTATAATTAGAGTTGTGTAAGTTATATTTCGAACCTGAAAACGGTAACAGACAGCTGTTCGTATAAGCTTTAAAATTTTTTAAAACCAATTGTATAGGGTTACCATACGGTACTAAAATTTACCGTTATTCAAAACTAAGTTTTACAAAATTTTTGGTCCCTCATAACTTCAGAACGGCTAAATTTCGAAACTTGAAATTTTGAGAGAAGTTAGATCCTTAGAAATAAGTAAGAGTCATTTAACAAAATTTTTTTGTCACGCCCCCTCTTTAGGAGCTGTAAGGGGTCGAAAATTGAAATTTTGCTAAAAATTTAGCCTTTAAACACCTATAACTTGAATACTTGTAAAAATTTTTTTTTATTTGTATAGTGTCAAAGTGTCAAAGGTTTTTCTTAATTTTGACTTTGTCCATCCGTCCGTCCGTCCGTATGTTTACAAAAACTTTTACACCGTTTGAAATAGAGTAAAGAGATTTTACCCGCGGGTAGATATTACAAAAAAATTAATTTCGTAGAAGAATTTTTTTCTGTAGCCCCACCCATTACGGAGCTACAGCCCCCAAAAGTTGGAGAAAGCCCTATTTTTAAATTGTTATAGCGAGAGTTTTGTTGCGTGTATTTTCAATCTGAAAACGCAAAAGATAGCTGGTTTTATAGGCTTTACAAAAATATAAAGTTAAAATGTATAGGGTTACCAAAAGGTACTAAAATTTACCATTTAGCTAAACTCAACTTTTGCAAAATTTTTAGCCCCATATATCTTCTAAACGGTTCAACCTAGGGTCTTGATATTTTGGGAGAAGTTAGTTCCTCCAAAATTAGTAGGAGTCGGTTTTTTTTGTCACGCCCCCTGTTTAGGAGCTATAAGGGCTCGAAAATTTAAATTTTGCTATTTTCAACCACCTGCAACTTTAATACCTGTTCAAGTTTTTTTTTACAAATATGCAAAATTTACAGCTGCAGCATTATATTTCAACATACGTTAAAAGTTTTTCTTAAATTTGAAAGGGTCTCTTTAAATTGAAGAAATTGTTTCTTAGTCTTAACCATTTTTGGTTAGATAATAATATTCTAGGTAAAATTCCAAATTTTGTTGGAGTTCAAAATTGATTTCCTAGAACCGAAAAAAAATGGAAGGGTGAAGACAGGAGGGAGGTGAGCAGATCCATCATAAGTTTGCTAAAAATTTGGGAACCTTCCCCATTGAAGGGCTACCAGGTCTTCAAAATTAAAACTTTTATGTTCTTATAAAACAGTAACTTATTCACCAGTGTAAGTTTTTCCAAAATTAAACGTTAACATTAAAGCTCCAACATTATATTTTGCCCTTATTAACAGGTTTTCTTGATTGCATATTCTAAGTATTTCACTATTAGTCATATAATTAATTATTAATGAAATAACAAAATTATAATATTATCATAATATATATTTTTATAAAAATAAATGATAAAATACCAGTAAGAAACCGTATATAATTTTGAAAATGTGCTTTTTAAAAACCCTTGGTTTTTTTTCCTCTTTTGTTTCTGTTTATCTTTTATTAATTAAAATAATTATAATCGATAAAGAAAAAAGTAAACACATCCACACCGTACTGTAGTAAATTACTTTCAAATATTATTTCAAATATAAACCTATTTTTTGATACCTATTTAAAACAAGTGATGAAAAAAACCAAGGATTTTTAAAAAGCACAGTTTTAAAATTATATATGATTTCTTACGAGTATTTTATCATTATTTTTTTAGAAATACTAGCTAATACCCGCTGCGCGTTGCTGCGCCTCTCAATGGAGGTTTAATTGAAGTTGATGTTACTGCAAAAAGTTAACACAAAAAATACACACGGTTTACACATGTAAATTTTAAAATGTATGAAAGAAATCTTTTTAAAACGATTTTTCTAGGATTATTTTAGTAATCTTTGAAACTTTCTGTAATTCAAAGCAGTACAAACTACTCTCCAAAATTTGACGTAATTTAGTTCCAAAAAAATTGTTTTGACCACTCGTAGGACCGACTGTACAAACTCAACTCCATTTTCAAGTTGCTTTACACATATAAAATTTGAGGTCAACCGGTCAAATCGTTTCTAATTTAGAGTTAAGTAACTCAAAAATCTATTAAAAGCCACTGTGCCCCATTGGGTAAATGGAACTACCCTTTCTCTTTGGGCAAAGCGCAAAATTGGACAAAGTATTGCGCAAAATTGGACGTAATTTGCTTCCAAATCTTTTTTTTGTCAATCGTCGGGCCGGCATGGATTAACCAATTGCAAGTCTGTTAAAAGACTTAATTTCATTCTCAAAACGGACACATATACAAAATTTGAAGAAAATCGGTTAAACCGTTTCTAATTTAGAGTAAAACAACTAAAAACTTTATAAAAAGCTATTGGGCCGCAATGGGTTAGTGGAACTTAACAAAATTTTTTTGAGGCTTTCTTTTTAGCCAAAGCAGTACTTCACAAATTTTGACAATATTAGCTTCCAAAATTATTTTGACCAACCGTCGGGCCGATATGGGTTAATATATGGGCTTATTTTTTAGCCAAAGCTAAATTTCATAAAATCGCACTAAATTTGGACCCAAAACTTTTTTTGGCCAACCATCGGCCCGACATGGTTTAACAAATTCCAAAACTTTTAATAGTGTCAACTCAATTTTCAAGGAGCATCACGAGTTAACAAATTCCAAAACTGTTAATAGTGTCAACTCAATTCTCAAGGAGCATCACGTATACAAAATTTGAAGTCAATTGGTCAAACCGTTTCGAATTTAGAGTAAAGTATTGAAAATCCTATAAAAAAAAGTTGGGCCGCAATGGGTTAATGGAACTCAACAAAATTTTTTTGGGGCTTTTTTTTAAGCCAAAGCTGAATTTCGTAAAATCGGACAAAATTTGGACCCGAAATTTTTTTAGACCACCCGTCGGCCCGACATGGGTTAACAAATTCCAAAACTGTTAATAGTGTCTACTCAATTCTCAAAGAGCATCACGTATGACAAAATTTGAAGTCAATCGGTCAAACCGTTTTCATTTTAGAGCAAAGAAGTTTAAATACTTGCACCACAGCCCCAACTTGGCGGTCCGTTAGAGCAAAATTTTTGGGCCACAATTTCTTTCCGTACCCAAAAATCTCTATATACAAATTTTCATGAAAATCGGCTGGGCAGTTTAGGAGTCTATTCGCTACAAACAAACAAACAAATAAACAAATTTTCGCTTTTATATATATAGATACAGAGATACATAAAAATAAATGATAATTTAGTTATTTCATAAATTTATTAATTATGATTAATAGTGAAATCAATACTTAGAATGAAATCCCTGTTAACAAGTGCAAATTATAATGTTGAAGCTTCAATGTTAACGATTAATTTTGGAAAAACATACACTGGTGAATAAGTTACTGTTTTATAAAAGCATGATAGTTTTAATTTTTAGGACCTAGTAGCCCTTCAATAGGGAAGGTTCCCAAATTGTTCCGTAGCAAACTTATGATGAATCTGCCCTCCCCCTCCTATCCCCACCCTTCAATTTCTTTAGGTTCTAGGAAATCAATTGTGAACTCCATCAAAATTTGGAGTTTTACCTAGAATTTTATTATCTAAGCAAAAATGGTTAAAACTAACAGATAATTTCTTCAATTTAAAGAAACCCTTTGAAATTTAAGAAAAAACTTTAACCTATGTTGAAATATAATGCTAAAGCTAAAAAGTTTGTATATTTGTAAAAAGAAATTTGAAAAGGTATTCAAGTTACAGGTGTTTAAAAATAGCAAAATTTCAATTTTCGAGCCCTTATAGCTTCCAAAGAGTGCTCGAAAAAATTCCCAAAAAAAGTTTGTTATCCGACTTCTACCAATTTCTGCAGGTCTAACTTCTCCCAAAACGGACGGACAAAGTGGAGCTATGTGCGCACATTTTTACAAAATTTTTTGAAAATGTGCTAAGAACGAAGAAAAAATGTTTTTTTATTAACTTTATTATAGGAACAGAATTCGTCAAATTAAAATAATTAATCTTTAAAAATTGAATTAGGTATAACATATGAATAATAATTAATATAACAATTTTGTCATATTGTTTGAGAGTTTTTAAATTTTTTCTGATGTACTTTATAAAAATAACATTAACCTAATGGTAATTAAAATAAAGTCTGATCAGCAATAATTATGGAAATTCATACATTCTAAATATAAATGTGAATTACCCAGCATTTATAAGTTTTTATTCTCTTTCCAGTAATGACCCTTCAACAATTTAAAATATTTTCACGAGATTTTTAGCACCTCCTATGGCGATTCTTCTTTTACGCCTAATGAAAATTATTTCTCCTTTATGAGCACTTATTAAAAAACTTCTCTTACTGACATTAATATTATTGAAAAAATAGTTTCCAGCTATCTCAATAAACTGGGCGATAATACTTTTCCAGAATCCGATAGTATACCGGAAAAAATTTTGAGGAAGTGTTCTAAGATTCTTACTACGCCTTTAACACTACTCTTTAAAATTCGTTAAATTTTGGATATTTTCCTCCTTTTTGGTAAATAGCTTATATCAGGCCAATTCATAAAAAGATTGCTCAAAATGAAATTATTTAACTATGCCCCAATGGCCAAACTATCTTTAATTCTATTTTACTACATTACAAGGTCTAGCCACCTTGTTCCTTTACTTTTTATCTTATCTGTAAAAGATGTTTCTCCTATCATTTCTAATTTCGAACTTTAGGTTTATGCTGATGATATGAACCTTTATAAAGAGATCATCTACTTAATGTAATCAACTTAATGCATTAAGGACTTTTTACTAGTTAATGTAAATAAATGATCATTGATATTTTATACACGTCGATCTTGACCTATTTGTTTCAATTATAACTTAGATAATATTACTTTACCTAAAGTTACCTTAACTAAGGACCTAGAAGTGTATTTTGATTCCCAAGTTAACTTTAAAACTCATTATAACAATATTATAAATAAACCTACTTCATTATTTGAATTTGTTAAACGTTCTGCAAAGAAATTTTACGATCCTTGTGTTTTTAAATCATTGGACACTTGTCTGGTAAGACCGGGCCTGGAAAATGCTAGTCAACTTTGGTCTCCGTTTTATATGGTGCACATTGATAGCATTGGGGCAATACAAAAAATTCATATATTTACCTTATGCCATTTGCTACGATCGAATTCCATTATATTACCGTATGAACACCACCGTATGAACAAAGACAAAAGTTATTTTTTTTTTAACTTAAAATTTTCGTCGCGAAATTTCTGATGTCATTTAAATTACGGAAAGTGTCAAGGGTAATGTTTCATTTACTTTAAATAGAATGTTTAAAATTAAGTTCATTAATTATGTGTTACGATAGAACTAATGCAAAACTTTTATGTTTTAAAATGATATTTTTGGGCATCTACATATTTTTCTAGAAAATATATCGTTTTCTACATATATTATAGAACTAAAATAAAGGTAATACTAATTTTTTTATGGTATAATAAAATTAATGTTAAAATACAAAAAGAAAATGATTTGCGCAACTAAAGCATGACTTTGATTTTCATTAAAATGAAAAAACCATTATTATTGAAATTAGTATGGTATATTGGAACTTCGTCATCTTAAATATAAAAAAGTAACCTTTCTCCTTTATAAACACAGCAGAATCCCGATGATATGATTTCTCTGGTAAAAATATTATAACATTTTTTTGTAGAACCATCAATATGACAATTTATGATAAGGTCGTCACATCCTGGAGCTAGCTTAAATATAAATGAATACATTAGCTAATTATTTTTAATATTTTCAATATAAAATATATGATATTAAAACGTCTTTTGGCCAAAAAGAATAATAAATTTTCAATAAAAAATAAATTATTCTAAACAATAACTTTTTTTAATTTAAATTCTTTAAAAGTCAAAACAGATTTAGATTTTTGATCAAATGAATTATTAAAATCTTTTTCTTTCATTTTTAAAATTTGAAGGCTTTTTTAAACCCTACACGCTATACAGGTATATTAACTTACGATGTTTGTAACCACTAAAAGAGCTCACTTCCTTTTTACAGAAAAGTACAAAAATTCTTGCTCATCGTCACCTAATCGTCGATTGAGCGATGTTCGTCCGTTCATCCGTCCGTACACATGATAAATAAAACAGAAATGATGCGTCTTGATGAAATTTATACTGTAGATTGCTAGAAACACAAGTACGGCGGAGATGGAAAATAATAAGATAGTAACTTAAAAAAAATGTAGAAGGTTCAAATTTGTTACAATGGGTTTTGGGATCCATTGAATTGGTGGTTCGTGTATCTGCCATGCACATCTCAAGATTTAACATATTTGAAATCAAAAAAAATTTAAAATAAAATTTGGTTAAGTGTCCTATTCTGTATCCATAATGTTTTTAAAACTGGTGATTAATTAGAATATTTCATTCGGTACCTCCCACACACTTCTCAGGTTCTATGAAGTATATTTGCGAATATAATAACGCTAGAAATGTGAATTTTGAACGAAGTAGTTCTGTAATGTTGCCATTATATTCTTGAATTTTGAAAAAAATTGAAGTGTTTGGTTTCGGTACCTATCACACGCCCACTAAGACCTAAAGAATCCGAAATTTGGAACTAGATAAAAATATCCACTCGAAACCAATGATAAGCAATACATAAAAATTTTTTTTTGTGACGAATTTCATTTCTTGACACTCGTTAACAGGTTTCTTGACTGCATTGGGGTTATATTCTAAATATTAATTTCCCTGTTTTCATAATTAATAAAGAATTGAAAAAATAAATTAATGGTGATATATAACAATGCCCTTGTTATGGACCTAGTTTAAATATGAATTATAAATATAATTTAATATAAAATAGAATTGTGTTGTATTTATAGATATTGTTATTTTTTTTGGTTTATTTTTTCTAATCATTGTTATTTTTTTTTGTCTTAGGGTTACTGTTCAATATGTGCTATAGCTGTTGTTTTTGTATAAATTATAGGTATACTAGTAGATTTACCCGGCGTTGCCCGGAAGGTTGCAAATTGTAAAAAAGCAAGTTTCGACCAATTTATGAAAGTATTTATTTGGTTGAAAAAAAACCCTCAAAAAAATATTTTTTGAGTTCCGTTAACCCATTGCGGCCCAGCAGATTTTAATAGGTTTTTTGGCGCCCGACAATTGTACAAAAAAAAATTTTGGAAGGATATTACGTCCAATTTTGCGAAATCTTATTTGTTCAAAGTCCCAAAAACAGGTTTGTTGAGTTCCATTAACTCATTGCGGCACAGCAGATTTTTACAGATTTTTTCGTTACTTTACTCTTAAGCAGAAACGGCTTGTCCAATTGACTTTAAATTTTGTATGCGTACATGTATATACTTATCATTTCTACGATTATTCAAAAACATAATTTTGTAAGTAAATTAAATCCAATTTTTGAAAGTAGGAAAAACTTCTTTGAATTAGGGGAATGTTTAAAAGAATATTTTGTCGGGTTCTTTTAACCGATTGCGAAACAAAAACTTTAAAAAACAGCTATAGAAAACTTCATGGCGTCGTCGTGGAAAAGGATTAATCGAACTTAACTAAAACTTTTTGCAGCCTCTCTTTTGGAGGAACATTTGTGCAAAATTTCAAGTCAAACGGTCACACCGTTTTGACTCGACATCAAAAACATTGAAAAAGCTTCATTGCACCCTCGTGCCCAAACGAGTTTACCGAACTCAACAAAAATTTGTGTTAGTCTCTCTTTTCGACTGTACATATACTTATCATTCGTACGATTATTAAAAAAAAAAAAATTGTAAGTAAATCCAAACCAATTTTTGAAAGTAGGAAAAACTTCTTTATTAGGGGAATGCTTAAAAAAATGTTTTGTCAAGTTGTCAGTTTGAACGATTATCTCTAATTTTTCTATACGTGGTGCTTCTTGACAATTTGGTGCTCCTTGCCGATAGAGTTGAGGATACTTGGTTTCCGGCGAATAATGTTAACAGAATTAAAAGCTTTTTTTATTATTATTTAATAATTATGAAAAGTTTTAAGTGAAATTTGTTGAAAAATTGCAAGAATAATTCTGAAAAAAGCGTTTTAAAAAAATTTCTTTATTTACATTTTAAAATGAACATGTAGACCAAGTGTAATTTGTGTGTTAACTTTTTTCAATAACATCAACTTAAATTAAAAGTCCATTGAGTGGTGGGACAACGTGCACCGGGTAATAGGTAGTTTACACATAAGTATTAATATACCCGTTTGACTATAGGTCAAACTAAATTTGCGTCATTATACTATGTCAATAGTAGTTTTCTTTAATTGCCAACGTTTGAATAAAATTCTTTTCATTTTAAATTTGGGTTTGTACACACCTAAAAGTTCTACTACGCTCTTCCTTGTTTTTTTATGATTTTATGAGAGAAATCTAGGCTTCTTTTTTGGAAAAACTATTTTAAAATGCTATGTATCTAAGCATATATATACGAAATTGAATTTTTTGATTTTTAGATTTTATTTGAAGAAAACTGCAGTTTTACACTGATATCTTTTTTTAAAACACAACAACTGCAAAATAGATAAAAAACAAAAACTTACGAAAAAATGTAGAGAAAGAAAATGTTACGTTATTCAAATTTAAAGATATTATTATTCCGAATCTTTATAAGCTTTATTTTTATTATTATTTTCTTTTATATGAACTTGCCTGTGTCTATGGCTTTATTTTTCAATCTGTCAGTTAGTGATACATTTATATTAGAAATCTGACCATAAATTCATAAGAATTGTATGGTTCAGTGGTGAGCAAATTGGTTTAGGGTGTAAATAGATCTGATTTCGATCCTCCTTCAAATATAAAAATTTTTTTCGTTTATTTTTTTAAATGCAACACAAATAATAAAAAAAATTACAAATAAAATTAATTTACTTGGATAGTTTCTTTAAAAATTTGTAATTTTAAGAACTAAAATACCTACTTCATTTTGATAATATGAAAACATAGACAAAATAATTATATAGACGATAAGTTTTATATAAAAAATTTTTAAGGGTGTTTTTTAAATCAGTCCGTACATTTTTGGTTCATTAATTTAAAATTTATACAAGCAGGTACTTAAATAAAAAAAAAATTCACCATTATACGAGCTTGAACCCACGATTTCAACATTTTATAAAATACGAAACATACAAAAAGTAAAATACGTAACTTATTCATCTTCAAATTTTTAAAAATTGATAACAACAACAAAAATTTATCAGTCATTTGTTTTTGTTTACTTTTCTGTATGTGTATATTAGAATCGAAGCATAATCTGCATAATACAAAATGTACAAAATGATTTTATTAATTTGTATTAATATGCAATATATGTATATGTATAAATTGTAGTATAATGTGTTATGTGTTTAAATGTAAGTTTGCTTGTATTTTGTAAGATAAAAATGTTATATAAATAAGCGAGTGCCTATTTTGTTTTTGGTGGATATGCAAATGAAAGCAGCCAATATTTAAGTGAATATTTTTATAACCGTATGACTATATAGTCAAAGGGTATAATAAATTTGACATTACGTTTGTGACGCAGTGAAGTAGGGGGGGGCGGGGTATAGACTCAAGTGTATGGATCGGATCAGAATCGAAAAAAAAATCGATTTAGCTATGCATGTCCGTCCATCCGTCCGCATGATAACTCTAAAAGTAAAACACCTAGGATCTTGAAATTTTGCCAAAATTGGATTAAGACTATCTGAAAGAAGAACTGTTACCATTTCAGCAATTTACTTTTATACTAAAACACTTTTAAATGCGAAAAATATACCATCAATTTTTGATTAATAAAAATTTTCAACATTTTAAGCTTAAAAGTTTTCAAACATTAAAAGAACTGTTTCTTATACCAGCAAATTACTTTTATATTAACACAGTAATAAATTCCAAAGATCTACCTTCAATTTTTTATTTTCTACGTTTTAGTGGGCTAGTACTACTTAAATAAAAGTATATATTGAAAAAAATATTTTTTTTTGTATTTTATTTTATTATTAATATTATCTCATTTAGCTTTTGCACTATTTCAGACTATTTATTGAGAGCAAAAAAAATTAGTCTTATTAATTTAGTAAGCTTTTACAATAAAGGTTAACTTGCGTTAATACCAAAAATTTTAAAATTTCATTGAACCTTTGTGCAAAACGCGTAAATAGGTCAAAACAAAATTAACCCTTTGGGTTTTTATAATTAATATGCTGGTACAAAATTTTCAATCAAATTCTTTTAATCGTTTAAGCAAATAAAATTTATAGAAGACTTCATGGCGTCGTCATGGAAAACTGGTTAATCGAACTTAACTAAAACTTTTTGCAGCCTCACATTTGTACATAATTTCACATCAATCGGTCAAACCGTTTTGACACGCCAACAAAAACATTAAAAAGCTTCATTGCGCCCTCGTGCCCAAAGGGATTAACCGAACTCAACAAAAATTTGTGTCAACCTCTATTTTCGACTCCAAAATCGCCCTGTAAAATTGAACACAAATCGGAAATAAAAAATTTTTCGGAAGCCCGCCAGGCCGAAATGGGTTAATTTATTTCAAACAAATTTATACAACTAATTCCGGTTGCTAAGAGAAAGATTTCTGCAAAATTTCAAGTCAATCGGTTAAACCGTTTCGACTCACATTAAAAAAACTAAAAAGCTTAAAACGGCTCTGGAGCCGCAACCTGTTGACGTTTAAAAATGTGACATAGCCTATGTCACCAACCGGGCTCTCAGAATTATTGCGTTAGAATTTTGTGACAATCGGACCAGTGGTTTTCACGTGAATCCTGGACAAACAAAGAAACAAACAAATTTGTCTTCTTTATATAATAGATAAAAAATACAAAAAATATGCATAAAACACCATTTATATTTGTGCATAAAAAATTTGCTATTATTGAAAAGAGTACATATTAGTAATCTTATAATTGTGGTTTCGAGAAAATATAACTTGGAAATTGATTTGTAAATAAAAATCCAATCGAATTGTAAACGTGTAAAACAAAAAATGAAATTTTTTTCTTCATCTTTGAAATTTATTTTATTATGTGTTCAAATTGATATTCACAAAATTATTTGTTGCAGTTTACCTACATTAAAATTAATATTATGATTTACATATGAATGCATCACGAAATTCACTTTGTTCATTCAAATCAAATATTTTTATTCTTAAAATTTCTAAATTCTAATTTTTTCAACAGACGAATTTCTAACATTTAAAAACTAGAAATCTGATTTCTGAAGACATCAATTTTTGAAAATAACTTTTCGATAAGAGCACAATAAAAATATTTTATATGATTTCAACTTGTTATATTATGACTGCATCTAACACTTACATATTAATTGAAACCGGTATCGCCCTGTGCTCACAATTCGAGCTATTTTTGCTTTCAAATTAACATAAACAAGTGATGAAAAAAACCAAAGGTTTTTAATAAGCACATTTTCAAAATTATGTAGGGTTTCTAAATAAGTATTTTATCATTTATTTTTATAAAAATATATAAAAAAATAAATGATATATATATATAATATATATATTTATATATATATATATATATATATTATATATATAAAATGTATATAAAAATAAATGATAATTTTATAATTTAGTAATATCATCGATTCATTATTAATCTAATATATAAAGAAGAAAATTTGTTTGTTTATTTGTTTGTTTGTTTGTTTGTTTGTCCAGGATTCACGTGAAAACCACTGGTCCGATTGACACCAAATTTTAGAGGAATAATTTTGGGAGTCCGGGGGGTGACATAGGCTATGTCGCATTTTTATAAGTCAGCAGGTTGCGGCTCCAGAGCCGTTTTAAGCTTTTTCGTTTTTTTGATGTCGAGTCGAAACGGTTTGACCGATTCACTTGAAATTTTGCACGAATGTTCTTCTTATTACATGGAATTAATGGTATAAAGCTGGTTGGAATAAATTAACCCCTTTCGGCCCGGAGGGCTTCCAAAAAATTTTATTTTACCGATTTGTGTCCAATTTTACAGGGTGGTTTTGCAGTCAAAAAGAGAGGCTGGCACAAATTTTTGTTGGGTTCGGTTAACCCGTTTGGGCAAGAGGGCGCAATGAAGCTTTTTCAATGTTTTTGATGTCGAGCCGAAACAGTTTGACCGATTGACTTGAAATTTTGCACAAATGTTCCTCTTAGCAACCGCAATTAGTTGCATAAATTTGGTTGGAATAAATTAACCCATTTCGGCCCGGCGGGCGTCCAAAAAATTTTGTGTTTCCGATTTGTGTCCAATTTTACAAGGTGGTTTCGCAGTCGAAAATAAAGTCTGGCACAAATTTTTGTTGAGTTCGGTTAACCCGTTTGGGCACGAGGGTGCAAAGAAGCTTTTTCAATGTTTTTGATGTCGAGTCAAAACTGTTTGACCGATTGACTTGAAATTTTGCACAAATGTTCCTCTTAGCAACCGCATTAAGTTGTATAAATTTGGTTGGAATAAATTAACCCATTTCGGCGTGGCGGACTTTCAAAAAATATTGTGTTTTCGATTTGTGTCCAATTTTACAGGTTGATTTTGTAGTCTAAAAGAGAGGCTGCAAAAAGTTTTAGTTAAGTTCGATTAACCCATTTTCCGACGACACTATGAAGTTTTCTATATATTCTATTTTCTTATACGATTAAAAGTATTTTATTGAAAATTTTGTACCAGCATTTTAATTAAAACCCACAGGGTTAATTTGGTTTTGACCTGTTTGTGCGTTTTGAACAAAGATTCAATGAAATTTTCAGTTTTCTTCAAATGAAATCTAAAAATCAAAAAATTCAATTTGTTATATATAATGCTTAAATACATAATATTTTAAAACAGTTTTTCCAAAAAATAAGCCTACATTTCTCTCATAAAATCATAAAAAAACGAGGAAGAGCGTATTACAACTTTCAGGACTGAACAAAATATAAGTTGAAAACCGAATTTTTAAACCTTTTCTAAACCATTGACTATATTTTATTCAAGAGTTGGCAATTCAAGAAAATCCCCTTTTGACCTATAGTCATTTTAATTCAGTTAACATTGTTCACCGGAAACCTACCATCCTCAACTATATCGTCAAGGAGCACCAAATTGTCAAGAAGAACCATGTATAGAAAAATTAGAGATAATCGTTCAAATTGTTTTGCAAACTGTTTTTTAAAGTTTTTGTTTCGCAATCGATTAAAAGAACTCGACAAACCTTTTTTTTAAGTATTCCCCTAATTCAAAGAAGTTGTACCTTCAAAAATTGGACGTAATTTACTTACAAATTTTTTTTTGAACAATCGTCGGGTCGGCAGGGGTTAACAACCTTCAAGTCTGTTAGTAAATTAAACTTCATTTTCAAAGAAGAACACATATACGAAATTTGAAGTTAATCTGTTAAATAATTTCTAATATATAGCAAAGCAACGAAAAAACCTATAAAAAGCTGTTAGCCACGATGGGTTAACGGAACTCCACAAATATTTTTTTGTGGCATTTATAGGCAAAGTAGTATCTCAAAAAATTGGCTGAAACTTGCTTTTTTACAATTTTCAAGCTTCCGGGCAACGCCGGGTAAATCTGCTAGTCTAATATATAAAGAAGAAAATTTGTTTGTTTGTTTATTTGTTTGTTTGTTTGTTTGTCCAGGATTCACGTGAAAACCACTGGTCCGATTAACACCAAATTTTAGAGGAATAATTTTGGGAGTCCGGGGAGTGACATAGGCTATGTCGCATTTTTATAAGTCAGCAGGTTGCGGCTCCAGAGCCGTTTTAAGCTTTTTCGTTTTTTTGATGTCGAGTCGAAACGGTTTGACCGATTCACTTGAAATTTTGCACGAATGTTCTTTTTATTACACGGAATTAATGGTATAAAACTGGTTGGAATAAATTAACCCCTTTCGGCCCGGCGGGCTTCCAAAAAATTTTGTGTTTCCGATTTGTGTCCAATTTTACAGGGTGGTTTTGCAGTCAAAAAGAGAGGCTGGCACAAATTTTTGTTGGGATCGGTTAACCCGTTTGGGCACGAAGGCGCAATGAAGCTTTTTCAATGTTTTTGATGTCGAGCCGAAACAGTTTGACCGATTGACTTGAAATTTTGCACAAATGTTCCTCTTAGTAACCGCAATTAGTTGCATAAATTTGGTTGGAATAGTTTAACCCCTTTCGGCCCGGCGGGCTTCCAAAAAATTTTGTGTTTCCGATTTGTGTCCAATTTTACAAGGTGGTTTTGCAGTCAAAAAGAGAGGCTGGCACAAAATTTTGTTGGGTACGGTTGACCCGTTTGGGCACGAGGGCGCAATGAAGCTTTTTCAATGTTTTTGATGTCGAGCCGAAACAGTTTGACCGATTGACTTGAAATTTTGCACAAATCTTCCTCTTAGTAAACGGAATTAGTTGTATAAAGATGGTTCGAAAATATTAACCTATTTCGGCCCGGCGGGCTTCCAGAAAATTATTTGTTTCCGATTTGTGTCCAATTTTACAGGATGGTTTTGCAGTCGAAAAGAAAGGCTGGCACAAATATTTGTTGGGTTCGGTTAACCCGTTTGGGCACGATGGCCAATGAAGCTTTTTCAATGCTTTTGATGTCGAGTCAAAACGGTTTGACAAATTGACTTGAAATTTTGCACAAATGTTCCTCTTAGCAACCGAAATTAGTTGTATAAATTTGGTTCGAATAATTTAACCCATTTCGGCCTGGCGGACTTTCAAAAAATTTTGTGTTTTCGATTTATATCCAATTTTACAGGTTGATTTTGCAGTCTAAAGAGAGGCTGCAAAAAGTTTTAGTTAATTCGATTAACCCGTCTTCAACGACGACGCCATGAAGTTTTCTATAAATTTTATTTTCTTATACGATTAAAAGTATTTTATTGAAAATTTTGTACCAGCATTTTAATTAAAACCCACATGGTTAATTTGGTTTTGACCTGTTTGTGCGTTTTGAACAAAGATTCAATGAAATTTTCAGTTTTCTTCAAATGAAATCTAAAAATCAAAAAATTTAATTTCTTATATATAATGCTTAAAAACATAGTATTTTAAAACAGCTTTTCCAAAAAATAAGCCTACATTTCTCTCATAAAATCATAAAAAAACGAGGAAGAGCGTATTACAACTTTCAGGTGAGTACTAAACAAAATATAAGTTGAAAAACAAATTTTTAAATCTTTTCTAAACCATCGACTATATTTTATTCAAACGTTGGCAATTCAAGATAACTACTATTGACATAGTATAATGACATAATGGCAAACTTAGTATCCCCATTTGACCAATAGTCATTTTAATTCAGTTAACATTTTTCGCCGGAAACCTAACATTCTAACCTCTATCGTCAAGGAGCACCAAATTCTCAAGAAGCACCATGTATAGAAAAATTAGAGATAATCGTTCAAACTGTTTTTTAAAGTTTTTGTTTCGCAATCGGTTAAAAGAACTCGACAAAACATTTTTTTAAGCATTCCCCTAATTCAAAGAAGTTGTACCTACTTTCAGAAATTGGACGTAATTTACTTACAAATTTTTTTTTGAACAATCGTCGGATCGACAGGGGTTAACAACTTCCAAGTCTGTTAGTAAATTGAACTTCATTTTCAAAGAAGAACATATATACAAAATTTGAAGTTAATCGGTTAAATCATTTCTAATATATATAACAAAGCAACGTAAAAACCTATAAAAAGCTGTTGGGCCACGATGGGTTACCGGAACTCCACAAATATTTTTTTGTGGCTTCATTTATAAGCAAAGTAGTATTTAGTATATATTTTAAATTGGCTGAAGCTTGCGTTTTTACAATTTGCAAGCTTCCGGGCAACGCCGGGTAAATCTGCTAGTCTAATATATAAAGAAGAAAATTTGTTTGTTTATTTGTTTGTTTGTTTGTCCAGGATTCACGTGAAAACCACTGGTCCGATTCCGATTGACACCAAATTTTAGAGGAATAATTTTGGGAGCCCGGGGGGTGACATAGGCTATGTCGCATTTTTATAAGTCAGCAGGTTGCGGCTCCAGAGCCGTTTTAAGCTTTTTCGTTTTTTTGATGTCGAGTCGAAACGGTTTGACCGATTTACTTGAAATTTTGCACGAATGTTCTTCTTATTACACGGAATTAATGGTATAAAACTGGTTCGAATAAATTAACCCCTTTCGGCCCGGCGGGCTTCCAAAAAATTTTGTGTTTCCGATTTGTGTCCAATTTTACAGGGTGGTTTTGCAGTCATAAAGAGAGGCTGGCACAAATTTTTGTTGGGTTCGGTTGACCCGTTTGGGCACGAGGGCGCAATGAAACTTTTTCAATATTTTTGATGTCGAGCCGAAACAGTTTGACCGATTGACTTGAAATTTTGCACAAATGTTCCTCTTAGCAACCGCAATTAGTTGCATAAATTTGGTTGGAATAATTTAACCCATTTCGGCCTGGCGGGCTTCCAAAAAATTTTGTGTTTCTGATTTGTGTCCAATTTTACAAGGTGGTTTCGCAGTCGAAAATAAAGTCTGGGACAAATTTTTGTTGAGTTCGGTTAACCCGTTTGGGCACGAGAGTGCAAAGAAGCTTTTTCAATGTTTTTGATGTCGAGTCAAAACTGTTTGACCGATTGACTTGAAATTTTGCACAAATGTTCCTCTTAGCAACCGCATTTAGTTGTATAAATTTGGTTGGAATAAATTAACCCATTTCGGCCTGGCGGACTTTCAAAACATTTTGTGTTTTCGATTTGTGTCCAATTTTACAGGTTGATTTTGTAGTCTAAAAGAGAGGCTGCAAAAAGTTTTAGTTAAGTTCGATTAACCCATTTTCCACGACGACGATATGAAGTTTTCTATATATTTTATTTTCTTATACGATTAAAAGTATTTTATTGAAAATTTTGTACCAACATTTTAATTAAAACCCACAGGGTTAATTTGGTTTTGACCTGTTTGTGCGTTTTGAACAAAGATTCAATTAAATTTTCAGTTTTCTTCAAATGAAATCTAAAAATAAAAAAATTCAATTTGTTATATATAGTGCTTAAATACATAGTATTTTAAAACAGTTTTTCCAAAAAATAAGCCTACATTTCTCTCATAAAATCATAAAAAAACGAGGAAGAGCGTATTACAACTTTCAGGTGAATACTAAACAAAATATAAGTTGAAAAGCGAATTTTTAAACCTTTTCTAAACCATCGACTATATTTTATTCAAGCGTTGGCAATTCAAGAAAATCTCCTTTTGACCTATAGTCATTTTAATTCAGTTAACATTGTTCACCGGAAACCTACCATCCTCAACTATATCGTCAAGGAGCACCAAATTGCCAAGAAGCAGCATGTATAGAAAAATTAGAGATAATCGTTCAAATTGTTTTGCAAACTGTTTTTTAAAGTTTTTGTTTCGCAATCGATTAAAAGAACTCAAAAAACTTTTTTTTAAATATTCCCCTAATTTAAAGAAGTTGTACCTACTTTCAAAAATTGGACGTAATTTACTTACAAATTTTTTTTTTAACAATCGTCGGCAGGGGTTAACAACTTTCAAGTCTGTTAGTAAATTGAACTTCATTTTCAAAGAAGAACACATATACGAAATTTGAAGTTAATCTGTTAAATCATTTCTAATATATAGCAAAGCAACGAAAAAACCTATAAAAAGCTGTTGGGCCACGATGGGTTAACGGAACTCCACAAATAATTTTTTGTGGCTTCATTTATAAGCAAAGTAGTATTTCAAAAAATTGGCTGAAACTTGCGTTTTTACAATTTGCAAGCTTCCGGGCAACGCCGGGTAAATCTGCTAGTTATGAATAATAGTTAAATCAATACTTAGAATATAATCCCAATGCACTCAAGAAAACCTGTTAACAAGTGCGAAATATAATGTTGTAGTTTTAATGCTAACGTTTAATTTTGGAAAAGCGCACGCTGGTGAATAAGTTACTGTTTTATAAAAACATAAAAGTTTTAATTTTTAAGTCCTAGGAAATCAATTGTGAATTTCACCAAAATTTGTGAATTTTACCTAGAATTTTATTATCTAAGCAAAAATTTTTAAAACTAAGAGACAGTTTCTTCAATTTAAGGAACCCCTTTTAAATTTATGGAAAACCTTTAGTGTATGTTGAAACATAATGATGCAGCTTTAATTTTTGTATATTTGTATACAAAAATTATATTTCAACATGCGTTTAAGGTCTTTCTTAAATTTAAAAGCGGTTCCTTAAATTGAAGAAAGTGTCTCTCAGTTTTACCAATTTTTGCTTGGATAGTATAATTCTAAGTGGAATTCACAATTTAATTCCGAGAACCTACAAAAATGGATGGAGAGGTGGGGTTAGATGAAGTTAGGTCCTTGAGAAATTTGGCAACCTTGCCCATTGGAGGGCTATTAGAACTTTAAAATAAAAAATTTACTGTTTTTGTAAGTAAGCAGTAACTTAGTTACCAACGTATATATTTTCTTAATTAGACGTTAATATTGAAGCTTCAACATTATTATTCCGATAAAATACTTGGTATAATAATATAACACTATATTATTTTGAAAATGTGTTTTTTAAAAACCCTTGGTTTTTTTTCATCACTTGTTTTAATTTATGTTAGACTAATATTACACGAAAAATTGTTTCTTTTTTTCCTATGCGTAATAAAAATTATGGCAACAATGTTGTCAACAATTCTTGCTCTTGGAATTTACAGAAACAAAAATTAATAATTTTTTCAATTATAAGAACATTATTAAGTACCTATTTTTAAGTTTTATTCTTATAGCTTAAACCGCTTTAAAGAGAGTATAATTTGGTACAGTTATAGCCCAAAAAAAAGCGATTTAAATTCTTAATATAAAGATTGTTATAATTTATTTATATATATAAAAGCGAAAGTTTGTTTGTTTGTGTGCTTGTTTGTTTGTTTGTATGTAGCAAATAGGCTGATCTAAACTGATCAGCCGATTTTGACGAAAATTTTTAAACGGACGTTTTTGGCTATGGAAAGGAATCGTAGGCTAAGCTTTTTTGTTCTAAAATGAAAACGGTTTGACCAATTGACTTCAAATGTTGTATAAGTTATACTTCTTCAGAAACGAGTTGACACTATTAACAGTTTGGAGTTTGATGACCTTCGTCCTACGGTTGGTCTAAAGAATTTTCGGAACCAAATGTTGTCCAGTTTTGCGAAATACTGCTTTAGCTAAAAAAAAGCCTCAAAAAAAATTTTGACTTCCGTCAACCCATTGCCGCCCAACAGCTTTTTATAGGTTTTTTAATTACTTTACTCTAAATAAGAAACGGTGCGACCGCCTTTCTTCAAATTTTGTATACGTGTTGTTCTTTGAGATTGGAGTTAACTTAATTAACAGACTTGGAATTTGTTAACCCATGACGGGCCGACGATTGGTCAAAAAAATTTTAGTAGCAAATTAGGTCCAATTATGCGCAGTACACCTTTGCAAAAGAGAAGCCTCAAAATATGTTTGGTCCAGTCCCGCTAATCCTTTGCGGTATAGCGGCCATTTACAGATTTTCTCTTTACTTTACACAAAATTTTGTGAAACGTTGTGACCGGTTGACTCTAAATTTATTTTATGCGTGAACCACCTTGAAAATGAAGCTGAGTCTGTTAACAGGCTCGGTGTTTGGTAACACATGTTGGCTCTACGATTGATCAAAAAAAAATTTTGGAAGTTAATTACGTTTAATCCTGGAAAGGAATTAGTACTTCTTTGATTACAGAATGTTTAAAAAATTACTAGAATAATCCTAGAAAAATCGATTTAAAAAAATTGCATTAATTTAATATGCAAAGAAAAAAATTTGTTTGTTTGTTTGTTCAGGATTCATGTGAAAACCACTGGTCCGCTTGTCACAAAATTTTAAAGGAATAATTCTGAGAGCCCGGGGGATGACATAGGCTATGTCACATTTTTATAAGCCAACAGGTTGGGGCTCCAGAGCCGTTTTAAGCCTTTAGTTTTTTTGACGGTTTGACCGATTGACTTGAAATTTTGCACAAATGTTCCTCTTAGCAACCGGAATTAGTTGTATAAATTTGGTTGAAATGAAATAACCCATTTCGGCCTGGCGAACTTTTAAAAAAATTTGTGTTTCCGATTTGTGTTCAATTTTACAGGGTTGTTTCGCAGTAGAAAAGTGAGACTGACACTAATTACACCCTACACCTATAGAATAGGTAAAAGGATATATTAACTTTGGTATGGTGTTTCTAACCACCTAAAGGAAGCGAGCTAGATATGGAAAAGTTTATATATATTTGTGATCAGCGTGACCTCCTGAGTCGATATAGCCATGTCCGTGCGTCCGTAGGCACGATAACTCAAAAAAATAATGGAGCTATCTTGATGAAATTTTAACTGTAGGTTACTAGGACTGAAAGTACAGCGGAGATAGCACATGGGCGAAATCGGCCAATTGGTTCGGATTCTGGACCTTATAATCGATCGAAGGGCTAACGATCATATATAAAAAATCACGATAACTCAACAACTGATGACGCTTTCTGCAACAAATTTGTGCTGTAGGTTATTGGTAATGAAACAACGGCGGCGATTGCGTACGGCGAGGATTGGACCATAGGGTCGGAACTAAGAACTTTTTAATCGAATTTAGGCCAAACTAGCATAATTCCGAAACCAATGAAGATAGAACCTCCAAATTTGGTTTCAGGGTGTCGTTTTCGATTTCCTTAGTGTCCTTTAAATTTTAGCCCAATTGGAGTAGTGGGTTTGGACCAGCCACTCAGCTCCAAGGACCTTAAAGCATATTTTCGAAATTAATAAAGATAGTAACTTGAAACAAATGTAGAAGCTTCAAATTTGGCACATGGGTGTTCTTTACTATTTCCTGCGTGTCCTTCTAATTTTGTACCTTTCATAGACCTCCCAATGTGTAAAAGTTTATCATCGAAATTAATAAAACTATTAACTTAAAATTAAGATAGAACGTTCCAATTGTGCACAAGGGTTAACTAGTATTGAAAGTATGACGGGGACTGCATATGAGCATATGAGCACTCGGGTTCTGGAACCCTTGAAAAGTTCAAGGACTAACAAACATATATTTTAAAAGCACCATAACTCAAAAAATAATGCCTCTATTTTGATGAAATTTAAACTATAGGTTACTTGTAATGAAAGTAACATTGGAATTGGTTCTGGTCGAGTTTTGCCAATGAGTTCGGATTCTAAAAGCTTTTGATGGATTTGAGGCTGAACGAGAATACTTTCGAAGCCAAAGAATATATTTCCTATTTCCTATGTGTCCCCGAAATTTAGACTTAATTGTAGGGGTTCAGCTATGTTCAAAGGTACTAACTGCATTTATGTAAAATTTATTTTTATATTTAAATGAATTATATGAAAAGGTGTTAATTTGTAATTGTATTTTAGAAATACATTTATTGCATATTTTGCGTATAAGCTTTTCTATTAGGTATATTAACTAGCCATTTAAAATAATTGCAATTTTGATTAGCTTTTTATCACAAAATTTAATAACTAGAATTTTTTCATTTTGTAATTGAATTGGAATAAATATATTTTCATTTATTTCAAGTTTTTTTGTTTCTTAATATTTTTAAATAGATAAATTAGCAAGAATTTGTAATATTTTTTAATAGATAGTGTAATTAGAAAATGTTTTTAGTATTATAAAGTTAATTTGGTTAGCTATGTCTTACAATCAAATTACAAACAGCTTTTATGGCGTTAAAATGACTTATGAATATGTCATTAAATTTGAACCAAATAGGTGTAGGGTAGTTCTAAGTCGGTTGCACCGACTGACTGTTTCTTTACTTCTTTTTGTTAAGTTTGATTAAACCATTTTCCACGACGACGCCATTAAGTTTTCTATAAATTTTATTTGCTTAAACAATTAAAATAATTTTATTGAAAATTCTATACTAGCAATATAATTATCAAAACCCATAGGGTTAATTTTGTTTTGACCTGTTTACGCATTTTACACAAAGATTCAATGAAATTTTCAAATTTTTGGTGTTTGCGCAAGTTAACCTAATTAATAAGACTAATTTTTTTGCTGTCCTTAAATAATCTTAAATAGTCTAAAGCTAAATGAGATAATATTAATAATAATAAAAATAAAGCTTATAAAGAATCCAAATTATAATATCTTTAAATTTAAATAACGTAACATTTTCCTTCTCTACATTTTCGTAAGTCTTTGTTCTGTTCCGTTGTCTTGCTGTAAAAATAGATTTCAGTGTAAATTTGCATTTTTTTCTAATAAAATCTAAAAATCAAAAAATTCAATTTCGTATATATTATGCTTAAATACATAGTATTTTAGAACATTTTTTTCCAAAAAAGAAGCATACATTTCCCTCATAAAATCTTAAAAAATAAAGAAGAACGTAGTAGAACTTTGTGGTAAGTACGAAACAAAGTATAAGTTGAAAAGCATATTTTTAAACCTTTTCCAAACCATTGACTATATTTTATTCAAACGTTGGCAATTCAAGAAAATTACTATTGACATAGTATAATGACATAATGGCAAATTTAGTATACCCTTTTGACATATAGTCAAACTACCTATAATAATTTTAATTCTGTTAATATTATTCGCCGGAAATCCACCATCCTCAACTCTATCGTTAAAGTTTTTGTTTCGCAATTGGTTAAAAGAACTCGACAAAACATATTTTTAAGCATTCCTCTAATTCAAAGAAGTTGTAACTAATTTCAAAAATTAAACGTAATTTAGTTACACATTTTTTTTTTAACAATCGTTGGGTCAGCAGGGTTAACAAATTCCAAGTCTGTTAGTAGAGTGAACTTCATTTTCAAGGAGAAACACATGTACAAAATTTGAAGTCAATCGGTTAAATTGGTTAAAAAACCAAAGCAACTAAAAAACCTAGAAAAAGCTGTTGGGTCGCAATGGGTTAACGGAACTCTATAAATAATTTTTGAGCCTTTCTTTTTAACCAAAGTAGTACTTCAAAAAATTGGATTTAACTTGATTTTTTACAATTTCCTCGCTCCCGGGCAACGCCGGGTAAATCTTCTGGTCTAATATATAAAGAAGAAATTTTATTTGTTTGTTTGTTTGTTTGTCCAGGATTCACGTGGAAACCACTGGTCCGATTGTCACAAAATTTTAAAGGAATAATTCTGAGAGCCAGGTGGTGACATAGGATATGTCACATTTTTATAACAGGTTGCGGCTGCAGAACCGTTTTAAGCATTTTCGTTTTTTTGATGTCGAGTCCAAACGGTTTGACTGATTCACTTGAAATTTTGCACAAATATTCCTCTTAGCAACCCGAATTAGAAAAAAAAAATCCATTTTGGCCTGGAGGGCTTCCAAAAAATTTTTTGTTTCCGACTTGTCTCTAAATTTACAGGATGATTCTGGAGTCAAAAATAGATGCTGACACAAATTTTTGTTGAGTTCGGTTAACCCGTTTGGGCACGAAAGCGCCATGAGGCTTTTTCAATGTTTTTGATAACGAATCAAAACGGTTTGACCGATTGACTTGAAATTTTGCAGAAATGATCGTCTTAGCAAACGGAATTATTTGTATAAATTTGGTTGGAATAAATTAACCAATTTCGGCCTTGCGGGCTGCCGAAAAATTTTGTATTTCCGATTTGTGTCCAATTTTACAGGGTGGTTTTGAGAGCTAGACATGGAAAAGTATATATTTTTGTCACCAACGTGACCTCCTGAGAACATATAGCCATGTCCGTCCATCTCTCCGTCTGTAGACAGAATAACTCAAAACTAATGGGGCTATCTTGATGAATTTTTAACTGTAGGTTACTGGATTTTAAAGTACACAGGGGATTGCACATGGTATCAGTGTGCCTCTTCCTATGTCCTTAGAGTCCTGCACATTTACGACCAAGTGAAGTAGTGGGTCGGGAACCATCCACATAGTTTCGAAGACCTTAAAGCATATTTTCGAAAATAATAAATATAGTAACATCAAAAAAATGTAGAAGCTTTAAATTTAGCCAAAGGCTTGTCTTTACTTTTTCCTACGTGGTCCCTTAATCTGATAAATTGGAGTAAAGATAACTCTCTTAGACCTCTAAAATTGAAAGGCTTATCTTCGAAATTGACTGGGACTGCTTATGGGCGAAATCGTACCATAGATTCGGATTCTGGAACCTTTGAAAAGTTCAAAAGCTAACAAATGTATATCTTAAAAACATCAAAACTCAGAAACAACTACGCTATTTTAATGAAATTTCTATTCTAGGTTATTAGTAATGAAAGTAGCATGGAATTGGTTCTTTTCAGGTTCAGATTCCAGAAGCTTTTGGTCGAATTGAAGTCAAACTTGTATAATTTCAGAACCAAAGAAGAAAAAACGTAATATTTGGGGCACATGTGTTTATATCCGTATGACTATATAGTCCAACGATATAATAAATTTGCCATTACGTTTGTGACGCAGAGAAGGAGGGGGGGATAGATATAGACTCAAGTGTATGGATCGGATCCGAATACTGCAAAATTTGGTCTACTGCAAAGGGTTCGAGTAGCTGCCATACAACTCCTTCTTTTATATGAGCATTACTCTAATAAAGCTGAATGTTTGAAATTTTGCCAAAAGTAATTAACCAATGAAAATTGGATGAAGATGAAATTTGGATGAATTGGAATAGCGGTTTGCGTACCTCCCCCCGCCCCCACTCCCATAATCATAAAGCATAATATATTCGAAATTAATAAAGATAAAAAAATCAAATTTGATAGACTATTTCCTATTTCCGTTCTTATTTAACACTTTTATATTTTTAAAAGGCTAAGAGTTTTACTATTAAACATTTAAATTAAAAACTAAATATTTTTTTATTAAACTACGATTTTTTTTTGTTTTCAATTTTTATTATATCATATCTATATTTTATTGAATTATTACCATAGGTAATATATAATTAAGAAATTGTGTACGATACTTAAGTTGTAAAATTTATTTTTATATTTAAATGAATTGAATGAAAAGTTCTAAATTTATCATTGTATTTTAGAAATACATTTATTGCATATTTTGATTATTAAAGGTTGTGATAAAAAGCTAATGAAAGCATTAATGATTTTAACTAACATTGAAAACCATGAAATTATATAAACTTTTATATTTATATTATTGCAAGGGGCCTCGGTGGTGCAGTGGGTAAGCATTTGGCTTATTAACCGAGGGGGTCCGGGTTCGATTCCCGGTCAGGTCATACAATATTTAATTTAAAAAAAAAAAATTATTGAAAAATAATTTTTCTTTACGAATCCCCATGGTGACCAAATATAATATAAATATACAAATATATAATATAAACAAAACAAATAATATAGTAGTTATAAATAAATAGAAAGTATTTAATGAGGGGTGCACAACGGGCCGCAAGGCCTAGGTGTAAGGGAGCCTTGCTTTCCCCCCCTATCTAAACCATAACCATAACCATATATTATTGCAAAGTAATATTTCTTTCGAATAACTTTGAGTTTAGTTATATAGAACATTAATAATTAAGTAAATTAAGAGAATAAATTTAAAAATTATTGAAAATTGAAATAATTAATCAAGGGTACTAAATCATTCAACAGTAAATTTAGTACAGCTAAAAATCCTGACAAGGAGTAATTGCTGCATGTGTGTAAAATTTTATTGAATTGGATAAATGTTTTAAATATGTAATTTTGTAATTGCATTTTACGAATCCATTTATCTCAACTTTATTTGTTGTTTAATATTTTTAAATAGATAAATTAGTAAGAATTGCTAATATTTTTGACTTGATAAAATAATTAGAAAATGTTTTTAGTATTATAAAGTAAATTTGGTTAGCCATGTCTTACGATCAAACTAATAAAAGCTTTATTTTTAAAATGACTTATGGACTTCCCATTAAATTTGACCCAACGTGTTTCTAAGTCGGTTGCACCGACTGACTGTTTCTTTAATGGTTTTTGATCTGCTTTGCAGTTGTTGTTCTTTAAAAATAGATTTTAGTGTAAAATTGTAGTTTTTTTTATGCCCTACACCTATGGAATAGGTAAAGGGGTATTTTAACTTTGGTATGGTGTGTGTAACCAGCTAAAGGAAGCGTGCTTTGTATGGAAAAGTATATATATTTGTGATCAGCGGGACCTCCTTGGTCGATATAGCCGTAAGCACGTCCGTCCGTAGGCACGATAACTCAAAAAATAATGGAGCTATCTTGATGAAATTTAAACTCTATGTCAATAGTAATGAAAGTATCATGGAAATTGGTTCTGGTCGAATTCGGATTCTAGAAGCTTTTGATCGATTTGAGGCCAACCGAGTATAATTTCGAAGCCAAAGAAGATATTTCCTATTTCCTATGTGTCCCCGAAGTTTAGACTTAATTGTAGTGGTGGTTTGGGTGCCTCCTAAGAAATCCAAAAATTTAAAAAGCTTATCTTCGAAATTCATGAAGATAGAAACTTTAAATTTGATACACGAGGGTTCTTTGCTATTTCCGTTTTTTTTAACACTTTTATATTTTTTAAAGTCTAAGAATTTTATCATAAAACATATTTTGTATAATATTTTATAAATTAAAAACAAAATATTTTTTTAATAAACGATTACGTTCCTTTTTTTTTAATTTTTATTATATCACATATTTTATTGAATTATTACCATAGATTATATATAATTAAGACATTGTGTACGATACTTAAGCTATGTTGAAAGTTACTTGCTGCATTTATGTAAAATTAATTTTTATATTTAAATGAATTATATGAAAAGTTCTAAATTTGTAGTTGTAATTTAGAAATACATTTATTGCATATTTTGCGTTTATAATATATTTATTATAGGTACATAAAGTAGTAATTTAAAATAATTCCAATTTGGAAAAATTTGAATTATTAAATATATTATGCTTTGATTAGCTTTTTATCACAAAATTTGATAATTAATTTTTTCTCACTTTTGTAATTGAGTATTTTCATTTATTTCAAGTTTTTTTGTTTTGTAATTTTTTTAAGTAGATAAATTTGTAATTCAACCTACAGTCAAACGGGTATAATAAAACTTATATGTAAACTAGCCATTACCGGTGCACGTTGCTCCTCCTCTCAATGGAGTTTTAATTTAAGTTGATGTTATTTAAAAAAGTTAGCACAAAAATTTCGCATGGTGTACATAATTTTAAAATCATATTTCACTTGAAATTTTTTATAATTATTAAATAATAATAAAAATTAAAATTTTAATTCACTTAACATTATTCGGCGGAACCCACCATCCTCAACTTTATTGTCAAGAAGCACCAAATTAGCCAGAAGCACCACGTATAGAAAAATTCGATATAATCGTTAAAACTGTTTTGAAAACTGCTTTTTATAGCTTATGTTTCGCAATCGGTTAAAAGAACTCGACAAAACATTTTTTTAAACGTTCCCTAATTCAAATAAATTTTACGTACTTAAAAAAAACTGGATGTAATTTAGTTACAAAAATTTTTTTTTGCCCAAACGTAGGAAGGACACGTTTAGACATGTAGGCTTACAAAATTTAAAGTCAACTGTTCAAACCATTTCTGCTTAAGAGTAACGTAACGAAAAAATCTGTTAAAAGCTGCTGTGCCGCAATGGGTTAACGGAACTCAACAAACCTGTTTTTGAGACTTTGAACAAGCAATATTTCGTAAAATTGGACGTAATACAATTCCAAATTTTGTTTTTGGCCAATTGTCGAGCGGCAAGGGTTAAAAAATTCTAAGTGTGTTAATGGAGTGAAATCCTTTCTCAAAAAACAACACATAGAAAGACTTTGAATTCAATCGGTTAAACCATTTTTAATTTATAGCAAAGTAACGAAAAAACCTATAAAAAGCAGCTGGGCCGTAATTGGTTAACGGAACTCCACAAATATTTTTTTGAGGCTTTCTCTTAAACCAAAGCCCTACTTCGAAAAATTGGTCGTAACTTGCTTTTTTACTATTTGCTCGCTCATTTTTTACAATTTGCACGCGTAAATCTACTAGTCAAATATATAAAGATGAAAATTTGTTTTTTTGTGAAAATTTGTGAAAAACGCTGGTCAGATTATCACAAAATTTTACAGGAATAATTTCGGTAGGAGGTGGCATAGTCTATGCCTCAATTTTAAAAGCCAAAAGGTTGCGGCTCTAGAGCCGTTTTAAGTTATTTCGTTTTTTTTATATCGAGTCGAAACGGTAGAACCGATTGGCTTGAAATTTTGTAAAAATATGACTGTAAGCTACGGGATTAGTTGTACAAAGTTGGTTAGAATATATTAACCCATTTCGAAATTATTTGTTTCCGATTTGTCGAATTTTACAGGTTAATTTTCCAGTCCAAAAGAGTAGGGTCAAAAAATTTTAGTTAAGTTCGATTAACCCGTTTTTCACGGCGACGCTATGAAGTTTTCTATAAATTTTATTTGCTTAAAAGGTTAAATGAATTTTATTGAAAATTTTCCATTACCATTGAATTTAATTATAAAAACCCACCGGTTAATTTTTGCGCAAAGATTCAATGAAATTTTTGGCATTAATGCAAGTTAACCTGTTTTGCAAAAGTTCACTTAATTATTAAGACCAATTGTTTTGCTCTCCTCAAATAGTGCAAAAGCTAAATAAGATAATATTAAGAATAACAAAAATAAAGCTAATAAAGAGTCCGAATAATAATATTCTTAAATCTAAATAACATAAAATTTTCCTTTTCTACATTTTTATACCCGTGCATACATATATCATCATATATGTATGCAGTATATTAAAATTGCTCCTCCGTTTATAACGCATTGATCTAGACGAGCTAGATATAGTGTCAAGGCTACGTATTGGATCAGCATCGAAAAGTAAATCGATCTAGCTATGTGTGTCTATGTCCGTCCGTGTGTCAGCGCGATAACTCAAAACTAAAAGGGCTAGAGTTTTGAAATTCACAAAAAGTCATTTTTAGACAATTTCTAAGTTCCCTATTGTTTCGGTTGAAATCGGACCAAGGCTTCGGGGAGCTGCCATACAACTTTTTTTTTTTTTAATAATCTATCTTAAAACTTATCTATAGATTCTTAAATGACCTTAGCTGTAGGTCTAATGATTTATTATGATAATATGACTATAGGTCAAAGGGTATAATAAATTTGCCATTATGTTTGTGACGCAGAGAAGAAGGGGGGGTAGAAATAGACTCAAGTGTATGGATCGGATCAGAATCGAAAAGTAAATCGATTTAGCTATGTATGTCCGTCCGTCTGTCCGTCCGTCCGTCCGTAATCACTATAACTCAAAAACTAAAGGAGCTAGGATCTTGAAATTTTCGCAAATTCGTTTTTTTGCAATAGCTGTGATCGCTATTTTAATGCAGCCATTTTGGTTCATGGGTTCGGGTAGCTGCCATACAACTTCCTTTTTTATATGAGCATTTCTCTGTACCTATTACAGCTGCGTGTCTGAAATTTTGCCAAAAATAGTTTAGTGTAATGGCCAAAGTTAATGCAAAATTTGGTTGGTTTACTGCAAAGGGTTCGAGTAGCTGCCATACAACTCCTTCTTTTATATGAGCATTACACTACACCTAATAAAGGTAGTATGTTTGAAATTTTGCCAAATATAATTAATGTTTATATTAATAATGATAAAATGTTTATATAACGGTTATACGGGTATCCCAGAGTTGACACAGTCTACTCTACTACACTCTTCCTCGTTTTTTTTTTTAAAACGCTAATATTAGCAATATTTTTAATTTCTTGCGGTAATTCGTTATAAACCTTAAGACAGTTGTATAGACAATTACTTTTTTGGTTTTCTGTTCTGAAAAGATTTAAGTAATAGTTTGATTTTTTCCTCGTATTATAGTTATGTATATCAACCATTATATTCAGAATAAAGTTATGTTTTATTAAATCATTTGTAATTTTGAATACAAACATATATAATTCATCAAATATTAGCTAGACTAGTATACCGTTCCCCGTATATTTAATGTGCTGGAAATCTTCTTGGGTATTTACTATTTATAATTTTGATTGATTTTTGATGAAGAATATCGATTCTATAAAAATTGATTTGGGATGTTCTACTCCAAAATGTATTTAAATAATTAATATGTAACAGTATATAGGAACCATAAATAGGATGAAGCATATTTGCAAAAGTAACGAAGTTTGCGTAAAATAAATATATATGGAATTATTTGTTTTATAACGCGAACACCATGATCATTCCATTTAAGTTTATTATCTAAAACTAAACGTAAATAATTGAATGACTTCACTATTTCTATCGAGCTACCTTTGTATGAATAATTTGTTTTAGAAAAATTTCTATTTCCAAATAACATTATTTTAGTTTTTTTTAAATTTAGAAGGAAACGATGCTTTTCAAGCCATTTTCAATTATTTTAAGGTCACTTTCGATAAAGGTTTTTAGATCCTGTTCTTTTATTGTTGCATATTTTATCACCGCATCATCAGCGTATAGCTGAACCATCCCCTTTAGTTTTAATTTTGTCAAAGCGTTTATATAAATTTTGAATAAATCTGGCGCTAAAATAGAACCTTGTGGGACCCCTTTACTATTTTCTTTTGGACTACTTAACACATTTTTTATTCGAACACTTTGTTTTCTATTTGTCAGGTAAGATTTGAAAAAAGGCAAGTGATTTGCATTGAAGTTTAGTTTTGACAATTTGTATAGTAAGATGTCATGATCAACACAATCAAACGCTTTTTGTAGATCCAAAATGACACATGCAGCAAATTTCCTACTATCAATATTTTTAGAAATGAAATGGGATAAGCCGGGGGCGTATTGTTCAACACTTAAAATTCTATTTTTATCCATGAAAAAATTTAATCGAGTTTTTAGCACATTTTCAAAAAATTTTGTAAAAATGTGCCTATTTAGTTTCACTCTGTCCGTCCGTCCGTCCGTCTGTCCGTATGTTTACAAAAACTTTTACATCCTTTGAAATAGAGAAAAGAAATTTTAACCATTGATAGGTATGACATAAAAAATAATTTCATAGAAAATTTTTTTTCAGTAGCCGGAGCTACAGCCCCCCAAAGTTAGAAAAAGGCCTATTTTTAAATTGTTATAACAAGAGTTCTGTTAGGTATATTTTCAATCTGACAACGGCATAAAATAGCTGGTTTTATAAGCTTTATATACTTTTGGGTTGCTTGCTACATGTTAAGGTTTCTATACGGTACTAAAATTTACTATTAAAACTCAATTATTGCAAAATTTTTGGCCCCACATATCTTTTAAGCGGTTGAAGCTAGTTTCTTGAAATTTTGGGAGAAGTTTGACCTGCAGAAATTAGTAGAAGTCGGATAACAAAATTTTTTTGGCACGTACAATATATAAGGTCTCGAATATTGAATTTTTTTATTTTTAAACATTTGTAACTTGAATATCTGTTAAAATTTTTTTTACTGATATACAAATTGAAAGTTCTTTAAATATATTTCAACATGTGTCAAAGGTTTTTCTTTATTTTGAAGGGTGACGAAGCTACAGCCCCCGAAAATTCCAAAACAGCCCTATATTTAAATTAGTATCACAAGAATTCTGTTAAATGTATTTTCAATCTAAAACCGGTAAAAGGGAACTGCTTTTTTAATCTTTACAAAAATATAAGGTTAAAAGGTATAGGGTTGCCATACGGTACTAAAAATTACCACTAAACAAAACTCAATTTTTGAAAAATTTTTGGCCCCACATATCTTTTAAGCGGTTCAAGCTAGTGTCTTGAAATTTTGGGAGAAGTTTGACCTGCAGAAATTAGTAGAGTTGGATAACAAAATTTTTTTGGCACGTCCGTTCTTTAGAAGCTATAAGGGCTCGAAAATTGAAATTTTGCTATTTTTAAACACTTGTAACTTGAATACCTTTTCAAATTTTTTTTATAAATATACAAAATTTTTAGCTTTAGCATTATATTTCAACATAGGTTAAAGTTTTTTCTTAAATTTGAAAAGGTTTCTTAAAATTGTAGAAATTGTTTGTTAGTTTTAACCATTTTTGCTTAGATAATAAAATTCTAGGTAAAATTCCAAATTTTCATTTGATTTCATAGAACCTAAAAAAATTGAAGGTGGAGGATAGATGGGTAGATTCATTATGAGTTTACTAAGTAAAACTTTGGAAACCTTCCCTATTGAAGGGCTACTAGGTCTTAAAAATTAAAACTATTATGCTTTTAAAACTTATTCACCAGTGTATGTTTTTCCAAAATTAAACGTTAACATTGAAGCTTCAACATTATATTTCGCAGTTGTTAACAGGGATTGCATTATAAGTATTTATTTCATTATTATTCATAATTAATAAATTTATGAAATAACTATGATAATTTATGTATATTTCTATAAAAATAAATTATAAAATACTCCGTAAGAAGTCCTATATAATTTTAAAAATGTTCTTTTTAAAAACCCTTGGTTTTTTCATCACTTAATTGGTCGGTAATTTGATGCATATGAGTAATCACCATTTTTAAAAATACGTGTAACTATTGAAGTTTTGAGAGATTCAGGAAGGGAGTAAGTTTGAAAAGTTGAATCAATAAATTTAACTAATAATAGTTTTAATTGTGAACAAAATTTTTTTATAAATTTTGATGAAATTGAATCATAGCCAGTTGCAGCCGTTGTTTTTAATTTTTCTATTGCTGAATGAACTTCTTCGATATTCGTAGGTGTTAGTACGAAGAGATGGTAGATAATGTGTTCAAATTGACTTAAATAATCATTATCCAATGGATCTTTAGAGACATTTAATTCATTTGTCACGCGAAGTAGTCTTTCATTGTTTCTGCTATCTCAAAATCATTATTAATATAAACATTAACCACAGTTGAATACAGTAACCGAAGTTTCTGATTTGGAAGGTACTGTATTGAACATTAACTTTTTATACACATTCCATAAATTCCTACTCCTACTCTAGTCTCGAGATAATTCTTCAAATACAAATTTTTTTTTATGCATCGGAAACTAAAATTTTTACTTTGTTTTTGTAAATAGTATAATGTTGTGAAGAGTTTGCGCATGCTGGATATTTTTTATATTAAACGAGGAAGATTATAGTTGCCCTTGTCAACTTTTAGATACCCGTGCATACCCACTATGGTGTATAAAATAAACCGTAATTTACTTCCCTTATACATTTAATTAATCCCATAATTTTGATTTAAAAAAAATAAAAAAAAAGTAAATTAAAAAAAAAAAAATAAAAAAAAAAAATTAGACAAAACAAAAAAAAAAGTTTTAATTCACTGTCCCATAATTTTAGCTTTAAAAAAAAACAAAAAAAAACAACAAAAACAATCATAAAAAAAAAAAAAAAAAAAAAATAAATTAATTTATTATCCCATAAGTTTTGCTTAAACAAAAAAAAATTGTCTCACCCTAAAAGTCCAGTGGTCCGACTAATGTTCAACTTTGCCAAGTAACTTGCCCTATTACCTTACCTGCCCAATTTTAATTTAAACCTCGTAGCTTCATTAGATTCACAGTTATTGAATCGAAAGCTTTGTATGGCAGCCCCTGAAAATGGGGCCGGAACATTGTGAAACCTCATATAAGTGCTCGATTCATTATATAACTAACCGTGTGTAATTTTCATCCTCGTAGTATAATTAGTTATGAACAAATTCATATTGGTGCAAATAAGTTGTATGGCAGCCCCTCGAAAATGGGGCCCTAACATTTTGAAACGTCATATAAGTGCTGGATTCATTATATAACTAACCGTGTGTAATTTTCATCCTCGTAGTATAATTAGTTTTGAAGAAATTCATATTCTTGCAAAAAAGTTGTATGGCAGCCCCTCAAAAATGGGGCCCTAACATTTTGAAACTTCATATAAGTGCTTGATTCATTATAAAACTAAATTTGTGTAATTTTAATCCTCGTAGTATAATTAGTTTTGAAGAAATTCATATTGTGGCAAAAAAGTTGTTTGGCAACTCCCCGAAGCCTTGGTCCGATTTTAACCAAAAACAATAGAGAACCTAGAAATTGTATAAAATGACTTTGTGTGAATTTCAAGACTCTAGCCCCTTTAGTTTTTGAGTTATCGTGCTGACACACAGACGGAAGGATGGACGGACGGACGGACTAACACATATAGCTAGATCGACTAATTTTTCGATTCTGAGCCGATACATACCCTTGACACTACAATACATAACTAGCAGGTTTACTCGGCGTTGCCCGAAAGCGTGCAAATTTTAAAAAAGCAAGTTTCACCAAAATTTTTGAAGTACTACTTTGGTTAAAAACAAAGCCTCAAAAAAATATTTGTGGAGTTCCGTTAACTCATTGTGGCCCAACAGCTTTTTATAGGTTTTTTCGTTGCTTTGCTATATAATAGAAATGATTTAACCGATTGACTTCAAATTTTGTATATTTGTTCCTCTTGAAAATAAAGCTCACTCTATTAACAGACTTGGAATTTGTTAACCCAGGCCGCACGATTGTGCAAAAAACAAACTCTGTAAGTAAATTACGTATAATTTTTGAAAGTAGGTACAACTTCTTTGAATTAGGTGAATGCTTAAAAAAATGTTTGTCGAGTTATTTTAACCGCTTGCGAAACAAAAACTTTAAAAAACAGTTTGCAAATCAGTTTAAACGATTATCACTAACTTTTCTATACGTGGTGCTTCTTGAAAATTTGGTGTTCCTTGACGAGTGAGTTGAGGATGGTGGGTTTCCGGCGAATAATGTTAACGCAATTAAAATTTTTATTTTTATTATTATTTAATAATTATGAAAAATTTCAAGTGAAATTTGATAAAATTGTTGAAAAAATGCAAGAAAATTCTAGAAAAAGCGTTTTAAAAAAATCATTTTATTACATTTTAAAATTAACATGTACACCATATAATATAAGTATTATTATACCCGTTTGCTATAGGTCAAAAGAGTATACTAAATTTGCCATTATGTAATTATACTATGTCAATAGTAATTTACTTGAACTGCCAACATTTGAATAAAATACGGTCGATGGTTTAGAAAAGATTTAAAAATCTACTTTTCAACTTATGTATTGTTTTGTACTTAGCTGCAAATTTGACTATGCTCTTCCTCGTTTTTTTATGATTTTATGAGAAAAATGTAAGCTTCATTTTTGGAAAAACTGTTTTAAAATACTATGTATTTAAGCATTATATATATGTGCAATTGAATTTTACACTGAAATCTGTTTTTAAAAAATAACAACTGCAAAGTAGATAAAGCAAAGACTTACGAAAAAATTTAGAGAAGGAAAATGTTATATTATTTAAATTAAAAGATTTTTATATTCGGATTCTTTATTAGCTTTATTTATATTTTTGTTAATATTATCTCATGTAGCTTTTGCACTATTTTAAACTATTTAAGGAGAGCAAAACAATTAGTCTTATTAATTAAATGATCTTTTGGAATAAAGGTTAACTTGCAATAATATCAAAAATTTGAAAATTTCATTAAATCTTTGTGCAAAACTAGTTAACAGATTAAAACCAAATTAACCCTATGGGTTTTTATAAATAAAATGCTGGTACAAAATTTTCAATAAAATTGTTTTAATCGTTTAAGCAAATAAAATTTATAAAAAACTTTATGACGTCGTCCGCCTTAATTTTTTTGGCGTAAACGAACTAACAAAAATTTGTGGCAGCCTCTCTTTTCGACTTCAAAACCACTCTTTAAATTTGGACACAAATCGGAAACACAAAATCTTTTGGAAGCCCGCCAGGCTGAAATTGGTTAATTGATTCCAACCAACTTTATACAACTAATTCCGGTTTGTAAGAGGAACGTTCGTGCATAATTTCAAATCAATCGGTCAGGCCGTTTCGACTCGACATCATAAAAATAAAAAACCTTAAAACGGCTCTGGAGCCGCAACATGTTGATTTATAAAAATATGTTACCACCTGGGTTCCAAGAATTATTCCTCTAAAATTTGGTGACAATCTGACCAGTGATTTTCACATGAATCCTGGACAACAAATGAACAAACAAACAAATTTTCTTCTTTATATATTAGATTATACAAATAATTATGAACGTATGTGGCAACTCCTTCGTATAAGTTAAGAATATGAACGAAATATTGGGTATTAGTTAAATCTGTAATGAAATGATGTATTACCGTGTTGGAACTATTTGTAAATCCGGTTGCGTACTTTTCACTTTTTTTATCACAGATAATATACCCCTTACTGAGAAGTATGTTTGTATAATTTTTGATATCTAAACTTTTAAAATTTAGTAAATTAAGGTTAAAGTCACCCAAAATTAATGACTTTTTATAAATGCTAGTACAGTCATCTAATTTGTGAATAAAATATCTGTTATTCGTTTCATGAGCTTTATATACTGCGATAATATTCTTAGCCTTTTAAAAATATAAAACGATTAAAATATTCGAATTACTAAATTCTTCTTCAAATATCAGAGTACTAATTAAGTCCTTACTTACGTAATTGACATCTCCTCCATATAAGTTAACGCGATTTGAAAAGTATGCTGTATAACCAGGCAAATTGAAAAATTGGTTTTCCGATTTATTTATCCAAATTTCTGATACGACAACAATGTAGATATCGCAGTGGTATGAATCAACAAATAGTTCTAAATCTGTTAGTTTATTTCTTAAACCTTGTGTATTTAACTACAGAATATTAATATTATTTTTGTATAAAGTTTTTACTGCATGGTTATCAATATCTGTAAAATATTAATACTTAAATAGTCATCAATTGTTAGGCTATCATTATCATCACTATCCATTTACATAAACGGGAAAGATTTATGTATAACTAGTATCGCCATGTGCTCGAAATTCGAGCTATTTTGGCTTTTAAGTTAACATATAAAATTCGTTTTGTGTAAATTATATTAGACTATACATAATAAAAATTATGCCAACAGTGTTGTCAACAATTCTTGCGCTTGAAATTAGCTTAAAAAAAATTTATAATTTTTCTTAATTATTAAAACGTTGTTAAGTACCGATTTTTGAGTTTTATTTCTATAGCTTAAGCCACTTTAAAGAGAGGATAAATTGGTACAGTTAAATTAAATTAAAATTCTAAATACATATAAATATTATTCTTATAAATACATATTTCTAAACATATACATATATTTATTGAAGTCAAGAATCCAAAATTCGAGTTAATGCTGTCCTTCATATAGCAAACTGTACTTTATTCTAAACATTTTCGTACGATATGAACTATATTGTACGTATTCTGTATCCTAATTAAAAAACTCTATGAATACATAATATGTACAACAAAATATAACATATCATAGTTCATAAGTTTAGTAATTAGTATTATATTATATTGAAGCTGCCAGAAGTACAAATAATAGTCAAGTTGACCAAAGTCTTTTTTTAAATTTCAATCTTAAGATTTATAGCAAAAAAAAAAGTTTTTCAATAAATCAAAGAATAAATATTTCCTACCCATTTTTCATTTTTAAATTTAATAGCTACATAGGTAAATTTTTACTACAAATGTATGCCTATTTAAAAATCTGAAAACATGCGAAAAATGATTCCGAATTGCTTAGTTTACTTTATACCTTTTTGTCTAGTTTATTTATTTAATATTTTTTAAGTTTTTTATTGACAAAAATATATTTCTATACATGGTCGTGAGCCATAGCTCATAAGTTTCTTAAAACAAATAAATATTATTGCTTTTATTCCTTTAAGAGGAGTAAACTCTTTTCTACTCTCAACTATTGCCAGCTAGTTCAGCCCTTGTAAAAGAGTATATGACAGACAGAGTAGATAAATAATTTTCGGCAGATGGCTTTAATTAAAATTCTCTTGAATAGGTTATGTCAAATCATATTTTTTATTTGATAACCAATAAGCACTTACCCCCTTCCATCTTAAAAAATATTCTTTATATTTATATCAACAATTAAGCTTAATTTTTTCACTTTATTAATATTTAAATACTATTAAATATAATTAACTTCTCAAATGACAGGTGGTTTTAAAATGTCAAATATATATATGATGATAATCTGACAATTATGTATTCCTGAAACAAAAATTAGCGTTCCATTTACAAACTACGCCTATCTATCTTCATGTACAATTTTGATATATAAAATTCGTTCGTTTTGTCAAAGTAAAACTAATAGTTTTTTTATTATAAAAAAACATTATTCGATGTTGAAAGTGTGAAATAAACTTTTCAATTATTAGAATGAAATCTAAAACATACGACGAACAATTTTTATACGCCAGTACGTCAATACGTCTGTCTACATATCCATTATCGGTAAATCGATACACGCGTACAATATTTATTTTATCAAAAATATTTATTTGAATGTTTTAATTTAGTACCTACAAAAAATATTTTTAATTTCATATTATAGGTATTTTGAATATAAGACATTTTTTAATAAAAATTATTGTAAAAAAATATTATTTTTTAAAACATAATATTAGAAATATAAGAAAAACCAATAATAATATTTTTATACATTTTGTCAATATTTGTAAATTTTAAAAGTCCGAGATACAGTACATTGCGTTACGCGTATTTTCGCTGCTCTAATGTAAATTTATGAACCTATTTATTTCTCAATTTTTTGACAGAAATTATACGCTGTACGCTTTTATTTAGGTTGGGACCTAAGGAACAAATAACTTTTTTTGAGAAAGATCATTTTTTTAGTTTTTCAAACATATTGTCCTACTGTAGGTATTTTCAATTTATTAGAATATTTGTATGTTTTAAACTAAATTATTTAAAAACAAGTAAAGAAACAGTCAGTCGGTGCAACCGACTTAGAAATACCCTACACCTATTTGGTTCAAATTTAGGACATATCAATAAGTCGTTTTAACACCATAAGAGCTGTTATTAATTTGATCGTAAGACATAGCTAACCAAATTAACTTTATAATACTAAAAACAGTTTCTAATTACACTATCTATTAAAAAATATTACAAATTCTTTCTAATTTATCTATTTAAAAATATTAAAAAGCAAAAAAACTTGAAATAAATGAACATATATTTATTCCAATTCAATTACAAAATGAAAAAATTTGAGTTATTAAATTTTGTGAAAAAACTAATATATTTAATAATTAAAATTTTTCAAAATTGCAATTATTTTAAATGGCTTGTTTATGTACCTATTAGAAAACTTATAAACGTAAAATATGCAATAAATGTATTTCTAAAATACAATTACAAATTTAGACCTTTTCATATAATTCATTTAAATATAAAAATAAATTTTACATAAATGCAGCAACCTTTGAACATAGCTGAACCACTACTACTAAGTCAAAATTTCGGGGACACATAGGAAATAGGAAATATACTTTTGGCTTCGAAATTATACCCGACCAGAACCAATTCCCATGGTACTTTCATTACTAGTAACCTAGAGTTTAAATTTCATCAAATAAATCTACATTATTTTTTGAGTTATGGTGTTTTTAAGATATATGTTTGTTAGCCCTTGAACTTTTCAAGGGTTCAACAACCCGAAACTATGGTACGATTTTGCCCATATGCAGTCCCCGTCATACTTTCAATACTAGTTAACCCTTGTACACAATTGGAACGTTCTATCTTAATTTTAAGTTACTAGTTTTATTAATTTTGATAAGCTCTTACACATTGGTGGATCTAAGAGAGGTACTGAACCACCACTCCAATTGATCCAAAATTAGAGGGACACGCAGGAAATAGTAAAGAACACCCATGTACCATATTTGAAGATTCTACTTTTGTTTCAAGTTATTATCTTTAATAATTTCGAAAATATGCTTTAAGGTCTTCGGAGCTGAGTGGCTGGTCCCCACCCACTACTCCAATTGGGCTCATACTTCAAGGAGACTAAGGAGATCGAAAGCGATACTGTGATACCAAATTTAGAAGTTCTATCTTCATTGGTAACGGAATTATGCAAGTTTGGCCTAAATTCGATCAAAAAATTCTAAGTTCCGAACCCATTGTCCAATCCTCACCGTGCGCAATTGTCGCTGTAGTTTTATTACCAATAACCTACAGCACAAAATTTCATGAAGATAGCGTCATTAGTTGTTGAGTTATCGTGATTTTTTACATATGTTCGTTAGCCCTGAAACCGATTAAAAGGTCCAGAATCCGAACACTTGGGCTGATTTCGCCTTTATACAGTCCACGCTGTACTTTAAGCACTAATTAACCTTTGTATAAAATTTGAACGTTCTATCTTAATTTTAAGTTACTATTTTTAGTTATTTCGAGTATAAGCTTTTAAGACTTGGAAGGTCTAAGCGGGGTATTGAACCACCACTCCAATTGATCCCAAATTAGGGGGGCACGCAAGAGATAGTAAAGAACACCCATGTGCCAAATTTGGAGCTTCTAAATTTGTTTCAAGTTACTATCTTCATTAATTTCGAAAATATGCTTTCGGTCTTCGGAACTGAGTGGCTGGTCCCCACCCACTCATCCAATTGGGCTCAAATTTCAAGGAGACTAAGGAAATCGAAAGCGACACCTTGGTATTAAATTTGGATGTTCTATCTTCATTGGTTTCGGAATTATGCTAGTTTGGCCTAAACTCGGTCAAAAAGTTCTAGGATCCGAAACCATAATCCAATCCCGAACTTACGCAAACCCCGAAGTAGTTTCATTACTAGTAACTTACAGCACAAAATTTGATGAAGATAGCGTCATTAGTTGTTGAGTTATCGTGATTTTTAATATATGTTCGTTAGTCCTGAAACCGATTAAAAAGTCCAGAATCCGAACCCTTTGTCTGATTTCGCCCTTATACAGCCCGCGCTTTACTTATAGTACTAGTTAACCCTTGTACACAATTTAAACGGTCTATCTTAATTTTAAGTAACACGTTTATAATTCGATTCGATTATAAGCTTTTAAAACTTGGGAGGTCTGAGAGGGGTACTGAACCACCACTCCAATTGATCGCAAATTAAGGGAACACGCAAGAGATAGTAAAGAACACCCTTGTGGCAAATTGGAAGCTTCTACATTTTTTCCAGTTGTTATCTTTATTAATTTTAAAGATATGCTTTAAGGTCTTCGGAAATGTGTGGCTGGTCCCCGACCCAGTACTCCAATGGGACCCAAATTCCCAAGACACTTAGGAGTTAGGAGGGGACACCCTGATACCAAATTTGGAGGTTCTATCTTCATTGGTTTCGGAATTATGCTCGTTTGGCCTAAATTCGATCAAAAAGTTCTAGGTTTCGAACGCATGGTCCAATCCTGGCCTTACGGAATCCCCGAAGTAGTTTCATTACTAGTAACCTACAGCACAAATTTGATGAAGAAAGCGTCATTAGTTGTTGAGTTATCGTGATTTTTTATATATGTTCGTTAGCCCTTCGATCGATTAAAAGGTCCAGAATCCGAACCCATGGGCCGATTTCGCCCATATGCAATCCCCGCCGTACTTTCAATCCTAGTAACCTACAGTTAAAATTTCATCAAGATAGCTCCATTATTTTTTGAGTTATCGTGCCTACGGACGGACGGAAGGACGGACGGACGGACGGACGGACGGACGGACGGACGGACGGACGGACGGACGGACGGACGGACGGACATGGCTATATCGACTCAGGCGGTCACGCTGATCACAAATATATATACTTTTCTATATCTAGCTCGCTTCCTTTAGGTGGTTACAAACACCATACCAAAGTTAATATACCCCTTTACCTATTCTATAGGTGTAGGGTATAAAAAATGTTATTTTAAAATATTTTATTTTTAAAATTTAATCGCAGCAGCATAAGAAAAAACAATTACAATATGTATTTTTATACACGTTGTCAATTTTTAAATTTTAAAATTTAAAACGTCGCGTATGCTTACATGTAAATTTTTTTTCGTAACTAATTATTTCAAAATTCTTTACAGAAACTGAATGCCGTACATGCTGATTTTGGCTAATCCATAAGAAGCAAATCATTTCTCTTAAGAAATATTATTTTTTTCTTTCAGTTTCTGCATATTTCAGAATTCGGTTTTTAATTTTACAAAAAACTTAACAAAAAGCAACCACAATTTACGATTTACAAAAAAATTTTTTTTTTAGTACCTACTGTATTATAATAAATTGCAAACAAAAACAAAATACAGTACTTTTCGGTTATAACGACCATTATGGGACTGAAAATATTCGTCGTAATAAACGAATGTCGTTTTAAAAGAATGCTGTGAATTTTGAAAAATTAGTATAAGACTTGAACATTGTAGAATGTGCTGATTCTAGAATGGACACTTCGAACTCATTTGCTAACATTTTATTTGATGTGTCAGCCTAAAGCCTATGTATAGTGCTTTTTCTTCTATTGATATTTTTTTTGTATTTGTGATGCGTTATTATGATTGTTTTTATATTCAAAACTAAATAAAAAACACTTAATTAATCGCCAAGCAACATTATTAGATATACTAAGTTTAAATAAAAGAAATATCAATGTAATAAAAAACTTACATTTTTAGGTAAAATTTAATTCTTTATCAAAAAGTGTAAAGTTTAATATAATTAAAATTGAACCGAGTTCGTTATAAATGAAAACTACTGTATAAACCAAATGTATTATTTTCATTTCGAACAGCTCTCATGTAAATTCATGTACCTATTTATTTGTAAATTTTTTGACAGAAATTATACGTCAACTTTTATTTCAGTTGAAGATTATTTTTTAGTTTTTTTTTGCGAACATATTATAGGTATTTTCAATTATTTGGAATGTATGTTTTTTTAAAAAAAAAATATTATTTTAACATATTTTATTTTGAAAACTTAATCGTAGCAACATCAGAAAAAACAATTACAATATTTTTATACGCTTTGTCAAATTTTAAAATTTTAAATTCCGAAGTACAGTACATAACATACCTACTTATTTCAAAATTTTTTGACAGAAACTGCACGCCGTATGCATTTATTCTGGTTGATTCCTAAAGAACACATAATTTTTCCTAAGAAATGTAATTTTTTTGTTTCTGCAAACATATAGCAAAAAAAAATACAGTAAAGCTCGCTTATAACGGTCATGAAGAGACAGAAAATATTCGTCGTAAAAAAAAAATGTCGTTTTAAAAGAATGCTGTGAATTTTGAAAAATTAGTATAAGAATTGAACATTGTAGATTGTGCTAATTCTAGAATGGGCACTTTGAACTCATTTGCTAGATTTTTATTTGATGTGTCAGCCTCACCTCTATGTTTATAGATGTATATATGCTTTTTCTTGTAATGAAATTTATTTTGTATTTTTGATGCGTTATTATGATTTTTTATTATATTCAAAAACACATATAAAAATACTAAAATAATCACCAAGCAATATTATTAGATATAATAAGTTCAAATAAAAGAAATATAAATGTAATAAACAACTTACATTTTTAGGTAAAATTTAATTCTTTGGCAAAAAGTGTAAAGCTTATTATAATTAAAATTGAACCGAGTTCGTTATAAATGAAAACTACTGTATAAACCAAATGTATTGCTTTCATTTCGAACTCATTTTTTTCGTTCACTTTTTAAGATAAAGAAAAAACAAAAACAAAAAAAAAATTTTAAAAAAATTTAAATCTCCTTGTTCATTGAATATTTGAACATAACAAAAAAAAGAAAGATATACATAAGTCGGCGCATATAATATTTGATTTAGATTTAGCTGCGAGTTAAAACCGAAAATGAATCACTTTTACACAGAAAGTCGGCGCATAATATTAGAGTCATAAGCCTCAACTTTTAAAAGCGTGACCGTTAAATTCAAATTTACGTTAAATTAAAGACGGATTTTCACCTGAAAAAACGCAATATTCTAAAAAAAAACGAGGAAGATTATAGTTGCCCTTGTCAACTTTTAGATACCCGTGCATACCCACTATAATATGAAAAATAAACCGTTATTTATTTCTATAATGCTAGAATATATTACAAAAAATATAAAAAAGTAAAATAGTTTAAAAAAATTTAACTCATTATCCTATAATTTTTGATTAAAAAAAAAAAAACAAAAAAAAAAAATCTTAATTCATTATCCCATAATTTTTGCTTAAAAAAAACAAAAAAAAAAAAAAAATGCCCCACTCTAAAAGTTGGTCCGAGTGATATCCAACTTTGCCAAGTAACTTGTCCTATTACTTTACCTGCCCAATTTTAATTTTAACCTCCTAGCTTTATTAGATTCAGCGTTATTGAATAGAAAACTTTGTATGGCAGCCCCCCGATAATGGGGCCGTGACATTTTGAAACTTCATATAAGTGCTCGATTCAATATATAACTAACAGTGTGTAATTTTCATCCTCATAGTATAATTAGTTTTGAAGAAATTCATATTGGTGCAAAGAAGTTGTATGGCAGCCCCCCGAAAATGAAGCCGTAACATTTTGAAATTTCATATAAGTGCTTGATTCATTATGGAACTAACCGTGTGTAATTTTCATCTTCCTGGTATTATTACTTTTGAGGAAATTCATATTGGTGTAAATAAGTTGTGTTGCAGCTCCCCGAAGCTTTGGTCTGGTTTTAACCAAAAAGAATAGGGAACCTAAAAAATGTCCAAAAAAATTTTTTGTGTAAATTTCAAAACTCTAGCTCTAATTTTTGAATTCTATCTCTTGTAATTAATTTTTAATTCACAAATACTTATATTAAAACCAAGCAAAATAAGCATCATATTATAATCATACTCATATAATGATCAGATCATCATGATCAAAAATTATCATCATATTCATAATTTTTTTTCATTTTAATTCATAAATCTCAAAGTACAAAGTCCAAATCTAAAATTTTTTTAAAAATTTTACGCATCATTTAAATCGTATGAAATCGTTACTTGAAAAATTCTTTATCTTCAAAAAACAAAAAAACAAAAAAAAAAACAAACAAAAACAAAATTCATATAAATTCATGTTATACAAGATGTGCAGATATATTTCAAATTTTTATATGAAAATATGGGAGTTAAAAAAGTTAGTTGTTCGAGAGCTACCCGAAGTTTTGGTCCGATCTTAACCAAAAAAAATAGGGAACCTAGAAATTGATTGAAAAATATTTTGTGAAAATTTCAGAACTGTAGCTCCTTTAGTTTTTGAGTTATCGTGCTGACACACGGACGGACGGACGGACGGACGGACGGACGGACGGACGGACGGACGGACGGACAGACACACATAGCTAGATCGACTTATTTTTCGATTCTGAGCCGATACGTACCCTTGACACTATATCTAGCTCCTCTAGATCGATGCGTTACAAACGGAGGAGCAATTTTAATATACCCGATGTCATATATGTATGCACGGGTATAAATATCATTGTCCTATGAAAACAAAAAAAACCTTAATTTTGGTTTTTGTTTCATTAAAATTGGTCAAATAGTTTGCTCTAAAAAAGGATGTTTATATTTGTATGGGAAAAAATAAGCCGATTAAATATTATGATATATAAAATAAGCAACATTGATAATATCATAGACTTAATTTACTGGTATGTCTATGGACCGTATTATTCAAAGTTGTACGAGAGAGAAAAGTAGATTATATTAAATGGTCGAAACAGTTAATTACATTCAACCAGTTAAGAAGTTAGTAATTAAAATATAAAACAAGTAAAGAAACGGTCAGTTGGTGCAACCGACTTAAAAATACCCTACACCTATTTGGTTTAAATTAAATGAGATATCCATAGGCCACTTTAACACCATAAAAGCTGTTATTAGTTTGATCGTAAGAAATAGCTAACCAGATTAACTTTATAATACTAAAAACATTTTCTAATTACTTTATCTACTCAAAAATATTACAAATTCTTACTAATTTATCGATTTAAAAATATTAAAAAACAAAAAAACTTGAATCAAATGCAAATATAATTATTTCAATTCAATTACAAAAGTGAAAAAATTTTAATTATTAAATTTTGTGATAAAAAGCTAATCAAAGCATAATATATTTTAAAATTTTTTAAAATTGCAATTATTTTAAATTGTTAGTTTCTGTACGTATTAGAAAATCTTATAAACGCAAAATATGAAATAAATGTATTTCTAAAATATAATTACAAATTTAGAACTTTTCATATAATTCATTTAAATATAACAATAAATTTTACATAAATGCAGCAAGTACCTTTAAATATAGCTTAAGTATTGTACACAATGTCCTAATTATATATCACCTATGGTAATAATTATAAAATATTATACAAAATATGTTTTATAATAAAATTCTTAGCCTTTTAAAAATATAAAAGTGTTAAATAAAAACGGAAATAGGAAAAAACCTTGTGTATCGAAGAGAAGCTTTTTAATTTTGTGATTTCTTAGGTACCACCTGAACCACCACTACAATAAAGTCTAAATTTCGGGGGACATAGGAATTAGGAAATATAATATTTGGCTTCGAAATTATACTTGTTTGGCCTCAGATCGATCAAAAGCTTTTAAAATCCGGAATCATTGTCCGAACTCGACCAGAACCAATTCCCATGGTACTTTCATTACTAGTAACCTAGAGTTTAAATTTCATCAAAATAGCGGCATTATTTTTTGAGTTATGGTGTTTTAAGATATATGTTTGTTAGCCCTTGAGCTTTTCAAGGGTTTCAGAACTCGAAACTATGGTACGATTTCGCCCGTATGCAGTTCCCGTCATACTTTCAACACTAGTTAACCCTTGTACACAATTAGAACGTTATTATCCTAATTTTAAGTTACTAGTTTTATTAATTTCGATAATAAACTTTTAAACCTTGGGAGGTCTAAGAGAGGTACTGAGCCACCACTCCAATTGATCCAAAATTAGAGGGACACGCAGGAAATAGTAAAGAACCACCATGTGCCAAATTTGAAGCTTCTACATTTGTTTCAAGTTACTATCTTTATTAATTTCGAAAATATGCTTTAAGGTCCTCGGAACTGAGTGGCTGGTCCCCACCCACTACTCCAATTGGGCTTAAATTTCAAAGACACTAAGGAAATCGAAAGCGACACCCTGATACCAAATTTGGAATGGTTTCGGAATTATGCTCGTTTGGCCTAAGTTCGAACAAAAAGTTCTAAGTTCCGAACCCATTTTCCAATCCTCACCGTATGCAATCGCCGCCGTAGTTTCATTACCAATAACCTACAGCACAAATTTTATGAAGATAGCGTCATTCGTTTTTGAGTTATCGTGATTATTTATATATGTTCGTTAGCCCTGAAACCGATTAAAAGGTCCAGAATCTGAACCCTTGGGATGATTTCGCCCTTATGAAGTCCGCGCTGTACTGTACTAGTTAACCCTTGTACACAATTTGAACGTCCTATTTTAAATTTAAGTTACTATTTTTAGTAATTTCGATTATAAGCTTTTAAAGCTTTAGAGGTCTAAGAGGGGTACTGAACCACCACCCCAACTGATATTAAATTAGGGGGACACGCAAGAGATAGTAAAGAACACCCTTGTGCCAAGTTTGCAGCTTCTACATTTTTTCAAGTTGCTATCTTTATTGATTTTAAGGATATGCTTTAAGGTGTTCGGAAATGTGTGGCTGGACCCACTACTCCAACGGGGCCCAAATTACAAAGACACTAAGGAAATATTCCTGATACCAAATTTGGAGGTTCTATCTTCATTGGTTTCGGAATTATGCTCGTTTGGCCTAAATTCGATCAAAAAGTTCTAGGTTCCGAACCCATGGTCCAACCCCGAACTTACGCAATCCCCGCAGTAGTTTTATTACTAGTAACCTACAGCACAAATTTGATGAAGATAGCGTCATTAGTTGTTGAATTATCGTGCTTTTTTATATATGCTCAGCCATGTCCGTCCGTCCGTTCGTAGGCAGGATAGCTCTAAAAATAATGGAGCTATATTGATGAAATTTTAACTGTAGGTTACTAGAACTGAAAGTCGGCGGGGATTGCATATGGGTGAAATCGGCCCATGGGTTTGGAATCTGAACCTTTTAATCGATCGAAGGGCTAACTAACATATATATAAAATCACGATAACTCAACAACTAATGAAGCTATCGTCATCAAATTTGTGCTGTAGGTTACTAGTAACTACGGTGGGGATTGCGTACGTTAAGGATTGGACCATGGGTTTAGAAAAAATTTTATAATAATTATTGCTTACCTATTAGAAACTGCTAATTTAGATTTAATATTTTAATATTAATTATTATTAAACTAGCTATCTATTAATTTACTTTTATTAATCTAAAACGTGTACACGTTAATACATTACAACTTACTATCAAAGACTATGTAAATCGTTATAGTAATTCAAATGAATACATAACTAAGTATATCTAAAACAAATTCAAAACTCGAAGCGTATTACCATAAAAATAAATAATTAACCATTTATTTGGTTAATTTTCCATTTTTAAATAGCAATCCTATAAATTTAACAACACGACTGGGCTATATATTATAATTATATATTTTATAAATAAACGTACTACGTAAATGATAATAGTATTCTGTATTTGTTCGGTATATGCGATTATTTTTAATTGATTTCATTTAAAAACATGTCGGTATAACCAAATTATTGATATATCCGAAGTTGTAATAAACGGAAGCAAATACATATAAAGAAATTATATATGCAATTTTTTGTTTAATACTTTTCTGTCGTTGTAAACATTACATTGGTAAAATTGAGTTTAAATAATGCAATAAAAGTATTTTTAAAATACAATTACAAACCTATGGCAATAGTTCAATAAAATATAATATATAAAACAAATTAAAAAAAAGGAATTTAATCGTTTATTAAAAAAATATTTAGTTTTTAATTTATAAAATATTATACAAAATATGTTTTATGGTAAAATTCTTAGCCTTTTAAAAATATAAAAGTGTTAAATAATAAACGGAAATAGGAAAGAACCTTCATCATAAATTTTTAAGAAAAGTTTTTAGTTTTAGGATTTCCTAGGAGGCGCATGAACCACCACTACAATTAAGTCTAAATTTCGGAGACACATGGGAAGTAGGATATATATTCTTTGGCTTTATAATTATACTCGTTTGGCCTCAAATCGATCAAATGCTTCTAGAATCCGAACTCATTGTCCGAACTCGACCAGAACCAATTCCCATGATACTTTCATTACTAGTCCTCTGGAGTTTAAATTTCGTCAAAATAGCGGCATTATTTTTTGAGTTATGCTACCCCGGCGGATTGGGGCTTAGAAACATCCGCAGTAAGGAATGCTTGTGGTACGAGTCCTGAAAAATCTAACGAAAATCCAGAAGACACTAAGGAAATCATTTTCAAAGACACTAAGGAAATGGAAAGCGACACCCTGATACCAAATTTGGAATGGTTTCGGAATTATGCTCGTTTGGCCTAAGTTCGAACAAAAAGTTCTAAGTTCCGAACCCATTTTCCAATCCTCACCGTATGCAATCGCCGCCGTAGTTTCATTACCAATAACCTACAGCACAAATTTTATGAAGATAGCGTCATTCGTTTTTGGTTATCGTGATTATTTATATATGTTCGTTAGCCCTGAAACCGATTAAAAGGTCCAGAATCTGAACCCTTGGGATGATTTCGCCCTTATGAAGTCCGCGCTGTACTGTACTAGTTAACCCTTGTACACAATTTGAACGTCCTATTTTAAATTTAAGTTACTATTTTTAGTAATTTCGATTATAAGCTTTTAAAGCTTTAGAGGTCTAAGAGGGGTACTGAACCACCACCCCAACTGATATTAAATTAGGGGGACACGCAAGAGATAGTACAGAACACCCTTGTGCCAAGTTTGCAGCTTCTACATTTTTTCAAGTTGCTATCTTTATTAATTTTAAGGATATGCTTTAAGGTGTTCGGAAATATGTGGCTGGACCCACTACTCCAACGGGGCCCAAATTACAAAGACACTAAGGAAATATTCCTGATACCAAATTTGGAGGTTCTATCTTCATTGGTTTCGGAATTATGCTCGTTTGGCCTAAATTCGATCAAAAAGTTCTAGGTTCCGAACCCATGGTCCAATCCCGAACTTACGCAATCCCCGAAGTAGTTTTATTACTAGTAACCTACAGCACAAATTTGATGAAGATAGCGTCATTAGTTGTTGAATTATCGTGATTTTTTATATATGCTCAGCCATGTCCGTCCGTCCGTTCGTAGGCAGGATAGCTCTAAAAATAATGGAGCTATATTGATGAAATTTTAACTGTAGGTTACTAGAACTGAAAGTCGGCGGGGATTGCATATGGGTGAAATCGGCCCATGGGTTTGGAATCTGAACCTTTTAATCGATCGAAGGGCTAACTAACATATATATAAAATCACGATAACTCAACAACTAATGAAGCTATCGTCATCAAATTTGTGCTGTAGGTTACTAGTAACTACGGTGGGGATTGCGTACGTTAAGGATTGGACCATGGGTTTAGAAAAAATTTTATAATAATTATTGCTTACCTATTAGAAACTGCTAATTTAGATTTAATATTTTAATATTAATTATTATTAAACTAGCTATCTATTAATTTACTTTTATTAATCTAAAACGTGTACACGTTAATACATTACAACTTACTATCAAAGACTATGTAAATCGTTATAGTAATTCAAATGAATACATAACTATATCTAAAACAAATTCAAAACTCGAAGCGTATTACCATAAAAATAAATAATTAACCATTTATTTGGTTAATTTTCCATTTTTAAATAGCAATCCTATAAATTTAACAACACGACTGGGCTATATATTATAATTATATATTTTATAAATAAACGTACTACGTAAATGATAATAGTATTCTGTATTTGTTCGGTATATGCGATTATTTTTAATTGATTTCATTTAAAAACATGTCGGTATAACCAAATTATTGATATATCCGAAGTTGTAATAAACGGAAGCAAATACATATAAAGAAATTATATATGCAATTTTTTGTTTAATACTTTTCTGTCGTTGTAAACATTACATTGGTAAAATTGAGTTTAAATAATGCAATAAAAGTATTTTTAAAATACAATTACAAACCTATGGCAATAGTTCAATAAAATATAATATATAAAACAAATTAAAAAAAAGGAATTTAATCGTTTATTAAAAAAATATTTAGTTTTTAATTTATAAAATATTATACAAAATATGTTTTATGGTAAAATTCTTAGCCTTTTAAAAATATAAAAGTGTTAAATAATAAACGGAAATAGGAAAGAACCTTCATCATAAATTTTGAAGAAAAGTTTTTAGTTTTAGGATTTCCTAGGAGGCGCATGAACCACCACTACAATTAAGTCTAAATTTCGGAGACACATGGGAAGTAGGATATATATTCTTTGGCTTTATAATTATACTCGTTTGGCCTCAAATCGATCAAATGCTTCTAGAATCCGAACTCATTGTCCGAACTCGACCAGAACCAATTCCCATGATACTTTCATTACTAGTCCTCTGGAGTTTAAATTTCGTCAAAATAGCGGCATTATTTTTTGAGTTATGCTACCCCAGCGGATTGGGGCTTAGAAACATCCGCAGTAAGGAATGCTTGTGGTACGATTCCTGAAAAATCTAACGAAAATCCAGAAGCGAATGATGCAGAATGGACGGCTCTTTGGTATGCGTCGGTTCCCCAAAGGGGCGGCAGTTAAAATACCTGGTAGTAGGTATAAAATACAAAATATAATAATATAAAATAAATTATGAATACAAATAAAGATAAAAATATGGTAGAGATATCTACCAAAATGTCGGCAGAGACCACGGCTGCCGGCGAGGGCTTGGCTAATTCCACAAAGGGATTAGTTAAGTCGCCAGTGGTTAAAAATGTATCTACGTTCAACGCAACCGACTCTTTTAAAAAAAGCGGTGTAGTGGGAAGATCACCACCTGTAGTTGAAAATAAAACTAATGACAAAGCGGGAATCTAGGGTAATGTCACTAGAAATATTACTAATTCGAAATATGACAAGATGAGGATTTAGACTCAGACCATTCGGCTGTCGTACTAAACCTGCATGAAAAAATTGTTAAGAAACAAAATAAGCCTACACTTGTTAATAAATCAACAAATTGGTTAAACTTTAAAAAAGAGCTAGAAAATAATATAAATTTAAGGGTTAAAATAACAACTAAAGATGAAATAGATTTAGCAATTGAAAATCTTAATAAAATTGTCCAAAATGCTGCATGGAATAATACAAAAGAATGTAAAGATCTAATTATCAGCAAGATCTAATTATCCTAGAGATATATTAAATGCGATTAAAGTAAAGAGAATAGCTAGACGAAGATGGCATGAAACACGTGACCCAGCTGATAAAACTGTGTTGAATAGAATAACGCAGAATCTTAAAAGAAGAATTCTTGAAATAAAAAACAAATCATATGAAAAATATGTTGAAAATTTATCAGCTAAAAAGAGAAAAATTACTGTTTGTGGAAAGCAACAAAGAGTTTGAAAAAACCTGTAGTGCCAGTCCCACCAATTCGGAAATTGGATGGTAAATGGGCAAAAAATAATAAAGAAAAAGCCGAAACATTCGCAGATCACCTGGAAGAAATTTTTCGGCCAAATGAAATAGAGTCAGACCTCTACATTGAAAATGATTTCAGAAGAGAAGAAAATGCCATTGATTACTCATATAGAAATGGTTGAAGAAATTAAAGCTCTGAAGTCAAAAAAAGCTCCAGGTTTCGATCTAATTACTGCAGACATTCTAAAACAACTCCCGAAAAAAGGGATAACAATGTTAACATATAAGTTAAATTCTTATGATGTTCTTAACGTTCACAACTGCTTTGATAAAAAAAAAAATTTTAAAATAAAAACTTAATTTTTTTATTTTTTATTAGTTTTTTTCAACTGTTTTATTTGACGAGAAAAGTTTAACTGATTTTACAAAAATTTTATTTTTAATATTCTACTTGCATTTATGCTGACTCACGTGTTCATTCCGCGTGATTTCAAAGCGTGTAAAAATGTGTTGCAATTAGTTCCCAAATAATATAGGTGCGTTGGCCAAATTTCAAAACTGATATTTGATACTTGTTTTTATTTCGAAATTATATTAAATTAAATTAATGGTTATTAATTCCTCCCCTCTTAAGACCAAATGTCCCCATTTGGCTGTTGGTAATAAGCTTTCTACCCGGAACACATGATTTTGTTTGCATGGCTATTTTTAAAGGAGGTGATGCTACTGTTGTCTCTGCGATTCGTTTTGGTTCTTGATAAATAACTGCGGCTGTTGATTCTTGTAAATTTTTTTCACTGTCGATTTCCGCCTTTCCGCGTTTAGTCCTTCTTCTCTGTGTTGTAATCAGGTAAGCGATAACCAATATTATGACTATTGCTATTGGTCCGGAGTTTACTATAATTAGGGTAACTCTATCAACTTTGTCCGCCTTCAATATTTCTAACTTTTTCGTGTTGTTTATGTGAATTTCTTTAAGTAATTCCAATGATAGTTGCTGATGCAGTTCATTGTTAGTGAAGTGTGGTTGCAGAATTGCTGGCCATACTTTTGCAACAGAGACTTCTTTTGAAGTGAAGATTTGGTTGTTAACCTGTATAGTAGCATTATGAAATTTTATGAAATAAATTCCGTCTAGCTTCTGAAGTTCTTTGTTAATTACTATTGTACCATTGAACTGATTTAATAGCAGTATTCCATTGTCTATTTTCTCTACTGTTGGGATGTGATGAATATTTACCAGATCGCATGTCGAATGTTTTCTTTGAAGTAAGTTTTTAATGCAAGTAGAATTTTTTTTATTTACAATATTTTGTCTTTTACAAATTGATACATGATTTATTACAAAAATTTTTTATACCATACAATTCAACTTTATTTGACAATATTTTTTCATAATCAATTTTTACAATAGTATTATTTATTTTTACAGGTTTAATTATTAATTTCTTATAAATATTTTTATTTGTTAGCGGTATTTCTAAAAGATAGAATAAGCAAGTACCATTGATGATAATTTTAATATTTGCATAATCAAGCGCTTCTTCAGCGTTTGAATAAGGAAAAGTTTCTTCGTCTAAAACCTCCGTTAAAATTTTTATTTCAGATTTAGAAAGTAAAATGGGATTAACTATACCGTCTCTTCTCTTTCTCTTTGATTAATTTTATTTTATATTGAATTTTTAGAACATCTTGGTTTCCTTAATTATTTTCTATTTTTATATTTTGTAGTATTTGGTTTGTTATGTGGGTGATATTGTTGATTCTGTCGTTAAAGATTTTATTAATTATGGTTTGTTTGGTGAGCCTGCTATCCATTTCCACGTACTACCGAGAAAATTAAGAGATCTTCTTGGCCGAGTTGGTTTGAATTCATTCAGAAATTCGTGTGTTTTGTAGAATCTCGTGTTGTAAGTATGGATACCATGGATGAGTTCTTGTAGTTTAATCTGAGAGCACTGATTCAATTTGTTCTATCACATTTTGAAGGGTAGTTAAATCCGTTACATGTATTAGCCTGTGTTTCCCTTCCTCTATTTAGTTCGATAGTAATGATGTAGGATCCTGTGTGATCGAGTATTTGAACTTCTGCCAAGCATTTACTCGCCATCAAGCTAAAATGAGGAGTTAAAATATAAAATACGAGAAGAGTGAGAAAAATTTGTTAAAAGTGAAAAAAAAAGAAAAAAAAGAAAATAGGAAAATAAAATTTTATACAAAGAAACATTTTTAACTAGCATTAATTAAGATTTTATATTTGATTTGTGAACAACTCTTCCTGATTGGGAGAGAATTGTTGTATTTTTATTTTCTTTTACAATTTCTTTTTTATATTTAAACGTTAGCTTGGAACCCAATCTTTTATTATGTTTCACATATACGATATCACTCATTTTGTACTCTTTAATAGGTTTCCTTTTTTTATTGTGAAATTTCAAGTCCTTTTCCTGTTTAAGTTTTAGGTTTTCCATATTCATGAGTCTGGTGTTTTCAAAATCCTTTGGTGTAATGTTAGGAACTCGACCTAAAAAGAGTTCAATTGGTTTTCTCTTGGTAACAGAGTGAATAGAGAAATTGTACTCGTTCACCGCTCTTTGCATTAATTCTTCGAAATTCTTATATTCTTTTTCTGATCTTAAGCAACGTATAATTTCGGATAATGTCGAGTGAAACCTTTCCACCAGCCCATTTACTCTTGTATGGTGGTACAGTATAGACTTTTATCTTCATTTCGTCCTCCATCATGGCCTTAATTAAAGAATAATTAAGAGACCTTTCGTTGTCAATGACCACGTATTCAGGTATGCCATAATAGAACAATACGTCTCTTAATGCTAGTCTAATATCTTCGGTTGATCTACTTTTTATGGCTCTTACCTGGGCGAACTTGGTAAGTTTATCTATTGCGGTGATGCAAAGTTTTGACTCTGTTGAGTAGATATCTGTATGTAAAGTGTGTCCTGCGTAGTTGGGTATTGGAGTGTTTAATATTTCTGGTCTATTGGGGTGACGGTCGTATTTATTCTCTTTACAAATTGCGCAGTTTCTTACTAAGTTCTTTATTTTCTTAGACATTTTTGGGAAATAGTATTTCTCAATAATTTGTTCTTTGTTTTCTATTGCATTTCGATGGGCACGTCTATGAGTTGTGATGATGATTTCTTCCTGTTCCATACAAATAATTTCTTAAAGAAGTTAGTGCCCAAACAATGGCTAATAGTTCTTTTTCGTTCGTTGCATATGCCTCTTCGGTTTTAGATAATGTCCTGGATAAAAAGAGAATAAGTCTTTTGCCTTGGAACAACACTGCTCCGATTGCACAACTAGAGGCGTCCGTTGTTAATTCGAAGTCTTTCTCAAAGTTTAGGTAGCTTAAAATTACTTCCTCAGAAACAAGAGCGGTTTTCAGCTTAAGAAACGATTCTTTTGCTTCCTCATCTAGGATTATTGGTGTATTTCGTGACTGGGATTTCGACACACGTCCACCCTCCCCTCTTAAAAGGGATGTCAGGGGTTTTGCGATTTTTGCATAATCACAGATGAATTTTCTGTAATATCCTGACATTCCTAAAAAGGATCTGAGTTCTTTTAAATTTTTTGGTAACGGCATTTCATAAATAGTTTGGACCTTTTTTGTGTTTGTTTTTATCCCTTCTCCTGTAACAATGAATCCCAAAAACTCTACTTCCTTCTTGAAAAATTCGCACTTATCCAATTGTACTTTCATGTTCGCGTTTTCTAGCGTTTTAAATACGTCCTCCAAATTTTTTAAGTGTTTTCATCATTTTCGCCCAGTATGATTATGTCATCAATGTAAACATAACATTTATTTCCGATGTGTTGTCTTGCAATGTCATCAAGAGCCCTTTGGCACAGTGATGGTGCATTTTTCAACCAGAAAGGGAGTCTGATAAACTCATACTTTCCGTTATTGATAGAAAAAGCTGTTTTTTCTATGTCGCTTTTTTTAAGAGGTACTTGGTGGAATCCGCTATTTAGGTCAATAACTGAAAATACTTTACTTTTGGCTAAATTTGCCAATACTTCAGCTATCTCGGGAATGGGGTATTTATCTGGTATCGTGATTTTATTAATTTGTCGGTAGTCTATCACCATCCGGTACTTCTTCTTCCCTGACGCATCCTCCTTTTTCGGTACTATCCATACCGGCGAATTGTAGGACAATCTAGATGGTTTTATGATATCGTCATCTAATAATTGTTGGACTTGGTCTGCTATCTCATTTTTTAGTGCCATTGGGTACTGATAAAATCTTTTATAAACCGGATCTTCTGTTGTTGTCCTGATTTCCGCTTGTACCCTAGTGGTTTAAGTAAGTTTTTCGTCAGGATCAGCGAATAAGTTACTATATTTTTCAACGATATATTTAATTTTTTGTTTCTGTAATGTACTAAGATGAGTAATGCGAAGTTCTATTTTATTGACAGATTCTGAAGCAAGTTGTTTTATTGGAATCCTTATGTTTTTTCCTAATTCTAGGTAGTTCTCCATTTCGTTGGTATAAATTATTGCATCTAACTTTTTCATCTGACCAACGGCGTAGTGGTAAAGACGCCGCCTTTCATGCGGAAGGTCTCGGGTTCAAACCCCGGTCAGATCATATCTAATAAAAAAATATCGTAAAATTGTATAATTATATCGTAATAGTTTATATCGTAAATAAGATTTAATAAAAATATATAAATAATTCTTGTGTAAGATAATAGATGGCGCACAAAGTTAACATTTGTGCATTCATATTACATAACCTTATACAATAGCTACAGCCGAGTAATCAACGGCTTAGTGAATATTATGATTAAAGAAACTGAAGCCAAGTTTAAAATAAACTTGGTGAATGCCCTATACTCCTTAAAGGAGTGGTAAAGGAATAAAAAAAAAAAAAAACTCTTTCATACTATCGTTTCCTATAATACCATCAAATAATGTTAGGTTTGATAATATATAGAATTTTAATTTTTGTAACTTAGGGTTTAAAATGTTTATAAAGGCATGATGTATGACAGCAATGTTTCCTCCAATTGAGCTTGATGCAAAAATTTCTTCATTTGGAATTGGGTTTTCTATTAATCGAGGGTGTATGTAGTTTTTATTAGAGCTTGTATCTATGATAATTTTTAAGACTTCCCCTGTCCCCGTTGTATGCTCAATATATAGGGAGCGACGATGTCTTTAATCTAAAAAAGGATTATTGTTGTTTTGGTTGAAGCTGTTGAAGTTTTTGTTATGACTGCAAGAAAATTGGTCGCATTTTTTCCTTGTATCCTCTCTATGTTGACTTTCATCTTCCTTTTTATTGGGTTTAATGTAGTTAATCTTTTGGGTTTTATTGCTATAGTAATTCTGATTTGGATTTGGGCTTTTATTATTATTAAAATTTTTAATTTGGGTATAATTATGTCTGTAAGGCTTTCGATATTGTTGGGATGCCGGTTCCACTTTAGTTTGTGAATTAGTTGATATTTCATTTCGAGGTATATCCTGATTTTGTGCCCATGCAGTTTGTTGCGGCTTTGGATAGAAGCGTTGTTGAGGATTTGGATAAAAACGTTGTTGTTGATTTGGAAAATAACGTTGTTGTTGATTTTGTTGGTAAAAATTGTTTCTATAGTGGTTTGGATTGTAATGATTGCTATTTGATTGGTTTGGTTGATAAGTATTATTTCTTGTTGGATTATGTTGATAATAGGTACTTCTAGGATATTTTTGCTGATTTAGATTATTCCTTGGAACTGCCGTGAGTGAATTTACTGTTTGCTTGTTGTTACTAGTTTGTGTTGTTTTGGCTTTCTTTTTCATGGTTTAAATTCTTAAACTTATATGCAATGCTTGTGGCAAACTCTGTGGTTCTCTAATTTCCAGTAGTTCGTGTAAATTACCATTTAATCCTTGGATAAAAGTGTCTAGTGCCTTACTCCTATATAACTTTGCCGTAGTAGAATATGAGTCCTGTGATAGATCCATGCAACCAATTTTTTCCAGTATCAAAGTAAGATGTTTCTAGACTTCTTTATAGAAATCGTGTATACTTTCATTGCCTTGGTTGAGGTTCGAGAGATCATTCTCTAAAATTTTCAGATCTCTTTTATCGGCATAATGCAGATCCAAGCATTCGACAATTTTTTCCCAGTTCAATGGAGTATGGAAAGCTTCTAGCGCTTCTTCGGCACTTCCCACTATCTTGTCTCTTATGGCATCAAGAATTCCAAAATATTTGGAGGTCCCTCTAAGATGCCCATAAATATTAAGGATCTTTTCGGCTCTTTTTTTCCATGCTCTATAGCTTCCTTTTTCACCGGAAAATGTCCGTAGTTTTTCCACCATACACGGCATTCTTTCTAAACATTTCAGTGCACCCTCTTCTTCCATATTAAAGTATTCATCCCAGTCTTCTTCTTGTGGTTGCGGCTCGCTGAGCCCCTCTTTTAGTGCCCTCCTGGTCTCAAATTGTACCATTTCTCTTATGGTATCAGATCTCAGGTCCTCATTTGCCTGGGTACCACTTCTAATACAGCTTATTTGGGGAAGGTCTTCTGGGGTGGATGTCATTATAAAAGGTGTGGTCGGTCGTTGTGCTTCCATCTTATAAGATTTCAACTCTAATTTAATTTTTAAAAACTTGTCGGTTTTTTAATTTTTAAGTTAAATGTACCCTAAATTGAGAATAAAAATTTGAGGTGAATCAAATATATGGGCGCAAGACGAATTTAAATTCAGAAATCCAAAAAATTTAGTTAAGAAGATTCGAGAGATGTCAAGAATATAGATTAAAAAAAAATTTCTAAAAGTTCAAAATTTATTCAATATAAATTTATAGGTATTGAAGAAATTTATTTATTATTCCTTGCTGGTTCTATCCTGCACAAACTTGAATGTTTTAAATGTTAAATAATTCTTCTTACAATAATTAATTTAAATAAAAACATAATAGTTTTTTATTGTATATTGTAAAAGATATTAATAAAAGTTCGTTTTTTTTTTTTTTTCTTAAAAGAATTTCAATCTGAATTTAATCTTGAAAAGATTTATCTTTTATTTTTTACGGTAATTATAACAAAAAAATTTATTTTATTATTAAATCAAATTTTTTTATTTAATAATTATAAAATAAAATTAAAAATTATTTAAATGTAATTTATATTTTAATAGCAATTATTATTTATTCAAAAGTTTTTTTTTTTTTTTTTTTTTTTCTATTACTCTTTTTCCTAAAATTTTTTTTTAATTGGAGTTTTATTAAGATTTTAAATTTTTTTTTTTTCTTTTTTAAAGAATCTTTTATATTTAATTTTTATTTTAATAAATTTCTTGTTTTTTTTCTTTTATAAAATTTGATATTCAAATACAAAATTAATACAAAATTTTTATTTATTTATTTTATATATTATTTTATTAAAAATTTCTCCTCTATGAGGATATTTATAAAAATTAATTCTCCTCTATGAGGATATTTATCAAAATTAATTCTCCTCTATGAGGATATTTATCAAATAATAATTTATTCTCCTCTATGAGGATATTTATCAAATAATTTGTAAAAAGTTTTTATAATTTTTTTTTTATTTTTATATTTTTTCTTTTCTTTTCAGGTAAGTAAAAATATTACAACTTACATGACAATTATGAACGAGAACCCCATAGTAGAAACCACTCACAGTCTTTTATTGCAACAACTAGGCGGCTGCTAACAAGCACTTGCCATGATTTAATAGTGAAAACCGTCCACCCGGACTCTTCTGGACTTTAAGCGTTTTAGTTTTTGAAGTTTCACTTTGATCACTGTACTGTAGCTCCCGTTTGTCCAGTGACTACTAAGAGGCCTCTTTTCCTGGATTATCGTTACAATAATTTCAGCTTACACTTACTTGCTGTCCGTAATATAAAGTTTGTTTTTTGTTGTTGGTGCACCTTGAATTTTATCTTTATTTTCCTTTTGTTTTTTCTTTTTACAGCTAACGATTTTCAGATTTCTTTATTATTTATTTTAAAATTGTTATTATTTAATATAACTCTAATAAAGTTTTTGATATAAAACAAATAAAGTTTTTGATATAAAACTAGTAAAATTTTTGATATTACAATTCCTTTTTTTTTATTCAGCTTATAAAATTTTTTCACACTAAATTGTTTACAATATGATATTTTAGTTCAAAATTAAAATTTTATTAATTATTATTTACTTAATAAGAATTTTAGTTTTTGATAAAAATTTGTTTTTAACAATGTTTTGTTCACTTTTTTAATTAGTTATTATTTTATAATTTTTGGTCTTTCACAGATGCACTTTTAACTCACTGTTATATTACTAAGTCGTCCCTTCTCGGGCGCCAGTTAAATTCTTATGATGTTCTTAACGTTTAATTTAATTTTTTTGTTTTTTATTAATTTTTTTTAACTGTTTTATTTGACGAGAAAAGTTTAACTGATTTTACAAAAATTTTATTTTAAGAATTCTACTTGCATTTATGCTGATTCACGTGTTCTTTCCGCGTGATTTCAAAACTGTGAAAATGTGTTGCAATTAGTTCCCAAATAATATAGGTGCGTTGGCCAAATTTCAAAATTGATATTTGATACTTGTTTTTATTTCGAAATTATATTAAATTAAATTAATGGTTATTAACTTATATTATATATAATGAATGCTATGTTAAGGTTAAATTATGTACCTAATGTTTGGAAGGTGGCAGAAATAATTATGATACTTAAGCCAGGAAAGCCTCCAGAGACCTATCTCTCTGTTACCAATTATGTCAAAACTCTTTGAGAAACTGTTATTAAAAAGGTTGAAACCTATAATAGAAAAAAGAAAACTAATTCCAAACTATCAATTTGGTTTTAGAGAAAAACACTCTACTGTTGACCAAGTACATAGAATTACTGATATAATTGAGAAAGCTCTAGAAGAAAAACAAATATTTCAAGAAATAACTGTAGCGACTTTTGCTGACGATACTGCAATAATGGCAGTAGGATCAAATGTCGGCGAGGCTACAAATAAACTACAAAAAAGCCTACCTGTTTGTACGGCGTACAACTTTGGGGCTGTGCCAAACGAACACATATTCAGAGAATTCAAACATTTCAAAGCAAAGTGCTACGTAACATGGTGAGTGCTCCCTGGTACATACGAAATTCCGACTTACATAGGGATATAAAAATTCCTATTGTTAGCGATGAAATAAAAAAATATGCCATAAAACATAAGACCCTCTTAGAAGGTCACATAAACGTAGAAGTGTCAAAACTTCTACTATATTCAAATGCCAATAGAAGGCTTAAAAGAACTAGGCCCCTCCAATTAGCGATAGATTCAGATCACCTTAAAGGAGGTTTGTAATTCCAGTAGATCATAAAAAGTTAGCGCATTGGATGAATTGGAAAAGCGGTTTGCGCACCACCTCCACTACTCCCAAGACCTCAAAGCATATTATATTCGAAATTAGTAAAAATAAAAAAATCAAATTTGGTACGCTATTTCCAAGTTCCGTTCTTATTTAACACTTTTATATTTTTAAAAGGCTTAGAGTTTTACTATTAAACATATTATGTATCGCATTTTATAAACCAAAAACTAAATATGTTTTTAATAAACGACGAAATTTTTTTTTTTTAATTTTTATTATATCATATCTATATTTTATTGTATAGGTAATTTATAATTAAAAAAATGTGTACGTAAAATGTGTAAAACTATGAAATTAAAATTTTATTGAATTGGATAAAAGTTTTATATATGTAAATTTGTAATTGCATTTTACGAATCCATTTATCTCAACTTTATTTGTTGTTTAATATTTTTAAATAGATAAATTAATTACAATTTCTAATATTTTTGAATTGATAAAATAATTAGAAAATGTTTTAGGTATTATAAAGTAAATTTGGTTAGCCATGTCTTACGATCAAACTAATAAAACCTTTTTTTTTAAAACGACTAATGAACTTCCCATTAAATTTGAACCAAATAGGTGTAGGGTATTTCTAAGTCGGTTGCACGACTGACTGTTTCTTTACTTGTAGGATATTTCTCAGTCGGTTGCACGACTGACTGTTTCTTTACTTGTTTTGTTACTAAACATTTTAGTACGATTTGAACTATGTTGTACGTATTCCTTATCCTAATTAAAAAGCTCTATGAATACATTATAAGCTTAGTACTTAGTATTATATTATATTGAACCTGCCAGAAGTACTTATAATAGTCAAGTTAACTGAAGTCAAGTTTTTTTTTTAAATCTCAATTCTAAAATTTAAAACATACCTACATAGGTATAAAAAAAAACTACTATTTACTTAAAAAAAAAGTTTTCAATAAATCTAAGAAAAAATTGTATCTATTGATGAATTTTTGCCTCCCTTATTCCATTTTTAAATTTAAAAGTTAAATAGGTAAGTAGAAACTACATTTCAATAATAAAATCTGAAATTTTAACTAAAAACGTATGCCTAACTAATGCTCTGAAAAGCATACAAAAAATGATTCTAAATTCTTTAGTTTACTTGATACCTATTTGTCTAGTTTATTTATTTAATTTTTCCTAAGTTTTTTATTGATTAAAAAAAATTGCTATGTATGGTCATGACTCATAAGTTTCTTAAAACAAACAAATGTTATTGCTTGCGTTTCTTTATGAGGAGTAAACTCTTTTTTACTCTCAACTACTGTGAGGTGTACCACTTCTTATAAAAGGTAGTTGAGAGGTGTAAATAGTTAAATAATTTCCGCCAGATCGCTTTAATTAAAGTTTTTTATAATAGATGGATTTTCACTTGAATGGGCTATGTTAAATCATATTTTTAATTTGATAACCAATAAGCATTTCTTTCTTCCATTTTAAAAAATATTTTTTATACATGTCAGCAATAAACCTTAACTTTTCAATTTATTTTCAATAACTAAAAAATTAAATATAAACAAGTAAAGAAACAGTCAGTCGGTGCAACCGACTTAGAAATACCCTACACCTATTTGGTTCAAATTTAATGACATATCCATAAGTCATTTTAACACCATAAAAGCTGTTATTAATTTGATCGTAAGGCATAGCTAACCAAACTAACTTTATAATACTAAAAACATTTTCTAATTACACTATCTCTTAAAAATTATTACAAATTCTTACTAATTTATCTATTTAAAAATATTAAAAAACAAAAAAAATTTAAATTAATGAAATATATTTATTGCAATTCAATTACAAAATGAAAAAATTCTAATTATTAAATTTTGTGATAAAAAGATAATCAAAGCATAATATATTTAATAATCCAAATTTTTCAAAATTGCAATTATTTTAAATGGCTAGTTTATATACCTAATAGAAAAGCTTATAAACGCAAAATATGCAATAAATGTATTTCTAAAATACAATTACAAATCTCGACCTTTTCATATAATTCATTTAAATATAAAAAAAAACTGTACATAAATGCAGCAAGTACCTTTGAACATAGCTGAACCACTACAATTAAGTCTAAATTTCGGGGAAACATAGGAAATAGGAAATATATTTTTTGGCTTCGAAATTATACTCGTTCGGCTTCAAATCGATCTAGAATCCGAACTCATTGACCAAACTCGACCAGAACCAATTCCCATGGTACTTTCATTACTAGTAACCTAGAGTTTAAATTTCATCAAAATAGCGGCATTATTTTTTGAGTTATGGTGTTTTTAAGATATATATGAACCTTGAACTTTTCAAAGGTTCCAGAACCCGAAACCATGGTACGATCTCGTCCATATGCAGTCCCCGTCATACTCTCAATACTAGTTAACCCTTGTACACAATTGGAACGTTCTATCTTAATTTTAAGTTACTAGTTTTATTAATTTCGATGATAAACTTTTACACATTGGGGGGTCTAAGAGAGGTACTGAGCCACCACTCCAATTGAACCAAAATTATAGGGACAGGCAGGAAATAGTAAAGAACACCCATGTGCCAAATTTGAAGCTCCTACATTTGTTTCAAGTTACTATCTTTATTAATTTCGAAAATATGCTTTAAGGTCTTCGGAACTGAGTGGCTATTCCCCGACCCATTACTCCAATTGGGCCAAAATTTCAAGGACACTAAGGAAATTGAAAGTGACACCCTGATACCAAACGTGGAGCTTCTATCTTCATTGGTTTCGGAATTATGCTAGTTTGGCCTAAATTAGATCAAAAAGTTCTAAATTCCGAACCCATTGTCCAGTCCTCACCGAACGCAATCGCCACCCTAGTTTCATTACCGATAACCTACAGCACAAATTTCATGAAGATAGCGTCATTAGTTGTTGAGTTATCGTGATTTTTTATATATGTTCGTTAGTCCTGAAACCGATTAAAAGGTCCAGAATCCGAACCTTTGGGCTGATTTCGCCCTTATGAAGGCCCCGCTGTACTTTAAGTACTAGTTAACCCTTGTACACAATTTGCACGTTCTATCTTAAGTTTAAGTTACTATTTTTTAGTAATTTCGATTATAAGCTTTTAAAACTTAAGAGGTCTAAGAGGGATACTGAACCACCACACCAATTGATCCCAAATTAGGGGGATACGCAAGAGATAGTAAAGAACACCCTTGTGCTAAATTTGAAGCTTCTACATTTTTTCAAGTTGCTATCTTTATTAATTTTAAAGATATGCTTTAAGGTCTTCGGAAATGTGTGGCTAGTTCCCGACCCACTACTCCAATCGGGTCCAAATTTCAAAGACACTAAGGAAATAGGAAGGGACATCCTGATACCAAATTTGAATATTCTATCTTCATTGGTTGCGGAATTATGCTCGTTTGGCCTAAATTCGATCAAAAAAATCTAGGTTCCGAACCCATGGTCCAATCCCGAACTTACGCAGTCCCCGAAGTAGTTTCATTACTAGTAACCTACAGCACAAATTTGATGAAGATTGCGTCGTTAGATGTTGAGTTATCGTGATTTTTTATATATGTTCGTTAGCCCTTCGATCGATTAAAAAGTCCAGAATCCAAACCCATGCGCCTATTTCGCCAATATGCAATCCCAGCCGTACTTTCAGTCTTTGTAACCTACAGTTAAAATTTTATCAAGATAGCTCTATTATTTTTTGAGTTATCGTGCCTACGGACGGACGGACATGGCTATATCGACTCAGGAGGTCACGCTGATCACCAATATATAATATACTTTTCCATATCTAGCTCGCTTCCTTTAGCTGGTTACAAACACCATACCAAAGTTAATATACCCTTTTACCTATTCCTTAGGTGTAGGGTATAAAAAGGAAAAAACAAAATATATTAGTATCACAAAGTTTTTATACCCGTGCATACATATATGAACATCGGGTATATTAAAATTACTCCTCCGTTTGTAACGCATCGAAATATAAGAGCTAGATATAGTGTCAAGGGTACGTATCGAATCAGCATCGAAAAGTGAATCGATCTAGCTATGTGTGTCCGTCCGTCCGTCAGCACGATAACTCAAAAACTATAAGAGCTAGAGTTCTGAAACTTTCACAAAGTAATTTTTAGACAATTTGTAGGTTCCCTATTGTTTTTGGTTAAAATCGGAGAAAGGCTTCGGGTAGCTGCCATACAAATTTTTCGATATTTTATGAGTATTTTTAAAATTATAGAAACCAAATATAAAAACAAACAAATTGTTGTTTAATTATTAATCGATGCATGGTGTAGTGGTTAGGACATGTTCTTGTAGCAAAAATGTTTCGGTTCGAATTCGGGCTACGGAAATTTTTTTTTTTTTTTAAATTCATTTTTTTTATCTATTTTTTTTTTAATAAAATATATGTATTTATTTTATGTTTGAAAAAATTTTATTTTATAGAAAATTAGACAGAAGATTCATTTATATTAAAAATTATTAATTTTTTTTTAATATTTATATAAAAAAATTCAAAACTGTTATTTAAAACAAACAATTGATACTATAGCAACTACGATTATTTAAAACTGTTATTTAAAACAAACAATTGATACCATAGTAACTAGAATTATTTAAAAAAAAAAAAAATGAGATAAATAAAAACTCGTTTTATAAACAAATTATTAATTGTTCTATGGTATAGTGTGTAGGACATGGGACTGGTAGTCAAAACGTTTCGGTTCGATTCCTGGCTGGGGTAAAATTTTTTTTTTTTAAATTCATCTTAAAATTCTCATTTATAAATTATTTATTTTTTTTAAAACATTTTTAAAAAAATTCAAAAAAGTTATTCAAAACAAACAATTGATACCATCGCAACTATAATAATTTAAAAAAAAATTGAGGTGAACATAAGGTCGATGGCTTAGTGGTTAAGACGTCGACATTTTAATTGGAAAGTGTGGGTTCGAATCTCGTTGAGAGCATATTTTTTTTTAAATTCATCTTTTTTTTTTAATTCATTTTTTTTTTATTAATTTTTTTTCAATTAAATATAAAAAAACAAATATTTTGAATTTTCTGTCAAACAGTTCAATTGCAATATAAGAATTTCTTATTTATTTAATACACGCACGGGTATCTAAAAGTTGACAAGGCAACTATAATCTTCCTCGTTTTATTTATTTTTTCACGTTTTCCAATATTTATATTTATTTTCTTTAAATTCTTTTACGATTTTAGCTAATCGTAACAAAGATATTTTAAAAACTTTTGTTGGATTTTTTTGTAACCATCCATTTATCATCTTGATCCGTCCATTTATCATCTTGATCTTTGAATGAATTAAATTGAATTAATGTTGAATCAGCATAATTCCTCAGAAACTAAATATGGTTCTTAATTTCCTTTTTGTATTTCCTTCTAAACTTCATTCTATTTTCTAAATAAAATTTATTAAACATAAGAATTGTTCTTGCGAACTCCATTATGCGACTACTGACTAATTAAGCCGCTTATTTAGAAATAAAATTTGAAAATAGCAAGTGTTAACTAAATATTCTGTTGGTAGTAGTGCTAGGGTGCATATAATATCTATTAGGTAAGTTTATTAGTATAAGCTTCGATCCCAATTCTATGCTCTTACGCAGAGAAGATTTTTTTAATTTTTTCTAAAGAATTTAGTTTATCAAAGACATTCATGGATTTATCATCGTCATACAACGCAAACCAAGGGCGTATTGGTTCAACTGTATTTGTACGACAACCATTTAAAACATCATTTAGACCTTATCCCCAAGTTGCAATACGTTTCAATTGTGTTGAAAGAAATGTAACGAGAGTTGAATATGAAAATGCTAACAAAACTCATATTGCAGCTCTACTAATGTGGTTGATAGGATTATGGTGTTGTTGTTGTATTCCATATTGTACTGATAACATGAAAAATGCGAATCACTATTGTCCGAAATATAACAATTATTTAGGTGTTTATAATATATGAATAATTTAAAATACATATTTTTTTATAATAATAATTCGATCTACAAAATTATATAAAAGAATAATTCTACCATAAAATATAGCATAATCTGATTAGACTATCAAGTATAAGCATCATAATGTTTTGGGCTGATAATATTTTACATGGATATAAATATTTTATTTGTGGTCGGAAATGGGCTTCAATTAAAATAATTAATTTGAGAATATTTCACGATTTTTTGGAGGTATATATAACTCCAGAAGGCGATGAAAAAATTTTTTTATTTAGAATTAGAAATGGTGAGTCATTTACTAATCAATTCGATTTATCTCCTTTGGATTGGCAACATCTAAAACTAGAAGTATATGGTGGTGACATATCTATTATTGGTAAAACAAGAGGTTTAACAAATAAAAAAAAGTAAAGAAACAGTCAGTCGGTGCAACCGACTTAGAAATACCCTACACCTATTTGGTTCAAATTTAATGACATATCCATAAGTCATTTTAACGCCATAAAAGCTGTTATTAATTTGATTGTAAGACATAGCTAACCAAATTAACTTTATAATACTAAAAACATTTTCTAATTACACTATCTCTTAAAAAATATTACAAATTCTTACTAGTTTATTTATTTAAAAATATTAAAAAGCAAAAAAACTTGTTATAAATGAAAATAATATATTTATTCCAATTCAATTACAAAATGAAAAAATTCTAGTTATTAAATTTTGGGATAAAAAGCTAATCAAAGCATAATATATTTAATAACCCAAATTTTTCAAAATTGCAATTATTTAAAATGGCTAGTTAATATACCTAATAGAAAAGCTTATACGCAAAATATGCAATAAATGTATTTCTAAAATGCAATTACAAATTTACACCTTTTCATATAATTCATTTAAATATAAAAATAAATTTTACATAAATGCAGCAAGTTCCTTTGAACATAGCTGCACCACTACAATTAAGTCTAAATTTCGGGGACACATAGGAAATAGGAAATATATTCTTTGGCTTCGAAATTATACTCGTTCGGACTCAAATTGATCAAAAGCTTCTAGAATCCGAACTCATTGACCAAACTCGACCAGAACCAATTCCAATGGTACTTTCATTACTAGTAACCCAGAGTTTAAATTTCATCAAAATAGCGGCATTATTTTTTGAGTTATGGTGTTTTTAAGATATATGTTTGTTAGCCCTTGAACTTTTCAAATGTTCCAGAACCCGAAATTATGGTACGATCTCGCTCATATGCAATCCCCGTCATACTTTTAATACTAGTTAACCCTTGTACACAATTGGAACGTTCTATCTTAATTTTAAGTTACTAGTTTTATTAATTTCGATGATAAACTTTTACACATCGGGGGGTCTAAGAAAGGTACAAAATTAGAGGGACAAGCAGGAAATCGTAAAGAACTCCCATGTGCCAAATTTGAAGTTCTACATTTGTTTCAAGTTACTATCTTTATTAATTTCGAAAATATGCTTTAAGGTCCTTGGAACTGAGTGGCTGATTCGCACCCGCTACTCCAATTGGGCTCAAATTTCAAGGACACTAAGGAAATCGAAAGCGACACCCTGAAACCAAATTTGGTGGTTCTATCTTCATTGATTTCGGAATTATGCTAGTTTGGCCTAAATTAGATCAAAAAGTTCTAGGTTCCGAACCCATGGTCCAATCCCGAACTTACGCAATCCCCGAAGTAGTTTCATTACTAGTAACCTACAATACAAACTTGATGAAGAAAGCGTCATAAGTTGTTGAGTTATTGTGATTTTTTATATATGATCGTTAGCCCTTCGATGGATTAAAGGTCCAGAATCCGAACCAATGGACCGATTTCGCCCATATGCAATCCCCGCCGTACTTTCAGTCAAGATAGCTCCATTATTTTTCGAGTTATCGTGCCTACGGACGGACGGACGGACGGACATGGCTATATCGACGAATGTTTAAAAAAATATTTTGTCGAGTTCTTTTAACCGATTGTGAAACAAAAACTTTAAAAAACAGTTTGCAAAACAGTTTGAACGATTATCGCAAATTTTTTGATACGTTTTTATTCTGCTTCTTGACAATTTGGTGCTCCTTGAATTTTTATTGCTATTATTTAATAATTATGAAAACTTTCAAGTGAAATTTGATAAATTTGTTGGAAAATTTTTAGAATAATCCATATAAAACTTTAAAATAATCTTTAGAATAATCCCTATAAAACTAGTTTTAAAAAAATTGCTTTATTACATTTTAAAATAAATATGTACACCATCCTAGTGTTAACTTTTTTCAATAACATCAACTTAAACTAAAACTCCATTGAGAGGTCAAAAGGGTATACTAAATTTGCCATTATGTCATTATACTAAGTAAAGAGTAGTTTACTTGAATTGCCAGCGTTTAAATAAAATATGGTCGAAGGTTTTGAAAAGGTTTAAAAATCCGCTTTTCAACTTATATTTTGTTTTGTACTTACCTCAAAGTTCTAATACGCTCTTCCTCGTTTGTTTATGATTTTGTGAGAGAAATGTAGGCTTCGTTTTTGGAAAAACTATTTTAGAATACTATGTATTTAAGCATAATATAAACGAAATTGAATTTTTTTTAATTTTTAGATTTTATTTGAAGAAAAATGCAATTTTACACTGAAATCTTTTTTTAAAAAACAACAACTGCAAAGTAGATAAAAAATAAAGATTTACTAAAAAATGTGGAGAAGAAAAATGTTTCGTTATTTAAATTTAAAGATACTATTCTTCGGATTATTCGGATTCTTTATTAGCTTTATTTTTATTATTATTAATATTATCTCATTTAGGTTTTGCACTATTTGCGACTATTTGGGAGAAAAAAAATTAGTGTTATTAATTAAGTGAACTTTTGTAATAAAGTTAACTTGCGTTAATACTAAAAATTTTAAAATTTCATTGAATATTTGTGCAAAACGCGTAAACAGGTCAAAACCAAATTAACCCTGTGCGTTTTTATAATTAAAATGCGGATACAAAATGTTGAATAAAATTCTTTTAATCGTTTAAGCGAATAAAAATTATAGAAAGCTTAATAGCGTCGTAGTGGAAAACCAGTTAGTCGAACTTATATAAAACTTTTTGCAGCCTTTTTTTTGGACTGCAAAATCCACCTGTAAAATTGGACACAAATCGAAAGCCCAATTTTTTTTGGAAGCCCGTAAGTCCGAAATGGGTTAATTCATTTCAACCAAATTTTTTACAACAAATTTCGGTTGTTAGGAGGAACATTTGTACCGTTTTGACTCGACATCAAAAAAACGAAAAAGCTTAAAACGGCTCTGGAGCCGCAACCTGTTGCCTTATAAAAATATGACATAGCCTATGTCACTCCCCAGACTCTCAGAATTATTCCTTCAAAATTTTTTGACAATCGGACCAGTGGTTCTCATGTGAATCCTGGACAAACAAACAAACAAACAAATTTTGTCCTTTATATATTACACTAGCAGATTTACCCGGCGTTGCCCGGAAGCTTGAAAATTGTAAAAAAGCAAGTTTCAGCCAATTTTTTGAGATACTACTTTGCCTATAAATGCCACAAAAAAATATTTGTGGAATTCCGTTAACCCATCGTGGCCCAACAGCTTTTTATAGGTTTTTTCGTTGCTTTGCTATATATTAGAAATGATTTAACAGATTAACTTCAAATTTCGTATATGTGTTCTTCTTTGAAAATGAAGTTCAATTTACTAACAGACTTGAAAGTTGTTAACCCCTGCCGACGATTGTTCAAAAAAAAATTTGTAAGTAAATTACGTCCAATTTTTGAAAGTAGGTACAACTTCTTTGAATTAGGGGAATACTTAAAAAAAAGGTTTGTCGAGTTCTTTTAATCGATTGCGAAACAAAAACTTTAAAAAACAGTTTGCAAAACAATTTGAACGATTATCTCTAATTTTTCTATACATGCTGCTTCTTGACAATTTGGTGCTCCTTGACGATATAGTTGAGGATGGTAGGTTTCCGGTGAACAATGTTAACTGAATTAAAATGACTATAGGTCAAAAGGGGATTTTCTTGAATTGCCAACGCTTGAATAAAATATAGTCGATGGTTTAGAAAAGGATTAAAAATTCGCTTTTCAACTTATATTTTGTTTAGTCCTGAAAGTTGTAATACGCTCTTCCTCGTTTTTTTATGATTTTATGAGAGAAATGTAGGCTTATTTTTTGGAAAAACTGTTTTAAAATACTATGTATTTAAGCATTATATATAACAAATTGAATTTTTTGATTTAGATTTCATTTGAAGAAAACTGAAAATTTCATTGAATCTTTGTTCAAAACGCACAAACAGGTCAAAACCAAATTAACCCTGTGGGTTTTAATTAAAATGCTGGTACAAAATTTTCAATAAAATACTTTTAATCGTATAAGAAAATAAAATATATAGAAAACTTCATATCATCGTCGTGGAAAATGGGTTAATCGAACTTAACTAAAACTTTTTGCAGCCTCTCTTTTAGACTACAAAATCAACCTGTAAAATTGGACACAAATCGAAAACACAAAATTTTTTGAAAGTCCGCCAGGCCGAAATGGGTTAATTTATTCCAACCAAATTTATACAACTAAATGCGGTTGCTAAGAGGAACATTTGTGCAAAATTTCAAGTCAATCGGTCAAACAGTTTTCACTCGACATCAAAAACATTGAAAAAGCTTCTTTGCCCTCCGAACTTTAACCGAACTCAACAAAAATTTGTCCCAGACTTTATTTTCGACTGCGAAACCACCTTGTAAAATTGGACACAAATCGGAAACACAAAATTTTTTGGAAGCCCGCCAGGCCGAAATGGGTTAAATTATTCCAACCAAATTTATGCAACTAATTGCGGTTGCTAAGAGAAACATTTGTGCAAAATTTCAAGTCATTCGGACAAACTGTTTCGGCTCGACATCAAAAACATTGAAAAAGCTTCATTGCGCCCTCGTGCCCAAACGGGTTAACCGAACCCAACAAAAATTTGTGCCAGCCTCTCTTTTTGACTGCAAAACCACCCTGTAAAATTGGACACAAATCGGAAACACAAAATTTTTTGGAAGCCCGCCGGGCCGAAAGGGGTTAATTTATTCCAACCAGTTTTATACCATTAATTCCGTGTAATAAGAAGAACATTCGTGCAAAATTTCAAGTGAATCGGTCAAACCGTTTCGACTCGACATCAAAAAAACGAAAAAGCTTAAAACGGCTTTGGAGCCGCAACCTGCTGACTTATAAAAATGCGACATAGCCTATGTCACCCCCCGGACTCCCAAAATTATTCCTCTAAAATTTGATGTCAATCGGACCAGTGGTTTTCACGTGAATCCTGGACAAACAAACAAACAAACAAACAAACAAACAAATTTTCTTCTTTATATATTAGATTAGTCAAAATGGTATACTAAATTTGCCATTAAGTTTGTGTCGCAGAGAAATAGGGGGTCTAGATATATATTCAAGCGTATTGAATGGATCAGAATCGAAAATAAATCGATTCAGCTATGTGTGTCTATCCGTCCGTCTGTCCGCATGATAACTCACAAAATAAATTAGCTTGGATTTTGAAATTTCACAAATTCGTTTTTATGCAATAGCAGTCATCGCCATGGAAATTCAGCCATTTTGTTCCATGGGTTCGGGTAGCTGCCATACAACTTCATTTTTTATATCAGCATTAATCTGTGTTTATTGAAGCTGTGTGTCTGAAATTTTGCCAAAAGTATTTTAGGTTTATGGTTAAAGTTTCTGCAAAATTTGGTTGGTCTACAGCAGTGGGTTCGAGTAGCTAACATACAACTTCTTATTTTATATGAACATTACTCTATACCTAATATAGCTAGGGGTCTGACATTTTTCCAAAAATAGTTTAGCGTAATGGCCAAAGTTATTGCAAAATTTGGTTGGTCTACTGCAGTGGGTTCGAGTAGCTGCCATACAACTTCTTTTTTTATATGAGCATTACTCTCCACCTAACGAAGCTGGGTGTCTGAAATTTTGCTAAAAATAGTTTGGTGTAATGGCCAAAGTTATCGCAAAATTTGGTTAGTCTACTGAAGAGAGTTCGAGTAGCTATCACACAACTCATTCTTTTAAATGACTATTACAATGTACCTAAATAAGTTGGGTGTCTAAAATTTTGCCAAAAATAGTTTGGTGTAATAGCCAAAGCTACTGAGAAATTTGGTTGGTCTACTACAGAGGACTCGAGTAGCTGCGATACAAGTCTTTCCTTTATATGAGCATTAATATTCACCTAATAAAGCTGGGTGTATGAAATTTTGAAAAAGAAGATTAACTAGATGATGTAATTTTTATCTTGCGGTCATAACGAAAAAAAGCGATTTAAATTCTAAATATAATTATTGTTCTAATCTATATGTATAAAAGAGAAAGTTTGTTTGTTTTTATGTAGCGAATAGGCTCTTAAACAGGTCAGCCGATGTTCACGAAAATTTATATACAGTATTTGGGTATGAAAAGAAATCTAGGGCTAAAAATTTTTCTCTAACGGATCGCCAAGTTGCCGCTGGTGCAAGTATTTAAACTTCCTTGTTTTAAAATGAAAACGGTTTGACCGATTGACTTCAAATGTTGTATACGTGTTGCTTCTTCAGAAATGAGTTGAAACTATTAGCAGTTTTGGAGCTTGTTGACTCATGTCCGCCCGACGATTATCCTCTTTAGCTAAAAAAAAAGCCTCAAAAAAATTTTTGTTGAGTTCCGTTAACCCATTGCCGCCCAACAACTTTTAATAGGTTTTTTAATTACTTTACTCTAAATTAGAAACGCTTCGACCGATTTTCTTCAAATTTTGTATATGTGTTCCTTTTTGAGAATGGAATTAACTCTATTAACAGGCTTGGAGTTTCTTAACCCATGACGGCCCGACGATTTTCCAAAAAAGGTTTAAGGGCAAATTAGGTCTAATTTTGAGCAGTACTACTTTACAAAAGAGAAGTCTAAAAATATTTTTGGTTGAGTCCCGCTAACACATTGCTGTACCGCGGCTTTTTACAGATTTTTTCGTTATTTTACTCTAAATTAGAAACGGTTTGACCAGTTGACTCCAAATTTGTAATATGCGTGAAGCACCTTGAAAATGAAATTGAGTTTGTTAACAGGCTTAGTGCTTAGTAACAAATCTCGATCCTACGATTGGTCAAAAAGAAATTTTGGACGTAAATTAAATTACGTTAAATTTTGAAAAGTAGTTAGTACTTCTCTGATTACAGAAAGTTTAAAAAATTACTAGAATAATCCTAGAAAAATCGTTTTAAAATGATTGCTTTAATCTAATATATGAAGAAGAAAATTTGTTTTTTTTGTTTGTTCAGGATTCACGTGAAAATAACTGATCCGATTCTCAAAATTTTAGAGAAATAGTTCTGAGAGCCCGGGGGTTGACATAGACTATGTCATATTTTTAAAAATCAACAAGTTGCGGCTCCTGAGCCGTTTTAAGCTTTTTGGTTTTTTTGATGTCGAGGCAAAACGGTTTGACCGATTGACTTGAAGTTTTGTACAAATGTTTCTCTTAGCAACCGGAATTAGTTGTATAAATTTGGTTGGAATGAATTAACCCATTTCGCTTCCGGCTTCCAAAAAATTTTGTGTTCCTGATTTGTGTCCAATTTTACAGTCCAAAAGAGAAGTTGCAAAAAATTTTAGTTAAGTTTGATTAACCCATTTCCAGGACGACGCCACAAAGTTTTCTACAAATTTTATTTAATTAAACGATTAAATGAATTATATTGAAAATTTTGTATTTTTTAATTACAATAGCTCATCGGGTTAGTTTGATTTTGACCTGTTTACGCGATTTACACAAAGATTCAATGTAATTTTCAAATTTTTGGCATTAACGCAAGCCAATATTCCAAAAGCTCACTTATTTTTTTAAGACTAATTTTTTTTCTCTCCTCAAAAATTGGAAAAGCTAAATGAGATAATATTAATAATTATAACAAGTGAGGAAAAAAAACCAAGGGTTTTTAAAAAGCACATTTTCAAAATTATATACGGTTTCTTACTGAGTATTTTATCATTTATTTTTATAAAAATATATATTATGATAATATTATAATTTTGTTATTTCATTAATAATTAATTATATGACTAATAGTGAAATACTTAGAATACAAACCCAATGCATTCAAGAAAACCTGTTAATAAGTGCGGAAAATAATGTTGTGGCTTCAATGTTAACGTTTAATTTTGGAAAATTTACACAGGTGAATAAGTTACTGTTTTATAAGAACATAAAAGTTTTAATTTTGAAGACCTAGTAGCCCTTCAATGAGGAAGGTTCCCAAATTTTTGCTTAGCAAACTTATGATGGATCTGCTCACCCCCTCCTGTGTTCACCCTTCCATTTTTTTCCGGTTCTAGGAAATCAATTTGGAACTCCAACAAAATTTGGAATTTTACCTAGAATATTATTATCTAACCAAAAATGGTTAAGACTAAGAAACAATTTCCGACTCCTATTAATTTTGGAGGACCTAACTTCTCCCAAAATATCAAGAGCCTAGGTTGAACCGTTTAGAAGATATATGGGGCCAAAAATTTTGCAAAAGTTGAGTTTAGCTTAATGGTAAATTTTAGTACCGTATGGTAACTCTATATATTTTAGCCTTATATTTTTGTAAAGCTTATAAAACCAGCTATCTTTTGCCGTTTTCAGATTGAAAATACACTTAACAAAACTCTTGTTATAATAATTTAAAAATAGGGCTTTTTCCAAATTTGGGGGGCTGTAGCTCCGTAACGGGTGGGGCTACAGAAAAAAATTCTTCTACGAACTTATTTTTTTTGTAATATCTACCCGTAGTTAAAATTTCTTTAATCTATTTCAAACGGTGTAAAAGTTTTTGTAAACATACGGACGGACGGACGGACGGACAAAGTCAAAATTAAGAAAAACCTTTGACACTTATTGAAACTTTCGTTTTGGAGCTTTCAATTTTGTATAAAAATAAAAAAAAATTTTGACAGGTATTCAAGTTATAGGTGTTTCAAAGCTAAATTTTTAGCAATATTTCAATTTTCGACCCCTTACAGTTCCTAAAGAGGGGACGTGACAAAAAAATTTTGTTAACTGACTCTTACTTATTTCTAAAGATCTAACTTCTCCCAAAATTTCAAGTTTCTAGATTTAGCCGTTCCGAAGTTATGAGGGACCAAAAATTTTGTAAAACTTAGTTTTGAATAACGGTAAATTTTAGTACCGTATGGTAACCCTATACAATTGGCTTTTAAAAACTTGTAAAGCTTATAAAAACAACGGTCTGTTGCCGTTTTCAGGTTGGAGATATACCTTATAGAACTCTAATTATAACTGTTTAAATATGGGGCTTTTTTCGACTTTGTGTGGCTGTAGCTCCGTAACGGGGGGGGCTACAAAAAAAAGTTTTAACATTAAATTATTTTTATTGCAATACCTACCCATTCCTGATATTTTTTTGTCAATCGTAGGTAAAAAGGGCCGGACGGACAGAGTGAAGCTATATAGGCACATTTTTACAAAATTTTTTGAAAATGTGCTAATAATAATAATGATAAAGAATCCGAATATTAATATCCTTAAATTTAAATTACATAACATTTTCCTTCTCTACATTTTTTCGTAAGTCTTTGTTTTTTATCTTCTTTTCAGTTGTCGTGCTTTAAAAATAGATTTCAGTGTAAATTTGCATTTTTTTCTAATAAAATCTAAAAATCAAAAAATTCAATTTCGTATATATTATGCTTAAATACATAGTATTTTAGAACATTTTTTTCCAAAAAAGAAGCATACATTTCCCTCATAAAATCTTAAAAAAACAAAGAAGAACGTAGTAGAACTTTGTGGTAAGTACGAAACAAAGTATAAGTTGAAAAGCCTATTTTTAAACCTTTTCTAAACCATTGACTATATTTTATTCAAACGTTGGCATTTCAAGTAAACTACTATTGACATAGTATAATGACATAATGGCAAATTTAGCATACGTGCATACCTGAAAACTGTTTTTGTTTCGCAATCGGATAAAAGAACTCGACAAAACATTTTTTAAACATTCCCCTAATTCAAAGAGCTTTATCTACTTTAAAAAATTGGACGTAATTTACTTACAAAATTTTTTTTGTTGACCAATCGTAGGAATGACAAATATATACATGTACGCATTCAAAATTTAAAGCCAATTGGTTAAACCGTTTCTGGTTAGCGGAACTCAACAAACTTGTTTTTGAGACTTTGACCAAGGAATATTTCGCAAAATTGGACGTAAAATCTTTCCAAAATTTTTTTTTGGACAATTGTCGGACGGCAATTGTCAATCGATTAAACCATTTCTAATTTATAGCAAAGTAACAAAAAAAACTATAAAAAATAGCTAGGCCGCAATCTGTTAACGAAACTCCACAAATATTTTTTTGGGGTTTTTTTTTCAACAAAAGCGGTACTTTCAAAAATTGGCCAAAACTAGATTTTTACAATTAGGCACGCTCGGACAACGCCGGGTAATTCTGTTAGTCTAATATATAATGATGAAAATTTGTTTGTTTGTTTGTCCAGGATTAACGTGATTAGTACTAAATTTTACAGGAATAATTCTGGAAGCCCACGGGTGCCATAGTCTATACCGCAATTTTATAAGTCAACAGGTTGCAACTCCAGAACCGTTTTAAGTTTTTTCGTTTTTCTTATGCCGGATCGAAACGGTTAAACTGATTGACTTGAAACTTCGCACGAATGTTCCTCTTAGCTGGCTGAATTAGTTGTATAAAGTTTAAAATATATTAAGTGGGCAGAATATATTAACCTATTTCGACCCGGTGGGATTCCAAAAATTTTTTGTTTCCGATTTGTGTTCAATTTAAAGGTTGATTTTCCAGTCCAAAAGAGAGGCTGCAAAAAGTTTTAGTTAATTTCGATTAACCCATTTGCCACGACGACGCCATAAAGTTTTCTATAAATTTTATTTGCTTAAACCAGTAAATGAATTTTAGTGAAAATTTTCCACCACCATTGATTTTTATTATAAAAGCCTACCGGGTTCATTTTTGCGTAAACTTTCAATGAAATTTTTGGCATTAACGCAAGTTTTTTTGTTGCAAAAGCTCACTTAATTAATAAGACTAATTTTTTTGCTCTCTTCAAATAGTGCAAAAGCTGAATAAGATAATATTAATAATAATAAAAATAAAGCTAATAAAAAATCCGAAGAATAAAATCCTTAAATTTAAATAACATAACATTTTCCTTTTGTACATTTTTCCTCATGTCTTTGTTTTTTTTCTACTTTGCGAATGTTGTTCTTTAAAAATAGATTTCAGTGTAAAATTGCTGTTTTTTTTTAATAAAATCTAAAAATTAAAAAATTTAGTTCCGTATATTATGCTTAGATACATAGTATTTTAAAACATTTTTTTCAAAACACACATATCTTCTAAACGGTTTAAGCTAGGGTCTTGAAATTTAGAAAGAAGTTTTTCCTAGAGATTCCTAGAAATTAGTTGGAGTCGGTTAAAAAAATTTTTTGTCACGTCCCCTGTTTAGGAACTATAAAAACTCGAAAATTTAACTATTGCTATTTTTAAACACCTGTAACTTGAGTACTTGTTCTAATTTGTTTTTTCAAATACACAAAACATATGTTAAAGGTTTTTCTTAAATTTAAAAGGGGTTCTTTAAATTGAAGAAATTGTCTCTTACTTTTGAACATTTTTGCTTAGTTAATAAATTTCTAGATAAAATTCCAAATTTTGGTGGAGTTGATAATTGATTTCCTAGAACTTATAAAAATGGATGGGTAAGGACAGGAGAGGGATGAGCAGATCATCGAGAAGCATCATAAGTTTGCTTAGCGAATAGTAAATATAGTAAACCATTTTTAGTATTCTTAGGGAACAAAGCTTATGTAAATTATAAAATGCACGAAGAGTTGATCTTAAATAGTTTATTAGGTAACGTGTATGATTAAACCAATTTAAATTTTTATCGATAATTATTCCTAAGTACTTAAATCGCCAACTGGCTCAATAGCAAAACAATAAAATGAGCAACAATTGTTTTTCTTGATATAGGTTATCAATTGTATTATCAGTGGCGCTTTGTAGCTTGAATTTGGTACAGTTTCCGGCATAATGTATTAATTACATTGGTGAACATTGTTGTCTAGTTAAACTGAAATGCATAAGTTTAGTTGCTCACAACCAGTTTATGTTTAAAAAACCAGCGCCTAAAAGTATCCAAGTCATTGCTAAATTCAGACGTAAGATTTAAAGGACTATCAGAATTATATGAGAAAGCTAAATCATCTGCGAAAGCTATTATCTCACCCTTGAAGTTTTGTTTAAAAATAGAATTAATGTAGATCAGAAACAAGATGGGTCCAAGAACTGAGCTTTTGCGGAACATCAAGTGTTATGTATCGAGGTTCGCTTATTTTATCTTTTATTTTAACCCTTTGTATTCTTTTATCTAGATATAATTTACACTAATTCCACATAATACCTCTAAAACCGGTATTATAAAGTTTTCGTAGTAGAATTTTATGATTAACTGTGTCAAAGGTCTTAGTCTCATCTACAAAAAGACCCGCACAATACTTCCTTCATCTGGGCCTTTGTTAATGTTCGAACAGAACTCTTTTAAAGCATTTTCGGTTGAAACTTCTGCTTTGAACCCATATTGTTTCCGACTGAAAAAATCATTCTTGTTAAGAAAGTTTAGTATTCTTATATTAATAGCTTTTTGGAATATTTTATTCACGTTCGACAGCAATGAAATAGGTCTGTACTTAGAAACTGATTTTCAATCACCTTTTTTAAATACTCGTATAGGGAGAACAGTAGACAATTTTAATGTTTCTGTAAACATATCACTTAGTACACTTTTGTTGAACAAAAAAGCTATAACATCAGTAACATTATGGCAAATTGATTTTAGTAATTTATTTGAAGTATTGTCTAAGCCATATGAATTTGAATTCTGAAGGGATTGTATAATTTTTGCGAGGTCCCAAGCCGTTCATGGCTCAAAGACAAAACTATTTGAACCACTTTTTTCATCTTTTTGAATAACTATCTTTTTCATTGTTTACCTTTTTTGCTTTCATAAATAGAGCTTTTGTATAACTATTTAAGCTATTGCTGATAAAAATATTGCTGTTGCTCTTTTTCCCTATTGCAGAACTATTTAATTTATGCTTTGCAGATTTTTTCGCACGAACATTATGTTTTTCTTCATACCACTTTCTCTTGAATTTTTTTCTTTCTTTACGTAGCATTTTTAATTTCACTCTCAGAAATACTGATATTTAAACACTCAGTCATAACTTTTTGCAATTTCTCAGCAGCATTATCATTTGTTACGTTGTTTAATCCACTTATTTCAATGAAATTTTGGCGCTCTTTTTGCTGCAACGAATTGATTTTACTTTCTAGGATTGATTAAGGCTTTGAAGAAAGAATAAGAAAATTTTCCTCATTTTGCAGATTTTTTATGGCATTGAGAATTTCGCTGTTAAATTTTTTCACATTTCTTATCTCATTTCTTATCTTGTCTGTTTGGTTTCTTCTTGTTGCTGAGAATTTGTATTTGTGTTGGTATTTTGTATTTGAGGAAAACTCTCGTTGTCTGTATTGGCTATTTGATTAGTATTTATTTCTGTAGGTGAAGGTGGAATATCCAATAAATGTTGTTGTGTTGATATCAATGTTAATGCCGAGGGTGTTGTTGTTGCATTGGCGCCGGTAGAACTTGTTTATGTTTTTGTCAATGTATGTGTATCATTTGGTAATTCATATAGTGACATACGCCTGAGATTTGTGCATTTGTTACATCTAAATTTATTGCCGCTTGTTTTACAATACTTTAAATCATCCTCTGTTATATTAAAACAAAAACAGGGATTAAAGTTCTTACAATCTGAGCATAAAATTTTTGCATTTACACTATGCTCAATTTTTTTATAAAAATATTGCAAATTATTCCTTATTTTGTTTTTGTTTTTCTTTTGAAATTTTATTATCTTATATTAAATCAAATTGACTAATATTTTGTGATATTCAAATGTTGCAAATAATTAGAACAGCTTATTAAATAAAATTAATAAATTTAGAAATTCTTATTTTTTATTAAAAATTTTTAATTAAAATTAAATAATTATATAATACTAGCAGATTTACCCGGCGTTGCCCGGAAGCTTGCAAATTGTAAAAAAGCAAGTTTCAGCCAATTTTTTGAAATACTACTTTGCTTATAAATGAAGCCACAAAAAAATATTTGTGGAGTTCCGCTAATCCATTGTCGCCCAACAGCTTTTAATAGGTTTTTTCATTGCTTCGCTATATATTAGAAATGATTTAACTTATTTATTAACTCAAATTTTGTATATGTGTTCTTTGTGGTTTTTAAAAGTCCGCCAGGCCGAAATGGATTAATTTATTTCAACCAAATTTATACAACTAATTCCGGTTGCTAAGAGGAACATTTGTGCAAAATTTCCAGTCAATTGGTCAAACGGTTTTGACTCGACATGAAAAATATTGATAAAGCTTCTTTGCGCCCTCGTGCCCAAATGGGTTACCCGAACTCAACAAAAACTTGTGCCAGACTCTATTTTCGACTGCGAAACCACCTTGTAAAATTGGACACAAATCGGAAACACAAAATTTTTTGGAAGCCCGACAGGCCGAAATGGGTTAATTTATTCGAACCAAACTTATACAACTAATTCCGGTTGCTAAGAGGAAAATTTGTGCAAAATTTCAAGTCAATCGGTCAATCCGTTTTGACTCGTTAGCAAAAACATTGAAAAAGCTTCATTGGGCTCTCGTGCCCAAACGGGTTATCCGAACTCAACAAAAATTTGTGCCAGACTCTCTTTTCGACTGCGAAACCACCCTGTAAAATTGGACACAATTCGGAAGCACAACATTTTTTGGCAGCTCGCCAGGCCGAAATGGGTTAATTTATTCCAACCAAATTTATACAACTAATTCCGGTTGCTAAGAGGAACATTTGTGCAAAATTTCAAGTCAATCGGTCAAGCCGTTATGACTCGACATCCAAAAACGAAAAAGCTTAAAACGGCTCTGGAGCCGCAACCTGTTGACTTATAAAAATGTGACATAGCCTATGAATTATTCCTTTAAAATTTTGTGACAATCGGACCAGTAGTTTTCACGTGAATCCTAGACAAACAAATAAAAAAATAAACATACAAATTTTCTCCTTTATATATTAGATTTTTACGGAACAATTCTAACTTACACGCACCGCACGTAAAGAGAGAATGATAAGATAGATTTTCAATTGAAAAGGAGTAGTTGAATAGGCGGGTTCTGGATTCATGAATTCATAAATTTTTTTAGTTAATTTAATATTTCCATATATATTTTTTATGTATAAAAAACAAAAAGGAAAACAAAAAAAAGCATATGAATTGAGGTTTTACTGATAATAGATTATTGTATTTTTTTAAATTATGTATCAAAGAATGAATGCAGATGATGCAAAATTTGTTAAATTCGATGAACGATATCTCTAAAAGAATAACCAATTTAGAAAACAATTCTAGCTATAGTGGTACTCCGAGAAAATTTCTAAATAATGGCCCAAAATAAAATTAGTATTGCTACATGGAACGCAAACGGCGTACTAAATAAAAAACTAGCATTAGAGCTATTTCTCAAAACTAAAAACATTGATGTGTGTCTCCTATCAGAAACTCATATGACAAGAACTAAAAATAATAGGTTTCACATGTTATAATGCGACACACCCTAGTAATAAGCCGCGAGGAGGTAGTGCAATTTTGGTGAAAAACTCTTTACTGCATCACGAAGAGTTTAAAATAGAAACTGATGAATTTCAACTTTCAGTAATACGTGTTAAGTCCCTTAAACAGGATTTAAACATTGGGGCTTTATATTGCCCTCCTAAATATAATTTAAAGAATATGATCCTTAAAGACCTCTTGAACCGACTTGGGGATAGGTTCATCCTAGGAGGTGACTACAATGCCAAACATATCGATTGGGGTTCAAGACTTACCTCAACAAGAGGAAGAGAGCTAAGGAAAGCTATTAGAGAGTTGGGTTGCTATTTTCATTCTACAGGCGAACCAACTTATTGGCCTACTGATACAAATAAAACTCCTGATCTACTGGATTTTTTCATAACAAAAAAAATATCTCCAAATTTTATTAGCCTAGAAAATAATGAGGATTTAGACTCAGACCATTCGGCTGTCGTACTAAACCTGCATGAAAAAATTATTAAGAAACAAAATAAGCCTACACTTGTTAATAAATCAACAAATTGGTTCAACTTTAAACAAGAGATAGAAAATAATATAAATTTAAGGGTTAAAATAACAACTAAAGATGAAATAGATTTAGCAATTGAAAATCTTAATAAAATTGTCCAAAATGCTGCATGGAATAATACAAAAGAATGTAAATACATGACAGCAGAACCTAATTATCCTAGAGATATATTAAATGCGATTAAACTAAAGAGAAGAGGTAGACGAAGATGGCATGAAACACGTGACCCAGCTGATAAAACTGTGTTGAATAGAATAACGCAGAATCTTAAAAGAAGAATTCTTGAAATAAAAAACAAATCATATGAAAAATATGTTGAGAATTTATCAGCTAAAAAAGAAAGAAATTACTCTTTGTGGAAAGCAACAAAGAATTTGAAAAAACCTGTAGTGCCAGTCCCACCAATTCGGAAAATGGATGGTAAATGGGCAAAAAATAATAAAGAAAAAGCCGAAACATTCGCAGATCACCTGGAAGAAATTTTTCGGCCAAATGAAATAGAGTCAGACCTCTACATTGAAAATGATTTCAGAAGAGAAGAAAATGCCATTGAACTAATTTCTCATATAGAAATGGTTGAAGAAATTAAAGCTCTGAAGTCAAAAAAAGCACCAGGTTTCGATCTAATTACTGCAGACATTCTAAAACAACTCCCGAAAAAAGGGATAACAATGTTAACATATATAACGAATGCTATGTTAAGGTTAAATTATGTACCTAACGTTTGGAAGGTGGCAGAAATAATTATGATACTTAAGCCAGGAAAGCCTCCAAACGAAACAAAGTCTTATAGACCTATCTCTCTGTTACCAATTATGTCAAAACTCTTTGAGAAACTGTTATTAAAAAGGTTGAAACCTATAATAAACGAGGAAGAGTGTAGTAGAGTAGACTGTGTCAACTCTGGGATACCCGTATGACCGTTATATAAACATTATATCATTATTATTATAAACATTAATTACTTTTGGCAAAATTTCAAACATATCAGATTTATTAGGTGTAGGGTAATGCTCTTATAAAAGAAGGAGTTGTATGGCAGCTACACGAACTCTTGGCAGTAGAGCAACAAAATTTTGCAGTAACTTTGGCCATTACACTAAACTATTTTTGGCAAAATTTCAGACACCCAACTTCAATAGGTATAGAGTAATGCTCATATAAAATAAGAAGTTGTATGGCAGCTACTCCAACCCTTTGCAGTAGACCAACCAAATTTTGCAGAAACTTTGGCCATAAAACTAAACTACTTTTGCCAAAATTTCAGACACGTAGCTGTAATAGGTACAGAGAAATACTCATATAAAAAAGGAAGTTGTATGGCAGCTACCCGAGCCCATGGACCAAAATGGCTGGATTTAAATAGCGATGACGGCTATTGCAAAAAAACGAATTTGAGAATATTTCAAGATCCTAGCTCCTTTAGTTTTTGAGTTATCGTGCGGACGGACGGACAGACGGACGGACGGACGGACGGACAGACGGACGGACGGACAGACGGACGGACGGACAGACGGACGGACAGACGGACGGACATACATAGCTAAATCGATTTTTTTTTCGATTCTGATCCGATCCATACACTTGAGTCTATATCTACCCCCCCTCCTTCTCTGCGTTACAAACGTAATGGCAAATTTATTATACCCTTTGACTATATATTCATACGGGTATAAAAATAGAAAACTAATTCCAAACTATCAATTTGGTTTTAGAGAAAAACACTCTACTGTTGACCAAGTACATAGAATTACTGATATAATTGAGAAAGCTCTAGAAGAAAAACAAATATGCTCTACAATATTTCTGGACGTAGCACAAGCATTTGATAAAGTTTGGCACGAAGGCTTAATTTATAAGTTGCGGAAACTATTACCTAAAAAATATGTAGATATACTCTCATCATACTTAACTGATAGACTGTTTAGAATTAAACAGGATGAAGAGTACTCTACACTGAGAGAAATTAAAGCGGGTGTGCCTCAAGGAAGTATCTTGGGTCCAATATTATACTTGCTGTATACTAGTGACTTGCCCCAATTTCAAGAAATAACTGTAGCGACTTTTGCTGACGATACTGCAATAATGGCAGTAGGATCAAATGTCGGCGAGGCTACAAATAAACTACAAAAAGCAAGTGATCAATTATATCTTTGGACCAAAAGATGTAAAATCAAACTAAATGAACTGTAATCAGTGCAAGTAAATTTTACAAATAAACCTATTCAAAATCCCCCAGCCGTACAATTAAATGGGGTAGATATTCCTCATGAAAAAAAGGCAAAATACCTAGGAATGACATTAGATGTCAAGCTAAAATGGAAAGAACATGTCAAAAAGAAAAGAATAGAATTAGAACAAAAATATAGAGAAATGTATTGGCTCCTAGGTCGAAAATCTAAATTGCCAATAGAGTACAAAATTTTATTATATAACCAAATAATTAAGCCTATCTGGTTGTACGGCGTACAACTTTGGGGGTGTGCCAAACGAACACATATTCAGAGAATTCAAACATTTCAAAGCAAAGTGCTACGTAACATGGTGAGTGCTCCCTGGAACGTACGAAATTCCGACTTACATAGGGATCTAGGAATTCCTATTGTTAGCGATGAAATAAAAAAATATGCCATAAAACATAAGACCCACTTAGAAGGTCACATAAACATAGAAGCGTCAAAACTTCTACTATTTTCAAATGTCAATAGAAGGCTTAAAAGAACTAGGCCCCTCCAATTAGCGATAAATTCAGATCACCTTAACGGAGGTCTGTAATTCCAGTAGATCATAAAAAGTTAGCGCAAAATTAATGGTTAGTCTCTAAGACTAGTTTTAATATTTTAAAACAGGGCGGGTGTTTTTAGTGTGTTAAAGTCACACATAACTGTGGTTGCGCTCAGTATCTTTCGACGATTTCCACCATCCTTACCCCAAGACAAAAAAAAAAAAAAAAAAAAAAAAAAAATGTATCAAAGAAAACAAAAATCAAATATACATAATATATATATATATATATATATATATCTCTAGACTAAAATATATATAAAGAGAAAATGAAAATATATGTATGTATATAATGAAAAAATTTAAGAATTTCTTATCTGAATTAATAATATATAATATTTAAAAAAAGCTCAAACAAATTTTTAAATTTATGGAATACAAATCTGAAATGACGTCAGGGGATTCCTATTGTTAATTTAAAAAGAAAACGAGGAAGAGTGTAGTAGAGTAGACTGTGTCAACTCTGGGATACCCGTATGACCGTTATATAAACATCTTATATTATATTATATATATATATCGTTATATTATATATATCCTTATTATTATAAATATTAATTACTTTTGGCAAAATTTCAAACATACCAGCTTTATTAGGTGAAATATAATGCTCATATAAAAGAAGGATTTGTATGGCAGCTACTCGAACCCTTTGCAGTAGACCAACCAAATTTTGCAGTAACTTTGGCCATTACACTAAACTACTTTTGCCAAAGTTTCAGACACGTAGCTGTAATAGGTACAGAGAAATACTCACATAAAAAAAGAAGTTGTATGGCAGCCACCCGAACCCATGGACCAAAATGGCTGGATTTAAATAGCGATGACGGCTATTGCAAAAAAACGAATTTGCGGAAATTTCAAGATCCTAGCTCCTTTAGTTTTTGAGTTGACGGACGGACATACATAGCTAAATCGATTTTTTTTTCGATTCTGAACCGATCCATACACTTGAGTCTATATCTACCCCCCCTCCTTCTCTGCGTCACAAACGTAATGGCAAATTTATTATACCCTTTGACTATATAGTCATACGGGTATAAAAATTACGGTTTTTTGTTTGAAATTTGGAAAAATAATTTCTTTTCTGTATTTATAATAACAAATTTTTAAAGTTGTAAAATAAAAATCCGAAATGATGTCAGGGGATTCCTATTGCTAATTTAAAAAGAAAAACGAGGAAGAGTGTAGTAGAGTAGACTGTGTCAACTCTGGGATACCCATATGCCCGTAACATATGCATTATATCATCCGGTTAATTACTTTTGGCAAACATTTCATACATTCAGCTTTATTAGGTGTAGAGTAATGCTCATATAAAAAAAGGAGTTGTATGGCAGCTACTCGAACCCTTTGCAGTAGACCAACCAAATTTTGCAGTAACTTTGGCCATTATTCTAAACTATTTTAGACAAAATTTCAGACACCAACCTTCATTTGGTGTAGTGTAATCCTCATATAAAAAAAAAGGAGTTGTATGGCAGCTACTCGAACCCTCAGCAGTAGACCAACCAAATTTTGCAGTAACTTTGGCCATTACACTAAACTATCTTTTGCAAAATTTCAGACACCCAGCTTCATCAGGTGTAGTGTAAAGCTCATATAAAAAAAGGAGGTGTATGGCAGCTACTCGAACCCTTTGCAGTAGACAAACCAAATTTTGCAGTAACTTTGGCCATTACACTAAACTATTTTAGACAAAATTTCAGATACCAACCTTCATTTGGTGTAGTGTAATCCTCATATAAAAAAAAAAGGAGTTGTATGGCAGCTACTCGAACCCTCAGCAGTAGACCAACCAAATTTTGCAGTAACTTTGGCCATTACACTAAACTATCTTTTGCAAAATTTCAGACACCCAGCTTCATCAGGTGTAGTGTAAAGCTCATATAAAACAAGTGATGGAAAAACCAAGGGTTTTTAAAAAAGTACATTTTCAAAATTATATTGTGTTAAAAACTCAGTTTAATTTTGGAAATACTTATATATAATGGGGGAATAAGTCACTGCTTACTTGTAAAAATAGTAAATTTTTAATTTTTAAGTCCTAATAGCTCTTCAATGGGGAAGGTTACCAAATTTCTCAAGGATCTAATCTCACTCACCACCCCCTCCCTCCCTCCATTTTTTTAGGTTCTAGGAATTAAACCAAAATTTGGAATTTTACTTAGAATTTTACTATCTAAGCAAAAATGGATAAAACTGAGAGACACTTTCTTCAATTTAAAGAAAGAACCGCTTTTGAATTTAAGAAAAACACTTAACATATGTTAAAATATAATGTTGGACCTTTAAATTTTGTATATTAGTAGAAAAAAAATTGGACAGGTATTCATGTTACAGGTGCTTAAAAAAAGCCAAATTTCAATTTTGGACCCCTTACAGCTCTTAAACAGGGGGCGTAACAAAAAAAAATCTGAACTGACTAATACTTATTTCTAAGGATCTAGCTTATCCTAAAATTTCAAGTTTCTAGATTGAGCCGTTCAGAAGTTATGAAGAGCCAAAAATTTTGCAAAACTTAGTATTAGATAACGGTAAATTTTAATACCAAATGGTAACCATATACATTTGGCTTTTAAAAGTTCGTAAAGCTTATAAAAGCAGCTGTCTTTTACCGTTTTCAGGTTGCAAATATACCTTATAGAACTCTTGTTATAACTATTTAAATATAGGGCTTTTTCCGATTTTGAGGGGCTGTAGCTCCGTAACGGGAGGGGTAATAGAAAAAAGTTTTAACATTAAATTATTTTTATTGCAATACCTACCCGTTGCTGATATTTTTTTGGCAATCGTACGTAAAAAGGGACGGACGGACGGACGGACGGACAGAGTGAAACTATATAGGTACATTTTTACAAAATTTTTTGAAAATGTACAAAAAAGGATGTTATGGCAGCTACTCGAACCCTCTGCAGTAGACCAAACAAATTTTGCAGTAAGTTTGGCCATTATATTAAACTATTTTTGGCAAAATTTCAGACACGCAGTTTCCATAGGTATAAAGTAATGCACATATAAAATTAGAAGTTGTATGGCAGGTACTCGAACCCGTGGACCAAAATGGCTGGATTTAAATAGCGATTCCGGTTTTTGCATAAAAACGAATTTGTAAAAATTTCATAATCTTAGTTCCTTTATTTTTTGAGTTATCGTGATGACAGACGGACGGACTGACATACATAGCTAAATCGATATATCTCTCGATTCTGAACCGATCCATACACTTAAATCCAGTGGCGACTCGTAACATTTTATAGCGGGCGTTCAGACAAAATACACAAGTTAAAAAAATTAAATTAAAAATTTAGAAATATTGGTTATTGTACTTACGGTAAAATTATTTATAAATTAGGTCAATTCTTCTCGATTTTAATAAAAAAATTTCTATAATTTTGTGATAAAATGACTCTTCCAACTGTAATTTACGTAATAATTCCTTTTCAATGGATAGTATTGCCAACTCAGAAAGCCTATTCTGTCCCATAGTGTTACGTGAATAAGTTTTGATTCTTTTTAATGTTGAAAAAGATCTTTCCACTGATGATGTCGTAATTGGTAAAGCTAAAACTAACTCACATAATTTTACTATTTCAGGAAAAACGGAATTTAAATCTTCAACAAATAATTTTTTATAAATTTGCTGTATTGTTTTCTCGTAAAAATCACTGTGCTTATAAAATACAAATAGCTCATTTTTAAGACTAAGAAAATCAAAAAAATCACCGTATGAAGTTTTGAGCGCATTTTGTAAATTTAAAGGAAATTTTTTTGAGTACTCTTTAAAATGTTTTGAGTCTAGTAGGCCGACGAACATTAATTCTTTTAGATCTGCAAATCTAGTATTTATTTGCTCTACAATGCAATCTATAATTTCATAAAAACAAATTCTGTATTCCGTTTTTTCTTCAATGCCATGTCGAGCTCTAAATGATGAAACAATGGCTTCTAATTTATTTGTTTCTTCAAAAAACATATCAAAATTTTCTCGTAAATTAAATATATTTTGTTTAGTCTCTTCAAGAAATTTAATGCAATATGCCACATCCAATGCTTTAGATTCAAGAACATTGTATAAAGCATCGGAAAAGCAAAAAATTTGGGCAAATATCAATACCAAAAGCTGAGATTTAAAATCATTTAAAAATTGCAAATATCCTTGAGATAAATTAATTGTATTTGCGTCCCAAAACGTGTCTTCATCTTCGTAATTAATTATTTTTTCAAAATATTTTATTAAATCATCCCTGTAATTTTTAATAACTTCTATTAATTTGGAATTGTATCTCCATCTAGTAGGGGCTACTTTTGGAAATCTTTTTTTTAACATTTTATCTAATAAAGCACATCTTTTTGAAGATTGGGAAAAAAAACTGGCCATACCTGACAATCTCTCAAAAAATCTTCGACATTTTCGATTATATTTAAGAACATCTTGCAATACTAAAGAAAATCGAGCCGCACAGTGTATAAATTTTGCATTTGGAAAAACCTGTTTCACTCTAACTTGAGTTCCCGATAAATGACCAGCCATTACTGCTGCCCCATCATAATGACACACAATTTTCTTCGTGCAATTGAAATCATTAATTATTTTAACTACATGTTGTGATAATTTTTCTGCGTTTCTTTCTGAACTAACATCGGAAAAAAATAAAAATCTTTCTTCAATATTACCGTGACATGTGCAATATCGTATCATTGTAGAAAGCTGCGATTTATTGCTAATATCAGATGTTTCGTCCATTAATATAGATACAAAATTGACTTTATTTATTTCACTCCTAATAGAATTTAAAATAAGTGTACTAATCGCATTTATAATGTCATTGTTCCACGAAAAACTGTTGAATCTTCCAAATGAGTTGCTAACACTGAATCATATTTTGCTAAATAATTTAGAGTTTCCTTAAAATTTCCACAATTTATAGAATCCTCAGATTCATTATGCCCTCTAAAAGGAAGTTCCTGTTGTCCTAATAAGCAAACCGTGTCAATAAGTCTTTTCATAATACATAGTGCGATTTTTAGCACATTTTCAAAAAATTTTGTAAAAATGTGCCTATATAGCTTCACTCTGTCCGTCCGTCCGTCCGTCCGTCCGTATGTTTACAAAAACTTTTACACCGTTTGAAATAGAGAAAAGAAATTTTAACCATGGGTAGTTTTTGCAAAAAAAATAATTTCGTAGAAGAATTTTTTTCTGTAGCCCCACCTGTTACGGGGCTACAGCCCCCCAAAGTTGGAAAAAGCCCTATATTTAAATTGTCATAACAAGAGTTCTGTTACATATATTTTCAATCTGAAAACGGCAAATGATAGCTGGTTTCATAAACTTTATAAATGTTTACAAGGCAAATGTTTAGGGTTGCCAAACGGTACAAAAATTTAACATTACACAAAACTCAATTTTCGCAAAATTTTTGGCCACACATATCTTCTGAACGGTTCAAGCTAGAGTCTTAAAATTTTGGGAGAAGTTAGATACTCAGAAATTAGTAGGAGTCGGTTAACAAAATTTTTTTGTCAAGCCCCCTATTTAGGAGCTATACGGGCTCGAAAATTGAAATTTTTCTATTTTTAAACACCTGTAACTTAAATACCTGTCCAAATTTTTTTTTAGTGATAGACAAAATTCAAAGCTCTATAATTATATTTCAACATGTGTCAAAGGTTTTTCTTAATTTTGAAGGGTGACGAAGTTACAGCCCCTGAAAATTCCAAAAAAGCCCTATATTGAAATTGATATAACAAGAGTTCTGTTAGGTTTATTTTCAATCGAAAAACGGTATTAGAGAGCTGCTTTTATAGACTTTACAAAAATATGTCGCTTAAATGTATAGGGTTGCCATACGGTACTAAAATTTACCATTATATAGAACTCAATTTTTGCAAAATTTTTGGCCCCACATATCTTCTAAACGGTTCAAGCTAGAGTCTTGAAATTTTGGGAGAAGTTAGATCCTAAAAAAATAGTAGGAGTCAGTTAACAAAATTTTTTTGTCAAGCCCCCTGTTTAGGAGCTATAAAGGCCCGAAAATTGAAATTATGCTATTTTTAAGCACCTGTAACTTGAATACCTGTCCAATTTTTTTTTTATTAATATACAAAATTTAAAGGTCCAACATTATGTTTTAACATATGTTAAAGGTTTTCCTAAAATTTAAAAGGGCTTCCTTAAATTGAAGAAAGTGTCTCTCAGTTTTACCCATTTTTGCTTAGATAATAAAATTCTAAGTAAAATTTAAAATTTTTGTGTAATTCACAATTTAATTCCTAAAACCTAAAAAATTAGAGGATGTGGGGGGGGGGGGAAGAACTTAGATTCTTTAGAAATTTGGCAACCTTCCCCATTGAAGGGCAATAACAACTTTTAAATAAAAAATTTACTGTTAGCAGTAAATTTTATAAGTCAGTAGTAACTATTTCCAAGTAAATATTTCCAAAGTTAAACTCAGTATGTAATACAATATAATTTTGAAAATGTGCTTTTTTAAAAACCCTTGGTTTTTTTCATCACTTGTTTTTAACCTGCTCATTACGTTTATTGAAACTAATTTGCTTTTGCTTATCTAAAAGAAGATCTATACTCGTTTTTCCAAACATTTTGAAAGTATACAAGCAATCAATATGAGAATATGATTTTAAATGTTTAGCGTAACTATCACTTAAGTGATTTAAATCAGAAAATCCAATGAAATTCCAAATATTTTTATCTTTTTCTGTACGGAATAACAAGCATGGCCAACAGAACAATTTACTTAATTTATTACAACCTGTAATAAATTCGTATCTTTGATATGTTTCAACATGAAAATTTCTTATTGTTTCTTTTTTTCCAGATTTAAATTTCGATTTTAGATTTGGTAATAAGGGAGTTGGTCTTATCATATTTTTAATATCATTTTTTTCACTGACACTTCTTTGTGAAAATGATATTTTTAAAATTTTTTCAATTATGCAATTATTGCTGCAATCACTATTTTCACTAATATCTGTCATTATTCACTTTAAAAATTTTTCACTTATAAAAAATAGGTTTACTATTTATTTTAAAAATATTATGAATATTATACCAATTATTATAAATATTTCACACAATTAACAATGCTCATATTTTTAAATTCATGATTAAAGAATAGTAGATAAACTAAAACGAAATTCGAAAATAAGGGTTTTGACTTTTGTACCTACCTACAAAAAAAAAAATAAAACTTAAAAAAGAATATTATAATCAATCATCATATCATCATAATTCTTTGTTACATGAAAATGATTGAAAAAATTATTGATAAAATAGAAATAAGAAATAGAAACAAAGACAAAAAGAAAAAAAAAAACTATTCAAATACAAACCGATTTTTTAGAAATAGCGGCAAAGAGATTAGAGATGTACTCTTACTCTCTTGTCTCTATGAAAAATTTACGTTCAAAATGAATTTGAACGAAATAGCCGTCTAAAAACTATAGAGATGTTTTTTTGTTTTGATTTTATTTTGCTTTGCAATTTTTTTTTTGTATATTAAAATTGCGTTCATATTGAAAATGAACGATTCGCTTAGGCAAAACAAAAAGCAAAACAAAATCAAAACAAAAAAAAATAGAGATTTTGTTTTGCTTTGCAATTTTTTTTTTGTATATTAAAATTGCGTTCATATTGAAAATGAACGATTCGCTTAGGCAAAACAAAAAGCAAAACAAAATCAAAACAAAAAAAAATAGAGATTTTGTTTTGCTTTGCAATTTTTTTTTTGTATATTAAAATTGCGTTCATATTGAAAATGAACGATTCGCTTAGGCAAAACAAAAAGCAAAACAAAATCAAAACAAAAAAAAATAGAGATTTTGTTTTGCTTTGCAATTTTTTTTTGTATATTAAAATTGCGTTCATATTGCAAATGCACGAGTCGGTTTTGCCGTTGTCAACAAGAAAGAAAACAAAATAATATACGTGTGTTCTGCGACAATGTTAACCAAAAATAATATTGAACGATAATAATATAAAAAAATATATTACGAAAAGAAAAAGTACATTGTTAAAATAAATTGTTTATGTTTTCTATGGATTTTTTTGGATTATTTTAAGGATTTTTCTAAGGCGTTCATGCACGAAATGAACAATAAGACGAGTCGCCACTGCTTAAATCTACATCTACCCCCCTCCTTCTCTGCATCAGAAACGTAATGGCAAATTTATTATACCTTTTGACTATATAGTCATACGGGTATAAACAGAAATTCATTGGAATTCTTCTATTAGAACAAGCAAGGTTTTTATACCCTACACCTATAGAATAGGTAAAGGAGTATATTAACTTTGGTATGGTGTTTGTAACCACCTAAAGGAAGCGAGCTAGATATGGAAAAGTATATATATTTGTGATCAGCGTGACCTCCTTAGTCGATATAGCCATGTCCGTCCGTCCGGAGGCACGATAACTCAAAAAATAATGGAGCTATCTGATGAAATTTTAACTGTAGGTTACTAGGACTGAAAGTACGGCGGGGATTGCATATGGGCAAAATCGGCCCATGGGTTCGGATTCTGGACCTAATCGATCGAAGAGCTAACGAACATATATAAAAAAATCACGATAACTCAACAACTAATGACGCTATCTTCATGAAATTCGTGCTGTAGATTACTAGTAATGAAACTACTTTGGGGATTGCGTAAGTTAGGGATTGGACCATGGGTTCGGAACCTATAACTTTTTGATCGAATTTAGGCCAAACGAGCATACTTCCGAAACCAAAGAAGACAGAACCTCCAAATTTGGTATCAGGGTGTCCCTTCCTATTTACTAAGTGTCTTGTGGGTCCACATTGGAGTAGTGGGTCGGGGACCAGCCACACATTTCCGAAGACCTTAAAGCATATCTTTAAAATTAATAAAGATAGCAACTTGAAAAAATGTAGAAGCTTCAAATTTGGCACAAGGGTTTTCTTTACTATCTCTTGCGTCTCCTCTAATTTGGGATCAATTGGAGTGGTGGTTCAGTACCCCTCTTAGACCTCCCAAGTTTTAAAAGCTTATAATCGAAATTAATAAAAATAATAACTCAAAATTAAGATAGAACGTTCAAATTGTGTAAAAGGGTAAAATAGTACTATAAGTACAGCGCAGACTGTATAAGGGCGAAATCAGCCCAAGGGTTCGGATTCTGGACCTTTTAATCTGTTTCAGGGCTAACGAACATAAATAAAAAGTCGCGATAACTCAACAACTAATGACGCTATCTTCATGAAATTTGTGCTGTAGGTTATTGGTAATGAAACTACGGCGGCGATTGCGTACGGTGAGGATTGGACAATGGGTTCGGAGCTTAGAACTTTTTGATCGAATTTAGGCCAAACTAGCATAATTCCGAAACCAATGAAGATAGAACCTCCACGTTTGGTATCGGAGTGTCACTTTCAATTTCTTTAGTGTCCTTGAAATTTTGGCCCAATTGGAGTAGTGGGTGGGCACCAGCTACTCAGTTCCGAGGACCTTAAAGCTTATTTTCGAAATTAATAAAGATAGTAACTTGAAACAAATGTAGAAGCTCCAAATTTGGCACATGGGTGTTCTTTACTATTTCCTGCGTGTCCTCTAATTTTGGATCAATTGAAGTGGTGGTTCAGTACCTCTCCTAAACCCCCAAATGTGTAAAAGCTTATCATCGAAATTAATAAAACTAGTAACTTAAAATTAAGATAGAACGTTCCAATTGTTTACAAGGGTTAACAAGGCGAAATCGTACCATGGTTTCGGGTTCTGGAACCCTTGAAAAGTTCAAGGGCTAACAAACATATATCTTAAAAACACCATAACTCAAAAAATAATGCCGCTATTTTGATGAAATTTAAACTCTAGGTTACTAGTAATCAAAGTACCATGGGAATTGGTTGTGGTCGAGTTTAATTTCGAAGCCAAATAATATAGTTCCTATTTCCTATGTTTCCCCGAAATTTAGACTTAATTGTAGTGGTTCAGCTATGTTCAAAGGTACTTGCTGCATTTATATAAAATTTATTATTATGTTTAAATGAATTATATGAAAAGGTCTTAATTTGTAATTGTTTTTTAGAAATACATTTTTTGCATATTTTGAGTTTATAAGCTTTTATTAGGTATATAAACTAACCATTTAAAATAATTGCAATTTTTAAAAATTTGGATTATTAAATATATTATACTTTGATTATCTTTTTATCACAAAATTTAATAAATAGAATTTTTTCATTTTGTAATTGAATTGGAATAAATATATTTTCATTTATTTCAAGTTTTTTTGTTTTTTAATATTTTTAAATAGATAAATTAGTAAGAATTTGTAATATTTTTAAAGAGATAGTGTAATTAGAAAATGTTTTTAGTATTATAAAGTTATTTTATGTCTTACGATCAAATTAATAACAGCTTTTATGGTGTTAAAATGACTTATGGATATGTTATTAAATTTGAACCAAATAGGTGTAGGGTATTTCTAAGTCGGTTGCACCGACTGACTGTTTCTTTACTTGTTTTAATATAATAAAGGATGTATGTGGTTTTATGCTTTGTAAATTGTATTGTATTATAATATAAATTATAGAAGGTTGCATCATAGATTTTTGTTTTTTATTTGATTACTATATTTTTTCTTAAGAAAAATTATTGAACATAGAAAAAAATAATTTTTACAGAATGTTTCCGGGCTAATAGTGTAATTATAATAGTACTTAATATCTTATCAATTAAGGGATGTATGCGGTTTTGTAGTACCAAATTTTATAATTTCACTTAAATAATTACGCTGACCATTCGCATTCGCAAAATTTTTGAATAGAATTTTTTTCTTACTTTTGTTTTTCTTAGAGGATGCATGTGGTTTTATAGTATGAAAAAATGCTTTAAAAACAATACTACATAATTAAAATTAAATTATAATAAACTAACAATTACCGTAAGCAACAATGCCGACAAATCACGAAATAATTAAGATGGGATACTCAGCATATGGTTTTCCATGTGAGTTCCAAATATTGGAATGTGCAAATACTGGAAAACCGTGTTGCGCTGTATACAGATTTTTCGATTACAAGGTTTGTGGTTCGATCGTGGAGAGGACTTCAAGGAAACGTGTGAAGTCTACACACAGGAGCAAGTCTTTTGTTTTCTTGTTTCCTGCCAAAGAATGAAGAATTAGAAAACAACCATCGAAAGTCCTGGGCAGGGAGTTTTAATTGTCAATATCACGTTGCCGGATTCGATTGCATCGAGGATGCTGAGGAATTTGTAAATAACAAAGGACCTGAATGCCTAAGTTGTTTACATAAAAATAATATTGTAATAATTTTAAGACAAAGCGAATTCAATGATAGAGCTTTGGAAATTAAAATTTTATATTAAAAACGGAAAATAAAATGAGTTAAATTTATCTTAAAATCCCTAATTTATTTATTTTATTTCAAAATGACCCCCCACCTATCAGTCTATTTATTATGTACGCGGTTTTATAAATATCATAATTGTTGAATGCTTTCAACGATTATAAAATTAAATTTCAAAGATGTTACAGAATTCATTAACTAATTAAACGTTAAAGACAGAACATCTAAAAAAATGGATTCATTCACAGCAAGTTAAAATAAAAGTTTTAAAATTAAAAATTTAAAACTAAAAAAAGTTTCAAACTTAAAGCTGAAAAAAGTCTATGGTATACATACAGTAAACAGGAGATACTAAGTATGGGGTAAGAGTGTTAGTAACATTCAAACAATTTCGTGTATACCTACCAATGAGGTTCATCACATTTACCGCTGATGATATGATGAGATTAAAAACGGGGGGATATGGTGTTATTAACAAGGGGCATGTGAACGTTAAAACATGGAAATTAAAATTCGTGAAATTAATTAATAATTTTGTGGAGGAGGGTAATGATGATGTTTCTGAAAGTGATGATAATGAAACGTCAACTGATGAAAGAAATGATGCATCAGACGATGATGACGATGTTACTATGATATAATTTGAATGAAAAAAAAAAAACAAAAATGATATGCGGAATTTGCGGACATCAATTTGATTCAATTAGTAATTTAAATAGACATCTTAACATACATAAAAGGGGGAAAAAATTTGTATGTGAGATATGTAACAAAAACTTTTCAATAGCTGACGCTTTAATGAGCTAAAGTATACATTTAAAAAAACGAAAAGAGAATAGTTCTAAGAATAGTTTAATAAAAAAACGAAAAATGTTTTGTGAAACATGTGAACTAGAAATTGAAAATTCGAAATGGTATTACCATCTACGAACTAATTCATATAAAGAAAAATGTGTTGTGAGTATAGATGATGAAAATATAAAATGTGTTAAATCAGGTTTCCGTAATAGAACGAAAATTTACATAACAGAAAATATTGATAACTCATCAATTAATATAGACGATTTTTTTAAATATTGTTAAAAAGATAAAGTTATTAATTTAATAAAAAATATGTTAAAAGTTATGTGTAATCTTAAATACAATTTGGAATTATTTTATAAATATGTGAAACCACAGACTTTAGCTGATAATACTAATGATTCTTCTGATATAATAACAGATATAAAGTCATTCATGACTAAAATGAAATTAGTTATTATGAAGCGTGCTATAGAAAATTATTTGAATGAAGACAAAGAAAGAATTAAAAAATTGATGGATGAATTCCAAGAAAGAGACAGTGGTTGGAGTTTAGCTCATATTTTACATTTAGAAATTAATATTAATAAATATGATCCGATTAAAGGTTCAAGTTATATCGATCTACCAAAGAAATTAAAAGATAAAAAAGCTTGTATTAATATAAACAAGTGATGAAAAAAACCAAGGGATTTTAAAAAAGCACATTTTCAAAATAATATAGTGTTTCATACTGAGTATTTCATCGGAATATAATGTTGAAGCTTTAAAAAAACAGTAAATTTAAATTTTTTAATTTTTAAGTCCTAATAGTCTCTCTATGGGGAAGGTTTGCTTAATTTCTCAAGGATCTAATCCACACTAATCCTCTTCCCCCAACTTTTTTAGGTTCTAGGAATTAAATTGTGAATTCCACCAAAATTTGGAATTTTACTATTTAAGTAAAAATTATTAAAACTGAGAGACACTTTCTTCAATTTACAGAACCGCTTTTAAATTTAAGTAAATGTTTTAACATGTGTTAAAGTATAATGTTAGACCTTCAAATTTAGTATATTAAGAAAAAAAAATTTGGACAGGTATTCAAGTTACAGGTGTTTAAAAATAGCAAAATTTCAATTTTCGAGCCCTTATAGCTCCTAAATAAAAAAATTTTGTTAACCGACTCCTACTAATTTCTAAGGATCTAATTTCAAGACAAAATTTTCATAGTATTTCACAATTTACGGAAGACTTAGCTGCTATACAGTTAGATCCAATGGAAGTTTTATATGATAAACCAATTTATTTAGGGTTTACTATACTCGAACAATCGAAAATCTTAATGTATGATTTTCACTATGATTATATGATACCAAAATTCGGTGAAAATGTAAGAATTAATTATATGGATACTGATAGTTTAGTTTATACTATTGATGATATATTTGATGATTTTTATCGTGATATTTATTCTGATGTATTGGAAACTCCATCAAATAAATTAAAATTTTATACATCTGAGTATCCAGTTGATAATCCTTACAATTTCCCTCTCGTCAACAAAAAAATTATAGGTCTATTTATACATGAAAATAATGGAATAATTATGAGAGAATTTATTATAGGGTTAAAAGCCAAAATGTATATGATTGATGTACTTAATACAGAATCTATCAAAAGAATAAAAGGAGTTAAGAAAAATGCTGTAAACAAATTAAATAATGAAGATTTTAGAAATTGTTTGCTTAATCATAATATAGTTAATAAGAAAATGTATATATTCCAATCTAAACTTCTTTCTATATATACACAAATGATAAATAAAGTAGCATTATGTTCCTTTGATGATAAAAGATTTGTATTAGAAGATAAAATTAATACCTTAGCATATTGGGGTCATTATAAAATGAAATAATTAAAAAAAGAATTTTTTGTATAAAGATCATCAGGAGTTATAGCTGAAAATTTAATTAAACTTATGTATATATATAATTTATAAAAATAAAAATAAAATTAAAATTTGACAATATTTTTTTATTTATTTTTGTTTAAAGACAATTTATTTTAGAATCATTATTTTTCTTTCCTCAAGTGGTGAGGATTTATATGTTAAAAATTGTTATATCAACGTTTTTATTAAGTATACATTTTCTAAGACACAAACACCCACATGATTAAATGAACATCTTTTTAAGAAGCGAATTTGCTGATTTCTCAATATTTTTAAACTTGTAGAATCATAATCATTCAAATCAAAAACATTTGAATTTTTTAATATATTACTAATCAAGGTTTTTTTCTCCTTTCCCTTAACATCAATTTTGGTTTGTTTGGGTATAAAAATTGTTAAGAAGTTTATGATATCACAATAATAAGTTTTACCGTCAAACAATTGAAAACCATGATGATTTTTAGTAAGCCATTTATTTGTGTATTTTGTTTTAGTATCTAATGATAGTCATAAGGAGGTTTTATTATAAAATGCTGAATTTCTTTATTTAAACTTAGAATAGCAATTTCCTTTATTATAAAATTATTTTTATTTTCTTAGAAACCTTGTATATCTATAATTACGTAATCCATTTTTTATGTTTCCGAAGAATTAAATCGATTATATTTAATACTAGCTAATACCCGGTGCGCGTTGCTGCGCCTCTCAATGGACGTTTAATTGAAATTGATGTTACTGCAAAAAGTTAAGACAAAAATTACATACGGTTTACAATTTCAAAATGTACCTATGAAAGCAATCTTTTTAAAACGATTTTTCTACTATTATTCTAGTAATTTTTGAAACTTTGTGTAATTCAAAGCAATACAAACTACTTTCCAAAATTTGACGTAATTTACTTTCAAAAAAATTTTTTTGACCAATCTTAGGACCGACTGTTAACAGACTTAACTCTATTTTCAAGTTGCTTCACACATATAAAATTTGAGGTAAACCAGTCAAATCGTTTCTAATTTAGAGTTAAGTAACGCAAAAATCCACTCCTCAAAAACCCACTGGGTTAACGGAAATACACTTTCCCTTTTGGCAAAGCAGTATTGCGCAAAATTGGACGTAATTTGCTTCCAAATCACGAAACAAAATTTTTTTTAGGTTTTCTTTTTAGCAAAAGCAGTACTTCGCAAATGTTGACAATATTAGCTTCCAAAATTATTTTGACCAACCGTAGGACCGACATGGGTTAACAAATTCCAAATCTGTTAATAGTGTCAACTCAATTCTCACAGGGGAGCACGTATACAAAATTTGAAGAAAACCGGTCAAACCGTTTTTAATTTAGAGTTAAGTATTGAAAAAAGCTATAAAAAGCTGTTGGGCCCCAATGGGTTAATGCAAGTCAATAAAATTTTTTTGTGGGTTTTCTTTTTATTTAAAGCAGAATTTCATAAAATCGGACAAAATTTGGACCCAAAATTTTTTTTGACCACCCGTCGGCCCGACATGGGTTAACAAATTCCAAAATTGTCAATAGTGTCTACTCAATTCTCAAAGAGCATCACGTATACAAAATTTGAAGTCAATCGGTCAAACCGTTTCGAATTTAGAGTAAAGTATTGAAAAAACCTATAAAAAGCTGTTGGGCCGCAATGGGTTAATGGAACTCAACAAAATTTTTTTTGGGGCTTTCTTTTAAGCCAAAGCAGAATTTCGTAAAATCGGACAAAATTTGGACCGAAAATTTTTTTTGACCACCCGTCGGCCCGACATGGGTTAACAAATTCCAAAACTGTTAATAGTTTCTTCTCAATTCTCAAAGAGCATCAAGTATACAAAATTTGAAGTCAATCGGTCAAACCGTTTTCATTTTAGAACAAAGAAGTTTAAATACTTGCACCACAGCCCCAACTTGGCGGTCCGTTAGAGCAAAATTTTTGGGCCACGATTTCTTTCCGTACCCAAAAACCGCTATATACAAATTTTCATGAAAATCGGCTGGGCAGTTTAGGAGTCTATTCGCTACAAACAAACAAACAAACAAACAAACTTTCGCTTTTATATATATAGATGTTTGTATAGTTTATATATTAAAAAACTTACAATGCAGTGCAATCATAAAAAATATTCCCCCAATAATTTCAAAAACACTGTAAGATTCCAGGTTTACTTTTTGCTGACATCATTTATTTTTAATTTTAATTAAATAATTTTATTAACTTCTCCTGTTAATGGCTTAAATTCTACTAAGCGGTTATGCAAAATAAGACAGTAAGCTGTAGTATTGTCTGGAATTTTTTTTAAAGTCTTAAATTCAATTTTGACATCAACAGGTCCCATTTTAAGATTATCATTTTGATAGTGAATATCAATTATGAAGGTTGGAGAATCAGTTTTAAAGTGGTCGCATGAAACTAAAGGTTCTGATATTGAGTTATTATAATAAAAGCTTCTAAAATTCGAATATGCTTCATATGCTAAAGCATAGCGATTTTTTGTAAAATCTTAATTCATATCTTCATATGAATATGATTCTGAATTTAAATATACTTTTATATTTTCAATACCACAATTATTAAAATTTGAAGCATCTGCATCCAGTTTATTTTGTTTATCAGTTTGTAGAGCAACAACAAAAAAATGAGGTTTTTCAAGTTGTGAAGCTGTTTTAACATTCTAAATATAATGTGTAGTTCCTGATGGTAATCTTGGATATTCATGTAATTCCCGATTTCTAAAAGGAATTTTCATAACCGAACCATTTCCAATACGTTTGTATAAATTTAATTTAAGATTATCAGCTAAGTTAATATGTACGTTGAACCGTCCAATATATTTTAGTAATAATAAGTTTTGGTTTTTCACTTGCAATTGCATTACTACTACATAATAATGATTTATCATTTGTTCGAGAGCGAGTTAATATTAATTCATGTTTTGCATTTGGAATAATGTTTTTGTAATCTTCAGCAAACCCTATTAATATTTTTAGTGGGATACAAAAATTAAAATATAAATTATTTATTTTAATTGATTCATCAGGTGACCAACTTGCATTATATAAAGCCGTACTTTCATTCTGGTTGAGTGAGATATAGTTTTTTAATGTTGAAGTTATTCCAACATTACGATTATGATCAATTTCCTTACCATTAAGTTCGTAGCGAATTTCATCAAATAGAAATGGTATAGCATTATTAATTAGTTTAGTGTGAATAACAGCTGTTCCATCATGTTTTGATACATAACCTTCAATAAAGATTAAACTTGTTGAGGGTAATATATTTAAGTACTGATTTTGTATTTGTATTCGTATAATATCACTTAATCCGAATGTGTTTAAGAATGGTGAATATGAATGCCAATGAGCACTAGTTATAGTTTCATCAAAAATAGGATCATTAAAGAGTTCCATTTTAATTTACTTTTAGCAGATATCCAAGAGATTTTAAATATTCTTTATTTTCAAATGATAATCGTTTTTTGTATTTTAAATCCTGAGTTACACCACCTCCTTCGACTGCCTTTTAAGAATTAAGGTGATGTTCATCATTTTGTGAATGTAAATTGGATTAATAATTTTGATTAAATACGATCATTCTGAAGCTTTAAGTGTAATCTTATTGTTATTGTTTCTCCACGAAAATTTATTATATTACCGTTCTGATCAAGGAGTTTTACAGTAATAGAACTTATCTAATTAATAGTTACCGGTAAATAAATTACATTCTTAGGAACTTCAATTATTTTATAGCCAGGACTGAAGTTAATAGAGAATTCATGTAAAGTAAGCGCAAGGAATTATTCGAGGAATGTTAATGTTTTTTTGAAGATGTTCGTTTTGCACTTTCAGCGCAAGTTTGTAAGGCTGATACTAAACTCCACTTAAAACAGAAGTTATCATTATTGTGGATATTAATGCAGGCTTTTTTATCTTCTATGTTTTTTGGTAACTTAAAATAACTAGAAGCGTAGATTGGTTCATATTTATTAATATTTATTTCCCCGTGTAAAATTCTAAACAACGCCCAGCCACTATCCTTTTCTTGGAAGTCTTCTGCTTGTTGTTGAATAACGTCTTTAGCATTTTCAAAAAAATCATTAAGATTGTCTGCCTGTGTAATGCTTAACATTCGAGTTTGAAAAGATTTGATTGATATATTTTCAAACTCTTCTTCTGTTGGTTTTATATATTCACCGAAAAGTTCCAGATTCGCCTTAATGACATTGTGCTTTTTTAGTGATTATCTCAACAATTCAATGATATCGGTTTAAAAAGTGTGATGAGTTTAATATGCCTTCATCATCATTATCTCGAATAAATGTTTCTAGTCTATTTTGAAAACATTCATTAATACACCTAACATTAGTTTTAATGACTTCTGCTGCATTTTTCTTATGTTCATTTGTCCGAATGTGGTAATTCCACAAATTATTTGAGATGGCTGTTTTGCACTTCTTGCACTTTTTATAAACACTTTTTTATATTTAACGGCTATTTTAGTTTCCTTTATAACATTTTTCAAGACCTTTTTTCTCGAAGTTTTCTTTTTTTATAAAATTTTCTTTTTTTTTCTTTTAAACCCATACCCAGCCTAATTTTAGCTTTCATTGAGTTTGTAACTAGATATGTATTTAATCGTTCGCCAAAACTTGAGTCTTTAGCTTTAGATCTTTGCCAAGCTTTCTCTGCTAATATTTTATCAGCTATATGACGTTGATTTTTATCAGTATTTTGAGAATATGCTATATCATGCTCTCGACAAGTCTCCTCTAAACCATTAATTCCTTTATCACCTCGAGCTAATCGTTTTGTTAGTTTTGTTCCAGGACCGCAATAGTTATAGCCAGGTAAATGTACTTCAAATGACAGTTTATTAATTAGAGAACTAACTACACCTTTTCTATTAACAGTTTTTTGGTTACTGATTGAATATTTATTAGGAAGAGGCATGTTACACCGATTAGTTTAAGACAATTACTGAAACATTAAGTAATTTTTAAGAAATGAGATTTATAAAAGTAGATAACGTAGTTAAAGTAAAAAATTTTGATCGAAACTCAAAAAACAAAATAAAAAAAAAACATGGTGAATGCTTTCCAGATAGTATAAGAGGACTAATAGCTGGACATTCAAATTGTGGTAAAACTAATGTTATGTTGAGTATGCTTTTAGATCTCAAAGGGTTGAAATTTAAAATTATATATATTTACTCAAAATCATTACATCAACCTAAATATGAATATTTAAAAAAATTAATAAAACCAATCAAAGGAATGGGATAAAACGAATTTTCAAATAATGTTGATGTAGTTGAACCATCAGCCTCACAACCAAATTCAATATTTATTTTCGATGATGTAGCTTGTGATAAGCAAGATAATATAAGAGTCTATTTTTGTATGGGACGTCATCATGAAGTAGATGGCTTTTATTTATGTCAGTCATATACAAAAATTCCAAAGCACTTAGAATATGAGCAGTTAGTTAGGGATAATGCTAACTTTTTAATGATATTTAAGCAAGATGATTTAAATTTAAAACATATATATGATGATCATGTAAATTCTGAAATGACTTTTAATGAATTTAAAAAATTGAGTTCATGCTGCTGGAATGCTAATTATGGGTTTCTAACAATTGACAAAGATAGCGGTTTAAATAATGGACGTTATAGAAAAAATTTTGAAGCATTTGCTAAATTTTAGTTAACTCAAGAGCTATTAGCAGTTCGCAGTTACTAGCTGAACAGGTCATTTAATAGATATCGGGTAGCAGTTAGCATTTAATAGGTAACATTTACCAGTCAGCAGTTAGCGATTATCAGTTAACAGTTAGCAAGAGAACAGTTCGTTCGATAATTCACAGGTAATAATTGAACTAATCCATAAAAAATGGATGAACAACTTATGAAAGATTTAATTAAAACTCGTAAAAATTTAAAAAGGAAATTTCAATCTTTAAAAGTTCAGAAGCTATAGGAAGACCATAATCGGAAAGAAGCTTTCACTCCAATTATAAAACCATTGAAAGAATTAACAAATGTTGTTAAACAACAACAGCAACAAGAACTTTCAAATAATGTTATCAAACCGGAAATTAAATTGTCTGCTGGTGATGAAAACACCTTAAAAATATTGAGATCATTTAAGCCGGAATTTAAAACCCCTAGCAACAAAAGTAATACTTACAGTAAATTTGTAACTTCAAAATCAAATACTCTACATATTCATAATGATGATGATGATGAATCATCAATTTCACAATTTCCTGTTCTTAACAAGTCATAACTTGATAAATCATATGGACCCTATTTTGATGAGTCATTAACTGTTGAGTCGAAAACTTGGGAATGCTAAGTTTGAAATAGATGAAATTAGTAAAGATATTTTGATTGATAATGAAGTTTTTAAAGGAACTGATGGTCTATATGAATTGATATTTAAAAAAAAACCTATAAACTATACTGAAAGAGATTTAAAAACATATCATCAGATACTTAACAAAACGAATGCACATAGAAGAAATTATGATCATTTAGAGCAAATAAAAGGAAACAAAGGTTTTAAATACAAAAATATATTAAGAAAGTTATATAAACATGATTATAACACTAGACATAAAAAAACTGGTTAAGGTTGTTCGAAAAAAAATTTTACTAATTATTTGAATAAATCTTCTTCACCAGAATCCCATTTAAAATATACAAATCAATCATCTCAGTATGTTTAGTGGGATGATCCTAACGAATTAGTTGACAGTTTAAGACTTTTAATTGCACCAGAAACAGCTGGTAACAACAATCATTATAATGAAATTGTTTCTATAATTGAAAAGTTGAGAGAAGCAAATATAATACAATAACTATTTACATTAACTATTTACAGTTAAAACCATAATGTCACTTGATAAATTTGGACGTAGTATTGCTTCTTCTAGAAAACTACATACTCATGGTCCTCCAGGTATTAGTTTAAATTGACTTCTGAAGGAAATTATGATTTATATTACAAAATTTTATCAAATATCCAAGAACCTATTAATGGAAGTGATGCAGCAACACAAAATTCTGTAAATAAACATATTTTCTTTCAGAAAGAACTATTACAAAACGAAATGTTGAATTATTTAGAAACAACAGTATCTATAGAACTTAAATTATCAAAATTAAAAATATTAGAAGAACAAATGCAATTTAGTTTAGAGGAAATCCATATCAAGTTCTCTCAATTGTTAAATGAAAAATTATCAAATATGAGTGATGTCATTGAATTTCAAATTAAAAAACCAATTAAATTTATTAATGAGAGATTGCCGAAAAGCTGATGGTTAAGCTCAATCAGCATTGGATTTATTAAGTAGTTTAGAAGTTATAAAAACATAATTGGGGATCAGTTTTCACTCACTTTTCGAAATGGATATACATCAAATCGGATATTCTTTAAATAACGTTTTAGATAAATATGATGATATTTTATTGGAGGAACATTATGAACAATTAAAAATTCACTTCCATTTTTTAAAATTATTTAAAAATTCTATCCTAATTAAAACGAAAGAGCATGGATATCATTGGGATATATGTCCCTATACATCAGACACCATGACAGCTGTTCCAGATACTTGTCCTTGTCATTCAGCAGAACATCATATGTTAAAATGTTCCAAACTAATGGATTTATATAAAAGAATAAAAAATAAATAATTATAATATAATGTTATATAAATAAAGAATATAATTTTTAAATACATTTTATTATTTGCTTTTTATGTATAATATACAGGGTGTTCCCGACTCGATGGTCTTCCTTAAAATGGGTGATCGGGCATATCGAGCAGAACAAAAAATTGTATGAAAGGGGGGGGGGGGGGGGGGGGGGGTCTATTTTCATTAGTTTAGAAGTTATGGGACCTTAACTATTTTTCAACCATAATTTAGTTTTATTTCGATAAAATTGGAACCAAATAAGATAAAAAAAAAGTAAGTATAGCATTTAAATGCTTATTAATGCAGATTTCAACAAAATATTATAAATGATTAATTGTAATTTTTATCATACAAAAAAAAACAAGTGATGAAAAAAAAACCAAGGGTTTTTAAAAAAGCACATTTTCAAATTTATATTGTATTACATATTATATTGAGTTTAACTTTGAAAATATTTACTTGGAAATAGTTACTGCTTACTTATAAAATTTACTGCTAACAGTAAAGTTTTTAATTTAAAGTTGTTATAGCCCTTCAGTGGGGAAGGTTGCCAAGTTTCTCAAGGATCTAACTTCATCTAACTCCTCCCTCCCCCCTACGCCCCCTCCATTTTTTTAGGTTCTAGGAATTAAATTGTGAATTCCACAAAAATTTGGAATTTTACTTAGAATTATACAATCTAAGAAAAAATGGGTAAAACTGAGAGACACTTTCTTCAATTTAAGGAACCGCTTTTAAATTTTAGAAAAACCTTTAACATATGTTAAAAAATAATGTTGGGCCTTTAAATTTTGTATATTAATAAAAAAAAAATTGGACAGGTATTCAAGTTACAGGTGCTTAAAAATAGCAAAATTTAAATTTTCGAGCCCTTATAGCTCCTAAACAGGGGGCTTGACAAAAAAACTTTATTAACCGGCTCCTACTAATATTTAAGGATCTAACTTCTCCCGAAATTTCAGGATCCTATCTTAAACCGTTTAGGAGATATATGAGACCAAAAATTTTGCAAAAATTGAGTTTTATATAATGGTAAATTTTAGTACCGTATGGCAACACTATACATTCAAGCGACATATTTTTGTAAAGCCTATAAAAGCAGCTCTCTTCTATCGTTTTTTTATTGAAAATAAACCTAACAGAACTCTTGTTATATCAATTTAAATATAGGGCTTTTTTGGAATTTGCAGGGGCTGTAGCTTTGTCACCCTTCAAAATTAAGAAAAACCTTTGACACAAGTTGAAATATAATTATAGAGCTTTGAATTTTGTATATCACTAAAAAAAAATTTGGGCAGGTATTCAAGTTACAGGTGCTTAAAAATAGCAAAATTTCAATTTTCGAGCCCTTATAGCTTCTAAATAGGGGACTTGACAAAAAAATTTTGTTAACCGACTCCTACTAGTTTCTTAGTATCTAACTTCTCCTAAAATTTCAAGACCCAAGCTTGAACCGTTCAGAAGATATGTGTGGCCAAAAATTTTGCAAAAATTGAGTTTTGTGTAATGTTAAATTTTAGTACCGTATGGTAACTCTAAATATTTGCCTTTTAAATATTAATAAAGTTTATGAAACCAGCTATCGTTTTCCGTTTTCAGATTGAAAATATATCTAACAGAACTCTTGTTATAACAATTTAAATATAGGGCTTTTTCCAACTTTAGGGGGCTGTAGCCCCGTAACAGGTGGGGCTACAGAAAAAAATTATTCTACGAAATTATTTTTTTTGCGAAAACTACCCATGGTTAAAATTTCTTTACTCTATTTCAAACGATGTAAAAGTTTTTGTAAACATACGGACAGACGGACAGACAGACGGACGGACGGACGGACGGACGGACAGAGTGAAACTATATAGGCACATTTTTACAAAATTTTTTGAAAATGTGCTAAAAATTCAAATTTAGTTAAATTTATGAAATAAATTTCAGGTATCACAAAAAAGTTTTTACTTTATAACTTTCAAAGTTTTTGAGCTATAAAAGTGCTAGTATACTCAAAATGCAGGGAAAGAGAAGGGTAATATTTTGAAGTAAAAAAACTGTTATGTTAAACTGTTATTTTCTTGATAAAAGGGATTTAATTGATATTTTGTTAAAAATATTGGACTTTAAGCCCTTATAACCTCAGACTGAGAATTTTTAGAGTAATGGTTGATAGTACTTAAGAAATCTGCATTAATAAGCATTTAAATGCTATACTTACTTTTTTTTTATCTTATTTGGTTCCAATTTTATCGAAATAAAACTAAATTATGGTTGAAAAATAGTTAAGGCCCCATAACTTCTAAACTAATGAAAATAGACCCCCCCTTTCATACAATTTTTGTTCTGCTCGATATGCCCGATCACCCATTTTAAGGAAGACTATCAAGTCGGGAACACCCTGTATATCTAACCATTTTATATAAGTGCATTTTATTTAAAAATGGGTAAAGGAGAGGTTGTTGGAGAGCTGCATAAGCCTGCACGAAGAAATTTTAAACGACGTAGAGTTATAATTAAAGGATTTGATGATCTTTGGCAAGCTGATTTAGTAGAAATGGGTTCATATGCTAAAGAGAACAAAGGTTTTAAGTTTTTATTAACTGTAATTGATACCTTTTCCAAGTTTGCAACTGATGATGGAAAAGAATTCTTCAATAAATTATTCAAAAATTTAATGAACAAATATCAAATAAATCATTACTCAACATTTAGCATATTAAAAGCCTCAATTGCAGAACGTTTTAATAGAACTTTAAAAGAAAAAATGTTGAAATAATTTTGTTTTAACGGAAATTATAAATGGATTAACCTAAATATATATTAATTAATTATAAAAACAATTAACAAAACAATATAACAACACTCAAAAACGACCATCAGATGTCAATAAAGATAATGCTGAAAATTTACTTAAAACTATGTATAATCATATTAAAATTTCACCACCATACAAATTTAAAATTGGCAACTTAGTTCGAATAAGCAAGTATAAACATGTTTTTGAAAAAGGTTACACACCAAATTGGACAACTGAAATATTTAAGATAAGAAAAGTTCAAATCACTAACCCTGTCACATATTTACTGGAAGACTATCAAGGTCAACCAATACAAGGAAGCTTCTATGAATATGAATTGTTAAAATCTAAACATAATAATATTTACCTAGTTGAAAAAGTTATTAAAAGTAAAGATAATAAGATTTTTGTAAAATGGCTTGGATTCTCATCTGATCACAATTCATGGATAAATAAAACTGATTTAATATAGAGAAAAAAATTTTTTTATTTCATATTATTTTAATTACATTTTTTTTGTTTTTTTAATGAATTTCCATTTGATATGTCGGATCCTGTTTGATTGTTCGTAAATCAATTACAGTGAAATCAGACTTATATTCTGTATCTACAATCATAATTTTTTCTGCTTCTCCATCACCTGTAATTCTTTCAACTAATATTTCTCGATATTCATGAGAATTTTGAGAAACTTTTTAATAAAAATGCTTTCAAATTCACATCTCACAGTGAGTTTTTGATTCTCACTAAAATTCAATACAAAATGCCTATAAAATATATGCTCGCTATTTATTATTCCACCAATATTCTGTTCTTTTAAAACTAATTCATTTCTAAAAGCTTTAATAGCATCATCTATAGATGCATACTGTGGTACTGAATCAGCTTTATCTGATAAAAATTGATCAACTGCTTGAGTTATGTACCCTGTACTAAATTAATAATTAATATATTAAACTACTAATAAATTCCTACATAACTGTACTTTTTATAAACCATAAACTCATAATCACAAATGTAACATAATCAGCATATTTAATACACATTGTTTTTATATTTAAATTCTAAATGAATAAACACACAAATGTACTTTTAATATTTTCATTCTAATTGAATTCATACATAATATTTGTATTTACTGTAGAATCATATTATAACAAAAAATTTAATAATGTAAAATCAGCATTATCCACTTAAAATAAAAGCTTGTAAATGATTTGTATAAAAACTGTACTTGACTTATAGTCAAGACCTGAAAAGAATAATTCATGATTCATTAAGATCCTGAATTCATAATTCATTAAGTACAGAAGTAATAAAAAAAAAAAATATATTTAAATATCACGTGTAGAAAAAAAAAAAAAAAGAAAATAAATTTCTTTTTATATTGAAATTGGATCTTTATTACTAAAATTAATTGAGGAAAAAAAAAGCAAAAATCAGCAATATTAATAGTTGTTCCAACAACTATGGATTGCCATAAATGTAGAGTGAAAATTCGAGGAGAAACTGGGGTAAAATGTGCTGGAGTATGTGGTAAAATTTACCACTGCCAACCTAAATGTTCGGGATTGGACCAGTCAACTCTAGGAATTTTAGACGTAATTTCACGTTTAAAATATATATGTGATGAATGTATAATGTACATACAAAATATTGATCTGGTATTACAAGAAATGGAAAGATCAGTGAAGAAGAACAATGATTATCTAGTGGAATACAAAGAGGAATTTGACCGGGCTATTAAAAATAATGAAAGGGAAATAATTGGATTACTAAAGGCGGTAGAGGAGAGATATATGGAACGGTTACAACATATTAAAACGGAACAAAAATATGAAATTGAAAAAATGAATAAATTAACGGAAACATTCAAAATGGAAAGTGAAAAAATAAATACCAGTATAAAAACATCAATACTCAAGAACGATGAACTGTGTACTGAATTGCAAACATATAGCAATAAAAATTTAAAAAATGAAAATGTAGGTCAAAATGTATCGTTTGCCGAAATATTAAAAAATGCAAGTGTCAGCAAAAATACTGTGCCATCCATAAAAAAAGTTGTGCCTTTGATTGTGAAACCTAAGCAAAATCAAAAATGTGAACAAACTAAAGTGGATTTAAGTAAAAAAGTCGACCCAAAAAATCTAAAAATCAAAAATGTCGAAAATAGAAAAAATGGTATGGTACTAATTGAAACCGAAACAAAAGAAGAACGTGAAAAAATAAAAAATTTGTTAGAAAAAAAAATGGGAAATTATGAAATAAAAGTGCCAATTGAAACCAAACCAAGAGTGGAAATCATTCACATGGGAGTCAATTATAAAGAAGATGAATTAATAAACAAATTAAAGGCTCAGAATCCTATCTTAGAACATAGTGTAATGAAAGTGATAAAAATTTATGAGGCAAGGAAAACAAACCATACAAGGTATAATGCCATAGTAGAAATAGATAAGGACACTTTCCCAAAGATAATTAGAAATGAAAAGGTCTCAATTGGATGGGAGCGCTGCAAAGTTTTTGACGCTATACGGGTTCTACGCTGTTTCAAATGCAAAGGCTTTAACCATAAATCTGCGGATTGTAAAAATGATGAGATTTGTGTCAAATGTCATCAGAAGCATAAAAGTGCTGAATGTAAAAAGGATGACATCAATAAATGCATAAATTGTCTAAAAGTGAATGAGAAGCTAAAACTTGGTTTAAATGTTGATCATAATACCTTTAGTGTGATGTGTCAGGTTTATCAAAAAAAGCTGAGTATTAAAAAACAAAAGATTGGATATTAGCAATTAAAGACTAAATTTACGGAAAACAACAACTTATCTAATCTTGATAATTTTGATATGAAAGAAAATGGGAATAAAACTAATAATAATAATAATAATAATAATAATAATAATAATAATAAAAATTATAATAATAATAATAATAATAATAATAATAATAATAATAATAATGATAATAATAATAATAATAATAATAATAATAATAATGATATTAATAATAATAATAATAATGATATTAATAATAATAATAAAACTGATAATGATAGAATTGCTGATATTAGTACAACAGGGACGGTAATAAAAACTGTTAAAAAAATAGTCAAACCAAAAGATGATTCATCAAATATTAAAACCAAAAATAATAGAAATATTTTAAATTTTTTATCTTTCACAAAGAAAATACATAAAAATATCACTACTGCGAAAGAATCTATAGTTGATGTAGCTAATACAAATAAAATTAAAAAAATTGAAGATAAAGAAAAGAATAAAACTTGCATTTCTCCAAGCAAACTCCAAATGCCAGATAACAAATATTCAAATTGGACTAAGGGAGAAACGCTCTGCCCAAACATTGAAAAAAATGTACAGGGAAATAGTAAAACATACATCGATCCATTGGTCCCTCCTATTGTTAGACTAACAAGAAAAGCAATTGATACTGGTGATAATGTTTATGCAATTTCAAGACTAAGAGACCACAGAATTTATAACAATGTAAGGCTGTTTTTATCATATTTCCATGACAAGGATGATATTTGCTATGAAGGTGTCACTCAGACTAGTTTAAAAATACTAATTCATCAAGAGGGATTGCCAAATAACTACAAAGAACTTTCTCAACTTTATTTTATTTATCATGACAATACAGGAGTATCTAGAAAAGAAGCAATTCAAGACCTAGCTTATTACAGGAGGCATATTGATAATAAATACAGAGAATATTTGCAGAAAACAAGAGAAACTTGGCAAAATTATATGATTAGTAAACCTTGATGTTCAATACACTCTCAAATTTATATATTGTGCATTTTAATGCCAGAAGTCTCAGAAAAAATATTACCGAAATAGAATCATATATAAAAATTAAAAAATGTATTGACATAATTATGATTGGTGAAACTTGGATATACTCTGATGAGGAGATATTTTTTAATATTCCTGGGTATACAGCTTTATTTAATTCAAATAATTTAAATAGAGGAGGCGGGGCTGCTATTTATGTCAAACAAAACATACAATATAAAATATTAGAAGTCATAGAACAGTTTAATACCATAATTATATCATTATGCGGTACTAGTCCAGTTATTAAACTTGCGGTTTGTTACAAAAGTCCTAGTGAAAATAATAATACATTTATATCACATTTAGAATCAATTTTTAATAGATATAAAAATATTGTTATGGTTGGCGATACTAACATTGATTTATTATCTGATACGGAACTCTCTAGATCCTACAAAACATTGCTAGAATCTAATGCTGTAGATGTAAAGAACAATTTAAGAAAGGAAAATGCTACTAGAGTTACAGAAACCACTTGCACAATTATTGATCATGTTCTATCAAATTTAAAAAATGAAAAGTATGATTTTAAAATTTCTACTCAAGATGTTGTTAACTTAGACCATAAAGCCATTCAAATAAGGATAAATAAAGTTATAAAAAAACGTGAGCCCATTTTCAATAAGGAACTAATTGTTACAGATATCAAAAAATACAAAACTCAAGTTAGCAGTCTACTTTTAACAAATAATTGTGATAGTGTAGTTAACCTCATGAAAATATTACAATTGGCCAAAGAGAACTCCACTGAAAAAAAAGTAATAAGAATAAGAAAAAATAATGATTGGATGACTAAAGAAATAATGAACCTCATCCAAAAAAGAAATAAATTATTTAAAAACTTAAAGAAAAACCCTAACTCCCCAGAAATTCAAGCCAAATTTAAAAAATTGAAAAATAGTGTCACTAAGGAAATAAAGAGAGAAAAGCAAAATTATTTTAACAATGAAATCTACTTAGCTGGGTCTGATTATAGAAAAATGTGGGAAGTGCTAAACAACTGTATGCTAAAAAGGTCGTCTAATTGCAGTAAAGTTATCAATGAAATAAATAACAATGGCATTAAAATATGTGATAATTTCGGTATTGCTAATACTTTTAACACGTATTTTAGTGAAATTGGAAAAAAGTTGGCGGATAATATTATTGATGCAGAAAAATACACAGTAAAAAACACAATTACTGAACGATCTATTTATCTAAGAAAAACAAATGAAATAGAAGTATTAAAAATCATTAAGCTACTAAAAAATAGTTCACCAGGTGTTGATGGCATAACAGCATCAAATCTAAGACATGTGGCAACCATTATAGCACCCAAGCACGCTTACTTAATAAATTATTGTTTAACAACTGGTATTTATCCTGAATGTCTAAAATCAAGTATGGTTGTGCCAATATACAAATCAGGAGCAACCAATGATGTATCAAATTACAGGCCTATTACTTTAACAAGTTGCTTGGGAAAAATATTTGAAAAAATAATAAATAATAGAATACAGAATTTTATTCAAAAGGTAGTAGGTTTTGATGATAATCAATTTGGATTGCAAAAAGATATTGGAACCGATTCGGCAGTCTTAGCATCAACAAACTCTATAGTGAGCAAATTAGATGCAGGGAACTATGTATGTTCAGTATTCGTTGATTTAAAAAAAGCATTCGATACAGTTGATCATAGAATCCTGTTAAACAGACTCTATGAAATCGGTATAAGAGGAACAGCTCTGGATCTTCTTAGATCTTATTTACAAAATAGGAAAATAGCTACAAGAGTTAATGATGTATTGAGTAACCAGTGTAGTATAAACATAGGTGTTCCACAAGGATCAGTGCTCGGGCCTACTTTGTATCTGCTTTACATCCATAACATCCAATGTGCTAATTTACAAGCCGATTACAAGATATTTGCGGATGACACATTGCTAATTTACAGTGCTAAAACCAGAGATGAATTAGAAAGAATAATAAATGAGGATTTGTACAAATATATTAATTGGCTTAAAGGCAACAAATTAAGTATAAATGCTGATAAAACTAAATTTATCACATATAAAATGAGGAATAAAGCTGATATAAATCTAAAAATATTAATAAACAATGTCCAAATTGAAAGAGTTGATACATATAAATACCTTGGTGTAATAATTGATGAAAAACTGAGATGGGAAAATCATATCAATAAAATAGCATCCAAAATTGCGCCAATGCTTGGTGCCATTAAAAGAAGTGGAATTAAACTAAACAGGAAAGCTGCCAATAATATATATCATGCTCATATCATGTCACATATTAGGTATAATATATGTAACTGGTCCAGTTGCGCTACATGGCTGAAAGACAAAGTCAGTACTTTGATAAACAGAGCAATAAAAAATTTATACGAGTTTAGCTGGCTGACACCAACAGTAGAAATTTATAAAAAAACGGGATATTTGATGCTTCCGGAAATTATTATTATGGAAAAAGCCAAATTAATTTTTAAACTGGAAAAAGGAATTTTCAGGAAGAATATTAATGTTAGAAAAAGAAATAGTGTACATAACTATAACACCAGAAGCCTGAACTATTTAAATCATACAAGATCAAGAACGGAGTTATCTCACAGCAGCGGATTATCCTCAGCTATAAGAATCTATAATAAGCTACCAAATGATCTTAAACAAACCTCTAACATCAAATTATTTGTTAAAAATCTGAAATACCTACTAAAGCGGGATACCATATTGCTTGACAGCGTTATGCAGAATGAATAATTGTATTAACATAATAATAATTTAATTAATAGTATATAACTTTAATAACTTATATATATATATATTTATATATTGATATATATTATACACGTATACATGTATTTTTTTGCTTGTCTTTATTTAGTTTAGTTTTAGGTTATTCTGTGTTATTTTATACCAAAATCAATCAATTGTTTTGTTTATAGCTCAGTTAAAATAAAAAAAAAAAATAAAATAAAAAAGTATTATAATATGTTATATAAAAGTAAAACTATAAAAAAAAGCATTTGTAATAGACAATAAGAAAGCTAAATAAAGTATATCAATTTAAAAAAAAAAAAAAAAATAAGACATAAAAAATAAAAATTAATTGGAATTTAATTAATAAAATTTAAATAAAAAATTAATAAAGTGTTTGATTTACATTGTGAAAAGGTATCTGAGGACTTAACTGGCGCAGTCGAATAGGATTAAGCATCGAGCTTTCCTACAAGTGATAAAGGAATATTAAAATATATAAGAAAAGGAAAGGTTTTTTTCCTCAAGGGAATATTGAGATACAAAAAACACCTTATCGAAATTTTTATTATATATTTGTGAAGGAAGTTTTCCCAAGGGAAAATTGGTCAACCAAATTTTTTTTCTCTCAAGGGAATATTGAGACACAAAAAAAAAAAAAAACAACTTTATCAAAATCGTTATTATATATCTGTGAAGGAATCAACTATAACAAGAAAACTCGTGAGCGGAACGCCTAAATGCTTAAGATAATGAACCATCTCTGCTGCCTTTGTCTCATGTAAGTGATTTTTTTTTCTCATTATTTTAATCTTAAGAAAAGTTAACAAGAAAAAATTATTTTAACAATTTTAATTAAAACAAAACAAAATTTTTTAAATTTTAATGTAAGTACATATATGTGCATTGTATACTAATTGGAATTTTGGAAATTGATAATTGACTTAGTGTTTCTTGAAAAATTTTACATTAAAATATTATATGAAATATTTTTTTTTTAAAATAAAAATAAGAGATTTAGCAAGAAAATTATTAATAAAATTTTTTTTATAAATAAAAATTTTAAGTTAAAGAAATTTTTTTAAAAATAAATAGGTTTTATTCATAACAGATAAAATAAATTTTTTTTAAAAAAATAAAAAAATAAATAAATTATTGACTTATTAGGAGTGAATGAATCCTTTCCTTAACTATAGGAATTACTGTTTAAGATTTGCTAAAAGTTTTAATAAATACACAATTATGACAGAGACAAATTCAGGTCTTGACTATAAGTCCGCTAGCCAATGCTATCGGGGCTCTCTTATCACAGGGTCAGATCGGTAGTGACCGCCCAATCTGCTATGCAAGTAGGACGTTGACAGACCACGAGATAAATTACTCAACAATTGAAAAAGAATTGTTGGCAATTGTCTGGGGCACTAAGTATTTGCGGCCCTATTTGTTTGGGAGGAAATTTACTATAATAACAGACCACAGACCGTTCACTTGGATCATGAGTTTAAAAGATCCAAATTCACGCCTAGTACGCTGGAGGCTGAAATTGGAAGAGTATGATTATAATATCGTGTACAAAAAAGGTACTCTTAACTCCAATGCCGACGCTTTAAGCAGAATACGACAAGAACCTCAACCAAAAAAAACCGTAGAATTAAACACAAATGATGTAGAGATTAGTTCTTGTGGAGCAACTATTTACTCTGCACAAGAAAATTTAGACGATGGCATCCCCATCTCCTAAAGACCCCTTAATGAATTTCCCTTACAAATCATTTTCAATATATCACAAGAGAATCCCAAATCCACCCTAAAAATACTATTCAAAAATAAACAACGAAGAACCATAATTATAAACGATAACTCTGAATTAAATATAACAGAAATTCTAAAAAAAATATCTAACACCAAATAAGCTAAATGCAATATTGACCGACGATGACACTTTCAGTGTAATCCAAAAGGTCTTTTCAGATTTTTTCGCACATTCAAAATTATTCAGAATAATTAGATGTACAGAATTACTAAAAGACGTGACTAATACAGACGAACAAGACAAAATAATACAAGAGTATCATACAAACCGAAACCACAGAGGAATCAATGAGACAATTCAACACTTGAAAAGAACGTACTACTTCCCCTTTTTAAAAAATAAAGTCAGTACAATAATAAACAACTGCGAAATATGTCAAACGTTAAAATATGATAGAGACCCACCAGTAATCAAATTCACAATTTCAGAAATCCCAACAAAACCTTTAGAAATAGTTCACATAGACGTTTACCATATAAATAATAAAATGATTCAACAATTCTCGATAAATTTTCGAAATTCGCAAGTGCGTACACCCTCTCTGACCGAAATAGCATTTCTATAATTAAAACATTAAAGAATTACATGAGCCTTCACGGCATCCCAAAAAAAATAATTGCAGATTCTGCCACTGAACTTACGTCCTTAATTTTCAAAGACTTTTGTAAACAATACAACATAAATCTTCATCACACATCGGTACATCAGAGTAGTGGAAATTCTCCAGTAGAGAGGCTCCATTCAACTCTAACAGAAATATACAGAATTGTACATGAGAAACTAAAGAACAGAGACCATGAAGAAATTCTTTCCGAAACACTTGTTACTTATAACAACGCTATCCACTCCACCAGCAAAGTTACGCCTTATGAAGCCTTTTATGGTAGATCCTACCAATTCAATAGGCAAAATCATTCAAACATCCATGAATACTTGGAAAAATTACTCGAATTTCAATCAACATTTTATCCCCAAATAAAATCGCGAATTCAAAATAGAACCGAACAGAATATCGAAAAACTAAACAAAAACCGAGAAGAGCCAGTCTCACTTAATGAAGGTACAATTATTTACAAAAAGGAAAATAGAAGAAGTAAATTAGCCAAAAGATTCACAAAGGATAAAGTAAAATCTAATCAGTATCTAACGATTTTAACAACAAATAATAAAAAATTCCACAAAGCAAAATTAAAAAGAAAACGTCTTTTTCAGGTTGACGCTCCCGACAAGTCTGACAACCGGACAAAAAATAGAGATACAAGATCTTACGAGTAACAAAGGTATTTTACCTATGACACTGGGAACAGCTAGACTAATTAAAGGACATAGTAACTTTCTCCACATAATAAGGCTGGGACAATACCAACAAAACATCGACAAAATTGAAAAAACATTAGATGAATTTGACGACCTAGATACCCTGGGAACAACTATAAACATAACTAAATTGAGAATAGAGGAACTAAAAAACCTATACAATACATTGACACCACATTTCAGACCCAAAAGAGGACTTGTTGACGGACTAGGAACCCTAATAAAAGGAATAACCGGAAATATGGACAATAACGACGCCATTGAAATTAATAAAGAAATTGAGACTATAATGAACAACGAAGACATACTTAAAGGCGAAATGGACAAATAAACTATAATAAAAAACAAAATGATAGAACGGTTCGAAAATGTTACCGATCACATAAATTACCAACAGGATGCTATTCTCAACCTTATTAAAGATACCCAAGACAAAGTCAGAAACAGTATAATAAAGGACGATTAAAGACTAAAAAACTTACAATATTTAAATCAAATAAATTACCATATAAATATATTACACACCCATTTGAACAACATTGCCGAAGCAATTGTGTTAGCTAAACTGAATATCATTTCCAAGCAAATCCTAAACCCAAAGGAAATTAAAGACATCACTTCACGTTTCAAAAATCAAAATTTAACAATCAAATCTGCAGAACATATCTATGAGCTATTAAAACTTCAAGCATATTATAACAACACTAATATAGTTTTCAATATCAGAATTCCAATAATATCAGAAAATTCTTACGCATTGGTACATATAATTCCATTACCAATAAACCAAACCAAAATAAGTTTTTCAAAACCTTTTCTCTTGATGAATAATGACGAAATACAATACTTAGATGACAAATGTTCCAAAAATAGATGACACTTATTTTTGTCAAGAAAAGGTAAGTAGAATGTCAGTTTCGGATCCCGAATGTATAGGTAAGCTCATGAGAAATCAACCAGCAAAATGCCAATTGCACAACATTGAACCTACTTCACAAATATATCAACCTGAACCAAATTACGTCCTGCTAATTAACATCGAAGAAACCAAAATTATCAACACTTGCGGCATAACACAATCTTTAAAAGGCACAAAATTGATTAATTTCGAGGAATGTGAAGTCAAAATAAACGACATCACATACGATACAACAATAAACACATATTGGGATGAAATCGAAATACATCCCATAATATTTAATGAAATTAATATAGCATTTTCTAATTTTAGTATAAATTTGAAGAAACTAAACAAATACAAATTTGAAAATCTAGAACCAGTCCAAACACCAATAACATATCTACACCAACCACAAAGCACTATCACAATAGGATGCATAATTTTTGCGATCTCGACCACTATCATTCAAATTGTCATCACGTTCATCATTTACAAGAAAAAACAAGTAGCAGCAACTAACCCAAATTCTACAGAATCAGCAATCGCACCAGCCATCGAATCAAAAAATATTCAATTCGCCTGGCCGATGCTCAACAGTAAGGGGGGAGGAGTTATGTACCCTGTACTAAATTAATAATTAATATATTAAACTACTAATAAATTCCTACATAACTGTACTTTTTATAAACCATAAACTCATAATCACAAATGTAACATAATCAGCATATTTAATACACATTGTTTTTATATTTAAATTCTAAATGAATAAACACACAAATGTACTTTTAATATTTTCATTCTAATTGAATTCATACATAATATTTGTATTTACTGTAGAATCATATTATAACAAAAAATTTAATAATGTAAAATCAGCATTATCCACTTAAAATAAAAGCTTGTAAATGATTTGTATAAAAACTGTACTTGAATTATAGTCAAGACCTGAAAAGAATAAGACATAAAAAATAAAAATTAATTGGAATTTAATTAATAAAATTTAAATAAAAAATTAATAAAGTGTTTGATTTACATTGTGAAAAGGTAGCTGAGGAGATAACTCTTGCAAAGTAGTTAATGGTTGTATCGTAGTTGTTGTTGTAATTTCAATAGTATTTGTTTCTGAGGGAATTACATGTTTTAAAAACTGAACTGATAAATTTACTTTAACAGTTTCATTATTTGGAAGTAATATATTAAGATATGGGCTCCCAAAAGCTGATTCATACAATCTAATATTAGAAGTTGGAGCTGAATATCCTTGAATAGTAAACAAGCAAAATAATAAAATAAAAAATGATTTCATTTTCACAAAAAAACTTTGATCTATCTTTATTCAAGGTTCACGCTGTAATGTGTGATTGGAAATTATAAATATATAAGTTATACTTTTTATTTTCTAGAAAGTTTTTTATTATGTACAAACTTTACTTTGCTAATAATTGAACATACATATATAAAGAGTGATAAAAATCTGTCTCTTCCATCTGAATAAGCTTCCGTATAATCTAAATATTCCTCTTTTAAATTTTCAAGTAATTTTCTAAAATTAGTTAACATGTCACTAATTTTTGATTTTTTATTTTTTCATTATATTTATTTTCTATTGAATATATAAATATAATTCCTTCATCGATTTGTTTCCTTATCATCGACTTTTTCAATTCATTCTTTGTCAGTGATAATGCATCAATATTTTCAGTAATTCCTTTATTCTTACCTGCTGGCAGAAAATTTGAAATATTCTTTTCAATCATCTCCCAATCATCTTCTTCATAAAATGGACAATCAGCATTAAAATGATTAGGTGCTTGCTTTTTTTTATTTGTTAAATCTCTTATTTTACCAATAATAGATATATCACCACCATATACTTCTATTTTTACATGTTACCAATCCAAAGGAGATAAATCGAATTGATTCCCCATTTCTAATTTTAAATAAACAAATTTTTTCACCACCTTCTGGCGTTATATATACCTCCAAAAAATCGTGAAATATTCCCCAATTAATTATTTTAATTGAAGCCCATTTCCGCCCACAAATAAAATATTTATATCCATGTAAAATATTATCAGCCCAAAACATTATGATGCTAATACTTAATAGTCTAATCAGATTATGCTTAATTTTATGTTACAATCAGTCTTTTATAGAATTTTGAGTATCAAATTATTATTCGAAAAAAAATATATATATATTTTAAATTATTTTTTTATTATAAACACCTAAATAATTGTTACATTTCGGACAATAATGATTCGCATTTTTCATGTTATCAGTACAATATGGAATGCAACAACAACACCATAATCCTATCAAACACATTAGTAGAGCTGCAATATGAGTTTTGTTAGCATTTTCATATTCAATTCTCGTAATGATGTTTTAAATGCTTGTCGTACAAATACAGTTGAACCAATACATCCTTGGTTTTAGTTGTACGACGATGATGAATCCATGAATGTCTTTGATTAACTAAATTCTTTAGCAAAAATTAAAAAATCTTCTCTGGGTAAGAGCATAGCATAGGAATCGAACCTTTTATTAATAAACTTACCTAATAGATTTTATTATTATATAACACCCTACCACTCCTATACCCACAAAAGACTTTATTAGTTCTCGTTATTTTTGTGTTTTATTTGTTAATTAATTTCTTAATTAGTGTTTAGTTTTAATCACAAAATGGAGTTCGTAAGAACATTTCTTATGTTCAAAAAATTTTATTTGGCAAATAAAATATTTTTCAGAAAGAAATACAGGAAAGAAATTAAGTATCATATCAGGTTCCTGAACAATTATTCTGACTCAACATTAAGAATATTCAATTAGAGAAAATGAAGATGATAAATGGATGGAATTATTTGCACTGAATAAAATCAAATTTTTCAAGAGGTGTATATTGAGATTAGCTAAAATTGTAAAAAAATTTAAAGAAAATAATTATAAATATAGAAAAACTTTAAAAAACAAGTAAAGAAACAGTCAGTCGGTGCAACCGACTTAAAAATACCCTAATATTAAAAAACAACAAAACTTGAAGTAAATGAAAATGTATTTATTCCAATTCAATTACAAAATGAAAAAATTCTAATTATTAAATTTTGTGATAAAAAGATAATCAAAGTATGTATAATATATTTAATAATCCAAATTTTTAAAATTGCAATTATTTTAAATCGTTAGTTTATATACCTAATAAAAGCTTATAAACTCAAAATATGCAATAAATGTATTTCTAAAATACAATTACAAATTAAGACCTTTTCATATAATTCATTTAAACATAATAATAAATTTTATATAAATGCAGCAAGTACCTTTGAACATAGCTGAACCACTACAATTAAGTCTAAATTTCGGGGATACATAGGAAATAGGAAATATATTATTTGGCTTCGAAATTAAACTCGACCACAACCAATTCCCATGGTACTTTGATTACTAGTAACCTAGAGTTTAAATTTCATCAAAATAGCGGCATTATTTTTTGAGTTATAGTGTTTTTAAGATATATGTTTGTTAGCCCTTGAACTTTTCAAGGGTTCCAGAACCCGAAACTATGGTACGATTTCGCCTTGTTAACCCTTGTAAACAATTGGAACGTTCTATCTTAATTTTAAGTTACTAGTTTTATTAATTTCGATGATCAGCTTTTACACATTGGGGGGTCTAGGAGAGGTACTGAACCACCACTCCAATTGATCCAAAATTAGAGGACACGCAGGAAATAGTAAAGAACACCCATGTGCCAAATTTGAAGCTTCTACATTTGTTTAAAGTTACTATTTTTATTAATTTCGAAAATATGCTTTAAGGTCCTCGGAACTGAGTGGCTGGTGCTTACCAACTACTCCAATTGGGCTCAAATTTCAAGCAGACTAAGGAAATCGAAAGCGACAACCTGATACCAAATTTCGAGGTTCTATCTTCACTGTTTTCGGAATTATGCTAGTTTGGCCTAAATTAGATCAAAAAGTTCTAGGCTCCGAACCCATTGTCCAATCCTCACCGTACGCAATCGCCGCCGTAGTTTCATTACCAATAACCTACAGCACAAATTTCATGAAGATAGCGTCATTAGTTGTTGAGTTATCGCGATTTTTATTTATTTTCGTTAGCCCTGAAACAGATTAAAAGGTCCAGAATCCGAACCCTTGGGCTGACTTCGCCCTTATACAGTCCGCGCTGAACTTATAGTACTAGTTTACCCTTGCACACAATTTGAACGTTCTATCTTAATTTTGAGTTACTATTTTTATTAATTTCGATTAGAAGCTTTTAAAACTTGGAAGGTCTAAGAGGGGTACTGAACCACCACTCCAATTGATCCAAAATTAGAGGACACGCAAGAGATAGTAAAGAACACCCTTGTGCCAAATTTGAAGCTTCTAAATTTTTTCTAGTTGCTATCTTTATTAATTTTAAAGATATGCTTTAAGGTCTTTGGAAATGTGGGGCTGGTCCCCGACCCACTACTCCAATGGGGCCCAAATTTCCAAGACACTTAGGAAATAGGAAGGGGCACCCTGATACCAAATTTGAAGGTTCTGTCTTCTTTGGTTTCGGAATTATGCTCGTTTGGCCTAAATTCGATCAAAAAGTTCTAGGTTCCGAACCCATGGTCCAATTCTGAACTTACGTCATCCCCGAAGTAGTTTCATTACTAGTAACCTACAGCACAAACTTCATGAAGATAGCGTCATTAGTTGTTGAGTTATCGTGATTTTTTATATATGTTCGTTAGCTCTTCGATCGATTAAAAGGTCCAGAAGCCGAACCCATGGGCCGATATTGCCCATATGCAATCCCCACGTACTTTCAGTCCTAGTAACCTACAGTTAAAATCATCAAGATAGCTCCATTATTTTTTGAGTTATTGTGCCTGCGGACGGACGGACGGACGGACATGGCTATATCGACTAAGGAGGTCGCGCTGATCACAAATATATATACTGTTCCATATCTAGCCCGCTTCCTTTAGGTGGTTACAAACACCATACCAAAGTTAATATACCCCTTTACCTATTCTATAGGTGTAGGGTATAATAAATAAAAATACTTTGTAATACTAATATATTTTGTCTTTTCTTTTCAAATTAACAATAGGAATCCCCTGACGTCATTTCACAATTATTAAAAATTAGTTTGAGCATTTTTTAAATATTATATATTACTAATACAGATAAGAAATTCTTTAATTTTTTCATACCATACCATATATACATATATATATTTTCATTTTCTCTTTATATATATTTTAGTCTAGATATATATATATATATATATATGTTATGCATATTTGATTTTGTGTTTCTTTGATTCATAATTTAAAAAAATACAATAATCAATTATCAGTAAAACCTCAATTCATATGCTTTGTTTTGTTTTCCTTTTTGTTTTTTATACATAAAAAATATATATGGAAATATTAAAATATATAAAAAAATTTATGGATCCATGAATCAATCCAGAACCCGCCTATTCTACTACTAAAAGGTTATGTTAAATCATATTTTTTATTTGATAACCAATAAGCACTTCTTTCTTCCATTTTAAAAAATATTAAGCATCAATTTTTCGATATATTTTCAATATTTAAAAATATTTAATATAATTAACTTCTCAAATGACAGATAGTTTTAAAATGTCAAATATATGTTTGACAATTAATCTGACAATTATATACTCATGAAACAAAAATTAGCGTTCCATTTACAAACTACTCCTATCTACTCTTCATCTTCACTTTTTGCTAAAAGAAACGCATGCATTATTTTAAAAACTCGTTCATTATGTCAAATTAAAATTTAAAATAGTTTTTATACCCATATGACTATTAGTCAAAGTTTATACTAAATTTGCCATTACGTTTGTGACGCAGAGAAATAGAGGGTACATATAGATTCAAGTGTATGGATCGGATCAGAATCGAAAAATAAATCGATTTAGCTATGTATGTCCGTCCCCACGATAACTCAAAATATAAAGGAGCTAGGATTTTAAAATTTCCAGAAATTTATTTTTATGCAATGGCCGTCATCGCTATTGAAATCCAGCCATTTGATCCACTGGTTCAAGCAAGGGCGCTCCAAACGGGCTCCAAACAACAGCGGCCGTTTGAAAGGCGGCAAATTAAAAAAAAAGCATTTGCAAAAACAACAATTTCATTTTGTAAAATTCATTTTTGCATTTTGTAAAATAAAAAAAAAGTTTCGACTATTTTGTTACTGAACGCACACAGTTTGTGTAGTATCATTGAACGCACTCCATTAATTTTTATATATATGTCATTATCTTGGCTTGTCATTGACAATTACTATTACACTAAATAACTTTGACTAGTTGTCAAAGTCATTTAGTGTTTTAATTTTGGATTCAAAACAAAATTAATATTTCCAGTTTTTAAATTTATAAAAATCAATAAGATTTTTATTTTAAAAAAAAATAGATATATATAATATAATATTAGATTAGAAAGCAGGATTGTATTATAGAATTTGGTAAGTATAATGCAACGTTTTCTATATTTTTGTTAATCAAAATTGTTATGATGTACGTTAGATATTTATTATTTGTATTATTTGCACCATTAGATATGACCGGAAGAAAAACAAAACGTTTATCTGGCGCACAATACAAAAAGCAGCGTTTAAATAAACTGAAATCAATGCAGAGTTTGAAGAATTCGCTTTCAAAATATTTTCAAAATACACCAACAGCGTCGTCAAGCACACCTATAGAAATAGAAAATAATGTTACCATATCTGTTTTAAATAATGAAAAAGAAAACTCTATTGACCATAATAAAAGTTCTAGCGATAGCGATGCGAATGAATATGAAATTTTTACAGAAATTCGGTCTGAAAATTCATCTGTTGGAAATTCATCTGACGAAAATTGTGAAGCAAATATAATATTGGACGATCCAGGTATGTGGGCAAATAATATATCGAGTATTACTGCACGTAACCTTGTTGAAAAAGGACCGTATCAAATAAAAAATTTCGATTTTCCATTGTCAAGTTTCCATTGTCCATTGACAATTGCCGAACGGAGAAGAAACACAACGCGATTGTCTTGTGTATTCAATTACTAAAAATGCTGTGTATTGTTTTTGCTGTAGGATATTTGATTTCAGTGATAAAAGCAGTCTATCCGATTCATCTAGTTTTTCTGATTGGCAACATTTATCGTTAACTTTGTCTCGACATGAAAACAATCAGTTTCATAATGAAAATATAAAAAAATGGATATTGTTAAATAAATCATTAAAAAATAATACTACAGTTGATAGTGCGAACTAAAAACTATTACAAGCCGAACGAAAGTATTGGTATGAAGTAATTCAACGAATAATATCTATTATTCAATATCTTTCTAGGCAATGCCTTGCCATAAGAGGAAAGTCGAATCAATTATATGCAAATAACAATGGAAACTTTTTGAAAGCGGTAGAAATGGTTGCCAGATTTGACCCTATTATGCAAGAGCATGTACAACGGATTGAAAAGTCTCGAAACAATTTGAAATATATGCCTCATTATTTGGGGGATAAAATACAAAACGAAATTATCAATATTATTAGCACAAGTATTAAAAACGCTATATTAAATTTAATTAGAAAAGCAAAATATCTTTCACTTATATTAGATTGCACACCAGGTGTTAGTCATACTGAGCAATTAACTATTTTAATAAGAATTGTGAATTTGGAATCAAAAAAAATTGAAATACGTGAACATTTTTTGGGTTTCTATGCAATAACAAATACTACCGGCGAGGAGGTTAATCGAATTTGTTTCAAAAGAACTTTCAAATCTAAATTTAAATATTCATAATATGCGTGGACGGGGATATGACAATGGTGCCAATATGCGAGGAAAGCATAATGGCTTACAAAAAAGAATTTTAAATATCAACCCGCGAGCATTTTTTGTACCATGTTCTGCTCATAGCTTAAATTTAGTTGTTAATGATGCGGCACATATTTCACATGAAACAGTAACATTTTTTGATTTAGTACAAGAAATATATGTATTTTTTTCGGCGTCAACTAAAAGATGGGCGATAATTGTAAAATATTTAACGAATTTAAAATTAAAACCCCTGAGCGATACAAGGTGGTCAAGTAGAATTGATGCCATACAACCACTAAGGTTGTATGAACAAATTTATAAATCTCTTCTTGAAATATCGAATGATCAATTGATTGACTTTAAAACCAGACATGTGGCAAATTCTCTTTCACTAAAAATATCAACTTATGGTTATTTATGTTCCATTGTTATTTAGCATGAAATTTTGATGAAAATTAATGTTGTTAGTCAAATATTACAGAACCCAAACACCGATATCAATAGAAGAGTTACCGCGTTAGATGATTTAATAGAGTTTTTTAAAAATTGTCGTAATGATAATGGATTTAAAAAAATGCTTACATCAGCTAGTGGATTAGCCGAAAAATTACACGTAGAACCTAAATTTCCAGAAGTTGCAAGTTTAAGAATAAGAAGAAAAACAACAAATTTTGATTATGAAGGCAAGGATGAACCAATATTAGATTCAAAAATAAATTTTAAAATTAACTTTTATTTCCGCATTATAGACCAAGCATTAGTATCAATTACAACAAGATTCGAAGCGTTAAAATCGTATAATGATATATTTGGATTTATGTATAATATTAAAGATATAACAGAAGAAATACTTTTGAAAAGCTGCAAAGATTTACATTTGAAATTAACTGAGTCAGATTTTAATGGAATTAATTTATTCGAAGAGATAAAAACTATAAAGGTATTTTTAAAAGAAGAAGATATTAAACCTCAATCTATATTATTGTATATTATACAAAATGATCTTCAGGCAACATTCCCAAATATATTTATTGTGACCAGAATTTTATTAACATTACCAATCTCAGTTGCAACAGGTGAAAGATCGTTTTCAAAATGGAAGATAATTAAAAATTATTTACGATCAACTATTCTCCAGGAACGTTTAAGTAATATATCAATAATTTCAATAGAACATGAAATCCTAGATAATTTAGATATGCATAACTTAATTTCACAATTTGCTTTGAACAAGGCAAGAAAAGTCTCTTTTGTATGAGTAGTAAACTATTAATTTCATAAACTTTCTATTGTTTGTGTGTACTAAACTATAACTTTCCTAAACTTATCTTTTTTGTGATTAATAAACTATAATTTTCATAAACTATTGCATGTGATATGTGTGTTCTTCCGTAGTTAGTTTAGTTTTTACTTTCATTAAATGTTATTTTTATTTTGGATTATAGAAAATTTTTTGCAGCAAGGATGAAGAGCGGCGGGAAATTATTTTGCACGCAAGCGGCCTAACATCTCGGCGCGCCCCTGGGTTCGAGTACCTGCCATACAATTTCTTCTTTTATATGAGCATTAATAGCTGAGGGTCTGCAATTTTTCGGAATATAGTTTAGTGTAATGGCCAAAGTTATTGCAAAATTTGGTTAGTCTACTGAAAAGGGTTCGAGTAGCTTCCATACAACTCCTTCTTTTAAATGAGCATTACACTACACCTAATTAAGTAGGGTGTCTGAAATTTTGTTAAAAATAGTTTAGTGTATTGGCCAAAGTTACTGAAAAATTTGGTTGGTCTACTGCAGAGGGTTCGAGTAGCTGCGATACAACTCTTCTTTTATATGAGCATTAATCACAACTAATGAAGCTGGGTGTCTGAAATGTTGCCCAAAGTAATTAACCAGATGATATAATTTTTGCGTATTCGATTCTAATGAGAATTAAAAAAAACAAAATTTATTTTAATATTTATAACTTGTTTATTTAATTGCATAAATATGATTGATTTATTACAATTTCGGTAACTCATATAAAAATTACAGGTAAAAGTTAAATACATAATTGCTTATTTAGCATTTTCAATATTAAAATGAAATTAAAATTTACAAAGTTTCAATTAGAGTTTAATAAATTTAAAATTGCAAAGTTAACATTATTATGAAATAAATTAATAAAAGAAATTTTTATAATTGAATTTTATTTAGAACATTTAAAAGTGGGGTGTCAGCATTGCTTAACATTGTTACTTGAATATGTAACTCCTGCACCTACAGATGAGTGACGGCCATGTGAACTGGAGTTTCGACGGTTCTGTGATAGTAGCGATGAATGAGTTGACTGGATAAATGATATGATTTCTGATACACTACGATGTATAGAAGAAAAATTATAGTTATGATTGTTATGGCGCTTGCTATTGAAAATATAATATTAAGATCGGTTTATTATTAAGTCGTTGGATGGAACTCGATTAGTAAATTGGTAATTTTCCAATCTTTTAAACGACGTAGAGTTGTGTGAATATGTGACGTTAACTTGCGTGAATTGTGCAGTAAAATATATAAGCTGATTTCTTCCCAATGATTTCGTTGCATTGAAGGATATACAACTTCGTTTATTATGATATCGTAATTTTGGTAATGTATTAGTTGAGTTCCTTTTACTTTTTGCTGATTTGGCACACACACATATTTATGATTGTATTGGGAATATTAATTAATACAATATAGTTGGGTTCTGGTTGGAATATTTCGATTTTTATATCCATCAGGTGTAGTTCGCAATTTGCTGGTTGATTTTGTAATAGTTTACCAATACATTTTGAAGATGAAATTTCTTCTTTTTGAAATGTATCTTTGCAATAATATACCTGTTCTGTTTTTGTGCATTTATCATCTAGATATAATATATTATTATCATTTGCAAGCAAATAAGGTTTACAGAAAATTGTTTTAGTTCTATTTACTGGAAGGGGAATTATGCGGAAAAGGGTAAATATCCCTTGGGAAATAATTGGAATTTGAACATTAAATATTATATTGCTATCATTATAACAAGTTTGGAGTGAATCTCGTAAATGATTTCATCTGAAGTGATACTAATATTTTGATTATCGAAAATTTCATAAATTTCTTGAATTTCCAAGGGATTGAGAATTTGTTTTGATATTAGGTTGATTTTAGCAACAACAAATGCTTCTCCGATATTTATTAAATGACTACTTAGCAAATCAATGTTATAATTAATTTGATTTCAAACTTGTAAGTATAGAAATCTACTTCTTTTGGTTCGTTTACTATTTCGAAGTAGTTCACAATTGTTTGTTGTTGATCATTTATGTGATTTGTTATATTTTGGAAACGTTCGATCATTTATTGCTTACTAAATTTTGATGGTGAATTTCGCCTTTTAAATTATTTTCATTTTTCATTATTTTTTCAATTTCTTAATTTAACCGAATAGCATCGTTAGGGCCCTTATTGCCAGTTATAAGTTTGTTTAGGGTACATAAACCGTTTATAAGTCCTCTTTTTAGCACATGTTCAAATAAAATAATTTCATAGAAGAATTTTTTTCTGTAGCCCCACCCGTTACGGATCTACCTACCCTCCCCCCTTTTTTTAGTAATATATAAAATTGAAAGATCTTTAATTATATTTCAACATGTGTCAAAGGTTTTTCTTAACTTCGAAGGACACCGAAGCTACAGACCCCCGCAAATTGCAAAAAAGGCCTATATTTAAATTAGTATAACAAGAGTTCCGTTAAATGTATTTTCAATCTAAAAACGGTAGAAAAGAGCTGTTTTTATAGGCTTCAAAAATAATACACATCGCTAAAATGTATAGGTATAGGTTTGCATACGGTACTAAAATTTACCATTAAACAAAACTCAATTTTTGCAATTGAAAAAAAAAATTTTGGCCCCACATATCTTCTACGCGGTTCCAGCTAGGATCTTGAAATTTTGGGTGAAGTTAGACCATCATAAATTACTAGGAAATAGTTAACAAAATTTTTTGTCACGTCCTCTGTTTAGCAGCTATAAGGGCTCGAAAATTTAAATTTTACTATTTTAAAACACTTATAACTTGAAAACCTGTTCAAATTTATTTTACAAATATACAAAATTTACAGCTGTAGCATTATATTTCAAAATACATTAAAGGTTTGTCTTAAATTTTAAAGGGTTTATATAAATTGAAGAAATGGTCTCTTAGTTTTAACCATTTTGGTGGAGTTCAGAATTGATTTTCTAGAACCAAAAAAAATTGGGAAGGTGGGGACAGGAGGGGGGTGAGCAAATCGATCATGCAAAAGCAAAAATTTGTGAACCTTCTCAATTGAAGGGCTACTAGGTCTTAAAAATTAAAACTTTTATGTTTTTATAAAACAGTAACTTATTCACCAGTGTAAGTTTTTTCAAAATTAAAGGTTAACATTGAAGCTCCAACATTATATTTCAGGTTCAAGAAACGGTATATAATTTTGAAAATATGCTTTCTAAAAACCCTTGATTTTTTCCCTCTCTTGTTTTTCTAAATTTTGGCATGAGAGAGTGAAGGTTATTTTTAAGTTCTTGTAGTTTCATATTAGTATGGTAAGAGATTCAAGTTAAACTGGTTCTTGGAGTTAAAGTTTCAATTGAAGTTTCAATATTAATTATATTTTGTTCAAGTTTGATTATGTGGAGAAAGTTCTTGTGGGTTTTTATAACTTTTTCAGTACCAAGGTTCATAGGGAGAATTGCTTTGCTATTGGACAGATCATGTATTTCGATCCTTTGAGCTATTGTGAGAAGAATTGACCTGTAAGTTTAATTTTGTTTTTATGTAATTTTTGATCTTTATTACTGTATTTTATTACTTTATTATTTTTCTTTATCTTTTGCTTAGAGAACCTTTGTGTTATTTTATTTCTTCTACATTCCATTTTATAAGCTATTTCATTTTCTTGCAAATCTATAGGCTCTGTTCTATATTCATTAAGTTTAATCATGTTTTTGTTTGCAATGTTTTCTAATTGGGTTTTAACTGAAGGGTAAAGATTTTTTTGGAATTCATTTAATTTATTTAGGTATTCGTGTTCATTATTGAATTGGATATTATTATTGAATTTAGAAGTTCTGCCATAAAATAATTCAAATGAGGTAAGTTTTGTAGCAGAATGTGCATTATTATATGTTATAATTGATTCATTAAAATTATTTTTATGATCAGGTTCAATTTGATTCTCTTTATATTTGTTCTAGCAGATTTACCCGGCGTTGCCCGGGAGCGTGCAAATTGCAAAAAAGCAAGTTTCGGCCATTTTTTCGAGGTACTGCTTTGGTTAATAAAAAGGCCTCAAAAAAATATTTGTGGAGTTCCGTTGCGGACCAATAGCTTTTTATAGGTTTTTTCGTTACTTTGCTATAAATTAGAAATTGATTAACCGATTGACTTCAAATTTTGTATATGTGTTAGTCTTTGACAATGGAGTTCACTCTATTAATAGACTTGGAATTTGTTACCCCTTACCTCCCGACAATTTTTTCAAAAAAAAAATTTGGAAAGGATATTACGTCCAATTTTGCGAAATATTGCTTGGTCGAAGTTTCGAAAACAGGTTTGTTGAGTTGCGTTTACCCATTGTGGCGCTGCAGCTTTTTACAGATTTTTTCATTACTTTACTCTTAAGCAGAAATGGTTCGACCACTTGAATGTAAATTTTGTATGCGTACATGTATATACTTATCATTTCTACGGTTATTCAAAAAAAAAACTTTTTGTAAGTAAATTACGTCCAATTTTTGAAAGTAGGTAAAACTTCTTTGATAGGGCAATCTTTAAAAAAATGTTTTGTTGAGTTCTTTTAACCGATTGCGAAACGAAAACCTTAAAAAACAGTTATAACGATTATTTCAAATTTGTCTATACGTTTTCCTTCTGCTTCTTGACAATTTGGTGCTGCTTGAATTTTTATTGTTATTATTTAATAGTTATGGAAAGTTTCAAATGAAATTTGATAAATTTGTTGAAAAATGACTAAAAAATTCGTTTTAAAAAAATTGCTTTATTACATTTTAAGAATAACATGTACACCATTCTTGTGTTAATTTCTTTCAATAACATCAACTTAAATTAAAACTCCATTGAAAGGCCAAAAGGGTATACTAAATTTGCCATTATTTCATTATACTAAGTAAATAGCAGTTTACTTGAATTGCCAGCGTTTGAATAAAATATAGTCGAAGATTTAGAAAAGGTTTAAAAATCAACTTCTCAACTTATATTTTGTTTTGTACTTATCTGAAAGTTCTACTACGCTCTTGCTCGTTTGTTTATGATTTTATGAGAGAAATGTAGGCTTCTTTCTTGGAAAAACTGTTTTAAAATACTATGTATTTAAGCATAATATATACGAAATTGATTTTTTTTTGATTTTTAGATTTTATTTGAAGAAAACTGCAATTTTACACCGAAATCTTTTTTTAAAAAACACCAACTGCAAAGTAGATAAAAAACAAAGACTTACGATAAGATGTAAAGAAGGAATATGATACGTTATTTAAATTTAAAGTTACTATTATTCGGATTCTTTATTAGCTTTATTTTTATTATTATTAATATTATCTCATGTGGCTTTTGCACTATTTGAGACTATTTGAGAGCAAAAAAATTAGTATTATTAATTAAGTGAGATTTTGGAATAAAGGTTAACTTACGTTAATACCAAAAATTAGAAAATTTCATTGAATCTTTGTGCAAAACGCGTAAACAGGTCAAAGCAAAATTATCCCTGTGGGTTTTTATAATTAAAATGCTGATACAAAATTTTCAATAAAATTCTTTTAATCGTTTAAGCAAATGAAATTTATAGAAAACTCCAAGGCGCCGTCGTCGAAAACTGGTTAATCGAACTTAATCCTAAAACTTTTGCAACCTCTCTTTTGGACTGCAAAATCAACCTGTTACCCAAATGGGTTAACCGAACTCAACAAAAATTTGTGTAACCCTTTCTTTTCGACTGCAAAATTACCCTGTAAAATTGGATACAAATCGGAAACACAAAATTTTTTGGAATCCCGCCAGGCCGAAATGGGTTAATTTATTCCAACCAAATTTATACAACTTTATTAATTCCAAATAAATTCCGGTTGCTAAGAGGAACTTTTGTGCAAAATTTCAAGTCAAGCGGTTAAACCGTTTTGACTCGGCATCAAAAAAACGAAAAAGCTTAAAACGGCTCTGGATCCGCAACCTGTTGACTTATAAAACACAGCTGGGTGGCACAGTGGTTAAGTGCCGACCTTTCATGCAGAAGGGCCCGGGTTCGAATTCCAGTGAAAGTGAAAAAACTTTTCTGGTTTTCGACTCGACTCAGCTACCATTCGCTATTGGGTTCAAATTAATGGCATAATCAATAATTAATAATTATAAATCTTTAATAAAAAAATACTTTAATATAAAAATATAAACAAATGCAAAATATAAACAAATAATTTAATTAAAATAATATAACTCGCAGATATAGAATACCATATAAGTAAAATTATTATTAATATATTTGTCTAGAATGAGGTGTAACAAACGCATTCAATTAAATGTGTTTTGTTGGATGTGTTTAATTATAAAAAAATAAAATATTAATGTTTTGTTGGATGTTTTTTATTTTAGAAAATAAAATATCCAAAATTATCATAAGCAGGCCAAAAAATATTTTATTTAATTTTTTTTTTTTTTTGATGAAATAAAATTTATTTATTAGTTTATGAATTAATTCATTTCAGCTTTAAAAATCACAGACGATTTTCTGGAAATTTTAAATAAATAGTAAAACATTTTGTAAATAAAAATTAAGAAAACTATGCTTCACATTTGTATAGTAAGTCTTAATTATTCACTTTGATGCATTGCTTGATTTGCTTAAGCAAATAAACCAAGCAATGTATCAAAGAAATTTCAAAGTTTCCCTCATCTTTCCCATATCTCAGTCTCACTCTTAACTCCCCCTCATCTATCCCCCATCCTTGCATCTTTCCCTCATAATTTTTTAAATATTTTTTTATTTAAAAAAAGTTAAAAATGGAAGAAAGTGGTGTTAAGTTTGGGCAAATGGCATTGGGTAATGGGTATGCAATATCTAAGTTTAATGCACCATAGAATCCAAATAAAATAATTTTTTTTTAAACTAAATTAGGTATATTAAAATAATTCTTAATAAAATTTATAATTTGCATTTCATAATGCAAAACTTCAATTCAAAAATCAATATTTATTTTACGTACATATAAATAATAGATACATTTAGCAAGGTTGAGTAGGTACATATATAGAATGTTAGCAACAAACAAGTTTTTCGATTTGAATCTAAACAAAGGAAACAATATAGAATGTATAGCAACATTTTTGAAAAATATATATACAAAACAATAATAAATTTTAGGAGAAATAGATCATTATTGAAACAAAATAAGCCTATAAAAAAATTTAAAATCTTTTATTAATTTATTTAATTTAAGCAAGTAAGCACTTAAATAAGAAAAAATATTAATTGAAATTAAAAAAAAATTATACCAAGAAGGGATTTGAACTAACGACCCCAACATTTTATAAAATACGAAACATATAAAAAGTAGACTAACTAACTTATTCATCTTCAAGTTTTTAAGATACAACAAGAAATTATAGAGTCATTTATTTATTTTTTGTGTATCTATTAACGGTTGCAATATTATTTAACATACTTTTAAGATAATGTACATAATGAAATAGAAATTTAATTAGAAAAAGTTCTTCTTTCAATTTCCCTTTCGTCATTCTGTGACGGGCCAACAGCTAGTATAAAATATTACAATATAAACAAAAATAGAATTGTGAATATTGAAAATCTAAGAGGTTTCTACATGTTATAAGGCCTAGTACTATCTCATGTTTAAATTGTATGTGGAATTCTAATAACACGAATATAATATGACCCCCTGTTCCAACATGTACCTATGGTATTGACAGGCTTATTAGCCTAACAGTTGAACAGTTAGCGCTTAAAAAAAAAAAAAAAAAAAAAAAAAAAAAATGTGACATAGCCTATGTCACCCCCCGGGGTCTCATAATTATTCCTTTAAAATTTTGTGACAATCGGACCAGTGGTTTTCACGTGAATCCTGGACAAACAAACAAATTTTCTTCTTTATATTTTAGGTAATATGATCCTATAAATTTCTATCAAGGTTGAATGTAAACGTTCTACAGGGTTCTAGAGGATTGTTGAAAATTCAAAATTGTATTGTCTACAGAAATCTTTGAATATGTTAGATGTAAATTCTGAACCTTGATCACATAATAATTTTAAAGGTATACCGTGTAGGCTTATAAAACGTTTTGTTGTTTTAATGTCGTTTAAACTATTTCTTGTTTCTAATGGTTATGCAGCTGCAAATTTTGAAAATTTCTCTTTTATGGTTCAGATTATTGTATATTGTATAATTTAAATTTTAGCTCGGGTAATTTAAAAAAAAAATTTTTAAATTGAAAATTAAAAAACTTGTTTTTTTCTCAGTTTCAAAAAATATGTCTTTATTACTAGACTTCTAGTTTTAAAACCAAATTTTTCTTACAAAATTTCATATATTTATAGAATTCAATCTTACAATAATTTGCTTATCTTTATTCACCATTCTCAAAACCTCAAAATGGTAATCTCAATTTAATTATTTATTTAGTTAACTAGTTTAAAATGCATTTCCTAATTCTGAAGATTTGAAAATAAAAATTAAAGAATTATAAAACAAAAGAAATGGTTATTAAAACTCCATTGAAAGGAATTGAAAGGGGTATACTAAATTTACCATTATTTCATTATACTAAGTAAATAGCAGTTTACTTGAATTGCCAGCGTTTGAATAAAATATAGTCGAAGATTTAGAAAAGGTTTAAAAATCAGCTTTTCAACTTATATTTTGTTTTGTACTTATCTGAAAGTTCTACTACGCTCTTGCTCGTTTGTTTATGATTTTATGAGAGAAATGTAGGCTTCTTTGTTGGAAAAACTTTTTTAAAATAAGTAGTTAACCTGGCACTCTGTCATGGGAATTCTGAGCCAGAAAGAGATAGCAATAGTTTGGCATATTGACCTACATTTTGATTAATTACCCCGGAAGTAGGTCAAGTTATGTTAAAAGTAGGTGATCTTGACGTCGGCGGTGCCGGTAATTAGGTCAGACAGGTTTAGAAGTAAGTTAAACAACTCTTGTTGTTTATATTGTAATAGGGAATCATGTAAAAGTAGTAAGTAAAAATATTTCAATACAATGTGCGTATGCAAATTAGCATGCAAAGAGAATATAAAGTCAAAAGAAAAGAAAAAAATTTTAAGTCACAATCACAAATAGCAAGTTCATTAAAATGTAAAACATGTTTTCTGTCCAGCATGTATATATATTATATGTATGTAATAAGTAGAAGAAAAAAGTCATCGTTTTCTGTAAGGAATGAAAAAAAAAAAAAAAAAAAAAAAAATCAAAACTATGGTTAATTGCTTTTGGTACCTATTCTTAATCAACATACAAATAAAATAAAAATTTGTTTAGATTATTTGTACATCTCTTATGTAAGATTTTGCAGGTGCATTGCATCTTTAATATGAAAAGTATAAACCTGAAATCAAAGAAGTGCTTTTAAATTAAAAAGAAACAGAAGATATAAGTTAATAAAATGTATCTTTCATATCTATTTTATGTTGTTTCACCTGTAGATTGTAACTTTAAAGAAAAATTTATTTATTTTTCCTGGGTATCTGAAACTTAAAAATAAAAACAGTATTGTTTTGTTTTATCAATTTTTATTTAATTTTTAACTAGAATTAAAAATTTTATTTATTTACTTTTTCCGTTTACTGATTATCAGCAAGCGGAAAAGTTAAATTTGAATCTTCGAGGAGTAAATCCCCCTTTTCATTTTTATATAAATAAATTATGGAGGTATTAATACCCTCCTCTAATTCTTTATTACAAATTTCGAGGAATAAAAATGATAAACATTTGAGTTTCGAAAACCCATTTTTCACCGTATCTTGTATTTATTTGTTTTAATTTTTTTAATATATATAGTCTATTTGATTCCATTCCTTCAATTTTTAAAAAGGTTTTTTTATAGCATGTATTTGTTTCAGCCTTTTCATTAAAGGCCAATAAAAAACTTCGTTTACTTGGCTGTTGTTGTTGTTGTTGTTGATGCTGTTTTGGATGTTGCTGTTGTTGCAGTAGTAGTAGTTGATGTTGTTGTTGTTATTGCTGTTGCTGTTGGAGACGATGCCGTTGTTGATCTTGTTGTTCTTCTTGGGTTTCTTCAACTTCGCTATTATTTTTTGTCTTTCTCCTTTTAGCGGGGAGACGGACAGATGCAGCGACATCATCGCTGTTGCTCATATATAGGTTTAGGAATTCCTGAGCCATGTTGTATGATTTAAATTTTTAATTTAAGTGTAACTGTTGTACAAAATTTCAATATGTTTATACTAATTTACAGCGTACAGAAGAATAGAAGTAAAGAAACAGGATTTCACGTTTTTACTACTATAATTTATTGAAATGACATAGACAATCAAACGCAGTATTGCAAAATACTAATTTAAATTCCTGTCATAATTCCTGTCATAGGCTATAATTTTTTATTATGCTCAATTTAGAATTTAATTTTACTTAGAGGAAATATATAATTGACTAAAGTGCATTGCGATTACATTGTTGTAGAATTTTTTTATTTATTTCGATTAATTCTCTATTTCTATTTTAAGAATAACATGAGTCGTGACATACTTTGTTGAAATATCTTTTGCATACAGCTATGCTTTACAAATTTTTATCATTAATTTAAGACAAGATTATAGAAATAAAAAGGAAATAATAATTGATTAAATTCTGATTACATTGTTATAATTTTTTATTTTAAGTGAATGTTTAAATGAAGAAAATAATTATTTTAATGTAACAGTGTCTGATTTCATTTTAAAGCAGAAACAATGTCTAAAAAAGTTATTCTACGAAAATTTTTGAACTCATCAGAAAATGTAACGCACTATAGAATTGAAAGCGACCGTGCAGAAATCGTTAAGAGATTTAACTTACGTGGACGTAAAATTAAATTTACTATAAGACCGGTACCAGATAATGTTGAACCCACCAGCTGGATCAAAGATGCAGTACACCGAAAAAAATATTTTAATATTTCATATGTAAAATTAACATTTTTCGCTTACAAAAGTCGTCCAACATTTTAAATATAAATATTGATATGCCTGCGATATCATTCTTACATTTACGTTAAAAAATATAATATTTCATATTGAATTAACAATAAAAATGTTAAGTTGATATGTGGTAATTAGTATTTTTTATTGCAAATTTAACATTAAAATTATAAGATTAATATTAGAAATATGAATGTTTTGATATTATAAATATTAATTTAAAATTTTAAATAATAAACCAATATTACGTGGTTAATATTTGTTAATGTAAATTTAGCAAGAAAAATGTCAAATGGATATTTTAAATATTAATTATAAGAATGTGCTTTTGACATTTAAAATATTAAATTGATATTAATTTTATTATATGTCAGAATTTAAATTTAATATTAAAAATGTTAAAATGATATTAGAAAAATTAATATTCAAGAATGTATATTTAGCATAAAAAATGTAAAACGTACATTTTTAAATGTCAATTTTTTAATGTCAATTTGATATTTATTCATTATAGGCACACAAAATAAAAATATACTGTAAATAAAACAAATTAAATAGATTGAAAGATAAATATTTTTATTTTTATTGCACTTAATTGATTAAATAATATATAATACATTATAAGTTCTATTAAGTTTATATTTGACAAAAATTTTAATATAAATTAACTTTTAATTCGACAAAATATTTAACGTTTACTATAAATATAAATACATACATAACTATATGTAATACTATTTTTTATTAAAATACCTTATTTATTACTATATGTATTTAAATAGTTCTGATCATTACTTAAATTAGATAAATTATATTTCATTATATTTGGGAAATCTTTTGTATCTTTATGGCGCATTATAAGTTCTTTTAAACATTTAAATATCAATTAAAATATAAATGAAAGTTTAATTTGTCAAAGTTTTTTTTACGATTTCTTAAAAATTTAAATAAAAATACGAAATTTTATCAAAATATTTTATTTCTAACTACAGCCGAGCCATCACAAATGTAATATAAATGAATAGGTGGGCCAGTAAATGTTTTCAAAGCAATTAATTTATGTATTTGTAGTTTAGGGCCGATAAAATAAGACTGATAATGCTCAGAAAACCATAATACTTCATACTGGTCTACAAGAACATAAGGTTTTCGCAAATCATCCAGAATTATTTCTTTAATTTCAAAAAGTTCAATTTTATTTTTTTGAGTTATAGTTAAAAAGTACCCTCGCTTATATAATGTTCCTTTATAAGTAATTGATTTAGTAGCTAATATTTGAGTAAATTGAGATTTTAATTCTTCAAAATTTTGTATGGATGAAACTGTTTCATTCATATTTAAATAATAAGTATTGTCATATTCCAACACATTTGGGAAACCTTTTTTATTTTCAAGTAAAAAGTTGTTAAATTTTAGGGATGCTTTCATACTAAGTGTATAGGAAATATTTTTTCTTGAAGATATATTTCTAGCATACATTTTAGCTTCTTTATGTTTAGATTCATAGCGATAACTCCATATATATTTTAGAGGTCCAGTTTGTTCAATAATTCCCATATAATGGGTCAAAAAGTGGAATTTTGGTTTCAATGTTTTCTTAAAAAGACTGATATATGTTTTATTATGAATTTCAATTTGGTCTGCAAGTTTTTTAAGTAAATCTGTATTAAACCGACTTAATAACAATAAGTCTACAATTTTTAAAAGAGTTAAGAAAAAATTCCAGACCTCGTTATTGATTGGAATTAAATCACCAATAATTAAGGGCAGGAAATGAGTAAAACACATCATTTCCCGAGCAGACATTTTAATTTTATTGTTTTTTAAGTGACTTAATTCAATAGGTGGTGATAAATTTCCTAATTCTGTTTCACCGTAGTTAAACATTTGTTTTCTGTAATTGAATACATCGATCGAAAAAAGTTTTAAGTCAGAAATAAAATATAACAAAATTTCACAGAGATCATACCTACAAACTCCTTCAAACAAATCGTGGACGATATCAACAGCGAAATTTTTAGTTACATGAAAATTTGTTAAGTCATTCATTAAACAATAGGACATTATTCCCGTTTGTTTCATATCATTTTTTTTTAATCCATCATTATAATTTTCTTCTGTTCTCAAATATTCTTTGTATTCTACGCAATCATTACTCATTTCACTCTTTGATCTAGTACAAATACGACAATAGTAATTTGAGTTAAAAGAATTAGTGAAGCCAAGAATTTCATTTAGACCTAAATTATCACCAAGAATGTTAGAAAGCACGAAATAAATTTGATGCTGTCCAGTTTCATTTTGAATTGATATTCCATTTTCTTCAAAAATTTTAAATACTTCTATTAAGGGTCGGAGGAATGGATTATTACCGAATTTTTTTTTTTCTTTCGTCTTAAAATATGCTGCTACAAAAATATAATTCAAATTCGATAAAAGATATTGAGGTACAGTAGGAAAACTATAATATACACCACAAATGGAATCTACACTGGCATGGCTACCCAATGGATTATTTATCTCAAAGTCATCTAAATATAAAAAAAATGGCACAATAACTTTGCCAGGATAATGTTTAACTTTTTCTTTAAAACAGTTTGAATTTACAACGTGGGTAATATCAGATTCTGTTGATAATAAATTTAAATTATTTAGTGTTTGGGTTAAAACACCAGGAAGCTCAAAAAATTTGCGGAATTGAAATTCAATAGGCATTATACAACCTTGTACATTAGTTGCATCTAAAGTTGGTTCTCCATTTAAAATAATTTCAGATATTTCATTACTGATAGTAAATGTTTGTGGTCTAGCAAATTGATCAGAATCTAAAATTTGTTGAAAAAGTTTGTACTCTGATTTTATTTCTACAAAGGGATTTGCGCAAAAATTTAAGAAGTCTAGTAGTTCAGTTTTTTCTGAGTCTGGAATATAATTTAATATTTTTTTTTTTATGCTCTCTGAAATATTTGACGTAATATTCTCAATTCCTTGTTGAATGCTAATTACATCTTTTCGAGTAATATTATTTTTAGTATGCAAATTTATTGAAAATTTTTTGCAACTGGAAGATATTGAATTTTTGAGAAATGGGTATTCCGAATTAATTTGTGAATTTAATATTTCAGGCTGAGATATAAATTCTGGAGAAATTTGTGAATTTGGTATTTGGGCCTGGATAATTGGTGTATCAATTGTAACAATGTTGCTAGTTTCTATATTGTCATTTTCTTGTGTAGTTACCGGATCTGAAGCAAGGAGATTAGTTGATGTTACCGAATTATTTGTTTTTAAATGGAGTTTTGTATGTTTTTTAAAACTAGATAAATTTGAAAACAGTTGATTGCAATTTTCAAACATACAAGTAAAATTATTTTTGGATGTAAGACCGTGAATTAATCTAAAATGATCTACAAGTTCTGGCAAAGCATCAAAAACACAAAAACATTTAAAGCAAGTAAAATGCATTTTAATAATTTTTAAATGTTCCTAAAAATTCTGCTAATACAGAACTTTTGATATCATGCACGGTTGTTATATTAAAAATGTGTTTTTGGATGCAGAGCCATACTAGTTGAGATTCTTTGGGATAATGTAGGTCGAATATATGGAATGATTTGAAGCAAATATCAAGAGCAGCAATGAATGAAGAAAATTTTAAAAGAGTTTCCCCAATGCTTACATAAAAATTACTTAAATTAGTTATTTCGGTACCAACCACAATAATATAAGGTTGAATTGTACCTTTTCTTTGGACATACATATTTACTTTTTCTTCTCGTATGCGTTGTAGATCGTTGGCAGTGTTAATGTGAACAATGCAGCTGTTGATGGCATCTCTGATTGTTGTTTTTTTCACTTCATTATTTATTTTAAATCTTGAAGTCGGTTTAAGAACCGTGTTCAGTAGCATTATTAATATACAATCCTTGGAGTCTGGAAAAGAAAAAAGAAGTTAAAAATATATCTTTATTTAATAAATTTTAAACTTACTTTTATCAACAGTGTCGTCAGATAATTTTTCAAACAGTAGTTGGTACTGCTTATCTTTAATATATTTAGCATAATATAATTTTAAAGACTTTTCAAATTCACTCCATTTATTTATTAGAAGGTATTTTTTTTGATAGTGCATCATCTCGAAATCTAAGTCAATCTGTAGAATTAAAGAGTTTATGAGAATATAAAATATGTTGAATTTCAATATGTAAATCTTACAAATTTTTCTCCTCCGGTCTGTTTATAAAACGGCCATTCTTCAAAGATGTCAGCTAATTTGTCATATTTTAGAATGTCATTGCGGCGGTATGAATATGTTTTAACCCAATTTTGCTGTGATTCAGCTTCATCATTTAGCATAATTTTCATTTTGTTTTTAAGCGAAACATGTTCATGTTCCGGTTGAAATTCTTCATCGCTTGAGGATGGAAAACTTTTCAATTCCAACACTCGCTTCCCATGTAAATTTCTCTTGTTACGATTAATGTTATTAAATCGGTTAAATAATAATCCAGCTGGATTAGGTTTTCCTGCAGATTTTCGAGAAATGTAATATACTTGTTTATTTTCTGTCGAAAAAACTTCAACAATTTGTTCTGACATTTTCTCTAACTCGTTACTTTTAGGAACTGTGTAGATATTTTTATGTGAGTCATAGTAATGCTCTACAATACAGTTCAGGAGCATTTTTCTATTTTCTTTTTCTAGTTTATTGTTTTGCTTGAAATATTCAAGCAAACCTCTACCAGCGTTGGATGTTTTTAGAATATCAGCTACATGCTGTAAAATCAAATTTATTTTATTATAAAATGTTTTTAAATGTTAATTAGTATTGAAACTACCGTATTTTGCGAAATAAATTCTGAAATGCTTGATTTTGGAGTTGAAGCATTTGTATTTGTTTCTATATTTTTGAGCCAACTGCACACATTCGAATTGCAACTTACAGTGCTTGGAATTTCATCTGGAAACTTCAATTTTAATTTATATTAGTTATTACAAAAATGTCTAAAAAACGTCTAATTTTTCAAAATTATTTCTTACATTTTTCATCTTCCATGAGAAAATCCGTTCTTTCATTTCTGCTCTTAGTCCTATATTTTCCCGACCGGGAAAAATATCTTCGAGATCTTTTCTTCCAATATATTTCAATCGTTCAAAAGTTACTCCACAAGCTGTATGAAAATAAAATTATAATATTTAAAACTACTTTCATTTCTAAATCAATGTAAAAAAGTTTAAATGCATATGTGTTTATTAAAACCTTACTTGACATTTCATTAAACGTTTGCCCTAAATTCCATTCTGATAGCAAATTTTTTAATTTGTTTTCAGAAGCTTCGTAACTTGTGCCTGCAACAATAGTTTCATTTTCTGAATTACATGCAGATGCAACACATGCAGCTTCATTTTGTGAGTCATACCTCACGATGTGAGTACGAGAACTATTTGTATCTAAAGCAGACTCCAATAATCCTAAGTTTTTAACCTGATCGTCAGTTAAAATAATACACTCCTCATAATTTAGAAGCATATCATTTGGATTATTCGTATGCATACTATTTGTATTATCCATATTTATATTTTTTGGATTATCCATATGGAACAAATTATTAATAAATAGGTAGTACTAAAAATTTTTATTTTTGATTTTAATATTTGTTACAGTACCTACCTAATTTAAATTAGTTGTGATATTAATAAATAGTTAAACACAATTCGATTTAAAAGTAGATTTAATTTTTATTTTGTAATATATTATTTATTTAAGTTAGATAAATTATTAGCAAATAGGTAGTAATAAATAAAAAAAATTATTTTTGTTTTTTTTTAATATTAGATATAGGTAATTTAAATGAATTATTTTATTAATAGATAGGTATATATTAAAAAACACATGTTAATTTTATTTAAAAGTAAGTTTAAGTTTTTCTTATAATTTTAAAATAGTTATTTAAATTAGATTACTTATTAATGTTTAGTAAAATTACACTTTTACACTTAAAAAACTTAAAAATATTATTTGAATTATCCATATGAAACAAATTATTAATAAATAGGTAGAACTAAAAAATTTTATTTTTGTTTTTATTATTTGTTACAGTACCTACCTAATTTAAATTAGTTGTGATATTAATAAATAGTTAAACACAATTCGATTTAAAAGTAGATTTAATTTTTATTTTGTAATATATTATTTATTTAAGTTAGATAAATTATTAGCAAATAGGTAGTAATAAATAAAAAAATTTATTTTTGTTTTTTTTTAATATTAGATATAGGTAATTTAAATGAATTATTTTATTAATAGATAGGTATATATTAAAAAACACATGTTAATTTTATTTAAAAGTAAGTTTAAGTTTTTCTTATAATTTTAAAATCATAATATTTAATCGGCTTATTTTTTCCCATACAAATATAAACATCCTTTTTCCGGATAAACTATAAGACCAATTTTAATGAAACAACAACCAAAAGAAAGGTTTGTATTGTTTTCATAGGACAATGATATTTTTTTTTTAGAATATTGCGTTTTTTCAGGTGAAAACCCGTCTTAAATTTAACGTAAATTTGAATTTAACGGTCACGCTGTTAAAAGTTAAGGCTTATGACTCTAATATTATGCGCCGACTTTCTGGGTAAAAGTAATTCATTTTCGGTTGTAACTCGCAGCTCAATCAAACTATTATACATATGCGCCGACTTATGTCTTTCTTTTTTTTGTTTAGTTAATGTTAAATGAACAAGGAGATTTAAATTTTTTTTTTGTTTTTGTTTTTTCTTTATCTTAAAAAGTGAACGAAAAAAATGAGTTGAATGAAAGCAATACATTTGGTTTATACAGTAGTTTACATTTATAGCGAACTCGGTGCAATTTTAATTATAATAAACTTTACAATTTTTGATAAAGAAATAAATTTTACCTAAAAATGAAAGTTTTTTATTACATTGATATTTCTTTTATTTAAAATATTTATATCTAATTATGTTGCTTGGTGATTAATTTAGTATTTTTTTATTTATTTTTGAATATAAAAAAAATCATAATAACGCATCAAAAATACAAAAAAAATTTCATTAGAAGAAAAAGCTTGAGGCTTGAGGCTGACACATCAAATAAAATTTTAGCAAATGAGTTCGAAGTGTCCATTCTAGAATCAGCACATTCTACAATGTTCAAGTTTTATACTAATTTTTCAAAATTCACAGCATTTTTTTAAAACGACATTCGTTTATTACAACGAATATTTTCCGTCCCATCATGGTCGTTATAACCGAAAAGTACTGTACTTTGTTTTCGTTTGCTTAAAAATTTTTTTTTTTTAAATCGTATATTGTTGTTGGTTTTTGTTAAGTTTTTTGTAAAATAAGAAACCGACTTCTGATAAATAATATTTCTTAAGAAAAATGATTTGTTACTTATGGATCAACCAAATTCAGCGTGTACGGCGTTCAGTTTCTGTCAAAAAATTTTGAAATAAGTAGGTATGTTGTGTACTGTACTTCGGAATTCAAAATTTTAAAATTTGACAAAGCGTACAAAAATATTGTAATTGTTTTTTCTGATGTTGCTACGATTTAGATTTCAAAATAAAATATTTTAAAATAATATTTTTTTTTTAAAAAAACATACATTCAAAATAATTGAAAATACCTATAATATGTTCGCAAAAAAAAACTAAAAAATAATCTTAAACTTAAATAAAAGTTGACGTATAATTTCTGTCAAAAAATTTACAAATAAATAGGTACATGAATTTTCATGAGAGCAACCAAAATACGCGTAACGCGATGTACTGTAATCGAATTTTTAAAATTTACAAATTGACAAATGGTTTTTGGTTTTTCTTATAAGATTATGTTTTAAAAAATATCTTATACCTATTGAAAAAAATTCAAAATATACCTATTATATGAAATTAATAAAATTTTTTGTTCTAAATTAAAACATTCAAATAAATTTTAGCAAATGAGTTCGAAGTGTCCATTCTAGAATCAGCACATTCTACAATGTCCAAGTCTTATACTAATTTTTCACAATTCACAGCAACGACATTCGTTTATTACGACGAATATTTTCCGTCTCATCATGGTCGTTATAACCAAAAAGTATTGTATTTTGTTTTTGTTTGCAATTTATTATAATACAGTAGGTACACAAATATTGACAAAATGTATAAAAATATTTTTATTGGTTTTTCTTATATTTTTAATATTATGTTTTAAAAAATAGTATTTTTTTTACAATAATTTTTATTAAAAAATATCTTATATTCAAAATACCTATAATATGAAATTAAAAATATTTTTTGTAGGTACTAAATTAAAACATTCAAATAAATATTTTTGATAATTAAAAATATAAATTAAAAAAACGCGCGTATCGATTTACCGATAATGGATATGTAGACAGACGTATTGACGTACTGCCGTATAAAAATTGTACGTCGTATGTTTTGATTTCATTCTAATAATTGAAAAGTTTATTTCACACTTTCAACATCGAATAATGTTTTTTTATAACAAAAAAAACTATTTTTAGTTTTACTACAATTACGACAAAACGAACAAATTTTATATATCAAAAAGTGTACATGAAGATTAGATAGGCGTAGTTTGTAAATGGAACGCTAATTTTTGTTTCAGGAGTACATAATTGTTAGATTAATCGTCATATATATATTTGACATCTTAAAACTACCTGTCATTTGAGAAGTTAATTATATTTAATAGTATTTAAATATTAATAAAGTGAAAAAATTAAGGCTTATTGCTGATATAAATATAAAGAATATTTTTTTAAAAAGGAAGGGGGTAAGGGCTTATTGGTTATCAAATAAATAATATGATTTAACATAACGTATTCAAGAGAATTTTAATTAAAGCCATCTGCCGGAAATTATTTATCTACTCTGTCAAATACTCTTTTACAAGGGCTGAAGTAGCTGACAATAGTTGAGAGTAGAAAAGAGTTTACTCCTACATAAGGAATAAAAGCAATAATATTTATTTGTTTTAAGAAACTTATGAGTCATGACTCATGACCATGTATAGAAATATATTTTTGTCAATAAAAAACTTAGGAAATATTAAATAAATAAACTAGACAAAAAGGTATAAAGGAAACTAAGGAATTCAGAATCATTTTTCGCATGTTTTCAGAACTTTAAATAGGCATACATTTGTAGTAAAAATTAAATTTAAAAATGAAAAAAGGGTAGGAAAAATTTATTCTGTGATTTATTAAAAAACTTTTTTTTTTGCTATAAATCTTAAGATTGAGATTTAAAAAAAGGCTTCGGTCAACTTGACTATTTTTTGTACTTCTGGCAGCTTCAATATAATATAATACTAAATACTAAACTTATGAATTACGATTTGTTAAATTTTGTTGACCATACGAGTATTATGTATTCATAGAGTTTTTTAATTAGGATACAGAATACGTACAACATTGTTCATATCGTACTAAAATGTTTAGAAAAAAAAACAGTTTGCTATATGAAGGACAGCATTAACTCGAATTTTGGGTTCTTGACTTCAAAAAATATATGTATATGTTTAGAATTATGTATTTATTAGAATAATATTTATATGTATTTAGAATTTTAATTTAATTTAACTGTACCAATTTATCCTCTCTTTAAAGCGGCTTAAGCTATAGAAATAAAACTCAAAAATCGGTTTAATTATTAAACTTAACAACGTTTTAATAATTAAAAAAAATTATAAATTTTTTTTAAGCAAATTTCAAGCGCAAGAATTGTTGACAACAATGTTGGCATAACTTTTATTATGTATAGTCTAATATAATTTACACAAAACGAATTTTATATGTTAACTTAAAAGCAAAAATAGCTCGATTTTCGAGCACAGGGCGATACTAGTAGTTATTTAAATTAGATTACTTATTAATGTTTAGTAAAATTACACTTTTACACTTAAAAAACTTGAACAAAAAGTAAACTTGAAAAAACATGACCTCGTTGATCAACACTTCACCGAAATTTGAATTTTGTAGTATTGAGAACAAAACAAAAAAAACAAACAAAAAACTAAAAGTGATAATCATTTGAAATATCAAAATTATAATAAGTTGTCATATTGATATTATAAAATATTAAGACTAACATTTTTCATATCAAAATTGATATTGAAATGTTAAATTGATATTATGAAATATTACAACATTCAAAAAACCGTTAAGAATAATATTTTTTATATCAAAACGAGAAAAATATACATATTATGTTGATATTGAAAAATATCAAAATATTTGAATTTACTGTTTTAATATTTTTGATACAATTCAAACGCAATCCTATGAATTTGAAAAAAAATTAGTAAAAAAATGTCATATTGATATTATAAAATTTTGAAATTAACATTTTCCTTATCAAAATAATACTCATAAGGTAAATTGATATTATAAAATATGAAAAATTAAAAAAAAAACGGTTATTAGTAATATTTTTCATATAAAAATTAAAAAAAAAATATTATTTTGATATTAAAAATATCTAAATCTTTGGAATTTATTTTTTTGATATTCAATTCTATGAACTTGCAGAAAAAATGTGGATTTCTTATTAAGTAATAATTTTTTTTTTTTTGCGTTATAAAGTTTAAAATAAGATTAAAACATTTTGAAAAATGTTTTTAAAAACATGAAAAAGCAGCAGTTTTTTATATTGTTTTATATAAATCGAAATCTTTTTTAGTTTTTGTTCTTAAATGTTTGGAAGTTAAGAATTTAAATTTTTTTTAATTTTTTTGAAAGAAAATATCTTTTGGCAGTGACCTTATATGAAAATCTTTTAGGTGATGAAGGTCAAATAGCTCTTTTCCCAATCCTTAAATTGGTATATCATGCATTGAATTATCTTTTATCGTTCGACAGATAAAATTAAAAATAAACTACTAATAATTAAATTCTTCATATACCTATATACTGAAAAATACAAGAATTACATTTAATAGAATAAATTTAGGAAAGCTATTTTCACATGCTTTTAAAAACAAGTTTTCAAAATGTTATAATTGTTCAGAACAGACGTTATGGGTATTTTCATCAAAATTGCGCTAAATCTCTTTTTAAGTCTTACAGCTCCAAATTTATTGGACCCATAATCTAACCCCCATACAAAAGTTTTGTCTCCACGTTATTTCCTACAGGGTGGTATATATGAATGCACTTACTTATGAACCATTCTGAATAAGTAAATTAATAGATAATGTTCATTAAGAAAACGCTGAGGAAGGGATGTTTGTTAGAAAAGGCAGCCGAAAGTTAAATTTCGGGAAAATTAATCGAAAATCGTAACTTTTGGATCAATTTTCTTATGGCAACTTCAAATTACAGGTTAACCAAACCAAAAATCAATAGCTTCTTTTTAACAGGATATTATATAACTCTTTGTCTCATTTACTTTTCTCACAATTCCTACAAACTGTTGTGTCGAAACGAGATTATAAGTTAATAGAAGATAAAGTAATAGGAGTTTATTATAAATTTGTTGGTCACACGATTTTTGCTTGTAAAATGTTATTTTTTGTCTTTCTGGAAAATTATTAATCAATTGATATTATCTTTTTTAATATCCAAATTAAGACTATAAAGTTATTCAACAGTAGGAAATATAATTAATATTCAAATTAACATTTAAATATTCATTTGATATTTAAATATTGTAATGGCATTTAACAATATGTAATAATTTTTGATATGATTTATTGATATTTGAATTTTAAAATTAATTTTCATTTTTTGATATTTAAATGTGTTGATAACATTAAAAGAGTTAATGTAACATTTTAATTATTAAACTTAAAGTTTTTCATATCATTTTTTAACAACTTGATATGATATTTTATTTAATATGACTTTAATATTAATTTGATATTCATTTTTTTTTTCGGTGTATATCACATTATAAAACATATAACTAGTGATATAAATTCTACAGACAAAATAGGATTGACTTTCTGCGGAGAAAGTTTTGAGGAACGTGGCCCTGCATTCATAAATTTCAAAACAGCCAGTGAACTAAAATTTCTGGATGTTTGGGATATTATATCTTAAGTATTTCAAAGCAATTCCGAAGGTAAATTATAAACATGTTTTTCCTTTTTTATTATTATTAATAATATTTTCATTTTCCATTTATAGGATTAAGTACAGATACCTTCTGAATTATCGCTACACAGGTTAAATTACCAGCTGGATTAGGTAGATCCACATCGAAATATATAAACTATACTGATGAATGCCTACGAAAATCATCAATCATCCGCATACAAAATAAAGACAACCTATGTCTTCCGCGAGCACTAGTTGTTGCTATAGCTAGAGTTGAAAACTTTGCCGAATATAGAAAAATATTAAATGATACGAAAAAGCTTCAAACTTTATCGGCATTATACTTAGTAAATAATTCTGGAGTTTCAATTCCATCTGAAGGTTGTGGAATACAAGAGTTGCAGCAATTTCAAAGTTTTTTAAATAAACATAAAATTGTTGTGTACAAATATGGAGAAGCAAGGAGAAAGGAAGTAATTTTTAAAGGAAATACTGACGGGAAAAGCATCAAGTTACTTTATCACGATCATCATTACAATGTTATTACTTCTCTTACGACTTTCTTTTGTTGTAGCTATTATTGTGAAGATTGCCATATTCCGTATTATGTCAAAAATGAACATAGATGTTCAAAGAACTGTCCTTGCTGCCAAAAAACACCTCAGTGCCCTAAAAATATAAAAAATATTTTATGCAAAGAATGCAATCGCACATTTCGAGGTCAAACCTGTTTAGACAATCACAAGGCGTCAACATCAACAAAATTAAGTATGTGTGAGGAAATACAAAAATGCAAAAGCTGTTTCAAAGTTCATAAATCAAAAAGAAGTCATAAATGTGGGGAATTTTATTGTAGCATTTGTAACGAACATGTCATGCAAGATCATCAATGCTTTATTCAAAAAGTCAAAAACCTTTCAGAAAATTATAAAAAGGACTTTATTTACATATTTTATGATTTAGAAACTAGACAAGAGGATAATACATTGTCAAAAACGAAACAACATACCCCAAATTTATGTATTTTACAACAAAGATGTGATAATTGTATAGATGAAGTAACTTTATATTATTGTAGAAAATGTGGATTAAGAGAAAGATGCTTTGAAAAAGAAAATATAATATCAAAATTCATGGATCATATAATAAAATTAAGAACCCAATATAAAAAGGTTATTGTGATTTCTCATAATGGACAAGCGTTTGATCATCAGTTTGTTTTAAATTATATTCTTACTAAAACTGTTCTTCAACCAAAATTAATTATGAGAGGAACAAAAATCATTCTTATGTTACTGGATAATATAAAATTCATAGACTCGCTTAATTATTTTCCAATGGCACTTAGTAAGTTACCGAAAGCTTTTAATTTACCCACCAAATTAAAAAAAGGATACTTTCCTCAACTATTTAATAAAGTGAAAAATCAAAACTATATTGGAACTTTACCTTCAATGAAATATTATGCACCTGACACAAAAAAGGAGGATGAAAGGAGTGAATTTTTACAGTGGTATGAACAAAACAAAAACTCTAATTTCAACATGCAGAAAGAATTGATAGAATATTGCATTAACGATGTAAAAATTTTGACAGAAGCCTGTCTGATTTTTAGAAAAATGTTCTTACAAGAGTGCAATGTTGAACCATTTTTAGAAGCTACAAAAATAGCTTCAGCATGCAACTTAGCATATAGAAGAAATTTTCTTATTCCAAACACAATAGGCATCATTCCGAAAAAAGGTTATAGATTAATTGATAATCAAAAATAGCTATGCATTGACTTATTTGGGAAGAAGATTCTCGTAAAATTAAACTACAATGTGGAATTAACGGAAGAGAAAAAATAATTGCTGGTGTTAAAGTTGACGGGTATTGCGAGGATACTAAAGAGGTATATGAATTTTATGGGTGCTATTACCACGGACATCCTAAATGTCTGACTACTAAAAGGGATACACTTTTGCATAAAGATTCTAGTGACACATTAAATCGGAGGTATGAAAAAACACTATCAAAATCTGAACACTTAAAATTTCTTGGATACAATGTTGTTGAGATGTGGGAATGTGAATTCCGCGAGGAACTGAACAAAAACATAAACATGAAATACTTGAAAAATCATCAACTATTGAACACAGCTCCATTAAATCCTAGAGATGCATTTTACGGAGGTAGGACTGGAAATGTTTACACATACTACAAATGTAAACCAGGAGAAATAATTAAATATATAGATATATGCTCTCTATATCCATATGTCTGCAAACGAGGAAAATTTCCTATTAAGCATCCAACAGTTTACATAAGAGAAAATACTTCTACATTAAATATATCAACCATTGATGGAATAATTAAGTGTAAAATGTTACCCCCACCACTTCTTTTACACCCTGTTCTTCCACTAAAGCAAAATAATAAATTAATGTTTTCACTTTGTAGAAGTTGTAGTGAAGAAAAATACCAAGGAGAATATTGTTATCATACTGACACAGAAAGATCATTAATAGGAACTTGGGTCATTGATGAAGTCGTAAAAGCTATTGAAAAGGGTTACGAACTTATAAACACTTACGAAGTTTGGGAATACAAAACAGTAAAATATGATAAAATTAATTCAATTGACGGTCTATTTACATCAATGATGAATAAATTTATAAAAATTAAACAAGAAGCTTCTGGTTGGCCTAATATCTGCCAAACTGAAAAAGAAAAAGAAAATTATATAGAAAACTTTTTAAACCTAGAGGAAATTAAGTTAGATTATGAAAAAATTCTTAATAACCCTGGATTAAGATCATTTGCTAAATTAATTTTGAACTCCTTTTGGGGTAAATTTGGGTAGCGAGAAAACCAACAACAAACAATGATTGTAAATCAACCTTTCCAATTGTATGAGCTGTTAACAAATCCTTCTGTAGAAGTGTGTTCAATATTACCAATAAACGAAGAAAACATAATAGTTAGCTGGCAATATAAAGATGAAGCAGCAAATTCTTTACCTACCATAAATGTGTGCATAGCAGCATACACAACAACACAAGCACGACTTAAGCTATATAGTTATTTAGAAGAGCTTAATGATAGAGTATTGTATTATGACACGGATTCTGTCATATACATAAGCAAAGCAGCAGAAAAAGATCCAGCATTAGGAGAATACATTGGTGATATGACTGATGAATTAGAATGTTATGGCGCTGGTAGTTATATTACAGAATTTGTTAGTGGTGGACCGAAAAATTATGCATATAAGGTATATTGTACAAAAGATAATACTGAAAAAGTAGTATGTAAAGTTAAAGGTATTTCACTAAACTATAATACTGCAAAACAAGTAAATTTTGAGAGTATTAAAGATGCTGTGTTAAATTTTCAAGACAAAACAGATATATTCGTAATTTCCGATAATATTAAAAGGACCCAAAATCATGAGGTGTTTACAACAACTGAAACTAAGCGATATCAACCAAGATCAGAAAAGCGGCGAATATTAAAAGATCACAGTTCTGTACCATATGGGTATAAGAGACAAAAGTTACAATAAAATATGAGTTTGTATTTGTTTGTACATATATATTTATTTAAAACAAAAATAATAAAATATTCAAAAGTTAAACAATATCTTTTTTATTTATCCATGTATTATGATTGTTATCAAATCCAAGCCATTTTACGTATACTTTATTTCCTTGTTTTTTAATAATCTTCTCAACAAGATAAGTATCTGGGTATTTTACAGGTGTAAGCTCAGCTTGATAAAAGCCTCCAGAAATTGGTGTGCCAGTGTAGTCTGATAATTGATATGTAACAGGGTAAGTATTATTGATCTTTGCAATTTTGAATATTTCAGATGACCAATTTGGCTGATAACCTTTTTCGAAATGACCTTTATATTTACTTATTCTTACAAAATTTCCAACCTTATATTTATTTTTCTGGATAATTTTAGGTTCAGTATACACATTTCTAAGTATATTTTTTTCGTTTTTCTTTGTGATTTTTCAGGAGGAAGTTTTGTTGTACTATGTTTTGTAGAATTATATTCTTTTATTATTGTTTGTATAATAGGTAACCAATTATAATTCCCGTTTAAACTAAATTTTTTCCACATCGAATTTTTTAATGTGCGGTTGAATCGTTCAACAATTGATGCTTTTAATTCACTAAATGTATGATAATGATTGATTGATTTTTCTTTCATATAATTTTGAAATTGTGAATTAAAAAATTCCTTACCCTGATCAGAGTGAATGTTTTTTGGTATAACTTTAGCTCTACTAATAATCGATTTTAAGGCATTTAAAACATTTTCAGCATCTTTTGTTTTCACAGGTTCAGCATAGGCATATTTGGAAAAAGTGTCAATGACTGTCAACATATATTTATAACCTTCATTAAACTTTGCAAATGGTAACATTTCTACTAAATCAATTTGCCATGTGTCATTTAAACCCTTTTGTTTGAATTTTCTTCTAAGAAATTTACGTCTTGCCTGTCTATGAATTTCAGCCACTATTTGAGCTCTTGACATTTTGTTATAAAAATGTTAAAGGTAATGATATAATAATTATTATACATAAAATGATAGACCAAAGCATGGTTTAAACTAATCATCTGATTGAGTTTAATTTGCTTTTATACTTTTCTACATGAGTATATAACTGGGCTTTTATTTTCAATTTTGTTTCATTTCCATTTTGAATATTAGTAGCAACTCAATAAAATGCAGCCTGATTCTACAACATATCCGTTTCATGAAACGGACTATGTAAATACAGAATGCCAAATACAAGAGAATGAAATTACGTCCACCATAGACGATGAAGAATTAACAGAAACGGAGGAATTTATACCTCCCTTTCACATAGTTGAATCGGAAGATGAGGAAGACGAAGTGGAAGAAGAAATTGTTGAAGATGAGGAAGGAGTTCCATTTAACGAAGTTTGGGATATAAATAATCAGAAGGGAGATCCTGACTACTTTGCAGATATTTTTAGAAATAATTTTTAGTCTGTTTAAATAACTATATAAATAAAAATAAAAAATTGTTATTTTATTAATTGTGATTTATTTTATTTATTTATGGAGATTGTTACAAATTTTTGTGTTTAACATTACAGGGATTTCAAAAAATAATCTTGAATAATTACATTGTACATTAAAACGCTGCATTGGTATATAAATTTCTTTCTGTAACCTTAATACTTTTTGTTCATCACATAATTTCAGATATTTTGCAACATATTCTTTTACATTTAACTCAGCAGATTTATACTGTGTCATCACTGCTTGAATAAAATCAATTAAATTGTAAAACAGTTCTGCTTCTTCTCTGTTAATACTTATGCTTTGCCCATTCACAGATCTTAACCCATGATGTAAGCTCTCTTTTATGTCTTTTATCATCTGCATATCGAGTTTTGCGCTAAATTGATAATAAAATTTAATCCATTCGTGATATTTTAAGACAATCTCCCTTTTACCAATACGATGAAATATGCATGAAGCTTCAAACGTCTTACAGTCAAATTCAACAGAAATTTTTAATGTGTGACTTTTATTGAGGAAATATGTATAACTTAGCAATAAATTATAACTCTGACCTAATGTCTCCATTTCTTTAATTTTACTAACATTTATTTATAGTGTTTTAATACTTATACGTTTTAGGAACACAAACTTGTAACGACTTGTATTTTCCAAAAAGCTTTTGAAAGGTATTTATAATTAATTTGTCGTTTTCTACATGATTACCTTTATTAATTTTTTTTAAAAAGGTATTCATACTATAACCGCAACATCTATACCATGAATAAATACAACAATACTTTCCACAGACATCTGAATAATTGCTTTGTAATTGTTTTTCATTAAAAACTACACATTGATTTTTTAAGTAACTTAAAATTTCTAATTTATCAGGTTTTCTGCCAAAAGAATCAAAATATTCGATACAACCACGTTTAGGAATATAAATAACCAACCAATGTGTTCCTGAATCTTTTGCTTTATCTGTGTTTACAATTAAAAAAGTTTGTTTTTTAATTGTTTTGGGGAGTTGATCTAAAGCAAAAACTCCTTTAAAAATTTTACTCGTTTGTTTGTTACATCTCAACACTTTATTTATCTCCAGTGTGTTCATTAATCAAATTGACTCAAGTCATATACCTTGGTTGCTTCTTTTATGTAGTTCGATAAAAACTCTTTTTTAAATTTTTTATTTGTTATAATAATATCAAATTTTTCTAGTATTTGACAGAGCTCTTTATTTATTTTATCGTTATACACAGTCCCAAAAGAATAATTTTCAAAATTATCATTTATAAATTCTCTAGTTGGAAATTTATACTTGAGCTCTTTCACAAACTTTTTGCAAGGTTCTTTGATATCAACTATACAAATATCTTTTGCAAATAAGGTATTATTATCATCACAACAAAACGTTACATCCAGTAGTGCACAAGATAGCGACATTTTGTCAATTATTTAAATTCATTTTTATGTGTGGTATTTATAGGTTTGTTAATATATTTCGGTTTTTATCAATTTGTAAGCTTGCATCAAATTCTCCATAAACAATACCAGTTAGGGTAGATGTAAGTGGTTTTGATAGCCTTGCCTCAATTCTAACTGTACTCTGATTTAATAAACCTTGACACACTTCATTTCCTGATGCATCTGGAGTTAAATCAAAAGCTAACATGAAAAATCCATTACTAAACATAGCCTTTGTTATCTGATGACCTTTATCATTATGGTTAATTCCAGTACCTGAAAATAGTGTACTGTATGCTCTTGTGTAGCAATTATTTTCATCCGAAAAACTGGTTTCAATTGCTGAATTAGGTATTTGAACTCCATTTACGTTTAAAACAAATTGTGAAATATCAAAATGTTTAAAATTGTATGGGTTTTTTGATCTTTTTCCAGAGTAACCTGCATTTTCTGTCATACAAAATATTATTGTGTTTGGTAGTTGACCAATGAAAACATTATCTAGTAACACTGATGAACTATTCTGTGGAATGGTAAAACTTTTTACCACTACACGTTTATAATTATATTTGGCATTAGTTTTTTCCAATACAGCATTATGTGCTAATAGTACACTAGGATTAATAGTTACATGTCTCATAAATAAAGTCGCTTCTAAAATTTTTAGTTGAGATTCGTCAGAATCATCTGCAAAAAAGTAAAAGTCTGGTTTTTCAAGTGTTAAAAGAATTCGAATATCAACATTGTTTTTGAGAAGTGTAAGTTGATTAAACATGTCTAAATGTAGTTTTCCCATAAGTTCCACTACACTGCTATTTTGGTATATATTTTGACGTTCTTTTGAACCATTATTATCAGGTTTTTTTATATTTGGTTTATCGAGATTCCATCCTGCACATTCCAAATGAGTAGTAGCGGCATCTGTACCATAATTTAATAATGATTCAATATAAGCTCTATAATGATAATTTCCATCGGATGGAGATATATTCTTTCCATTTAGCTGAACGTTACATTGTTTTAATAATGAATGTAAAAGATTATTGACTACACTTGGTTGTTGAATTAATTTTCCTTCAGTGTTTTTATCATTATTCCATTGAGTTCCATCCTTTTTTAAAATTTGTACTTTCAATTTAAGATATGAAGAAGAAAGATCCCTATATGTATCCCCATGACCTAATGAAACAAATTCTATGACTGATGGATTATCTAAAGAAGCAATAGGGTTGTAGGAAACTTCTTCAGATCGTAATATACTTGACTGAATAGGTTGTGTTCTAAAATTATCCAACTCAGACTTCATACATTCAATCATAATTAACCAAAAATATCGTTTTACTTCTTTTTGTACTCATTTTGCGTCGCTTTGACGTAAAATAATTTAAATTATTAATGAGTGGTCTTTTTATAGGTTTTCTTCTTTTCCCTTGTCCATACATTTCATTGAGTTTTTGAACTGCACCTCGTCTTACATTTTTAATTATCTCTTTACTTCGATCTTGTACAACTTCTTTTAAATTTGCACCTGTTGCAATATCCGACAATGCATTAATACCAGAGTTAATAACCTCCTTTTTTAATATATTGGCTCCAGACGTAAATATTGGTTTTAAATATCTGAAAAGTCCACCGAAAAAGCTTCCTAACCCTCGCCCCCTTTGGTAAGGTACAACTGAATGTAACAAGGGACCAATATAGTCAAGTCCTTTTCCTGATTGAACTAAATAATATTTATAGTATGCTCTCTCCATAATGTTTAAATAAAATAATATATAATGTTTTTAAATTCCTTTTATTTATAGTTTTTTGAAATGCAATACAACTTTTGTGGGAATACAACTTCCGGAAAAATTTATTTTATAACCATATTTATCACATAATAATACCGAAATACTATCAAATGATTTTTCCACATTGCAATATTGAATATTGTTATATTCCTTCACTATGTCTGTATAAGTGTTCTCTATGTTGATAGTTCTTAAACATCTTACATCTTTTCCACCTACATTCTGTGGTTTAATAATATCAGTATATATAAAAAACATATCAGGTTTTCCTACAGGAAATAAACCTAAACTATTAATTAAAAGTATGTAAGCTTCAAGTACTCGAGGTTTATGTTGTTTAAGCTCGTTTACCTTAAGTAATACTTGCTGAAAACATGTTTTTAAAAGTCCCTCTAAAGTATATGCGAATTCTGTTCTGATCTTAATATCTACCTTTGGTTTACTTAAACAGATAGTAGTATAGGTCAAATTTGTAGGAAAATCTTCGTTTTTATCTGATGCAGTGTAGTTTTTATCATCATTCAAAAAGTTAAAAATTCCCCAAATCAACTGCCGCACAACTTCTTTCCTAGAATAACCAGGAAATGGTCGTACATTTTGAATTAATGTTGGTATTAAAAATATCTTCCAGTCGCATAACATTTGTTTTGAATTGTATGGTATGTATGTAGTTCCTACACCAAGCATATCGTTTTTCATACCTGAGATATAAATTTGTGTACCTTTATCCCACTCTTCACCGTAAACATTTGGTATAAATTTATTAACATATATTTCAGAAATACCGACTTTTCAATTTTAATCAATCATGTATTTATCCATTTTATTTGTAAAAGACGACAATGTATTTTCAGGGTAATAATTCATGGATGAATCGCTTAGTAAAGTGACGTAAAATTCATCATTTACTTGTATACTGTCCATGAGCTTGTTGATTTATTTTTACGAATTGGAAAATTAAGCTCTGTTTGAGTATTACCTGCTGCTGACGGTAAAACACGCCTTGCTGAACTATTTAACTCTTTGCTATTTATAGTTTTTTCTTTCTTTGTTGGTGGGCTTGGGCTGTCTAAAGGAACTGATATTATGTCTCCTGTATCAATTTCAAAAATTTGTACATTTTGATTTCTAATTGATTTTCTTTTTCTTAGACGTTCTCCAGCTGAAGCAGCAGACAATGCTTTTTTAAAAACTTCTTCTTCCATTTCGTCATCGAATACTTCCTCAACTTCTTTTGCATATATATCTTCTTGAGAAAAAGCTTGTGTTGCAGCATTCTATACAGGAATATTTGATTGAGTTTCTACATCTACATACATAGGTTTTGCACGAGTTTGAGTACCTTTTGTTTCTGTAATTTTTACCTGCTCCCTTTTATTTGTTGGAACAACTCTATTTTTGTTTCTTATTTTAAATAGATTTTGACGGTATAAATACCATTTTTGTGTATCTGTCAGGTGTTTATTTAACAGAATTTTTTTCATAGCTTTATCCAACTCATTCACTTCTACGTCTGCATTTTGTTTCATTTTCTCATAAACCTCTGGTTTTAGTATAATCATTTTGTTAAATGTTGTATTATTCATTTTATAAAATTTCCTATTATTCCTGAAAGTAGTGCACCAAGAAGTTTAGGTAAAAATCCACCTCGTTGAATAATGATTTTTCTTTTGCTATTTATAGATTTTTTACGGCAAATAAGTGATCTCAATTCCTTTTTATACTTTCGTAATTGAGTTGTTGCTTTTCTACTCAGATTACAATTACCTGTTAAAATATTTAAAGCAATTTCACAAAAAGTTTTTATTACTTCGGCGTCGCAATGCTTTATTATTACTTTTTGAAATTTTGGTTTAGAACTTTTTAATAGATGCAATATGTGTCGATTGGTTTTCAAACGTTTCATATTCTCCCCCAAATTTTTCTAATTGATCTCTTGTACAAAAGCAGAAATTTTTCCAAATATATCACTTCTTATTCGAAATATATCATTAATGTCTTGAGTAAGATCTATTAATATATAGCCGTATGGGTCTGACGTCACTTCATTATATACTTTTTCAAATGCTTTGATTTGATTTGGATAAATCTGACGAGCTAAAGGTAATATCTGTGATTTATCTCTTGGATTTTTAAAAAGTACTAGATATTTACAGTTAAGTGAAATATCTCTTGAAAATTTACCTTGATGAAATATATTTTCAGTTACAAATATTGCAGACAAATTCCTATGATGTGAACCTCTAATAAATAAATCACACACATACTTATCATGAGAATTTAACATCATATCATCGATTACAATCAACAAGGGTTCTTGATTATCATTAAAATCTGGTATAGTTTTACTATATTCAACATCTTTCATGTATTGTGGAACAGCATTTTTGTCTGGATTACACCAAACAATTCTATTAATTTCTGGTTGTATATTTTCTTTTTTATATTTAATTAAATTATGAATAAAAGTGATTTTACCACAGCAGGATGGTCCTGCCACCATCATAGTAAATGGGTGAAACAACATAGTTGTATTAGCGGAAACTAATATTACTAACCTATATTTATATAAAAACTATTAAAATGAATATAAACCGAAATTCGAATAATGAAAAGGTTATTCCACCGATAACATTCAAGATGGTTAAACAAATTTTAGTAGTCGATCTTCAATTTTTATTAGGAAATGATAAACAAAATTTCATAAAAGAACTAGCCATACTTGAAAAAGGAAGTTTAATTCCGACTGTGTATCACTTTAAACCACCATACCCTGCAGAAGAACTTAGTCAAGAAGTCAGATATACCAATCAGTATTGCGAAAATAAAATAAATGGACTTAAATGGGGTAGCGGTTTAGTTGAATATTTGGATGTAAAATGTATATTAAAACACTATTTAGAACCAGCTGAAAAAATCTATGTCAAAGGAGAGCAAAAGAAACTTTTCCTTCAAAAGTACATTGACAGTGCCAAGCTAGAAGATTTAAGCAGAGTTTTGCCGCCATTAGAAAAGATTGATAACTTTAAAACATCATGTCCTATACATTTATCAAACCACAATTTCAGATGTGCAGTTAAAAATTGCTTTAATGTATATATGTATCTCTTAAAGGAAAAAATCCAAAATAAAGACCTTCATACATATACAATATGAATTTCAATAATAAAACTACAAAAGTTCACTTCAACACAGATATCGAAATTCAAGTCATGTATGTATGGGACTATGCTTACAGAGCTGCTCGCAAAGATCATTGGCATCAGTACGCATGTGATAGAAGTAGATTTCAAAGACGCATTGAAAATGTTGGTATCACTATTTCTAGAATTTTAACATCTGATCATCGTAAAATTGTTAAAGCTTTTTCAGTTAAATAAAAATTATTTAAACACAGTAACTTCTTTGTTTTATTTTTATTTGTATGTTGATTATGAATAGGTACCAAAAGCAATTAACCATAGTTTTGATTTTTTTTTTTTTTCATTCCTTACAGAAAACGATGACTTTTTTCTTCTACTTATTACATACATATAATATATATACATGCTGGGCAGAAAACATGTTTTACATTATAATGAACTTGCTCTTTGTGACTTTAAATTTTTTCTTCTACTTATTACATACATATAATATATATACATGCTGGACAGAAAACATGTTTTACATTTTAATGAACTTGCTATTTGTGATTGTGACTTAAAATTTTTTTCTTTTCTTTTGACTTTATATTCTCTTTGCATGCTAATTTGCATACGCACATTGTATTGAAATATTTTTACTTACTACTTTTACATGATTCCCTATTACAATATAAACAACAAGAGTTGTTTAACTTACTTCTAAACCTGTATTTCCGATTCAAATGCGAAATAAAACCATATCATTTTCTAAAATTTTACGAAATAAAACCATGTAGTAAAATTGATACCAATTCTTGTTTTATAGTAAACAAAGTGATATTTTTTTTCAATTGAATTGATAAATAAGTGTAATTAGCAAGTTTGAAAATTTTTTAATAAACTGGAATAAAATATGTTAAAAAAT